>CAWUFW010002583.1:0-1200000 GCA_963921515.1 Calotriton arnoldi
TTGATTTACACGCTGGCATTTGACACGCTATCTGGTGACTATCGCATGCTACCGCCTTGTTGGGAATTCCACGTTGACACAGGGTTATTTTCCCGTGATAGGCTGCGTTATTGAAAGTTGCGTTACGCTACTCCTGCGGTAGTTATCACACGTTCTTGTGAATATACCCCCAAGTGTTTTGCGCAAACCCCTTCAGGTAGCACTTTAAAACTAAAGCATGCTGCGTGAAAAAATAACACATGGGAAACACACTTAAACTTAATTATTTCCTTGATTGGCATGGAAACACCTCAGGGCAAAGCTTGTGACACTTGCTTGTAATTGTAGTGGGAAGCAATACTGTTCAGTGCAGAGTTGAATTTAGACAGAGATACGCATTTAGCATATTAGGTCAATAAAGCATTAGACTAACTGACAAACTGTAAAGCTGAAAACACATAGTGTATGCTTTAGAACTCTAATGCCGACCTAAAGAGTGCATATTGAAACAAGCGGGGACTACTAGTCCCATAATGCCCCATCAAAATCACATGCAAATTGCTACAAGGCACCCGAAGTCCGTAGGCACCAATAGTTCGTGTAGCATCCAATCTAACATCAAAAGCATTATTTGCAAGATTATGTTGGTGCTCAGAAGAGTCCAATGTCATGCGAAAGTAAAAACTCTCGATGGATGCACAGCTTCACTACCAAACTCCGGACACAGTCTCTGTGTAATTACCGTGTGAGATGAACACATAGATAAGAACC
Organism: Calotriton arnoldi; assembly: GCA_963921515.1. Lineage (NCBI taxonomy): Eukaryota > Metazoa > Chordata > Amphibia > Caudata > Salamandridae > Calotriton > Calotriton arnoldi. Next base: position 751 of record CAWUFW010002583.1, read on the forward strand.
AAGTCCAAAAGAAGAAGTTAATGTCAAGAGGTCTCCATTGTTGACGCAGCACACAGTATATACAAATAAACAAGTGCGCAGGGTCGGGGGAGATCATTTTATAAAAATTGATAAGCCAAACAGACCTCACCGTTACAGCCATAGCTTTCACGGTGCCCAATCACCAGAAGTTCGTCGGTCTGCTGAGTGAGGCATATCAAGACAGGGGAAAACATAGACCCTGCGCTGAAAGTCAACAGACCTCCTCACGTCAAGATCACCGCCTCCCACACTGCTTTCATCCTCTATTCCTCTTCCCGGCGAATTCTCTGGGGGCTAATCAGTATAGCATTTGCCAGGCTGCTCCATCCAAATTACGGTTGAATCTGAAAGCCCAGAACGACTGGTGGTGCGTGAACAGCGTCAACCGCCAACGCTGAATAATATCCAAACAACCCTTACTCCACATGGAAGAGAGCACGCACACGAGGGCTGCTGGGTTAAGGCTTTTTTATTTCATAGGGCCTCCACCGACCCAGCGACTGGAGAGACACGTTTCGGCTGACACAGCAGCCTATCTCAATCTGGTAAGCGCCATTCTCATTTAGACATTTAGACCATGTCCCACTCATAGACATAGAAAAAATTCTTTGTCCCAAGTTGTAAAGTACCAAACTACATATCAATACATAAAAATGCATTCACGTGCAATACATTAGATATGGCTAGTGGTCATTACTGTAGCTGAACATAAATGAAAAGCGCATAGTGCATTGAAATGTACCCATTAAATACATATTGCATCATCAAACCACTAAACCATACATTCAATATATAAAAAATTGACTGATACACAAGGAATGTATCTCTTTCATTATGTTGGTACATGTGATATTGTTATGCCATATTCTTAAAAACAAGTGTTTTGCGCAAACCCCTTCAGGTAGCACTTTAAAACTAAAGAATGCTGCTTGAAAAAATAACACATGGGAGATACACTCAAACTTAATTATTCCCTTGATTGGCATGGAAACACCTCAGGGCAAAGCATGTGACACTCGCTTGCAATTGTAGTGGGAAGCAATACTGTTCGGTGCCGAGTTGAATTTAGACAGAGATACGCATTTAGCATATTAGGTCAATAAAGCATTAGACTAACTGACAAACTGTAAAGCTGAAAACACATAGTGTGTGCTTTAGAACTCTAATGCCGACCTAAAGAGTGCATATTGAAACAAGCGGGGACTACTAGTCCCATAATGCCCCATCAAAATCACATGCAAATTGCTACAAGGCACCCGAAGTCCGTAGGCACCAATAGTTCGTGTAGCATCCAATCTAACATCAAAAGCATTATTTGCAAGATTATGTTGGCGCTCAGAAGAGTCCAATGTCATGCGAAAGTAAAAACTCTCGATGGATGCACAGCTTCACTACCGAACCTCGGATATATGTATATATATATATATATATATATATATATATATATATATATATATTCACTGAAAAAACCATAGGTTTCAGGCACGTTATAGTTAGAAATTAGCATTTAAAAAACCTTAGAAATTCACTGAAAAAACCATAGGTTTTAGGGACAGTTATAGTTAGTTGGACATTGCACTCGTACAAAACCCGTGAAATTCCCCGTTATAGTTAGTTCAGGTAACTATAACTCGCGCCCGCAATGCACTGCTGATGACGTCACATATTACATCACTCATGACATGGTCAGTGACATCACTGATGACATCACTGATGACATCTCAAATGACATCACTGATGACATCATCCAGTGACTGTGTGTTTCTGTAAAGTTTAAATATGTTTAATATATATAGGGAAAGGCGTATTGAAGAATGAGTGGGTGTATAAGTGTCTGAAAGGATGATTTAGTAGGTGCGTGACTAACTCTATAAGTGAGTGATTAAACATATCTTACTGAATGCATGGGGTAGTGACTAAACTGGGTGAATGTCTGTATCCGTCTGTCTGTTGCTGTGTAAGTGGCTGCATGGGTTTGTGAATAGCTAAATGAGTGTCTATATGAGTTATTGATTGGTTGTCTGAGTATCTGTATGTGTGCCTGAGTGTTTGTGTGGGTGGGGTGTGTGCGACACTGTGCATAGATGTGTGAGTGGGTGATTCACTGGGTGGATGGTTTCAAGAGTGCATCTGTGATAGACTGTATGGGTGGGTAAGTGTGTGTAAGAGTGTGTTAGTGAGTGAATGTTGTCCCAGTGGTACATGTGTGAGTAACTACATATGTGAAAGGCAGTATATATGTGTGTTGGAGTATATAAATAGCTATAAGCGAGAGTGTGTGATTGTGAGAGTGACTGTATGGATGAGTGTGTGCTTGTATCAGAGATTGTATAAGAGCATAAGAATGTGCTAGTATTTGTATGAGTAAGTGAGCTGGTGTGTGTATAACTGTATAGGTGAGTAAATGGGTGTGTGCTTAATTTTTACATGACTGACTAGGTGTGTGAGTACCTCTATGGATGAGTGGTGGTGTGTGAGTGTTTATATAGGTGTATGAGTGCATATAATAGTCCTGTACTGAGTGACTATAAGTATGAGTGATTGTACGGGTGAGTGAGTAGATGTGTGTGTGTAGACCTAAGAATCAGTGAGTGTGTATATAGTAATTGGTGTTGGAGTGTCTATGGTTTTGACAATGGCAGTCTGTAATTTACAGTGGGTGTATCAAAAGTTATATTAGGGTGTGAGAAGATGCATCAAATTATCTTATGGATGATGTCATCAGTGATGTCATCAGTGATGTCATTTGAGATGTCATCAGTGATGTCATCAGTGATGTCACTGACCATGTCATGAGTGATGTAATATGTGACGTCATCAGCAGTGCATTGCGGGGCGCGAGTTATAGTTACCTGAACTAACTATAAAGGGGGAATTTCACGGGTTTTGTACGAGTGCAATGTCCAACTAACTATAACTGTCCCTAAAACCTATGGTTTTTTCAGTGAATATCTAAGGTTTTTTAAATGCTAATTTCTAACTATAACGTGCCTGAAACCTATGGTTTTTCAGTGAATTTCAAAGGTTTTTAAATGCTAATTCCTAACTATAACGTGTCTGAAACCTATGGTTTTTTCAGTGAATTTCAAAGGTTTTTAAATGCTAATTCCTAACTATAACGTGTCTGAAACCTATGGTTTTTTCAGTGAATTTCAAAGGTTTTGTAAATGACAATTTTTAAATGTATTAATTGTTATATTTATTTTTTGATACTGATTTATATTTTTTTAAACTATTTATTTTTAGATATTTTATTTTTTAAATTACATTGTAATTACATTATACATTACATTACAAAATATACTTTCTCAGAATGAATTACTTTAGTTTAAATACTTTGCAAATAGGCAATAGACTTTTAAGTACAGTAGTTACAGTTGTTGCAATGGGCAACACAATTTCAAAAACAATGCAACATTGAGCTCAATGTGAATTTCTAGTTAAATGCAATTAGTTACTTTATGGATTACTTTTCTAACCACAGGACTGGATCCTAGATTCAGTCCTGGGACATCTCCTGTAAACAGTTGAGTAAAAGCGTTTTGGTTACAGTAGTGATTTTTAAGGAATATTATTGTATTTTAAAAGTTGACACTTAGAAACTTTTTCACATAGAATCACCAATGTTATCCTATGGGAGGAAATTCACTTAGCAGGTAAGTAGTGTTATCATTACTTTTTCATACTCAGTGGTGGATCCAGCACTGGTGCATCTCCTGTAAACAGTTGAAAGAATGCGTTTAAGTCACACAGTCGATTTTTAAGGAATATTTGTAGTTTGTGAAAATCGACACTGAAACTTTTCTGCTGAAAACCAGACAATGGATTCCTATGGAAGGAAATTCAAGTTACTGGTAAGTACGGTTAGAATTACTTTTCAGGGTCAGTGCTGGACTAAAAGATGCAGCACTGGGTTCTCTCCTGATAACAGGTGAGTAAATCGGAATTCGTAGTTCGGCTGATTTTAGAGGAATATTATAAAGTTCCAAAACTCCACACTTAGAAGAATTTCCAAGTGAAACCAGTCAATGTTAGCCTATGGAAGGAAATTCAAGTTACTGGTAAGTACGGTTAGAATTACTTTTCAGGATCGGTACTGGGCGCAAAGATGCAGCACTGAGGTCTCTCCTGATAACAGGTGAATAAATCGGAATTCGTAGTTCTGCTGATTTTAGAGGAATATTTGTAAGTTTCAAAAATCGACACTTTGAAACTTTTTCAGCAAAAAGCAGGCAATGATATCCTATGGAAGGAAATTCAAGTTACTGGTAAGTACGGTTAAAATTACTTTTCAGGATCAGTACTGGGTTCAAAGATGCAGCACTGAGGTCTCTCCTGATAACAGGTGAGTAAATCGGAATTCGTAGTTCGGCTGATTTTAGAGGAATATTTTCACAATGGTGAATAAAGGGGGTGGGGCCTGAGGATACATGTCTGCAAACACGCCCTGTGGCGCGTTTTAAGTTGGAGAATTAATTCCTCCTCAATCCCGAGGGTCCCTATGGGCCAACTAGCCCACCAGATACCTCCAGTATGCGCCAGAGAGCTGCATTGCATAGAGGTGTTCAGAGGCCACGCCCCTTTTTACAACACTCTGCAACGCAGCTCCGTGGCGCTTACTGGAGGTACCTGGTGGGCTAGTTGGCCCCCAGGGACCCTCAGGATTGAAGAGGATTTAATTCCCCATCTTAAAACACTCCACGAGGCCTGTTTGCACACATGTCACCTGAAGCCCCGCCCCTCCCTTCACCACTGTGCAAACGCGCCCCGTGGCGCATTTTAAGTTGGGGGATTAAGTCCCCTTGAATCCTGAGGGTCCCTGGAGTCCAAGTAGCCCACCATGTACCTCCAAAAGCGCCACAGAGCTGCGTTGCAGAGAGGTGTAAAAGGGGCGTGGCCTCTGTACACCTCTCTGCAACGCAGTCCCCTGGCGCATACTGGAGGTTCCTGGTGGGCTAGTTGGCTCAGGGACCCCAGTATTTAAGGGGAATTCGTTCCCCATCTGCAAACGCGCCAGGGGGCACGTTTGCAGAGTGGTAAAGGAAGGGGGCGGGGCCTGCGGCGGATCATTTTTTTTGTTTTTGTTTTTTACCCCCGAAGGGGGGCTGTGTGGCCCCCCTTACTTTCTTCCTATTTTTGGGCGCTGTGACCCCATCCCCGAGGGCCTTACCCCTTTTTTTTTTTTTTTAAATTAAACGGGAAGGGGGGCTGTGTGGCCCCCCTTCCTTTCTTCCTATTTTTGGGCGCTGTGACCCCATCCCCGAGGGCCTTACCCCTTTTTTTTTTTTTTTTAAATTAAACGGGAAGGGGGCTGCGTGGCCCCCCACCCGTGGCCAAATCCGGCCCCGGGGACCCCATCCCCCCGGGCAGGGCCACACTTTTAAATACATTTTTATGGAGGGGGCTGCGTGGCCCCCTCCTCAGGCCTCCTTTTGCCCCGGGGACCCCATCCCCCGGGGCTGGCCCTATCCTTTGGGGTCCGTGGGGGGACCCCAACTCCCCCACAGACCCTGCCGGCTCCCTGCCTCCTGCGGGGAGCCGGCATTGCTTTCCACATGGGGAGCTGCTAACATGCAGCTCCCCATGTGGAAAGCAATTTGCTTTGGATATTGGAAGCGAGAGCAGGGTTTCTGCTCTCGCTTCAATATCCAAAGCAGTTTGCTATGACAGGACGGGGCCGCGAGGCTCCCGTCCTGTCATAGCAAACTACAGTGTCCCGGGGGTAGGCACCCCGGGACACTGCAGGAGCCGGCCCTGGGGGGTGGTGGTTCCCAGGGCCATTACAGGCTCCAGGAGGGGGGGCCACGTGGACCCCCTCCCTCCATTGACAAAGCCCCGGGGAGGTGGTGGTCCCCGGGGCTCTGGGGGTCCGTAATGGACTCCCATATTGAAATTTCTAGTGCCCCGGGGAGGTGGCGGCCCCCGGGGCATGTGGGGGGCTCGAGCCCCCACACAGGTAATTTTTAAAAATAAAAAGAAGCCCCGGGGGGTGGCGGTCCCCGGGGCTGCGGGAGGGCCAAGAGCCCTCCTGCACCATTATTTTTTAAAGCCCCGGGGGGTGGCGGTCCCCGGGGCTTGGGGGGCCTTCAAGGCCCCCCAAAATTAAATATAAACCCACCCCCGCATGCCCCCAAGACTTGGCCCACCCGGGGGCAAAATAGCATCAAAGCGCGGGAGACCGCGCTTTGATTTTTTTTTTTTCGGCGGGATTCGCGCACCCTAAGCGCATCCCGCCGATTTTATTTTCTTAAAAAATGCTTTTTTCTGCCCAGGGGGTCCTTGTGGGACCCCCTGAGCAGACCTAGGGGTCAGGGTGTTTCTACCCTGCCCCCTTTGTGCGTTTTGCGCACTTGTTTCTTTTTTTTTTGGGCGGGATTCGCGCACCCTAAGCGCATCCCGCCGATTTTTAAAAAAAAATGCTTTTTCTGCCCAGGGGGTCCTTGTGGGACCCCTGAGCAGACCTAGGGGTCAGGGTGTTTCTACCCTGCCCCTTTTGCGCTTTGAGCACTTGTTTCTGTCCCTCGGTTCTACCGAGGACTAAAATGGCTGCCAACACTTCCTGATTTGGAGTGTTGACAGCCAATTAGCATGCAGCTCGTGATCGGAAGGGTACGCGGACCCTACTCGGCCATAGATATATATGTGATTTTATTTGTGATTTTCTCAGAAACTACTGAACGGATTTACACCATTTAAGCAAAAGGCATGACACTGAACCAAGGGCTACCTCTTTGCCAAATTTGGTGTAATTTCGTTCAGCAGTTCGGGTTGTAGCTGCGACTAAAGGTTCCTACGGAAAAATGAATGGGGAAAACGCGTTTTGGGACCCCCCTTTTTTCTAGGCCCCCGCTTGACGAATCACCCCGAAACTTTCAGGATAGGAGCGGACCGGAGCGCCCTAACAAGTTGGAAACGTTCGCAAAGATTCGTCAACCGGCGCCAATGTTATTTCAAATAGAATGTTGCAGATTTCCTATGGAAAATAGGTCCTAACTATAACTATCTACTGGCGACCGCCAGTAGATAATATTTATATATATATATATATTCACTGAAAAAACCATAGGTTTCAGACACGTTATAGTTAGAAATTAGCATTTAAAAAACCTTTGAAATTCACTGAAAAAACCATAGGTTTTAGGGACAGTTATAGTTAGTTGGACATTTCACTCGTACAAAACCATAGAAATTCCCCGTTATAGTTAGTTCAGCTAACTATAACTCGCGCCCCGCAATGCACTGCTGATGACGTCACATATTACATCACTCATGACATGGTCAGTGACATCACTGATGACATCACTGATGACATCTCAAATGACATCACTGATGACATCACTGATGACATCATCCAGTGACTGTGTGTTTCTGTAAAGTTTAAATATGTTTAATATATATAGGGAAAGGCGTATTGAAGAATGAGTGGGTGTATAAGTGTCTGAATGGATGATTTAGTACGTTAGTGACTGACTCTACAAGTGAGTGATTAAATGTATCTTACTGAATGCATGGGTTAGTGACTAAACTGTGTTAATGTCTGTATCCGTCTGTCTGTTGGTTTGTAAGCGGCTGCATGGCTTTCTGAATAGCTACATGAGTGTCTACATGGGTTAATGATTGATTGTCTGAGTATCTGTATGGGTGCCTGAGTGTTTGTGTGGGTGGGGTGTGTTTGACCCTGTGCATAGATGTGTGAGTTGGTGATTCACTGGGTGCATGGTTTCAAGAGTGCATGTGTGATGGACTGTATGGGTGGATGAGTGTGTGTATGGGTGTGTTAGTGATTGAATGTATATCTCAGTGGTACATGTGTGAGTAACTACATATGTGAAAGGCAGTATATATGTGTGTTGGAGTATATAAATGGCTATAAGTGAGAGTGTGTGATTGTGAGAGTGGCTGTATGGATGAGTGTGTACTTGTATCAGTGATTGTATAAGAGCGTAAGAATGTGCTAGTATTTGTATGAGTAAGTGAGCTGGTGTGTGTATAACTGTATAGGTGAGTAAATGGGTGTGTGATTAAGTTTTTGCATGACTGACTAGGTGTGTGAGTACCTCTATGGATGAGTGGCGGTGTGTGAGTGTTTATATAGGTGTATGAGTGCATATGATAGTCCTGTACTGAGTGACTAAGTATGAGTGACTGTACGGGTGAGTGAGTGGATGTGTGTGTAGACCTAAGAATCAGTGAGTGGGTATGTAGTTTTTGGTGTTGGAGTGTCTATGGTTTTGAGAATGGCAGTCTGTAATTTAGAGTGGGTGTATCAAAAGTTATATTAGGGTGTGAGAAGATGCATGAAATTATCACATGGATGATGTCATCAGTGATGTCATTTGAGATGTCATCAGTGATGTCATCAGTGATGTCACTGACCATGTCATGAGTGATGTAATATGTGACGTCATCAGCAGTGCATTGCGGGGCGCGAGTTATAGTTAGCTGAACTAACTATAACGGGGGAATTTCTATGGTTTTGTACGAGTGAAATGTCCAACTAACTATAACTGTCCCTAAAACCTATGGTTTTTTCAGTGAATTTCAAAGGTTTTTAAATGCTAATTTCTAACTATAACGTGTCTGAAACCTATGGTTTTTTCAGTGAATTTCAAAGGTTTTTTAAATGCTAATTTCTAACTATAACGTGCCTGAAACCTATGATTTTTAAGTGAATTTCAAAGGTTTTTTTAAATGCTAGTTTCTAACTATGCCTACAGAGGTAGGACATGTGAAGAAAGAAGAAAAACGCACAGAAAGAAGCAAAAGATGTGCAGAAAGAACCAACAGAGGAGCAGAAAGAGGCCTTGTTGCAAAATCATCCTGTGCCCACAACTTTTTCAGACGGGTACTGGTGGTAACTGACTCTGACTAACCAGAGCCAGTGCTATGCTAAAAGACACTTAGAATACAGTGAAAACACCTACATACACTAGGGAACACTATGCGTTGGGGTACCCCTGTGATTAGCATGACCTCCTCTGCAAGTCCCTAGTACATAATAGGGCAGGGGGATTAAAACTACCTCTTAAAACGCGCTACAGGGCGCGTTTGCACAGTGGTGAAGGGAGGGGGCCTGAGGTGACATGTGTGCAAACGCACCCGTGGCGCGTTTTAAGCTGCGGGATTAAGTCCCCTTGAATTCTGAGGGTCCCTGGGGCCCAACTAGCCCCCCAGGTACGTACAGTTAGGACCACAGAGCTGAGTTGCAGAGAGGCGTTCCGAGGCCATGCACCTTTTTTCACCTCTCTGCAGCGCAACTCTGTTGTGCTTACTGAAGGTACCTGGTGGGCTAGTTGGCCCCCAGGGTCCCTCAGGATTCAAAGGGAATTAATTCCCCAACTTAAAACGCACCACATGGCGTGTTTGCGCACATGTCACCTGAGGCCCCGCCCCCTCCCTTCACCACTGTGCAAACGCGCCCCGTGGTGTGTTTTAAGTTGGGGGATTAGGTCACCTTGAATCCTGAGGGTCCCTGGGGCCCAACTAGCCCGCTAGGTACTTCCAGTAAGCACCACAGGCCTGCGTTGCAACGCCTGTAACAAATTGTGCAGTTGTGTTTAGGTAGTGAAGAGGGTCGTGCTGGGGGTAGTGTTTTAGGGTTTAGGGTAGTGCAGTGGTGTTTGTGTAGTGTAGGGGGTCATGCTGGGGGTAGATTTAGGGTTTAGGGTAGTGCAGTGGTGTTTGGGTAGTGAAGGGAGTCGTGCTGGGGGGAGTGTTTTAGGGTTTAGGTTAGTGCAGTGGTGTTTGGGTAGTGTAGGGGGTCATGCTGGGGGTAGTGATTTAGGGTAGTGCAGTGGTGTTTGGGTAGTGTAGGGGGTACTGCTGGGGGTAGTGTTTTAGGGTTTAGGTTAGTGCAGTGGTGTTTGGGTAGTGTAGGGGTACTGCTGGGGGTAGTGTTTTAGGGTTTAGGGTAGTGCAGTGGTGTTTGTGTAGTGTAGGGGGTAGTGTTTTAGGGTTTAGGGTAGTGCAGTGGTGTTTGTGTAGTGTAGGAGGTCGTGTTTTAGGGTTTAGGGTAGTGCAGTGGTCTTTGGGTAGTGTAGGGAGTCGTGCGGGGGTAGTGTTTTAGGGTTTAGGGTAGTGTAGGGGGTCATGCGGGGGTAGTGTTTTAGGGATTAGGGTAGTGCATTGGTGTTTGGGTAGTGTAGGGGTCATGCGGGGGGTAGTGTTTTAGGGTTTAGGGCAGTGCAGTGGTGTTTGGGTAGTGTAGGGGTCGTGCTGGGGGAGTGTTTTAGGGTTTAGGGCAGTGCAGTGGTGTTTGGGTAGTGTAGGGGGTCGTGCTGGGGGAGTGTTTTAGGGTTTAGGGCAGTGCAGTGGTGTTCGAGTAGTGTAGGGGGTCGTGCTGGGGGAGTGTTTGAGGGTTTAGGGCAGTGCAGTCGTGTTCGGGTAGTGTAGGGGGTTGTGCTGGGGGTAGTATTTTAGGGTTTAGGGTAGTGCAGTGGTGTTCGGGTAGTGTAGGGGGTCGTGCTGGGGTAGTGTTCTAGGGTTTAGGGCAGTGCAGTGGTGTTTGGGCAGTATAGGGGGTAATGCTGGGGGTGGTGTTTTAGGGTTTAGGGCAGTGCAGTGGTGTTCGGGCAGTGTAGGGGGTCGTGCTGGGGGTGGTGTTTCAGGGTTTAGGGCAGTGCAGTGGTGTTCGGGCAGTGTAGGGGGTGGTGTTTCAGGGTTTAGGGCAGTGCAGTGGTGTTTGGGCAGTGTAGGGGGTCGTGCAGGGGGTGGTGTTTCAGGGTTTAGGGCAGTGGTGTTCGGGCAGTGTAGGGGGTCGTGCTGGGGGTGGTGTTTCAGGGTTTGAGGCAGTGCAGTGGTGTTTGAGCAGTAAAGGGGGTCGTGCTGGGGGTGGTGTTTCAGGGTTTAGGGCAGTGCAGTGGTGTTCGGGCAGTGTAGGGGGCGGTGCAGGGGGTGGTGTTTCAGGGTTTAGGGCAGTGCAGTGGTGTTTGGGCAGTGTAGGGGGTGCTGCAGGGGGTGGTGTTTCAGGGTTTAGGGCAGTGCAGTGGTGTTCGGGCAGTGTAGGGGGTCATGCACGGGGTGGTGTTTCAGGGTTTAGGGCAGTACAGTGGTGTTCGGGCAGTGTAGGGGGTCATGCTGGGGCTGGTGTTTCAGGGTTTAGGGCAGTACAGTGGTGTTCGGGCAGTGTAGGGGGTCGTGCTGGGGCTGGTGTTTCAGGGTTTAGGGCAGTGCAGTGGTGTTCAGGCAGTGTAGGGGGTTGTCCTGGGGCTGGTGTTTCAGGGTTTAGGGCAGTGCAGTGGTGTTCGGGCAGTGTAGGTGGTCGTGCTGGGGCTGGTGTTTCAGGGTTTAGGGCAGTGCAGTGGTGTTCGGGCAGTGTAGGGGGTCATGCTGGGGCTGGTGTTTCAGGGTTTAGGGCAGTGCAGTGGTGTTCGGGCAGTGTAGGGAGTCTTGCTGGGGCTGGTGTTTCAGAGTCTAGGGCAGTGCAGTGGTGTTCGGGCAGTGTAGGGGGTCTTGCTGGGGCTGGTGTTTCAGGGTTTAGGGCAGTGCAGTGGTGTTCGGGCAGTGTAGGGGGTCGTGCTGGGGGTGGTGTTTCAGGGTTTAGGGCAGTGCAGTGGTGTTTGGGCAGTGTAGGGGGTCATGCTGCGGCTAGTGTTTCAGGATTTAGGGCAGAGCAATGGTGTTCAGGCAGTGTAGGGGGTTTTGCTGGAGGTGGTGTTTCAGGGTTTAGGGCAGTGCAGTGGTGTTCGTGCAGTGTAGGGGTGGTGTTTCAGGGTTTAGGGCAGTGGTGTTCAGGCAGTGTAGGGGGTCTTGCTGGGGTTGATGTTTCAGGGTTTAGGGCAGTGCAGTGGTGTTCGGGCAGTGTAGGGTGTCGTGCTGGGGGTGGTGTTTCAGGGTTTATGGCAGTGCAGTGGTGTTCCGGCAGTGTAGGAGGTCGTGCAGGGGGTGGTGTTTCACGGTTTAGGGCAGTGCAGTGGTGTTCGGGCAGTGTAGGGGGTCGTGCTGGGGGTGGTGTTTCAGGGTTTAGGGCAGTGCAGTGGTGTTCGGGCAGTGTAGGGTGTCGTGCTGAGGGGTGGTGTTTCAGGGTTTAGGGCAGTGCAGTGGTGTTCGGGCAGTGTAGGGGGTCGTGCAGTGGGTGGTGTTTCAGGGTTTAGGGCAGTGCAGTGGTGTTTGGGCAGTGTAGGGGGTCATGCAGGGGTGGTGTTTCAGGGTTTAGGGCAGTGCAGTGGTGTTCGGCCAGTGTAGGTGGTCTTGCTGGGGGTGGTGTTTCAGGCTTTAGTGCAGTGGTGTTCGGGCAGTGTAGGGGGTCTTGCTGGGGGTGGTGTTTCAGGGTTTAGGGCAGTGAAGTGGTGTTCGGGCAGTGTAGGGGGTCTTGCTGGGGCTGGTGTTTCAGGGTAGTGCAGTGGTGTTCGGGCAGTGTAGGGGGTCGTGCTGGGGCTGGTGTTTGAGGGTTTAGGGTAGTGCAGTGGTGTTCGGGCAGTGTAGGGGTCGTGCTGGGGCAGGTGTTTCAGGGTTTAGGGCAGTGCAGTGGTGTTCGGGCAGTGTAGGGGGTCGTGCTGGGGGTGGTGTTTCAGGGTTTAGGGCAGTGCAGTGGTGTTCGGTCAGTGTAGGGGGTCGTGCTGGGGGTGGTGTTTCAGGGTTTAGGGCAGTGCAGTGGTGTTCGGGCAGTGTAGGGGGTTGTGCTGGGGCTGGTGTTTCATGGTTTAGGGCAGTGCAGTGGTGTTCAGGCAGTGTAGGGGTCGTGCTGGGGGTGGTGTTTCAGGGTTTAGGGCAGTGCAGTGGTGTTCGGGCAGTGTAGGGGGTCATGCTGGGGGTGGTGTTTCAGGGTTTAGGGCAGTGCAGTGGTGTACGGGCAGTGTAGGGGGTCTTGCTGGGGGTGGTGTTTCAGGGTTTAGGACAGTGGTGTTCGGGCAGTGTAGGGGGTCTTGCTGGGGGTAGTGTTTTGGGGTTTAGGGCAGTGCAGTGGTGTTCGTGCAGTGTAGTGGGTCGTGCTGGGGGTGGTGTTTCAGGGTTTAGGGCAGTGCAGTAGTGTTCGGGCAGTGTAGGGGATCGTGCAGGGGGTGATGTTTCAGGGTTTAGGGCAGTGCAGTGGTGTTCGGGCAGTGTAGGGGTCGTGCTGGGGGTGGTGTTTCAGGGTTTAGGGCAGTGCAGTGGTGTTCGGGCAGTGTAGGGGGTCGTGCAGGGGGTGGTGTTTCAGGGTTTAGGGCAGTGCAGTGGTGTTCGGGCAGTGTAGGGGTCGTGCTGGGGCTGGTGTTTCAGGGTTTAGGGCAGTGCAGTGGTGTTCGGGCAGTGTAGGGGGTCTTGCTGGGGGTGGTGTTTCAGGGTTTAGGGCAGTGGTGTTCGGGCAGTGTAGGGGGTCTTGCTGGGGGTGGTGTTTCAGGGTTTAGAGCAGTGCAGTGGTGTTCGGGCAGTGTAGGGGGTCTTGCTGGGGGTAGTGTTTCAGGGTTTAGGGCAGTGCAGTGGTGTTCGTGCAGTGTAGGGGGTCGTGCTGGGGATGGTGTTTCAGGGTTTAGGGCAGTGCAGTAGTGTTCGGGCAGTGTAGGGGGTCGTGCAGGGGGTGGTGTTTCAGGGTTTAGGGCAGTGCAGTGGTGTTCGGGCAGTGTAGGGGCTCGTGCTGGGGGTGGTGTTTCAGGGTTTAGGGCAGTGCAGTGGTGTTCGGGCAGTGTAGGGGGTCGTGCTGGGGGTGGTGTTTCAGGGTTTAGGGCAGTGGTGTTCGGGCAGTGTAGGGGGTCTTGCTGGGTGTGATGTTTCAGGGTTTAGGGCAGTGCAGTGGTGTTCGGGCAGTGTAGGAGGTCTTGCTGGGGGTAGTGTTTCAGGGTTTAGGGCAGTGCAGTGGTGTTCGGGCAGTGTAGGGGTCATGCTGGGGGTGGTGTTTCAGGGTTTAGGGCAGTGCAGTGGTGTTCAGGCAGTGTAGGGGGTCATGCTGGGGGTGGTGTTTCAGGGTTTAGGGCAGTGCAGTGGTGTTCAGGCAGTGTAGGGGGTCATGCTAGGGTATGTGTTTCAGGGTTTAGGGCAGTGCAGTGGTGTTCGGGCAGTGTAGGGGGTCGTGCAGGGGCTGGTGTTTCAGGGTTTAGGGCAGTGCAGTGGTGTTCGGGCAGTGTAGGGGGTCGTGCTGGGGGTAGTGTGTTAGGGTTTAGGGTAGTGCAGTGGTGCTTGTGTAGTGTAGGGGGTCGTGCTGGGGGTAGGGTTTTAGGGTTTAGGGTAGTGCAGTGGTGTTTGGGTAGTGTAGGGGGTCGTGCTGGGGGTAGTGTTTTAGGATTTAGGTTAGTGCAGTGGTGTTTGGGTAGTGTAGGGGGTCGTGCTGGGGATAGTGTTTTAGGGTTTAAGGTAGTGCAGTGGTGTTTGTGTAGTATAGGGGGTCGTGCTGGGGGTAGTGTTTTAGGGTTTAGGGTAGTGCAGTGGTGCTTGTGTAGTGTAGGGGGTCGTGCTGGGGGTAGTGTTTTAGGGTTTAGGGTAGTGCAGTGGTGTTTGTGTAGTGTAGGGGTCATGTTTTAGGGTAGTGCAGTGGTGTTTGGGTAGTGTAGGGGGTCGTGCTGGGGGTAGTGTTTTAGGATTTAGGTTAGTGCAGTGGTGTTGGGGTAGTGTTTTAGGGTTTAGGGTAGTGCAGTGGTGTTTGTGTAGTGTAGGGGGTCATGCTGGGGGTAATGTTTTAGGGTTTAGGATAGTGCAGTGGTGCTTGTGTAGTGTAGGGGGTCGTGCTGGGGTAGTGTTTTAGGGTTTAGGGTAGTGCAGTGGTGTTTTTGTAGTGTAGGGGGTCATGTTTTAAGATGCAACGCTCCAATACCTGACCAGTCTGCACTACATAAAACTACAAAAAAACTAAAAATAAAATGTGTTTTACACATTTCTGTCATTGGGCTATATGTGGGCTACATCTGGGTAATATTTGTGCTACATTTGGGCTCTTTTTTCACTGGTGGCCATCTTGGAAGACTTCTTTGTTATGAAGTTTCCTAATTTCCTCATTTACTGCAGTCTCCTCAGTAGGAAATGCTTTCAGTTTTTTACTTTGATTCCATCAAGAAGGCATTCAGATGTGTCACACATTTGCCATAAATTCAGAATGTTATTACTCTAGTTGTTCATTAGATCACTGTAGTAAAGCTACTGCTCACCAAGGAGTTAACTGGAAGTCTACTGCTGGTATTGAAAGTGATTGTTTCAGTCTGCATGTCAGAATTTTCTAATGAAATAGAAGAGGATTTGAGATCTCACTTAAAACATGCACTAAATTTTCTTTTTGCAGCACTAACCATAATTTCTATGGCAAAATGAACCCCTCATTTTGTTCCTTTTAAATTAAATGTTTTAAGTGTTACCAGTTTATTCCAATCAAGATGGCTTCAGGTGTGCCATACTTTTGTCATAAGTAAGGCTGTTAGCACTCTAGTTGTTCTTTAGAACACTCTGGGAAGCTGCAGTAGAACACAAAGGCATCAACTGACAGGCTGCTCCTGTTGAAATATAACAGGAAGATATTTGAGATCTCACTTAAAACATGTCCTAATTTTTCTTTCTACAGCACTAACCATAATTTCTATGGCAAAATGAACCCCATCATTTTGTTCCTTTTTAAATTAAATGTTTTAAGTGTTACCAGTTTATTCCAATCAAGATGGCTTCAGGTGTGCCATACTTTTGTCATAAGTAAGACTGTTAGCGCTCTAGTTGTTCTTTAGAACACTCTGGGAAGCTGCAGTAGAACACAAAGGCATCAACTGACAGGCTGCTCCTGTTGAAATATAACTGGAAGATATTTGAGATCACACTTGAAACATGTCCTAATTTTTCTTTCCAGAGCACTAACCATAATTTCTATGACAAGATGAACCACATCATTTTGTTCCTTTTTAAATTAAATGTTTTAAGTGTTACCAGTTTATTCCAATCAAGATGGCTTCAGGTGTGCCATACTTTTGTCATAAGTAAGGCTGTTAGCACTCTAGTTGTTCTTTAGAACACTCTGGGAAGCTGCAGTAGAACACAAAGGAATCAACTGACAGTCTCTGCCCTTGTTGGATGTACATGTTTTACTGAGAATGTCAGACTTCATTCTCACATGACTGAGAAAGATAATGTGAATTTACAGAAAATATGCTCTCATTTTAGCTTCTGGGGCACCTTCCAAAACTGTATGGGACAAGCATGTGAGAATAGTTTTCTCTCAAACATGATTCATGATATCCCAGCAGAAGGTTTTTCACAGGGTAAAATCACCTTAGAACACACCACAATTCCTGAAATTAGTATGGTACCATCAACAAATGAATTCTAATGTAACTAAAGTCTGTTATCACCCTTTATAGTTCTCCTTTTGGTAACCCTCAAAATCTTCGATTCACTACAATGCATTTCAAAGGGGTACTATCATTTATATTGGCCCCAAGATGGCTGCCAGCAATTCCAGGATGAAGTGCTGACAGCCAATCAGATCTCACGATGACATGTGTGGTTAGGCTCCGCCCAGATATATATGTGTTTTTACTTTTGATTTTCTCAGCAACTACTGAACGGATTTACACCATTTAACAAAAAGGGTTCTTTTTGAACCAAGAACTACCTCTTTGCCAAATTTGGTGTAATTCCGTTCAGCAGTTCGGGCTGTAGCCTTGCATAAAGTTTCCTATGGGAAATTGATTTTTTGACTCTTATTTTTTTAATTTCTCCGCAACTACTGAACGGATTTACACCATTTAACAAAAAGGGTTCTTTCTGAACCAAGAACTACCTCTTTGCCAAATTTGGTGTAATTCCGTTCAGCAGTTCGAGCTGTAGCCGTGTCTAAAGTTTCCTATGGGAAAATGAATGGGAAAACACGTTTTGGGACCCCCTTTTTCTCGGCCCCCGCTTGACGAATCACCCTGAGACTTTCAAGGTAGGAGCGGACCGGAGCGGGCCATAAAGTTTGAAAATTTCGCGAAGATTCGTCAACCGACACAAGAGTTATTTCAAATAGAATGTCGCGGATTTCCTATGGAAAATAGGTCCTAACTATAACTATCTACTGGCGACCGCCAGTAGATTATATATATATATATATATATATATATATATATATATATAGATATATATATATATTTATATTAACCAAGATTTCCCGTAAGGGAGAAGGAAACTCGCACAATCTCAGAGATTGTTTCTTATTAATTTAATATATCAAAAGACAAACGTGTTTCTGCTGTTACATCTTCTTCCAACGTCATTGGAAGAAGGCGTAACTGCCAAAATGTGTTTGTCATTTGATATATTAAATTAATAAGAAACGACCCCCGAGAGTGCATGAGTTTCCTTCTCCCTTAGGGCAAATCCTGGTTAATTGTCTGTGAGACCAGCCTATTATACCCAGATGCACCGGCCATGTAAGGAGCCATGCAGTCGCCAGTAGGTAGTTATAGTTATTACTTTGGGGTCGATTCCGATCTCGGCCGGTGTAGGAGAGTAGGATCTGCTTCACATGGGTACCCCCACTTTTTGCTGATGCTTCACTGTTTTTCGACTTTAGTCTGGCTGGGGCCCTGCTAATCAGAACCCCAGCCTAGCTGCTTCCTCTCTAAAATGGTTTCCATGTGCCTTAGGCACATCTCTGATTGAATCTGGAGTGCCCTTATAAGTCCCTAGTATATGGTATACTATGTACCCAGGGCATAGGTACCTCAGAGGCCTGCCAGGGGCTGAAGCATGTATTATGCCACCCCTGGAAGGCCAGCCAAAATGACACCACAGGTCTGCTACTGCAGCCTGGGTAAGGTGGTGCATGCACTCCTTACTGTGATATAGGCTACCTATATCACTACCATTGCACACACATATAAACCTATAAGTCACTCCTATGGCAGGCCATAACAATCCTGAAGGCAGAGTGCTTGGTTTTTATGTGAGAGGGTGCCCCTGCATGAGCAGAGCCCCTCTGCAGTGTTCGGAGTCCCTCCTCTGATGCTGTTTGTGGTACAGCCTGACCATATACTCTTAAGTGCATTATATCCTCGCAGTACAATGCTAACTTTGGACTGGCTGCACCAAAACGTGTCGTGTTTGGTGTCAAACATCTTGGAATACTACCCCCCCGCCAATACTGGCGGCGGGGGTAGCATTCCACCCTTCTAGAGGGAGAGACATGTCCACACCGGGCTACCCGGTAACTTCTTTCCAGAGCCCTGGCATCACAAAATGGATGCCGCTGCCACAGACACGGGTCTGGCCTCCTGCTGCTGACTGAAACTCCGGCAGGGGGGGCCTGGACAATAGGTTTCCTGTCGAAGGGAGGTGTAACCACCTCCCCAGACAGGATAGTGTGTATTGGGGCTGGGCGGGAGCACCCTCTGGTGCTTTGAAGTCCTGCACTGGGGGCACATTTGGTGTCCCTGTTCATATGCCAGTTCAAACCGGTTGCAGGGGCTACCTGCCCCTGCTCTGGTGCGAAACTGGACAAAGGGAATGGGTGTAACCACCCCTCTTCCCTGACCCTCCCATAGGTGGGTCCCCAGAGTATGTCCAACCCCCTAACTTTGTATAAGTATGGGACCCCAGTCCTTAGGACTTTAGATATCCCTCGACGAAACTCTGTAACTGAATCCTGGAACTTCGACACTCTACTCAAGATTAGAGGACTGAAGAATCTCCCTTGGGGTCAAGGAGTGACTCCCCTGCTTGGCAGGCACCAAAGCAGCAATTGTCCGGTCTGCATCGCCAAAGCGCCCACCGGACGCCGAAGTCTTTGCATCACCAGAGGTAGATTTCCAGACTTTCGTGAGGCTGCCCTGAGTTCCCAGCAAAGCTGAGGCCCGTAGCTGTCGTGGGTAACGTGGAACCGTGACCCCTGGACACCGAGCACATTTGCATGTGCATCCTCTTCCTGGTCTCCCACGAAGTTGTGCTTTGGGCTCCTAATAGCCCCCGCCTCCAGCACTGACTGCACCGAAGATCACTGGCCTCCACTCCAGGAGTGTCATGTGAGCCAGCTCCATGTGCGTCCGCTTGAGGCTCCTTTGTGGTCGCTAGTCCATTGGCTAGTCGGCCCTCCTGAAGGCTACTCTTCTTCTGCTTGGGCTTCCCTGGTTGCACCAGACGTGCCCTGACTTACCTTTGCTGGGTGAGTCCCTCAGACCTTGCTGGTCTGTACCACCGTCCTTCTTCTATTTCCATGTGACTTGCCGTTGCCAAGGCTTGTTGGGTCCAATCCGGTCGCCGACACCCCAGCAATCGACAGACGTCGTGGTACAGCTTGAATCCAGCTCCTGGTTGTCATCGACGCCTCCTGGACCTTGTGGCTGAAGAGTCAAGACGACCATCAACCTACCTGAAGCACCCGACATCGGTGGGCATCCGCTCATCGCCTTCCTGGTCACTGGCTAGTGACCCAGACTCTGTCCCCTCTGCTTTCAGGGTCTTCAGATCTTTGATCCACCTTTGGATCCACCCGAACACTTTCGACTTGGTCGCCAGCAGCACTTTGCAGCAGATCGCCATTGAAAACGACGACGAAACCCGACCCCGAAAGGCACCTATGCACCCGGCTTCCCTGGGTGAGGTAACACGAGTACTCAGGTGCTCCCGTGGGTATTGACTCTAGAACAGCCTAGTTCTAAAGGGGTTTGCTCCAAGTCCTCCTCTAAGTGTCCTTTTTCTTTAAAACTCCAACCGCGACATTCCCCATAGAAGTCAACGGCGGCACGCGGCTGTGTTCTCACACTGCACGCGTCCCCCGTGGGTCCCCTGTGTCACTACCTTGGGTGGTTCCTTGTGGTATAAGCATTTCTACAGGCTCTAGGCCTTGTGTCTAGGTCAGTCGTGGTTCTTATACCACTTTATTGGTATATGGTTTGGTACGCCCCTAGGGCTCAAACGTGTATTTGTGCTATTACTGTTGATATTCGACTTGTAACTTATGTACTTCGAACTCTAGCCTCATAAAGAGACTAGAGGGGTGTGTTTAAGACTAAATACATATATTTTAAATATATACCTGGTGTGGTCCTCTTTCATTTGGTCACTCAAGAGATTATAGACTGGTAAAACAAGCTGCTTTACATTCCTTCAAGACTTAGCCTGAGGGCTGCTCTCCATAGCTACCACTCGGATAGCTTTCAATAAAGGTTGTCTTTAACCTATCTCCAATAAGGGGTTGTTTGGACTGGTGCAAGGTGCCCACTATAATTAGTGGACAGCATATACCAGGCCAACTTATCACATTGGTGGCAGCGTGTGGGATTCCAGCTTGCTATTGTTTTACCAGATAATCTGAATTGAATTGATCAACTGAAAACCACTAAGGGTACCTTAGGTACATATAAATCAAGCTTAGGATACAGTAAGTTCTACTGAACTTAGAGTTGTGTTTTAAGGGATAGCACAACCTTTCTACAACTCAAGAGAGTTTAGTAGGCCACACTAGAGTAGGTAGTGCATACACCACAGCACACTAGTAATGTCTTCACTGCCAGGAACCAGTGAGCTCCTGCCATCCAGATATGACAACCTCACATTCTTGGAATTGAGAGAGTTGTGCAAAGTTAGGAAGTTGAAGACAGGCAAAAGTGCCAACACCCAACGTCTCCTGGAGATGCTTCTGCTAGATGATCTTAGAAGACCCATAAGGTCTGAAAGGGTAGGCAGAGAGGGTGGGGCAGAAGATGAGGGAGGGGCCAGGGATGAAAATGCCCAGGACCTGACCTCTGAAACTGGCCAGGGGGATGACAATGATCCTGACCTGGAAAGTGCAGCTACTCCTGAGGAAGAGGAGGAGGCCCACAAGGACCTCCCCTTTGTCCCCCAGGAAGAGTTGTGAGTGTGCCCAGAAGGACTAGATCTCCTTCTCAGGAGTCTAACCACTCTGACACCTCAGTAGGGACCTCTGTCTCCTCCCATGGGAGGGAATCCTCTCATGAGAGGAGAAAGAGACTGATTCAGTATGAGCAAGCCCAGCTTGAGCTCAGAAAACTGCAGTTGGCTATAGACAGGGAGTCCCTAGATCTCTATAGACAGAGAAAAAGATGGGACTAGAGTCCCATGGTGGCAGCAATTTCCCCAGAGATAGGGAAAGGTCTTATGACCATAGAAACCTGAGCAAGATTGTCCCTCCCTACCAGAGTGGGGATGACATCCACAAGTGGATAACTGCACTGGAGAGGGCCTGTAAAGTACAGAGGGTCCCTCAGGAGCAGTGGGCAGCAATCTTGTGGCTCTCCTTTGCAGACAAAGGTAGAGATAAGCTCCTCACTGTTAGAGAGGAAGATGCTGACAATTACAAAGTCTTGAAGAGTGCTCTGATTGATGGGTTTGGCCTAACAACTGAACAATACAGGTTAAAGTTCAGAGATACCCAAAAGCACAGACTCAAGACTGGGTGGACTATGTGGATTGTTCTGCTAAGGCTCTGGAAGGTTGGTTGATGGGCAGTAAGGTATGTGACTTCACAGGATTGTACAATCTTATCATGAGGGAGCAGATTCTTAATAACTGTCAAAATCAGCTGTTGCATCAGTACCTGGTGGACTCTGATCTGACCTCTCCCCAAGAATTGGGAAAGAAGGCAGACAAATGGGTCAGAACCAGGGTGAGGCAGAAGGTACAGAACCAAGGTGGTGACCCTAAGAAGCAAGATTCTAAAAACTCTGATAAGGGTGGGGAGAAGGGTAAAGACCAGAAGTCTTCACAAGGCCCCCAAAAATCTTCTTCAGGTGGGGATTCACAGTCTAATAAGGGAAAAGGCCAAAAGAAACCATGGTGCAAAGTCTGTAAGCAAAAGACACACTGGACCAGTGATTGCACCAAGTCCAAAGACTCTATTCCAGCCCCCACCAATGCCCCTAAGGCACCTGTTCCCCCTAGTGCAGTTACAATTGGTGGTGGGAGTACACAGGCCAAGGGTTTAGTAGGGTTGACCCTGGGTAATGAGGTGAGCTCTGGCCTAGTCAGAGAACTCACTCAGGCTGTCCTAGTCTGTGATGGAGGCATGGATGTGACCTCCTCTATGAGTCCCAGTAATCTGGGCAAGTACAGGCAACAGCCATTAATCAATGGAAAAGAGGCTTTGGCATTTAGGGACACAGGGGCGAGTGTCACCATGGTGACACAAGACCTTGTGGATCCTGGGCAGATTATACTTGGTGAAATGTACCAAGTAACCAATGCTAGCAATGTCAGAACAGACCATACTCTGGCAGTTGTTAACTTCTCCTGGGGAGGGGTAACTGGCCTTAAGAAGGTTGTGGTGAGTGCAAACCTACCAGTGGAATGCTTGCTTGGCAATGATCTTGAAACTTCAGCTTGGGCAGAAGTGGAGCTCAGGACCCATGCAGAAATGCTGGAGATCCCTGCAGATGTGTTTGCTGTGACCAGGTCACAGAGCAAAATGTCTAACACTGAACAGGCCTTGGATCCTGGAAAAATGGACCAAGTGCCATCCAAGAGGAGGAGTAGTAGGGTTAAGGCAGTGCCTTCCCCCTTGGCTCAGAAGGAAGATCAGTCCCTTGAGGGGGATGATCTCAGTCCTGAGGAAGGAACTGTCCCAGAGGAACTTGAGCCTGACCAGGTTGAGTTCTTGTGGACAGGGGGCCCTTCCAGGGCAGATCTGAGCCAGGAGCCGCCGAGCTGCCCCTCTCTTGAACCCCTCAGACAGCAAGCTGCTGCTGAGGCTGCTGGGAATGCTAGTGGTCCCCATAAAGTGTATTGGGATGATGGACTCTTGTACTCAGAGTGTAGAGACCCCAAGCCTGGTGCCACCAGGAGGTTGGTTATACCTCTGAAGTTCAGGGGCTTCCTATTGACCCTAGCCCATGACATTCCTTTAGCAGGTCACTTGGGCCAGAACAAGACTTGGGACAGAATTGTCCCTCACTTTCACTGGCCCCACATGTCTGAAGACACCAAGGAGTTTTGTCGCTCCTGTGTAACCTGCCAAGCCAGTGGGAAGGCAGGTGGCACCTCAAAGGCCCCCCTGATACCACTACCTGTGGTGGGGGTTCCCTTTGAAAGAGTGGGGATTGATATTGTTGGTCCCATGGATCCCCAAACAGCAGCTGGGCACAGGTTTATCCTAGTGGTGGTGGACCATGCCACTAGGTACCCAGAGGCTATTCCCCTTAGGACCACTACAGCACCTGTAGTGGCAAGAGCCCTCCTGGGAATTTTCTCAAGAGTGGGCTTCCCTAAGGAGGTTGTATCAGACAGGGATGCAAACTTTATGTCTGGATACTTAAAGGCAATGTGGAAGGAGTGTGGAGTGACTTACAAGTTCACCACACCCTATCACCCACAATGCAATGGTTTAGTTGAGAGATTCAACAAAACCTTAAAGGGCATGATTAAAGGTCTCCCAGAAAAGCTTAGGCGAAGATGGGACATACTCTTGCCCTGCCTTTTGTTTGCATACAGGGAGGTGCCTCAAAAGGGGGTTGGCTACAGCCCTTTTGAACTTTTGATTGGTCACCCTGTCAGGGGTCCATTGTGCTTGGTGAAGGAAGGATGGGAGTTACCTCTCAAGCCCCCAAAGCAAGACATAGTGGACTATGTACTTGGTCTCCGCTCCAGGATGGCTGAATACATGAAAAAGGCAACTAAAAACCTTGAGGCTAGCCAGGAACTGCAAAAAGCCTGGCATGACCAAAAGGCTGTACTGACTGTTTATCAGCCAGGACAGAAGATGTGGGTGCTAGAGCCAGTGGCCCCAGCAGCTCTCCAAGACAAGTGGAGTGGACCCCATACCATTGTTGAACAGAAGGGTGAGGTTACCTATTTAGTAGACCTAGGAACACCCAGGAGTCCCCACAGGGTTCTCCATGTCAACAGATTGAAACCATATGTGGACAGGGCAGACATGGGCTTGCTCATGGCTACTGATGAGGGACAGGAGGAAGAGAGTGACCCACTCCCTGACCTGCTCTCACAGAACCCTGATGATGGGTCATTGGATGGTGTAGCCTTGGCAGGCAGCCTCACTGCTCAGCAGCAAACTGATTGCAGAGAAGTGCTCAATCAGTACAGACATATGTTCTCTCTGACTCCAAGTCAGACCACCTGGTGCACTCATGAAGTGGACACTGGGGACAGTCTGTCTATTAAAAATAAGATTTATAGGCAACCTGACCACGTCAGGGACTGTATCAGGACAGAAGTGCAGAAAATGTTGGATTTGGGAGTTATTGCACCCTCAGATAGCCCTTGGGCTAGTCCAGTGGTCCTTGTGCCAAAACCTCACACCAGTGGTGGGAAAAGAGAGATGAGGTTTTGTGTGGACTACAGGGGTCTCAATGCAGTCACTAGGACTGATGCCCATCCAATACCCAGGGCAGATGAGCTAATAGACACTTTGGCCTCAGCCAAGTATCTAAGCACATTTGACCTAACAGCTGGCTACTGGCAGATCAGACTAGCTGATGATGCAAAGCCAAAAACAGCATTCTCAACCCCTAGTGGGCATTATCAATTTGTGGTAATACCCTTTGGTCTGAAGAATGCACCTGCCACTTTTCAGAGGTTGGTGAATACAGTCCTTACAGGTCTGGAGGCCTATAGTGCAGCATATCTAGATGATATTGCTGTCTTTAGCTCCACCTGGGAGGATCACCTGGTCCACCTCAGAAATGTTTTGGAGGCCCTGCAAAAGGCAGGCCTCACTATCAAGGCCATCAAGTGCCAGATAGGGCAGAGTCAGGTTGTGTACCTGGGCCACCTTGTGGGTGGAGGCCAGGTTCAACCACTGCAGAGCAAAATCCAGACCATCATGGACTGGGTTGCTCCAACCACCCAGACTCAGGTGAGAGCCTTCTTAGGCCTGACTGGGTACTATAGGAGATTTGTCAAGGGGTATGGATCAATAGTGACACCCCTGAATGACTTAACTTCCAAGAAAATGCCCAAAAAGCTTCAGTGGACAGCTAGCTGTCAAAAGGCATTTGATGACCTGAAGCAGGCCATGTGCACTGCTCCCATTCTCAAGAGTCCTGATTACTCCAAGAAGTTCATTGTCCATACAGATGCATCTGAATTGGGGGTAGGGGCTGTACTGTCACAATTGAATGATGAAGGTCAGGATCAGCCAGTAGCTTTTATTAGCAGAAGGCTGACCCCTAGAGAGAAACGTTGGTCAGCCATAGAGAGGGAGGCCTTTGCTGTGGTTTGGGCTCTGAAGAAGTTGAGGCCATACTTGTTTGGTACTCACTTCCTTGTTCAAACAGACCACAAGCCCCTCCTATGGCTAAAACAAATGAAGGGTGAAAACCCCAAACTGCTTAGGTGGTCCATTTCCCTACAGGGGATGGACTTTACAGTGGAACATAGACCTGGGAGTAACCATGCCAATGCAGATGGACTCTCTAGGTATTTCCACTTAGAACATGAACACTCAACTGGTCAAGGTTAGTTTAATGTCCCTGCGTTTGGGGGGTTGTGTAGGAGAGTAGGATCTGCTTCACATGGGTACCCCCACTTTTGCTGATGCTTCACTGTTTTTCGACTTTAGTCTGGCTGGGGCCCTGCTAATCAGAACCCCAGCCTAGCTGCTTCCTCTCTAAAATGGTTTCCATGTGCCTTAGGCACATCTCTGATTGGAATCTGGAGTGCCCTTATAAGTCCCTAGTATATGGTATACTATGTACCCAGGGCATAGGTACCCCAGAGGCCTGCCAGGGGCTGAAGCATGTATTATGCCACCCCTGGAAGGCCGCCAAAATGACACCACAGGTCTGCTACTGCAGCCTGGGTAAGGTGGTGCATGCACCCCTTACTGTGATATAGGCTACCTATATCACTACCATTGCACACACATATAAACCTATAAGTCACTCCTATGGCAGGCCTTAACAATCCTGAAGGCAGAGTGCTTGGTTTTTATGTGAGAGGGTGCCCCTGCATGAGCAGAGCCCCTCTGCAGCATTCGGAGTCCCTCCTCTGATGCTGTTTGTGGTACAGCCTGACCATATATTCTTAAGTGCATTATATCCTCGCGGTACAATGCTAACTTTGGACTGGTTGCACCAAAACATGTCGTGTTTGGTGTCAAACATCTTGGAATACTACCCCCCCGCCAATCCTGGTGGCGGGGGTAGCATTTCACCCTTCTAGAGGGAGAGACATGTCCACACCGGGCTACCCGGTAACTTCTTTCCAGAGCCCTGGCATCACAAAATGGATGCCGCTGCCACAGACACGGGTCTGGCCTCCTGCTGCTGACTGAAACTCCGGCAGGGGAGGCCTGGACAATAGGTTTCCTGTCGAAGGGAGGTGTAACCACCTCCCCAGACAGGATAGTGTGTATTGGGGCTGGGCGGGAGCACCCTCTGGTGCTTTGAAGTCCTGCACTGGGGGCACATTTGGTGTCCCTGTGCATATGCCAGTTCAAACCGGTTGCAGGGGCTACCTGCCCCTACTCTGGCGCGAAACTGGACAAAGGGAATGGGTGTAACCACCCCTCTTCCCTGACCCTCCCATAGGTGGGTCCCCAGAGTATGTCCAACCCCCTAACTTTGTATAAGTATGGGACCCCAGTCCTTAGGACTTTAGATATCCCTGGATGAAACTCTGTAACTGAATCCTGGAACTTCGACGCTCTACTCAAGATTAGAGGACTGAAGAATCTCCCTTGGGGTCAAGGAGTGACTCCCCTGCTTGGCAGGCACCAAAGAAGCAATTGTCCGGTCTGCATCGCCGAAGCTCCCACCGGACGCCGAAGTTTTTGCATCACCAGAGGTGGATTTCCAGACTTCCCCGAGGATGCCCTGAGTCTCCAGCAAAGCTGAGGCCCGTAGCTGTCGTGGGTAACGTGGAACCGTGACCCCTGGACACCAAGCACATTTGCAAGTGCATCCTCTTCCTGGTCTTCCATGAAGTTGTGCTTTGGGCTCCAAATAGCTCCCGCCTCCAGCACCGACTGCACCGAAGATCACTGGCCTCCACTCCACGAGTGTCCTGTGAGCCAGCTCCAAGTGCGTCCACTTGAGGCTTCTTTGCGGTCGCTAGTCCGTTGGCTAGTGGGCCCTCCTGAAGGCTACTCTTCTTCTGCTTGGGCTTCCCTGGTTGCTCCAGACATGCCCTGACTTACCTTTGCTTGGTGAGTCCCTCAGACCTTGCTGGTCTGTACCACCGTCTATTTCCACGAGACTTGCCGTTGCCAAGGCTTGTTGGGTCCAATACGGTCGCTGACACCGCAGCACTCGACAAACGTTGTGGGAGAGCTCGAATCCAGCTCCTGGTTGTCGTCGACACCTCCTGGACCTCGTGGCTGAAGAGTCAAGACAACCATCAACCTACCTGAAGCACCCGACATCGGTGGGCATCTGCTCATCGCCCTCCTGGTCACTGGCTAGTGACCCAGACTCTGTCCCCTCTGCTTTCAGGTTCTTCAGATCTTCGATCCACCTTTGGATCCACCCGAACACTTTCGACTTGGTCGCCAGCAGCACTTTGCAGCAGATCGCCATTGAAAACGACGACGAAACCCGACCCCGAAAGGCACCAATGCAACCGGCTTCCCTGGGTGAGGTAACACGAGTACTCCGGTGCTCCCGTGGGTATTGACTCTAGAACAGCCTAGTTCTAAAGGGGTTTGCTCCAAGTCCTCCTCTAAGTGTCCTTTTTCTTTAAAACTCCAACCACGACATTCCCCATAGAAGTCAACGGCGGCTCGCGGCTGTGTTCTCACCCTGCACGCGTCCCCCGTGGGTCCCCTGTGTCACTACCTTGGGTGGTTCCTTGTGGTCCAAGCATTTCTACAGGCTCTAGGCCTTGTGTCTAGCTCAGTCGTGGTTTTTACCACTTTATTGGTATATGGTTTGGTACGCCCTAGGGCTCAAACGTGTATTTGTGCTATTACTGTTGATATTCGACTTGTAACTTATGTACTTCGAACTCTAGCCTCATAAAGAGACTAGAGGGGTGTGTTTAAGACTAAATACATATATTTTAAATATGTACCTGGTGTGGTCCTCTTTCATTTGGTCACTCAAGAGATTATAGACTGGTAAAACAAGCTGCTTTACATTCCTTCAACTCTTAGCCTGAAGGCTGCTCTCCATAGCTACCACTAGGATAGCTTTCAATAAAGGTTGTCTTTAACCTATCTCCAATAAGGGGTTGTTTGGACTGGTGCAAGGTGCCCACTATAATTAGTGGACAGCCTATACCAGGCCAACTTCTCACAGTGGTAGTGACAGGCATCCAGGCCCCTATGAGTGGGGATGGTAGTAGTGGTAGGCATCCAGGCCCCCATGAGTAGGGGTGGTGGTAGTGACAGGCATCCAGCCCCCCATGAGTAGGGGTGGTGGTAGTGGTAGGCATCCATCCCCCTATGAGTGGGGATGGTAGTAGTGGTAGGCATCCAGGCCCCCATGAGTAGGGGTGGTGGTAGTGACAGGCATCCAGGCCCCCATGAGTAGGGGTGGTGGTAGGCATCCAGGTCCCCATGAGTAGGGGTGGTGGTAGTGACAGGCATCCAGGCCCCCATGAGTAGGGGTGGTGTAGTGGTAGGCATTCAGGCCCCCATGAGTAGGGGTGGTGATAGTGACAGGCATCCATCCCCCTATGAGTGGGGATGGTAGTAGTGACAGGCATCCAGCCCCCCATGAGTAGGGGTGGTGGTAGTGGTAGCAGTTGGTGCTGGAGGCGAAGGCTACTTGGAGCCCAAAGCACAACTTCGTGGGACACCAGGAAGAGGATGCACTTGCAAATGTTCTTGGTGCCCAGGGGTCATGGTTCCACGTTACCCACGACAGCTATGGGCCTCAGCTTCGCTGGGGACTCAGGGCAGCCTCAGAGAAGTCTGGAAATCTACCTCTGGTGATGCAAAGACTTCGGCGTCCGGTGGGAGCTTCGGTGATGCAGACCGGACAATTGCTTCTTTGGTGCCTGCCAAGCAGGGGAGTCACTCCTTGACCCCAAGGGATATTCTTCAGTCCTCTAATCTTGAGTAGAGCGTCGAAGTTCCAGGATTCAGTTGCAGAGTTTCGTCCAGGGATATCTAAAGTCCGAAGGACTGGGGTCCCATACTTATACTAAGTTAGGGGGTTGGACATACTCTGGACCCACCTATGGGAGGGTCAGGGAAGAGGGGTGGTTACACCCATTCCCTTTGTCCAGTTTCGCACCAGAGCAGGGACAGGTAGCCCCTGCAACCGGTTGGAACTGGCATATGCACAGGGACACCAAATGTGCCCCCAGTGCAGGACTTCAAAGCACCAGAGGGTGCTCCCGCCCAGCCCCAATACACACTGTCCTGTCTGGGGAGGTGGTTACACCTCCCTGTGACAGGAAACCTATTGTCCAGGCCTCCCCTGCATGAGTTTCAGTCAGCAGCAGGAGGCCAGACCCGTGTCTGTGGCAGTGGCATCCATTTTGTGATGCCAGGGCTCTGGAAAGAAGTTACCGGGTAGCCCGGTGTGTACATGTCTCTCCCTCTAGAAGGGTGGGATGCTACCCCCGCCACCAGTATTGGCGGCGGGGGTAGTATTCCAAGATGTTTGACACCAAACACGACATGTTTTGGTGCAGCCATTCCAAAGTTAGCATTGTACCGCGAGGATATAATGCACTTAAGAGTATATGGTCAGGCTGCACCACAAACAGCATCAGAGGAGGGACTCCGAACGCTGCAGAGGGGCTCTGCTCATGCAGGGGCACCCTCTCACATAAAAACCAAGCACTCTGCCTTCAGGATTGGTAAGGCCTGCCATAGGAGTGACTTATAGGTTTATATGTGTGTGCAATGGTAGTGATATAGGTAGCCTATATCACAGTAAGGGGTGCTTGCACCACCTTACCCAGGCTGCAGTAGCAGACCTGTGGTGTCATTTTGGCTGGCCTTCCAGGGGTGGCATAATACATGCTTCAGCCCCTGGCAGGCCTCTGGGGTACCTATGCCCTGGGTACATAGTGTACCATATACTAGGGACTTATAAGGGCACTCCAGATTCCAATCAAAGATGTACCTAAGGTACATGGAAACCATTTTATAGAGGAAGCCGATAGACTGGGGCCCTGAATAGCAGGATCCCAGTTCAACTAAGTCATAAAACAGCAAAACACCAGGAAAAAAGTGGGGGCAACCATATAGTCAGATTCCACCTTCCTACATCCACCACCCCTACTCATGGGGGCCTGGATGCCTACCACTACTACCATCCCCACTCATAGGGGGATGGATGCCTACCACTACCACCACCCCTACTCATGGGGGCTGGATGCCTGTCACTACCACCACCCCTACTCATGGGGGCCTGGATGCCTACCACTACTACCATCCCCACTCTAGGGGATGGATGCCTACCACTACCACCACCCCTACTCATGGGGGGCTGGATGCCTGTCACTACCACCACCCCTACTCATGGGGGCCTGGATGCCTACCACTACTACCATCCCCACTCATAGGGGGATGGATGCCTACCACTACCACCACCCCTACTCATGGGGGCCTGGATGCCTGTCACTACCACCACCCCTACTCATGGGGGCCTGGATGCCTACCACTTCTACCATCCCCACTCATGGGGGATGGATGCCTACCACTACCACCACCCCAACTCATGGGGGCCTGGATGCCTGTCACTACCACCACCCCTACTCATGGGGGCCTGGATGCCTACCACTACTACCATCCCCACTCATAGGGGGATGGATGCCTACCACTACCACCACCCCTACTCATGGGGGGCTGGATGCCTGTCACTACCACCACCCCTACTCATGGGGGCCTGGATGCCTACCACTACTACCATCCCCACTCATAGGGGGATGGATGCCTACCACTACCACCACCCCTACTCATGGGGGCCTGGATGCCTGTCACTACCACCACCCCTACTCATGGGGGCCTGGATGCCTACCACTTCTACCATCCCCACTCATGGGGGATGGATGCCTACCACTACCACCACCCCAACTCATGGGGGCCTGGATGCCTGTCACTACCACCACCCCTACTCATGGGGGCCTGGATGCCTACCACTACTACCATCCCCACTCATAGGGGGATGGATGCCTACCACTACCACCACCCCTACTCATGGGGGGGCTGGATGCCTGTCACTACCACCACCCCTACTCATGGGTGCCTGGATGCCTACCACTACTACCATCCCTACTCATAGGGGCCTGGATGCCTGTCACTACCACCACCCCTACTCATGGGGGCCTGGATGCCTACCCCTACTACCATCCCCACTCATAGGGGCATGGATGCCTACCACTACCACTACCCCTACTCATGGGGGGCTGGATGCCTGTCACTACCACCACCCCTACTCATGGGGGCCTGGATGCCTACCACTACTACCATCCCCACTCATAGGGGGATGGATGCCTACCACTACCACCACCCCTACTCATGGAGGGCTGGATGCCTGTCACTACCACCACCCCTACTCATGGGGGCCTGGATGCCTACCACTACTACCATCCCCACTCATAGGGGATGGATGCCTACCACTACCACCACCCCTACTCATGGAGGGCTGGATGCCTGTCACTACCACCACCCCTACTCATGGGGGCCTGGATGCCTACCACTACTACCATCCCCACTCATGGGGGGATGGATGCCTACCACTACCACCACCCCTACTCATGGGGGGCTGGATGCCTACCACTACTACCATCCCCACTCATAGGACGGGTAATGCATGACACAACCAGCATACTCCAACATAAGGAATATCAGCAAAAGACATCCCCCCAACATCATGACAAGAGTGTGTAGTCTGTGTCATATGCCTACAACACTGAACATGACATTGAACATACAATGTGACCCCCTATCACATGTGTCACACAAAAATGTGTGTGGCCTTCACAATGCAAGCAGACCATGACCACTGTGGGAATGGGTTCTAAACCCCCATCATCACAGTGACCAAAAGGTAAGTGTGGGGTCCATAGCTGAAGCACATTTTGAACATTGTGGCAATGGGGTCTAAACCCCCATCATCACAGTGACCAAAAGGTAAGTGTTGTCATGGAAAAAGCTGCAACTGCCAAACAGCATGGATGATTCCTGGTCACAGAACAACAAACACATCAGTGGCAAAGTAGTGGTTGTGTCCCATAGCAACATTGATTGGGTGAGGCAAACAGTGCAGTGCAAATAAAACATACCTTTGGCCATGTGCAGACAAACATCACCCATGGGGGCTGACATTGTCTCCATATATCAATTACACAATGCCAGAAGTGACCATCATAATGCAGACCCACATATCTGCACCAATGGACACACAAATGTAGATATCCTGTGGAGACTGTAGATGTGAGGTGAACAAATACCATACCATGGCAGCAATGGGACATACAAACCATGATTATTGTGCTGACTGATGACCTAGGAGTCCCAGGGACAGCAGGGGAAATCCTCCAAACAACATACAGGCAATGGCACACTAAAGATATGCCAATGCTGTGGTGCAGATGCACAAACACAAACAGGCAGCCTCACACTGCATATCAAACACAACAGGTGATGGGGGTGTGTGCCAGTGTCCCCAGGCAACCACACAGCACATGAGGAGGCCTGAATTCCAATTACACAGATGTGTATACAGTGCCATACAAAAGTAACTCATGGATCGGATTCCCTATGTGGGCAATCAGGCATTGTTAGATGAGAGGGAGCCCAAATTACACATGTCACACAAGCTTGTAGGAACAGCAACTAACACAGCAAGAGACAGACCCACCACCGCACTACCCCCAGGGACCCCACATTGTGGTGACACTAGCCTGCATGATAATCCCACTGTGATGACAAAGGTAGATGTCGTTCACACTGTGAACCACAGCCATCTGTCCTGAGTAACAAACTACCATCACACCTAAACAAGCACAAATCAATCAGCACGGCCTGTCAGCCAAGGCCAATATGGAGGTAGGGGTCTAGCCGTGCAACAACTCACATTTGCACACACTCAACACCACACACCTTGATCTCCACCAATGTGCAGCAGTGAAGCTCACATGGACTGGTGACATTGCACATGCACCCATGACAATCCCAGGGGTGGTGGTGGGAACTAAGGTGCAGAAACCCATCACACATGGCCAGTCAACAAGACTCGTGAATGTCTGACACACTGCACAGTATGCGGTACATGGGCATGACGTGAAATCCACCCCAATCAATGGGATCCCGGCCACAGTCACACACCAATGAAGAAGCCAAGGTGACCCACAAAGAACACACGTAGACAACTTCCAACATTGCAGCTCTGACCCTGAGGAGTGGCAGCAGTCACACACACAACGTGTCACAATCACTGAAAGCTACCACAAACTGTAAATTACATGACTTGTGTAACCAACAAGTGCCAAGGGGAATCCTGACTGTGTCCCATCTGCGTTTGCCCACATCCCCAGCCCTGACAACAAAGACAACTAGGGATGACAACCTTATGAACATTAGTTTGCCATGCACCCACATCCCGGAGAAACCAGGTCCAAGATGCTGGATGAACACAGGACAACTCAGCAAGCATCACAAACAGGAACATCCGTAGGGACACAGCCTGTGTAGGAAAAGGGAAGGGAACACACACAGACATGCTTACACAACACACAACACAGGCCCAGGCAATGTCACGGGATTACACACTGCCATGAGGGCACTCCACTCCTGTGGAAGGTCCTCTGTGCCAAACCTTGTCTGTGAACGACTCAAACATGTCAGCAGAACACTCGGTCAGTGAGTCAACAATTACAACACACTGAAGGCTCTGCTCACATCAGCCTGGGTACGGGAGTGTCACTTCAGTCATCTGCATATACCCAAAACACGTGTCAAGCAAGTTGCACTGTATACACAGATGAGTCCTTCAACATTGATGTGCTAAACTGCATGTCCAGTGGAGATGGGCACACAGTCAGGGAAATAGAAACATTGAACAGTGGTAAGCCCACCAGATGTGCATGAGTGTGAGCCACAGATGTTAATTTACAAATGCAAAACGTACATCCCTGTGTCAAATGCTGAACATTACACCCTCAGACTGCAGCAAAGGATGCTATGGATCCAGACTAGATTAGGACACATATCCCATGGACCACATGGAGTCCATCACAGCAACACTTCATTTTCCTGATCTGAACACTATTACAACAGCAAATGCACGATGATACTCATCTACATCATGTACATCAAAAGAAAAACCACTAGTAAACAAAAAAAGGCTTTATTCAGCAAATGTGAAAGAAAAATTTGAAGTCCAAAAGAAACTAAGGCCAATGGCCAGTCCACATTCACAGTCCGAACAGGGTGACATGTGACAACTTGTCACCCATTGCTTGCCTGCACTGGTACGGACAGGGGACATCCCCTCGGAGGGGCATACAAGGGGCAGGCCAGGCACCGCAGGGACAGGATCAGGGGATGCCAGAAGGAGGCAGTGAAGGGGTGGTGGGTGCAGGAGTGTCACCGGCAACTGCAGTGGAGGTGTCTGACTCAGTGGGGGCCGGCACCACTGTAGGGCACAAGTCAGATGGTGTGGGTGCTGGCACCACTGCAGTGGGCCGGTCAGATGGAGTAGACTGGGTCCCCACTGCAGTGCCCAAGTCAGACGGGGTGGTTGTGGACTCCACTGCAGTGCATAACTCCAAGGGAGTGGAAGGGGGGCAGATGAGGTGGGCAGGACAGAGGGGGGACCCGGTCTCCACACCAGTGGCACAAACAGGCCGAGCGTCTGGGTTGGGGGTGGAAGAGCAAGTGGTAGGGGGAGGACCTAAGCAGTTTGGGGATGTGGTATTGGTGTGAGGGGGAACCTGGGGCATGGTGTGGCGGGGGAACCTGTGGAGTGGTGGTCTGGGGGGATGGAGGAGAGAGACTGTGTGGTGGAGCTGCGTGGTGGTGGGGTCTTGCCCTTCCTGGTCCGGGGGGACTTCCTAATGGGGTCCTCAGTCTGCCTGTGCCTGGGGGGGGGTGTCGGGTGTGAGGGGCACTCCCCTCTGTGTGTGGTGGTGGCCTCTTCCGCCTGTACGTTGTGTCAGATGGATCTGTGAAGACGAGGCCAAGCTCACAGAGGAAGAGCTTCTGGGAGGGGGGGTTGCAGGTGAAGCAAGGGAAGGGGTTTTGGAGGGAGAGGTATCTGAGGACTGCGGAGTGCTCGTGGATGCGTGTGTGTGTGTCTGGGCCCCATCCCCTGTGAGTGAGGTATCAGTCCCCTGACTGTGCGTGCGTGTGCGTCTGGATTTTGGCTTGTGTGTCTGTGTGCTGCTTGTGTCTGTGCTGGTGCGTGCCTGTGCCAGTGTGTGTGTGCTTGGGACAGGTAGGGTGCTGGGGATTGTGGATGGGGCAGAGGTAGGAGGGGTGAGGGACTGTTGCAGGAGGGACACTGCTGCCGTCAGTGAGGAGGCCATGGACTGATTGGTCCGCTGTAGGGCAGACATGCCAGATGACATGCCCTCCATGAATGACACCAGTTGTGTCAACAGACCTGTGTGTGCATGGAGGACACTCAGCATTGATGTCTGCCCTACATGGATCTGTTTCAGCAAGTCCACAGACTCCACACTCAGGGCAGCAGGGGGGACAGAGGCAGGGGGTGCGGTGCCTGGCATGAAGGAGACACGCTCCCCTACACGGGAGCCTCCACGGACATGTGGGATGGGAGCAGATGTGAGGGTGGAGATGGTGGTGGTGGCGGGGACAGACTTGCTCGATTTTGTCTGTGGTCTGCTGACACCCGCCTCCACAAGGGAGTCCTCACTGGAAGTGCTGTGTTCCTCAGCCGAGGTGGTCGTAGCTGAGGTCTCCTCAGTGTGGCTCCCCTCACCCTCCGTGCCACTGGGTCCCTCGGTCTCCTCTGCAGTGGACCCAGTCTGGCTCTGCCGCTCCTCTTGGTCCGTGGATCTGTCTCCTCCTGTGGCCGTGGATGCATCTGCAAACAATCAGGATAAACAGAGCAACATTAGTCACCTGTACTGACCACACACACCACAGTAAGTACAGCACATCACAGAGCAAGCCCTGCCATCATTTGCTAGACATTGCAATAAGTGCTGACACTGATTTGAAGAAGCCCATTGTCTGCCTGACAGTCATTCATGCCACTCATATCCTAACTGTCCATGCACCCATCTGTCTGGTGCCTGTTGGATGCCACTAATCATATGTGCACACATGCACCACATACACAGTTGTTGGACATCCAAGAGAACATATGGAAATGTGTCACTCCAAACACATGCCATCTCCTGCCACTGACTCAGTACATGTGTCAGGAAAAGTGATGGGCAGAGTCTCTGTCGATATGCGGGTTTTGCTTCCATCACCAGACACAATGATGTCCTCATGTCCTGATAGACAATGCGACAATGGTGTGCATGCAGGACATATCACACTACTGCTGGATCACCCTTTGCAAGTTGAATGTCATGGCACAGGCCTGTCTGGCAAGTCAGTCATAACTGTCTCCTGTCACAGGGGCAGTGCATACACACAACACCAGTCTGCACTGTGTCACAATCATGGAGGTTTTGGGAATGCAAGCCCTGTAGCTGACAGGTGCACATGTGCACCCCTGGCCACCCACATCATGAGGACTAAAATGATCCCACGTCATTCAAATGAGACATTTGAGTGACTGCAAACACAAATCCATACACATGAGCACTTCACCGTCTGATGAGAATGAACCAAAGCTGCCTGCACCTCAATGTTTCATACACCATTGTGCACAGTCAAGGGATCAGAGACCTATGCATTAACCAATGTGCAGATCCTATAGTCACAACTCAGATGGCTGGCCACCCCAAACTGTTAAACACTGCAGGAGTCCAAAAAGCAAGGCCACACCACGGTGACACAGAGGCAGACACCTGAGTGCACTCTTCACAATGCCCAATATGTATGCTGACACATGGGAGTGGGAGAACAGAGTGCCTTCGTTATACAGAGTAGGCATTACAGTCCTGGTCCATGTGCAACATGGTATTACCCTGAACACTAGGCAGGTGGCTATGCATGTGTCACACACATGATGTACATACTTCTGAGGCTCCTACCTTGGTCTCTGCTGCAGCATGGGTGTGTGGCACATACCCCAGACATGTGGTGAGTCAGAGCAGCAATTTGAACACATATTAAAGCCATACCCAGAGTACATGTCAGATCACAGGCATTGTGTGAGCAATTGTACCACCCATGCAGCCCACAACAAAGTTCCTGTAACTGATGCTGTCCCCAACTTGAACCACAGGTAACTGCAAGTACACAGTACCCAAGTGACCTAAGTCACAGACTGTAAGGGCCACACCTGTGCATCAGATGAGGTGGGGGCATGACACAAGTGAGGGACATGAGTCCAGGACGACAAGACAGTCGTACTGTGGAAGTGTAACCAGGCTAAAGGAGTGCATAGAGCATGTTAGTCATAGTACACAGAAAAGGCTAGCACTTACCCCTCCTTGCTGCTGTCTGGCCTTCAGCTGCCCATCCAGGTCAGGGAAGACCACCGCCAGAATCTGGAGCATGTGGGGGTCAGGGTCCGGTGTCCGCCCCTCCTGCGAGGAGGCGACAGCTTCAGCTGGACCCTTGCGATCCTCCGGGTCCAGCCACGAAGGTCCTGCCACCTCTTCTGGCAGTTGCGGATTCTGCGCCTGTAGACCCCCACAGATCGTACTGCCCGGACGATGGTCAGCCAGATCTCCTGCTTCTGGTGGGCATCAACCTATGAGGATGACAAAGTGAAAAGGCCATAACTACACATGCAACATATCCGTGCATCACACAGTTGGATATACATGTCTCAATCACAGGGGCATATGATGTACACAGGTAGTGCAACTATGGCTATGAACAGTTTGCCAGCAGTTACTCAATGGTATCATTGCCTGGGAAGTAAAACCTTGTTGGAATGCACTGTTACTGCACTATACCTGTTCAGTGCATGTAACTACACACTTTGGGGGTGACAACTACTCAGTGAGCATGCTAGCCACTGGTGTACACACTGTAAGTCTTGCTAGTCAGACAACATGCACAATTAGTAAGGCAGTGGACAGCACACTCACCTGCTCCCTGGTGTCCCATACAGCTTGCTGTACTGTGGAAGGAGGCTGTCCAGCAGGGCCTGGTTCTCCTCAGTGCTGAAGGCTGGGGCTCTATCCACAGTACGTGCCATTGCAGTAGCCAGAGGATGCAGAGACAGCAGCAGTGGTGGTGGCAGATGTCGTCCTGGAGCATGTAGTGCAGGCAAGTGAGCTCTCAGGGGAACAGCCAGCATTATATGTGTGCTGCAGAGGCAGATACTGTCCCATGTGTCCAAAGTGATAGGTCCAAGTCGTTTGCATCTTCTGAATCTGGCCAATCCATGGAATTGCACCACATATAAATGCCTACAGCATCCTTCAAAATTTCAACTTGATGACACCCATGAATTTGCAACATTGTTGTGGGTGGCCAACTGAATTCACTGCATCCGACTCGTACAAGCTTCGAATACGCGTCCGTTACCATGTCAGTCCATAGCCAATGCGTGCGCACGGATCGTTCCATTGCTGTACGACGCGTATTTCGTCACACAACACGCATCCGTCAACATCATATGCAATGGCCAATGCGTGCGCACGGATCGGTCCATTGCTGTATGACGCGTATTTCGAAACACAACACGCATCCGTCAACATCATATGCAATGGCCAATGCGTGCGCACGGATCGGTCCATTGCTGTACGACGCGTATTTCGAAACACAACACGCATCCGTTAACATCATATGCAATGGCCAATGCGTGTGCACGGATCGGTCCATTGCTGTACGACGCGTATTTCGAAACACAACACGCATCCGTCAACATCATATGCAATGGCCAATGCATGCGCGCGGATCGGTCCGTTGCTGTACGACGCGTATTTCGAAACACAACACGCATCCGTCAACATCATATGCAATGGCCAATGCGTGCACATGGATCGGTCCATTGCTGTACGACGCGTATTTCGAAACACAACAAGCATCCGTCAACATCATATGCAATGGCCAATGCGTGTGCACGGATCGGTCCATTGCTGTACGACACGTCCCTGTACAAGCTACTCGCATATGTCACCATGGTTGTCACAGGTGAACGTATGCCAGCCACAATTACTTGCCAGGGACTCAGGGGCACACCTACAACACCACAGCCTGTCCACACTGTATCCTAAGGCATGTAAGGCTGCATTACCTGTGTGTGTATGGGGGTCAACATGTGGTTTGTTGGGTGGCA
Organism: Calotriton arnoldi; assembly: GCA_963921515.1. NCBI lineage: Eukaryota > Metazoa > Chordata > Amphibia > Caudata > Salamandridae > Calotriton > Calotriton arnoldi. The sequence continues at coordinate 39,888 of CAWUFW010002583.1, forward strand.
CTTGGGGGCAGCCACTCCCAGGCTGTGCACGTGTTCATGGGGACAGAATCCTTTGTGTGGTGTGCACATGACCACTGTGATGTGCAACTGTTCAGTTCAGAGCATGTGGCATGGTCACATTTCCAGGTTGTATATGTGTATGTTATGTCACATACACCCTGAGTCCCATGTGGGATGGTATGTACGTCACAGGGTGACCCATTGCCACAATTGTGATGGCCCTCCACAGTCTGTGTGCATGTTGTGTTTCAGATGTCTCTGATTCCATGTGCACAATGGGAGACAGTCTCCACATCCACGTTGTTTGTGCATCGACTTTGATGTTGTGCGTGTGTGTGTCACAAACGTCCATGTCTGTCCTGCAGAGGCAACAGGGGCCACTACCTGTGGAAGTCATGGTTGTTTTGCTGGCGTGTACATGATACGCCATGTCATGCCAGTGTCCATGTGGCAATACAGGGTCCCTGGGAATCTACCTGTCAAAGAGCTGTGATGCCTGGGGCACATCTGTCCTCACTTGTCACTGTGGTGTGTGTTTGGAACGTGACAGCAGTACATGGGTACTGTGACACAGCCTAATGATTTCCCATAGCACAACCTGGAACTTGTTGTCAACACATGTTGAACTGAGATGTTAGATGATGGCCATGTAGGTGCCATATATGTCCCTACAGAACGGCACACACATCAAGTACTTGTGTCTCGTAATGATGTATCATGTGATATTGAGTATGGTCAATGCCACATATGTGGGGTGACTGACAATCTTTCTTTGTTCACCTATGTACTGCAGGGCACCAGCTGTCCATAGACCATTCCCTGACCTTTCAACCATGGTGGAACGTGACTGCATCCAACGGTACCGCTTCAACAGGCCGCTGATTGAGGAATTGGCGGGGCGGTTGGCCCCACATTTGCTACCTGGCCGGCCATACCCTACAGAGCTGACCCCCAAGGTGAAGGTGATGGCAGCCCTACACTTCTTTGCCACCGGTACCTTTCAACACACTGTGGCGTCTGCTGGTGGGATGTCATAGACCATGTTCAGCCATGTGCTACGCGATGTTTTGGAGGCAATGTTAACATACTTGAACCAGTACATCTATTTCCCTAAACGTCAACAACTCACTGACGTCAAGAGTGACTTCTATGCCCTGGGGAGGATGCCACATGTCATCGGCTCCATTGATGGGACACATGTGGCTTTGGTACCACCACAGGCACATGAGCAGGCATACAGGAACAGGAAAAATTTCCATTCTATCAATGCTCTGGTGGTATGTCTTGCAGATATGAGCATCTCACATGTGTGTGCCCGTTTCCCCGGTCCTGCACACGATGCCTACATGATGAGAAGTAGTCGCATCCCGAGGATGATGTCACAGATGCAGAACCAGCGTGCCTGGCCTGTCGGTGTGTACTGACTTTGTACCATTGTGTGTGTTCTGCAATGTTGTATTCCACCCTCTTTTCCAACTCAGCTAATGTGCAATTGTCTGTATGTAGGTGACTCCGGATACCCCAACATGCTGTGGTTGCTGACACCCCTCAGGAACCCTGTGACACCAGCCCAGATGCGCTACAATGAGGCACATGGTCGGACCAGGAGAGTGATCGAGCGGACATTTGGTGTCCTGAAGAGCCGCTTTAGCTGCCTGGACAAGACAGGAGGGGCCCTCCCATATGCCCCTGCAAAGGTGTGCAAGATTTTCATCGTCTGCTGCATGCTACACAACCTGGCAGTGCGGAAGGAGTTGCCTCTCATCCTGGATGACGATGTCCAACATCCGCCACCTGTGGAGGATCCTGGCCTGGGCCACGATGCCAGTGATGATGATGATGATGAGGGTGATGTCCGCACACAGCTCATCACCAACTTCTTCAGCTGAATGTGAGTATACAGAGATGTTATGTCAATGATTTGAGTTTGCATGATATGTGTTGGTGGTGCTCTGTTGCTGTTTGAGTGTGGCCATGTGCTACTTGACTGGATGCGTGCAGCGATGTGTCCTTACAGGTAGTCTGTACTCCCCAACAGTGTTGACATGCTAACTTGGTTTTGTGTAGGTATCTTGTGACATGTATTGGGCATGAGTATTGCAGTTCTGTCCTGTTCTTCAGTGATTTTAACTGTGTGTCGTGTCTGTCCTTCACAGGGTACTTTCAGAGTTGTTTGGTCAACTGTGATCCCCCGACACCATGATTCAACTTCCAGGGTGGAAGCAGTTGTTTCCCTACAGGTGATGTGCCACACACCCCTGGACTTTATTTCTTCAACACTTGTTGACTGTGTGGCCACTGCCACGTGGGATTGCCTTGCATCTGTAGTGGAAACAACATGTTGCAAATGTGTAATAAACCTGTGCTTCACTTTGGGATGTGCGTTGTCTGTGGTCACACATCTGACTGACATTTGCTTACTGCACCTGTGGGCTAGTTAACACAGACTCTGAATAGGTGTGGTGTCTGTGCATTCCACTGTATGTCCTGGCAACATCAGTGTAGGCGATGAGTCAGATGGCCCTGGTGTGTATGTGTTGTGTTGCCCTAGTGGTGTGTCTCCCTCATATGTGTCACGTCGCCATGACTCACATGACGGTGTTGGAATTGCTGTAGCAGTTAGCATGCACAGTGTCATTTAGCAGATCATCATCTCCATGACAAAATACCATGTTGGAATCACAACAGAGGCAAGTATGATGTATTAGTGAGTTTATTTACATACATGTGTGAGGATATTGAACAGGATGGTGGGTGCTGTACATTGGGATTGGAATCCAAAGTTCCCAGATGAGTTGGAAGTGTTGGTAGCAGAAATGTCCTGAGTAAAGTCCACAGTCATCTGATACATTAGTCCAACTTAAACTCCCCATGTCATGTGGGAGAGTTGGGTTGCATTCGACAGGGTGAACAGTTTGCACACAAAGGAGAATTTCCAGAACAGGTGTTGGGTTCCTGGGGGATGTACATGGCCATCTGCCTCTCAGTTGTCCTTCCTCGGACGACCCCTCTTCTTTCTGGGGGGACCCTCATGTGCAGGCCACTGCGGTGCAGAGGACTCTCCAGCAGAGTCATCCTCCCTCCCTGTGGCAGTTGCAGTTGTTGCGGCACCAGATGTTGTGGGCACACAGGGAGGTGTGGACATGTTGGTGCTAATCTGGCAGAGGCATGTCAATATGTCCCTCTGCACCGCTGTCAGTTCTTCCAATGTGTCCCACTTGGACTCCATGCCAGACATGTGTGTCTCCACACGGGACATGTGGGAGTCCAAGCGGGCATGATGGGCAGCCTGCTGCTGTTGAATGTCCTTGAGGATCCCCACTACCTGGCTGACCTCTCCGGTACTATTCTGGTACGCATCTGCAATGTCCGTTGCTTCCCGGGGGGCCGGGGTCCCTGTGCTGTTGTCATTCAGTGTCCTTGGTCTGTCCGTGTCGGCGGGGGTGGTCTGTATGTTGGCAGATGTTGGAGGAGTGGGTGCAGGGGGTGCAGATGGTGGTCCTGCTGGTGCTGCATGATGACTCACACCGGAGGGGCCAGGTAGCTCTTCGCCATCCGAGGAGGGCAGAGGCTGTTCCACACCAGAGAGCTCAGGGGCCACCGGAGCCTGGGACAGGGACTCCTCATCATCTGCTGCTTTGTCCCCATCATCACCTGTGTTTGGAAGAGACACAGAATGTATGTTATGTTTCTACAGGCATCAATGGTTCAAACACATGACAGTTGTGACTGTACATCTGGATGCGTGCCTGTACATTGCATTGTCCTAAGTTGTCACAGCCAGAGGTTGATATTGTTGTAGCACATTGTCCTGCCAACCTGAAGCATTTCAATGTGAATGTTGAGGTGTGTGCATGACCAGCTCATGTATTTATTGGCTGTACATGGCCATTGCTACTCAAGGGCCATCACGTGCCTGACAAAGGTGTGTCATCCTTGTCCACATTTGTCCTTTAACAGGGACATACGTGCAATTCCACTTAGGATATCTTTCAAGATTGGGACATGTGTGGTGGCAGTTTCTGCCAGTCTTTGTGCGTCACATTGGTGTGTCTGGACAACATGGTCACAGTCCGGTATGCCTGGGATCTCTTGGAAGTATCTGTGTTGTTGTCTGGGTTCCTAGTTCACGTCTCATTTCATACAAGTGATGTTGTTAACGTAGCTAATGATGTTGTTGCTGAGTTTTGTACGTGCAAACGGGATTAATCTTGTCAATGTCCTCCATGGTGATAAGGATTGGGCACGGCAGCTCTCTGGCTTTTCCATTCTCATGACAGCGATGGCCAGTGGTGTGTGTTGCAGTTCTGCTGCTGTGAGTAGCATGTCTCCTCAAATGCAGTCCAGCTTGGTGCTTGTGTCTACAGTGTCTATGACAGTGAGTGATGTGTTGTGTGAAGGATGCATATGTTGCTGAACGATGTGGGAGTGGAATGCAGATCACAACCGCAACTTGTGTGACTGACACCATGGTACAGTGTCCGGTATATTGGTGTGTCCATTGCATTCACTGCCAGATCAGAGCCACCAAAAGGAACTTCATCCACAACAAAATCCTGGCCAACTCCACCAACTCCAAGGAACTTTTCAGTGTCATTCAAGAATTCACCAACCCACGCAGCGAAGCCACAGACATCACCCCATGCCAAGACCTCTGCGACAAGCTTGGAACCTATTTCCACCTCAAGATCAAAAATCTCTACGACAACTTCATCGACCATCCACCAGGTGCCACAAACGGCCCCCCGCCTCCCAGAAACACCAGCCAGCCCACCATCTCCAACTGGACACCGATCACGGCCGAAGACACTGCCTCGACCATGAAAAGCATCCACTCGGGGGCCCACACCGACCCCTGCCCCCCTCACATCTACCACAGAGCCGTGGCCGGCATCGCACCCGAACTATAACGCACCATCAACACCACCTTCAAAACAGGCACCTTCCCAGATGACTGGAAGCGAGCAGAAGTCAGACCCCTGCTCAAGAAGCCCACAGCTGACTCCACCGACCTCAAGAACTATCGGCCCATCTCGCTCCTCCCCTTCGCAGCCAAAGTTGCAGAGAAAACAGTCAACAGGAAACTGACACGATTCATTGAAGAAAACGCCGTCCTCGACCCGTCCCAATCCGGATTCCGAAGCAACCGCAGCACAGAGACCGCCCTACTCGCCGCCACAGACGACATCCGCACCCTCCTGGACCAAGGCCACTCCGCAGCCCTCATCCTACTCGACCTATCAGCGGCCTTCAACACCGTCTCCCATCGCACACTAGTCGTCAGACTACACGACGCAGGCATACAAGGAACAGCCCTGGACTGGATCCGAACATTCCTCACCGGAAGAAGCCAAAGGATCAGACTCCCACCCTTCCTCTCCGACCCCACGAAAATCACCTGCGGAGTCCCACAGGGTTCATCACTGAGCCCCACCCTCTTCATCATTTACATGGCCCCCCTCGCAGCCATCGTCCGACAACACGGCCTCAACATCGTATCCTACGCCGATGACACCCAGCTCATCCTCTCCCTCACCAAAGACCCCACCACTGCCAAACTCAACTTCCAGAAAGGAATGCAAGACGTCGCAGTCTAGATGACCAACAGCTGCCTGAAGCTCAATGCCGAGAAGACAGAAGTCCTCGTCCTCGGTACCACCCCTTCTGCATGGGACAGCACCTGGTGGCCGACTGCCCTCGGAAGCCCACCTACCCCCTCAGACCACGCCAAGAACCTCGGCATCGTACACGACTCATCACTCTCCATGAACCGACAGGTCAACGCCGTCACCTCCAGCTGCTTCAACACCCTCCGCATCCTCCGCAAGACCTTCAAGTGGATCCCCCGAGTCAAGGAAGACAGTCACCCACGCACTCATCACCAGCAGACTGGACTATGGAAACGCACTCTACGCCGGCATCAACAAGTCCCTACTCCGCAAACTCCAGACAGTACAGAACACCGCCGCCAGACTCGTCCTCGGCATCCCCCGACACGAACACATCAGCCAACACCTACGAAGTCTCCACTGGCTCCCCGTGGAGAAAAGAGTCACTTTCAAAATCCTCACTCACGCCTACAAATGCCTACATAACAACGGACCCAAATACCTCAACAACAGAATCAACTTCCACGTACCCAAAAGAAACCTCCGATCTTCCAACCTCGCACTGGCCGAAACCCCGCGCATCCACAGAGCCAGAGCAGGCGGAAGATCCTTCTCTCACATTGCAGCCAAGACCTGGAACGAGCTACCGGCAGACATCAGACGTGCCCCCTCCCTGAACACCTTCAGGAAGACCCTCAAGACCTGGCTCTTCGGCTAAACAGATCTGCGGACCCCCCCCCCAGCGCCTTGAGACCCTCACGGGTGAGTAGCGCGCTTACAATTCCCTGATTGATTGATTGATTGAGGTGTCCCCTGTCAATGATGTCTCTGTGACTTCCTGTGTGTTTTGTGCTATGTAGTATGTCTGATTCTCCACAGTTGTCATCTGCAAGTCACACCTTCACAGCCAGGCCAGGGGCACCCATGGACACTGCATCCCTGACAGTGTGTGTAAACATAGAGTTGCAATGGCTGTGAGTGTGTACGTGTTTGGGTTGGCCAGTGCATGGGTGTGAATTGCAGGCACATCATTTCTCATGCCCATGTGTCAGCCATCTTGCCAGGGATTTTACTTTCGGAGTGACTGGTCCCACGTGTGCAATGTGTTTTTGCAGAGTAGGTGTGTGTATGGCCAGCATTGATGGTATTTGGTTGACATCCGGACCTCCTTCTCCCCCCAGCCCAGTTATCCCACCATGAAGCATGCCACCCTTGCAGTGGGTGCAGGTTAACTCTCAGGATGTCAGTCAGTGGTGTCCTGCTGTTGGTTGGTGCACAGTTCCCAGCAGGGCCTTGTGCTCCCCACAACAGAGCACCATTGTCAGACATCTTGGGAGTGGCTTTTCACTCACTCTCTTGTGGAGCACAGTCCCAGGTGTGTTGTTTCGAGTTAGTGGAAGTGGTGTGTGTGTAAGGGCCTGCTGGTAGCTGTAGTCGGAGCTGGCTCTCCTCCTCCCCCCAGGCCAGACATCCCACCATGAAACGTGCTTCCATTGCAGGGAGTGAAAGTTGGTTGTCAGGATGTCAGTCAGTGGTGTCCTGCTGTTGGTTGGTGCACAGTTCCCAGCAGGGCCTTGTGCTCCCCACAACAGAGCACCATTGTCAGACATCTTTGAAGTGGCTTTTCACTCCCTGTGAGGTGTGCATGCTTCAGTGTGAGCTTGCCAGGCCATGTGGGTGGGGGATGTTGAGCTGTGACTACCACTCCCATCATGCTATTGCCTACACCCCCCTTCCCAGCATGCCCATACTTCCTTCCTTTTGAGTCGACTTCACTGTGTGTGAGTGTGACAGCAATGGAAAGATGGCTGACAGTGTGGTCCTGTTGTTTGTTGGTGCACAGTTCACAGCAGGGCCTTGTGCTCCCCACAACAGAGCACCATTGTCAGACATCTTTGAAGTGGCTTTTCACTCCCTGTGAGGTGTGCATGCTTCAGTGTGAGCTTGCCGGGCCATGCGGATGGGGGATGTTGAGCTGTGACTACCACTCCCATCATGCTATTGCCTACACCCCCTTCCCAGCATGCCCATACTTCCTTCCTTTTGAGTCGCCTTCACTGTGTGTGAGTGTGACAGCAATGGCAAGATGGCTGGCAGTGTGGTCCTGTTGTTTGTTGGTGCACAGTTCCCAGCAGGGCCTTGTGCTCCACACAACAGAACACCATTGTCAGACATCTTTGAAGTGGCTTTTTACTCCCTGTGAGGATTGCATGCTTCAGTGTGAGCTTGCCGGGCCATGTGGGTGGGGGATGTTGAGCTGTGACTACCACTCCCATCATGCTATTGCCTACACCCCCCTTCCCAGCATGCCCATACTTCCTTCCTTTTGACTCTGCTTCCCTGTGGGGTAGTGTGCCTGTGCTGACAGGATGGCTGACAGAGTTGTCCTGGCGTTTGTTTGGCTACAAGTCCCAAAAGTGTCCCTGTGCTTCACACAGCATAACCCAGTGTGGTAGTTCTTTGTGGGATATTTAATTAGAGTGTGAGGCAATGCATTCTCCCAGGTGAGTTGTGTGGAGTTTGTGTTAAGGGGTGTGTGAGAAAAGCTGCTGGTAACTATGGTCAGAGCTGTCAGTCCTCCTTCCCACCCAGCCAGATATCCCACCATGGAACGTGCTTCCATTGCAGGGAGTGCAAGTTGGCTTTCAGGATGTCAGGCAGTGGTGTCCTGCTGTTGTTTTGAGCACAACACCCAGCAGGGGCTTGTTCTCCCCACAGCAGTACCCAGTGTCAGCCATCTTGCCAGTTCTTTTCCACTCCCTGTGATGTGAGCATGGTTCAGAGTGGTGTTGATGGGCCAATTGTGAGGGTGACCAATATCTGTGACTACAACTCCCATCATGCTATTGGCTACACTCACTTCACCAGCATGCACACAATTCCTTCCTTTCAGTCAGCTTCCCTGTGAGGTGGTGTCTAGTGGTGGCAAAATGTCTGACAGTGTTTGTTGGTTAGATTTGTGCCACTGCCTTGCTCTATTTGTTGTTAGGTTTGTACATGTCATGACACAGTTACATATCACTATGAGATGGCAGGTATTGTGTTTGTCTGACTAGCATACACATCTTGGGATGATTATCTTTTGGTTACTGTGGCTTTGCTAACGGTGCATGGTTTCACTATCCTCTTGACAGTGATGTGTGTGTATTGTCACACAATATTGGGTATATTGTTTGTGTACTCACCAGGCTCTGGGATGTCTGATAGTCCATGTACGCTCTCTGGTGGTAGGATGGCCCACACCTTCTCCTCCCAGGACCTGAGGTATACTGGTTTGGCAGGAGGGCCACTGCCGGTGCGATGACTCAAAGCGTATTCCTTCTTGAGTAGGTCCTTGACCCTCCGGCGCACGTCATACCACCTGTTCTGGATCTCTTCTTTTGTGCGCAAACATGGTGATTGTGCGTTCACCCTGTCGACGATCCTCTCCCACATCTTGGTTTTCTGCGACATGGAGGTCTGTTGGACCAATGTACCAAACAACTGTGGCTCTACTCTTAGGATTTCATCTACCAGGACTTCCAATTCACTGTCTAGGAACTTTGGATTCTTCTTTGGGGGCATGGTGATGGGTGGTGGTGGGGATTGATGTGTGTGTGAGTGTGCAAGTGAGGGTGGGTGAGTGTCAGTTTTGCTGGGTGTATGTGAGGGTGCTATTAGGGAAGTGCTAATGGTGTGTGGCTTGTGTGATGGATGAGTTGTGAGTGTGTCTGTGGTTGCTGTCTGATGATGTTCTGTGCTGGCAGGTCAGTTGAATTTGCAAAGGATCATGGTAGGGATTTGTGGCCTTTATATGGGTGGAGTTGTGGGTGTGTCTTTGTTCCATGTTTTTTTTTCCCCAGTATTTATTGACTTTGTCATTGCTTGTTTGGCCCTTTTTTTTGTATTTTTTCCTTTGTATTTTTTGGGCATGTAGGAGACGTTCTTCTGACCGAGTCGGACGCTGCAGTTGTCTCGTGCGAGCTTCTCCGAGTCTTTCACGCTGTCTTTCTGCTGGGTTTCATGTGCAGCGTACCCGTCGGTCGCGGAGTATTGGGTTGCTTTGGCTCCCTGTTTTCTATGCGTGTCGGTCATACGGCTCGTGCTCCGTGCGACTCGGTCTGGTTTTACACGCATTGCATCATACTGCGCGGGTCGGAGTTCGCGGGTACGTATCTGTCGGGTTCATTCCTGGTGCGTGTCGGTCGGTTCGATTCGCGTAGATTTTGCGGCCGGATGGCTGCTTTCCGTGCGGTTCGGTCGTTCGGCTTGTGTTCCGTACGAGTCGGTCGTAATTCACATGCATAGCATCGTACTACGTGGATCGGACAGCGCCGGTACGTGTTGGTCGGACTACATTCCCGTACCGAGTCGGTCGGTACGTTTTCCGGCCTGAATCGGAATCGGCCCCTTTGTTTCTATTCAAAAAGCATTTATTCGTTCGCCAATATCTTTGGTGCCGTTTGATGAATCTTCGCGAAATTGTCAAAACTAATGGCCCACTCACTTCAGCTGCTGTGTTGAAAGTTTCGGGGTGATTCGTAAAGTGGGGTCTGAGAAAAAGGGGGGGTCCCAAAACGCTTTTTCTCCATATTAATTTCCATAGGAAACTGTTGACATAGATACAGACCGAACTGCTGAACAGAATTACACCAAATTTAGGAGAAAGGTAGCTCTTGGTCCAGAGTACACACTTTTTGTGTAAATCTGTTCAGTAGTTCCTGAGAAATATAAACATTTACAGATATCCATATATCCTCTCGAAGGATACGCGAACCCTCTCAATGTCGTGCCTGAGTTCTGATTGACTGCCAATACTTCAAACCAGGAAGTGTTGGCAGCTATCTTGTGACTCGGCTGAACCGAGTCACAAGAAAAATGGTAAAAAAACAAGAAAAGGGGGCAGGGTAGAAACACCCTGATCCCCTAGACCTGCTCAGGGGGTCCCACAGGGACCCCGAGGGCCAAAAAAAGCATTTTTAAAAAAAAATATATTTCAGCGGGATCCGCGCTGGGTGCGCAAATCCCATTGAAAATGTTTTTTAAATGAAGTGCGGTCTCCCACCCTTCATTTCTTTTAAGCCCCCGGGTGGGCCAGGTCCCAGGGGCAATGCAAAATTATGATGTGGGGGCCCCCGCTGCCCCGGGGACCCCTACCTCCCCAGGGTGATAGTCATTAAATGCAGGGGGCACGCAGCTCCCCCACAGCCCCAGGGACCGCCACTTCCACTTTTATTGTTAAAAAATGTGTGGGGGAGCTCCTGCCCCTCCCCACCCAGCCCCGGGGACTGCCACCCTTCCGAGGCTATAGTTATTAAATGAAGTGTGGGGGACTCGAGTCCCCCCACACTGCCCCGGGGACCACCACCTGCCAGGGGCATACATAAATTAAATGCGGGGGTCTGTTGCAGACCCCCAGCTCCAGGGACCACCACCTCGCTGGGGCTTTAAACATGTTGGAGGGGGGCCCTCCATGGCCCTAGGGACCACCACCCCCCAGGGCCGGCTCCAGCAATATTTCGGGGTGCCCACCCCCAGGACATTGCAGTTTGCTATGGGATGGCGGGAGCACTGCACCCTCCATCCCATAGCAAAGAAGTGCTCCACTGTGAACAAGTGAGAGCATTTTGCCCTCACTTGTTCACAGTGGAGAACTTTGGTTTTTACCTCCAGGGAGCTGCAAGTCAACAGCTCCCTGGAGGTAAAAAGGCATGCCGGCTCCCGCAGGAGGCGGGAACTTGCTGGGGCCGCTGTCCCCAAACAGATGGCCATTCCCTGGGGGATGGAGTCCCCGGGGCAGAAAATGGCCAGGAGGGGGGCCGCGCAGCAACCCTCCTTAAAAAAGAAAAATTATAAATGAAATGGTCTGGCCCTGTGGGATGAGGTCCCACAGGGCCTGGGGAGGGGGGCCACGTGTCCCCCCTCCTTAAAAATAAAAAATATAAATGAAATGATCTGGCCCCGGGGTCCCCAGGGCCGAAATGGGCCTATGGAATTGGGGGCATTCATTATTTTTTTCTCTCGTGGTAGGAGTCGCGACCCTATCGCGGATATCAGCGCGTCCCCCAGTGTAATTTCATGGTGGATTCGCGGATCCACCTTAAATAAATAATTAAATAGTTTACAATTCAGAAGGTAGTGTTGCAGTTGTGAACTTTTTTATATAGCTAGTGAGACTGAAGTTAATAATCACATTAAAATTGATAGAGTTAGAAATAATATTAAAAAATATAAATTAAAATTTAAAGTTGAAAAGTGAAATGTGTTGTAGTACATTAAATTTGTGCTTTTGTTATGCAGATTCGCGACGGGTTCACGGATACTGTAAAAATATTTAGAAAGAGTATATATGTTTAAGAATATATATCATTCACTGTTGGGTTATAGGTTGGCTCTAAGAAGAGCCGTTGTGCTCAGTATGACTTTGTTCCAGCTACATGTAAGACCGGATGCACAGCTTAAGGGTGTTGAGAAACACTATGTTCCCTTCATCGGTGAAGTGAACTCCATCACTTCTATAGATGTTATGCATGTCAAAACATAGATTGTTGTTATAGATAGAGCCCATGTTATGATCTCTGAGGTAAGCAGAAACAGCTTTATTAACATGCTTTCTAGCTTTGTCAATCTGTAGACAGAATTGATTTGACCACTTCCATTTCTGTCTTTGGCATATATTAGAGTATACAAAGACAGTATGAGGGAAAAGCAACATCAGTTGTCCAAAGGTATCCTTCATTAGGATTTCCAATCCTATCCCAGTCAATGTACCTAGGTCATTGCCACAACAGTGCATAATCATGAGGTCAGGGGTTGGAGATGCAAAAGGTTTTAACCAAAGGCATCAATTGGTGCCACTTTAATCCTCTCTGTGCAAACCATTTAATATCCACATTTTGCAAACCTAGGTCTATGTCAATACCTCTGTGTTCAGCATACGTTTTGCTCCAGAAAACATAGCTGTGCCCTACAATCCATACTGTAAGCATTTTGAAGGGATGTGTGGAAGAAATCAAAAGACGTCTGTTGCTGAGCAAGTCAGTTGGTAGAATGAGAGGTATCTAAAATGGTGGAGAAGATGCTGATTTAGAAAAATCAGATAACTGATTGGTTGTACATAAACATTGTGTACTCAAAAAATAGGATGCATGTTACTTTACTGAACAAGCATCTTTCTAATTGGTTATAGAAAAATGTTTGAAAGGTACAGTAAATAGAATAAGCTAATATTTAGCAAAATTCAACCACACCTGCTAGTGTGCTGAATTTGAAAATATGGTGAACTTGTGACCTGCTGATACAGTTGAATGTTGCAGAAAGTGTTACTATGGCAACTAGGATTAAACAGAATGGGGGAAGGGTTGAAACTTAACTGTGGTTTTAAAATATGAAATGCTAAGTTATATATAAGTGATATGCTACTAAAGTAAGATTTCCCAAATCAGCACTATGTTTAGAACTGCTGTGTTCTTAAAAAATAATACTAGTATTATTGGAAATAGGTTTTTGAACTCTCGTAAGGGTTCGCAGCTCCATCGCAACGCTGAACTGCGGCACCGTGGTGGAGTAGCGACTCCAATAAATTACAGAAGCATATTGGGTACTTTTAGAAAAGAGTAATAAAGGGTTAATATGTGTAACCACTAGAAATGGGTTTTAGAATTTGAAAAACTGAAGGGAGCATTTTGATTTATTACTTACATTCATTTGTATGCAAAAAGAGAGGGAAAGTTTGTCATTACTGGTTTTACCTTGTAGAGAGTGGTGCAGCAGATTTATTGTGTTGGAAAGAAAATCTTTTAGGAGTTTATGACATTTTCATATTCTGCAATACTATTTCAGAGGTGAGCTACAAATGTGTTAGGAGTGTTATGTATTGCGTAGAAGTGCTTCAGTGTTTGTAATGATATTTTCAACTTTGTAATGCAATATTTATAAAGCTTGCAAAGCATTAGAGAAATATAATGTTTGAAATATGTTACCAAATGTACAAATGTCTATTGTAGTTTGTTTTATTGTACTGAAATGAAGATTGAAATAGGTTGTGAATAATAATATGTGTGCTTCCTGAGTGTCTAATGAAAGTAGCAGAGAAAAATTATGTTTAAAACATGTTGACAGACGTATTAAACTGTATCCTAGTCTCTATAACTCTGTACCCATGTAGCCTGTATTATGAGCAGAAATTAATACATGCATCTTCTTGTAAACAAATGTAGAGAGCATGCAGTCTGAAACACAGGTATTTAACTATTTGGATGTTTCTTTTTATGTATCATGTCACTAGCAAAAGGCACAGACACACGTATTCATGCCTTCAGAAACATGGTGAGACATACAACAGTGACATGGGAAGGATTGCTGTTTTAAATTTTGCTAGGCCCAACATTCTGAGCAGCTGGTGAATAGTGAAGTTGCAAGACAAAAGTGAGGTTTAAGACATGTTGGCAGAGGGATTAGTGATTAGGCTACTTCGTATGAGTCTGTGGAAAGGTACACTCAAAGTAGGCTGTATAAATTTAGGTGTCTGCTTGAAATGGGAAGTGAAGTCTGTCAAGTTTAGAGGTCTGCGTGCTCTTGTGCCTGAGGTATGTGGCTACTTGTACATGTATTCTCATATGTGTTATGCCTCTGAAAATGCTAGCTTAACAAGCTGGTAGCTTCTCCTACAGGTGGACAAATCTTCTCAGTTCTGCTCTGCCATTCGGTCACACAGGCAGACATGTCTTACATAAGTAGGTGTTATAGAGCGACTCAAGTAGACTATTCAATACCCACGTTCCCTGTATTATGAGCAGAAAAGAATACATGCACCTTCTTGTACACAAATTTAGAGAGCATGCGGTCTGAAACACAGGTATTCAACTATTTGTATGTTTCTTTTTATGTATCATGTCACTAGCAAAAGGCACAGACACGCATTCATGACTTCAGAAACATGGTGAGACTTACAACAGTGACATGGGAAGGATTGCTGTTTTAAATTTGATAGGCCCAACATTCTGAGCAGCTGGTGAATAGTGAAGTTGCAAGACAAAAGTGAGGTTTAAGACATGTTGGCAGAGGGATTTGTGATTAGGCTACTTCACATGAGTCTGTGGAAAGGTACACTTGAAGTAGGCCATATAAATTTAGGTGTCTACTTGAAATGGGAAGTGCAGCCTGTCAAGTTTAAAGGTCTGTGTGCTCTCATGACTGAGGTATGTGTCTACTTGTACATGTATTCTCATATGTGTTATGGATCTGAAAATGCTAGCTTAAAAAGCTGGTAGTTTCTCCAACAGGTAGACAGATCTTCTCAGTTCTGCCATGTCATTCGGTCGCATAGGCAGACATTTCTTACATATGTAGGTGTTAAAGAGCCCCTCAAATAGACTATTTGATACCCGCATGCCCCGTATTATGAGCAGAAAGGAACACATACTCCTTCTTGTACGCAAATTTAGAGAGCATGCGGTCTGAAACACAGATTTTCAACTGAGAAATTAATGTACCAGAGCACTCAACATTAAGTAAATTAATGGTGTTGTCACCATATATAGTAATATCCAAATGCATAAAATTAGAAAACAGGAATCATAGGTTTGTTGTAGAAACTTGCACTGCAGTCCCAAATACAGCTGACACGTGTTGCGTCACACAAGTGACTTCTTCAAGGCTAAATGAAACAATACTGTTGTCTCAATCCCGTGGATCAACAGGCCTGATTCCTGTTTTCTAATTTTATGCATTTGGATATTACTATATACGGTGACAACACCATTGATTTACTTACTGTTGAGTGCTCTGGTACATTAATTTCTCATTTGAATGGAGGTGTCTCACCAATTTATATGATGCATATGGGGTAGTTTGATGCATCTGTACCTCGTAGCACCACAATCAAACTAATCTTCGTGTAAATTCTTTCTATATATACTGGCACATGCCGACAAGTGGTACGACCAAATGAAACCATCACTACCCAGCCTAAGTTTTGACAGGTATTCAACTATTTGTATGTTTCTTTTTATGTATCATGTCACTAGCAAAAGGCACAGACACACGTATTCGTGCCTTCAGAAACATGGTGAGACTTACAATAGTGACATGGGAAGAGCTGCTGTTTTATAATTGGGTAGGTTCAGCATTCTGAGAAGTCAGTGAATACTGAATCTGCAAGAGAAAAGTGAGGTTTAACTCATGTTGACAGAGGGATTAGAGATTAGGCTACTTCGTATAAGTTTTTGAAAAGGTGCAGACAAAGTAGGCCATAAGGGAAGTGCAGTCTGTCTAGTTTAACGGTGTGTGTGCTCTTCTGAATGACGTATATCTACTTGTACATGTGTTGTGCAGCTGATGACCCTAAGTTACAGCATTTAGTAGCTGAAGTCAGATCATTTACCTAGGTAGCAAACATAGAACCCCTATAATTTAAAGTTAAAAATCTGACTGTCCTATATAATAAGAAATAAGTAATGCATACTTTTTCTTGTACACAAATTTAGAAAATTAAAGTGTACAGTAATTTATAAATGCTTTTCCCCAGACTTTCAAGCATTCAGAGCTTTGCAAAAGTGCATACTTAGGTAGCGTACATTTTTATTTGTTATGAAGAGACTAGCAATGTAATTGTAAGTGGGTGCTTATTGGTTATTATGAATATTAATATGTAATTAATTTAAAATTGTTAATTGATGTAACAAACTATTGAAACTGTTCTTTGTTTTTTAGAAATGTATTTTATTTGGAACATAAATTGAAAATGGGAAGAAAACATGAAAAGAGAAGAGAACAAAGAAAACAGTACTACTTAAAGAAAAGTGAAAATAGCACATTAGAAAAAGAGCGAAATGTTATACAGGATAAAAACTCTTCTGGTAAGCGCACTAAACAGTTTCTTAAAACAGTTGTAGAGAGATTTAAAAAGTCAATAATGATGAAAAGAAAAAGAAAAGTTTTACAACTAATCAGAAGGAAAAGAATATTGTCATGGTAAAACAACATTAGTTTATGAGAAAACAACGCATATTACAAGAAGGCAAAAAAAGCATAAGGAGATACATACAAGAATGTTTAGAAGTAGAGTAATTCATAATTTATTATAAAAATGTAAAACATGTAAAAGAAGATCAGCAGCATATAAGAAAAAGCAACAGATTGAAAGCGTGGTAGATAGTGCTTTTGAATTGAAACAAAAATTATTTATATTAATATTGAAGAGACTGAGAACATTGGATAAAACAATGGTGTTTATGAAGGAGAAAAGAAAAAGAAAAAGACTGGTTAATAGAAGTAACTTTTGTAAAACTTTTACTGGTAAATGGAAGCACACTTCCAGTACTGAGTCTTTCTTTAATGAGAAAGCTATTTTCAAGAGAACACATTAGTGCATGCAGTTGAGACTAGTGGTCTATGCTATGAGATGAAAGATGGTTCTCCCATTCCAAAAGAAAAAATGGTTCCTAGGAATGTGGAAGAAGTAATAGCTGAAGAAGTTCAAGGGAGGCGTACACAAGCTCCTGTATATAACTGGGATTGCATCATTATTTGCAGTATTTAACAGGAATCTATTGACATATTACAATTTTTTTAACGAAAATATGCCAAAAAAGTGGTAAACAAAAGATTAAGATGTTACAAGGACTAGATTTATGTAAAGTAGGAAAATATACTAAGTTGCAAAGTCATTCTCTGGCTTGTCTCTCAAGAAATTCTGACAAAGTACTTTTCATCATTTAAAAATGTTAGCTGTACACCACTCTGAAATGCAGAAGCTAGTAAGAATACTCTATTATGTAAAAACTCCTGCATTATGTTTAAGTGAAATGAATACAGTTCTTTTGCACCTTTATGTATCAGATATAGAGAAAGTTTGTGATGATATACAGTTTTGTTTTTTCGGTACAGAAGACGAGTGTAGAGAAACTGAGAGTTTGATAAGTGTAGGTGTCTGAAGAACACGAGAAAGAGATTAGAATTGATGAGTTTGCAGAAGAAATTACCAAGTTTAATACAGTTTTGTCTGAAAAACCAAACTATATTTGTTGTCAATGAACTCACTATAGAAGTCAAACTACGAATGTTGATTTATATTTAAAAAGTGAAAAAGAAAACAGTGATAAGTGGCAGCAATTTGGTAATTATTTGTTGGTAGAGGGTCAGTTTGAGTTGGCTAGTGATCAAGTTATTTGTAAATACTGTTACAACAAATTAGAAGAAAACAAAATGCCAGCTATAGCAGTACATAACAACTTAGAGTTGGTACCTATTCCTCAGGAACTGGCAGATTTAAATGTATATGAGGCTATTCTTATTCAATCTGTACACCCATTTCAGGCATTAGTTCGTTTGGAGCCTAAAACAGATAAACTGCACCAACAGATTTACAAAAAGGTCTCAAAGGAAGAGTTGTGTATTTACTTTTAGATTTTAAGAAAAACATTGAAACTGTTTGTGTAGACAGAGAGGAAAATGAGCCAGTAGTTATTCTAGTAAATGGTGTACCAACAAAGAGTCGAAAAATCTGGCAAGAGTTCGTGGATGTTTATAAACTTCAAAGGCTACATTATACCTGGTACAGAATAATATTCATTATAAGAATATAAATTTTGATGAACAGGTAATAGGCTTACATGATAACCCAGTAATTTCAAGTGGCCAAATTGAAAAAGTGGACAAGTGCAGGACTGAAGAGATTTATGAACATTATGCAATACATCCTCTGCATTCAAAAGACATCATAGGAAACAGTATTGAATTATTTCAAATAAAAGAAGCAAAGGGAGCTCCCATGAGTGTATGGGAAAAAACATTGTTTTCCACAGCTATTCCCCACTGGAGAAGGTGGAAGATTTGATGAGCGAGCTGTACGGATTCCAGATTCAGAATACTGATCAACAAGAATGTATTGTGAAGATCCAAGATTTCGGCAGTGCATTCCATATATATTTCATCTTCTGTTTGAAAGCGATTTGTCTGCACTTTCATATGCAGTGAACCATATATTAAAAACAGGAGTTCATCTTCAACATGTTTCTGCAAAAGAGTTCATGGACAAAATTCAACAAAGAGATGAAAATTTAGAATCTCAGTTAATTAATTTGATGGCGTGCCAACGTGGTACCAATGAATATTGGTATCGTCATCATGGTGAACTTAAATGCATGTTAAGAAACTTAGATACACCTACATGGTTTGTAACACTTAGCTGTGCTGAATATGCGTGGGAAGATTTACTTGAATTTTTATGAGAAGCAAATTCAAATGTTAAATACATTGAATTGATGTAATTTATCTGCAATAAAAACTTTCCACCTCTTGGAGATGTAACTGATTCTTTTGGTGAAAAGAGAACCAAGCCAGAGGTGCTCCTCATATACGCATGCTATTATGGATAAAGAATGCACCAAAATTTGGAACGGATAGCGATGAAACTGTTTTGTCTTTCATCGAACAGTATGTTACATGTGCCATTCCAAGAGATGGAGGAGAAAAGAACTTGAGACAACAAGTTTTATGCTTTCAAAGTTATCGAATGTGGGAAATAGTGCAGACGAAAATACAAATGTAAAGGGAAATTTTATACAAAATGTTGTTTTGGATTCCCATGTACTATAATTTCTAAAGGAAGTATAAATATTTTTTTGTCAGCAGTAAGACATACAATAAGTCCGAAATCTCCCAAGAATACATACAACTTAAAAAGAACAGAAGCTTCAAAGTACATTAATGACTACAATCCAGTTATTTTGAAAATGTGGAATGCAAACATGGATATTCAGTATGTTGCAGATAATTCAATTGCTGTTGCTCGCTATGTCACATCATATATTACAAAATCTGAAAAGACAGAGATGAAAGAAATGGGGGAAGAAATTTCAGCAGAGAATAGTCTTAGCAAGAAATTGTACAGCTTCAGATTGAAAATGCATTCACATAGAGAGATTGGATCCTATGAATGTTCGGATCGCTTGAGCTCAGCCAGTTTATATTCAAAGTCAACAGGAATCATTTGGGTAAGTCTAGGTCTTGCCTCTCCATGAAATTGAGTATTGAAATCTTTACAAGAAAGTGAATACTTAGCAAAGTATGAACCAGAAAGTACTGATATTGTTAAAACTAATATGTAGGATACATACTATCCCAAAAGGAGTCCACATCTTGAAAACCTATGTCTGTATGAAATACTTCAGCACTATACGTTTAAACAGAATGTTAGAGAAAATATAAAAGAAGAAAGATATGCAGTAATTGGATATGATGGATGTCTAGTGAAACATGTCAAAGGGAATCTTATTAATCACACAAAACTGAGTTGTGATAGTGCAGGTAAGAGAGAATCTTTCTAGTCAGCACTTCTGCAACTGTTCAAGCCTTGAGCGTAGTGAAACACAATTACTTGGAGATTTTGACTGCTATGAAGATTCTTTTAATGCAACTAAAGACATCATTCAGTGCACAATTTTCCCAACTTATCTACAAATGTTAAATGATGAGATTGAACAAGAAAGTACTATTGCAGCTGAAATAGCTAGAGAAAGTTCACAAGGCAGTCAAAGTTCTGGTCCACTGAGTCAAGATCCCCTGGGACAACCAATTCTTGAAAATGAAGCGGCAATATCCATGAATGAGGTAGAAACTGCAATGCAGCAAGCACAACAGGATATTATTCAGTTGGAAAAGTTAAAGGAATATCTAAATATTGGACAAAAATAAATATATCTACAAGCCAAACAACAGGTACAACATGGTTTGCTGCATGAAAAAATAAATGCCAATGTTCATCATTTAAACATATTCTAATGTATATCAGTGGTCAAGATGGAACAGGAAAAAGTTTCTTAATTAAAGTTTCTTTTGACCAGTTATCTACAAAAAACTACAGAATCACATTTATCTTGTGTCATAACAGCTCCAACTGGATTAGCAGCACACAACATTAAAGGTATTACTTTACATTGATTACTATGCTACCTGTTGAACATCATAATATATTGAAATATCAGAAGCTACCTGGAGAAGCTTGTTATGAAATCTCAAGAGTTCTGAAGAAAATGAAACTTTTAATCGTTGATGAGGTAAGCATGGCCTCAAACTTAATGCTCTCCTTTGTACACTTGAGAATGCAACAGATCTTAAAAACAGATCATGATGTTCTCTTTGGAGGAAAACATTTAATTGTTTTTGGAGACCTACTACAACTTACTCCTGTTAAAAGACAACCTGTTTTTAAAACACGTCTCCATGATGACACAAGGAAATCTTTGGGAAGTATAGGAAATGTAAATATTTGGTTAAACTTTGAATGTAAAGAACTTGCTAAGAATATTTGGCAAGCAGGTGATGAAGATTATGGAAATATTCCTAAAGACATAAGAATTGGTGTCTTGACGGAACATGGTAAATAAGCTTTAGAAAGTCGGCTACTAAGGAACTTGTTTACAACTGGAAAAACAGCAGCTGAAGTAATGTACAATATGCTTGTAGAAAACAAGTCTGTAGTTTGTCTAATGCCTACACTGCAAGATTGTGCAACATTTAATCAACAACTTCTCAAACTGGAAAAACAACAAATTGTGGAAATTAAAGTTATTGACAAAATTGAACACCAGGGAGTGACAATTCTTCTTATTGAGAAACTACAGGCTAAATTGGATTCTTTGGAAAAGTATGTATCTAAAACTGCTGGATTAGAAAAGACTTTACATGTATGTTAAAACTGTTGAGTAATTTTGCGGCGTAATTTGAATGTAGAAGAAGGATTAGTAAATGGAGCAATGGGACCAATGTTCGACCAATACCGAACACTCCCTTTTCCCTCCTAACCTCCCATCCACCTTCCCTATCCCTCTTTAACTCAGACACTATCTAACATTGAACGCTATCTCCTAACCCTGACATCTGAACTCGCGCAACTCCGAAAAGATTTCAACTCCCTCTCCTCCTGCAACCTCATCTACTGTTCTAATTCCGCTGGTTCTGGCTTACTTAATGCCTCTAACCCTCAGCTTTGGTGAACCACTCCCCTCTGTAACCATACACACAGGCCCTTCCGTGCCTCGAGCCATCTCTCCTCCGCCAACCTTCTTGACCTATGTAACTCATACCTCCCTAACTCTCCTATTATTGACCCACCCGCCCCCAATCTAACATTCCCGTTATCCTGGGGACTAGCAGAGTCCCATCCTCCCCCGTCTCACCTAGACCCCCACCGCAACTTACCACCATCCATACATGCTCTCCCCCCAAAAACAGCCCTAAACCTCTCGCCTGCATGCTGGTTAACTGCAGATCGGCTGTCCGACATGCGACTGAAATTGCTGAAACCATCCTTAGCAAAGCCATTGACATCACCTTCCTTACTGAAAATTGGCTCAATGACCATTCTACATCTATCCTTGACTTACTTTCCCCCCTGGCTACTCTATCCTCAGAAAAGACAGACTTGGCAGAAAAGGAAGAGAACTAGCTATAATCTTTAAAAATGAACTACAAATCTCACCTGTTAAGAACTCTGACCACTCTACCTTTGAATACCTTGGAGCTGAACTTAAAGCTCAGGGTTCCCCTCCAATCCGTCTACATAATATCTACCATCCTCCTGGTGATCCTCTTCTCTTCGCAGAGGAACTATCTGACCTTCTCACCCAATCCTCCCTTTCAAACTCAAAAAATCTCTTCCTTGGAGATTTTAACCTCCACTGGAATGATATTGAGGACTCCACAGTTAACCTCCTCACTAATCTTCTTGACATTAGTGACCTTAAACAACTGTGCCATTCCCCAACCCACATGAAAGGGGCCACTCTCGACGCCGTCAACACTAGTAATGACTTGGCCTCCCTTTCCAACATCATCCCCATTGACTGGTCCGACCATCACCTCAATCTCTTCACGATCACTACCACATCCCCACCCCCTCCCACTAAAACATCAAGCACAGGAAATTGACCAGAAACCTTAATCTTATCCCCCCTGGCGAACTGGAATCGAAACTCCAAGCACAACTGCTGCTTACTCCTCTCTCCCAAAATGCAAACGACCTCACCGAACATTTCAATAAATCTGTCATCGAGGTCTTAGACCAAATTGCCCCACCCAAACTAAAAACTCGAAGAAATCTCCCTTCCAAATATTGGTTCAACTCTGATCTCAACAGCGAAAGGAGCTCGCTCAGACTGATCGAAATAACTTGGAGGCAACATCCATCACCCTCCCAGCTAGCCCTCCTCAGATCTGCTAGATCCAATTTCAAAAAACACATTCTCAATGAAAAAGCCTCCTTCTTCCGTTCACAACTTGATAGGGCCAAAAATAGACCGAGGGAACTGTTCAGCATTGTTAAAAGCCAAACATCCTCTGCCCCACCAAAATTGACCGCCTCAATAGAGAGATGTGAAGAAATCGCGAACTTCTTCTCTGGAAAATTCACTAAAATTGATCAATCCTTTCTCTTAAACCCGCTCTCACCCAACCTTCCATTTTCGTATGACAACTCATCTAAATCTCCCGCCTCATCAACTCTACCCCTGGACTCTCCACACTACCCTCTCATGACATCCCCTCCTGAATCCAACTTCACCACCCCCCAGCAAAAAAACAATGCCTCCTGGCATAATTTCCACCCCGTTTCTGAACAGGATGTCTTTAACATCATTGCTAAACTAAAACCGTCTTCTCATACCAAAGACCCTCTCCCTTCCAGCCTGGTCCAAGATCTTAAGCACATCATTGCCCCATATTGGACTATCATCATCAACTCCTCCCTGGCCACGGGATGTGTCCCTGTCTCCCTCCAACTTGGACAAATAACTCCCACTCTCAAAAATCCCAACGCTGATTCTAATGACCCAAATAATCTCCGCCCTATTTCTAACCTCCCCCTTCTCTCCAAAGCCCTTGAAAAATGTGCCTGCTCCAATTGGATAACCACATCGACACTTTCAACCTACTTGACTCCTTGCAATCGGGATTCAGTAAAGGCTGCAGTACAGAAACTGCCATGCTTAATATAGTTGACGACATTCACCACTCCCTCGACAAGGGCGAGTCTTGCCTACTCATTCTCCTTGACCTCTCTGCTGCATTTGATACCGTTAACCACTCAGCCTTACTTAACACACTGAGGGGCATATTCTCAAGAATGTGTGATAACCACTGCAAGTGTAGCTTAACGCAACCCTTCACATCGCAGTCTATCGCGGGAAAACAACTCTGTGTCAACGTGGTATTCAGAACACGGCGGTACCATACGATAGTCACACGACAACGAGTCAAATGAACGCGTTAAAAACAACGCGACGCCGAAAAAACGCGAAACCCCAAAGCAAAAATAGTAGCGATGACACCAATCGCGATACAAAAATCTACGAAAACCAGCCACAGGCCTGCAATTCCCACACGTCATGCGGGAAAATGCACTATCAAAGTAGAAAAAAAACATACCAACAAAAGCCAAACAACAGCGAAGCACAAGGGAGGCATCCGGAGCAAGTACAGAGGACAACCAGAACCCCACAAGCCCCCCGGAGGAACAGCCAGGGACCTCGGGGTCAGGGAAGGCAAGGACAAGAAGAGTAGGAAGAAGCGGTTCAGTCCACAGGAAAACAGGATCCTGATAACGGAGGTGATAGAACACCATCAACCACTGTTCGTCACCTCCACTGTGTCACTGGCAACTAAAAATGGAATATGGCAGACCATTGTGGACAAGGAGGTGAATGCAGTTGGAGTGCTGAAGAGGACAATGGACGAGGTCAAGAGGCGCTGGAATGATGTGAAGCGCAAAACCAAGCTGAAACTCGCAAACAACCGGAAGGCAGCAATGCAGACTGGAGGTGGGAGTCCAGCGCCACAGGAGGAGCTGGACGAAATGGAGGAAATGGTGTCCACAGTCATCAGTGGGGAGACGGTGGCAGGAGTTGGGGGACCGGACACTGCTCAACATGACCGGACACATCAGCAACAGGGTGAGTAACCACCAGGGACTGGGGGGACGGGGGGAGATGGGCACAATGGCACACATGCACAATTAAGCATAGCACATCTGCGGACAAACCATGCCCCAGACCCACAACTCCCACCAAGAGACAATGCACACAGGTATGCAACATCTCAGCACTGCATAAGCACAGAACCCAGAGGCACACCGCATGAAAGGGATAAGGGCAGCTAAATCAGAGCCACAGGGGCAACTCCCCCAAAATGCGGCACACACACAATACATGCAGGGCACATCAACATTGACAACGATGTGGTACAAACCGCAACACATCCACAACAGAACAGAGGACACAAATGGTGCCGCATGTGCGTAGAAACTGGCCAATCACATTTGGCACAGCAGGGAAATGTGAGTTGACAATGTACAAGTACAAACACACATCTGTGATGTAGTCGGAATGTCCACTGTCCCACATCAAATAGGCAGCTCCCCCCAAACAGTCACAATGTACACTGTCATGTAGTCTGAATGTAAACATGTACAATGCGTCAACATACATGTGAACACGATGTTAAACTGCATCTCCCCTTCACATTGCAGGGGGAAATCCAACACCTCCTGCAGAGCAGTCCGAACCTCTCTTCTCTGATGACGAAGAGGACCACTACACCTTCGACTCCAACGCCCTCCAACAGCTCGTGGAGAGCCTCCGCAGCCCACTTCCAGGATCAGGGCAGCCCAGCTGCCACGAGGAGAACCCACCCCCTGCACAGCAAACACAGCAGGCAGCACCCACCACCACGGCTGCCTCCCAGGACCCCCACGACAAACACATGGCCTTCCAACGCCGTGTGTTGGGGTGCCAGGAGAAGCTGGCTGAACATGTGCAGGTGGGGTTCGACCGCATGGCAGCCAAACTAGACACCATATGTGGGTGTCTAAGTCCCATCAGGGACCACTCACAGTCCCTAACGGACACCCACAGTCTGCTCGATGCTCTCCAACGGACCATGGCTGACATTGCTAGAGTCCTGACTCTGCGACAAGAATGACTGTCTAGTCAGAGTGCCTCCAGCGATCTCGCCAGGGAGTTGGGACACATGCGGAGGATCATGGAGAACATGGAGCGGATGCAGGCGGAAAGGGCGGCTGCCACGGCTGCACACCAGCAAGAGGTAGCTGGGTCCCTCAATGCCCTGAAGACCCTCCTCATGGCATTGTTGCCACAAGGCCTGGCGCTGATGCATGCTGCTGCTACCACCCCATCCACATCTCCGGCCCCTGATGTGTCAGTGCCACACAGTGCTGGAGACAGAACACCACCAGCCACATGTGAGGCACATGCAACAGCAGAGGACGAAGATGCGGATGAATCTGCCATCGTGGTCAGGAGGACGCAGTAGCATTCTTCTGCGCCATGTGGCCTGTTTCTGCTTGGTTCTTCCCTCTGCATCATCACCTTCCACTGTCCCCCGATGCACTCTGCGACACTCACCTTGGACCTCGACATGGACTGCCATATTCTGATTGGTCACCAATGACACAGCTATCAGACTGCGGACTGAAGTCCTCCTCTCCTAATGTACCTGTCATTCCCTGAAGGACTCTGGCTGGCCATCCACGGGCCGACAATGTGAAGTGGGGCTGGCATGGCCCTGTACTGCTCCAGCTGCAACACTCCCTTGAATGTGCAATAAACATTCTTATTCACACAGATGTGTCATGTCTATGATCTTTCAAGTGTGGAAGTATGGATGAATGTAGGGTCAGTGATTCCCCCTTACGTCCAGGTTGCCCATGTTGTGGGACTTTTGTCACAGGGTGACACATTGCCGATTGCGGTCCAGGTGGCGCCAACACTACAACAGAGACGCATCCAGTAGTCACTTCCTTGTCCAGCCCAGGACGGAACCACGCCCAGAGTCCCCGGGTCATTGTTCACACCCTTACGCTGGACTGGCATACGCCAGGACAGCCCACTCCAATTACGCACACAGGGGGGACAAAAACGCTACTTGTCCCAGGTCTTCACTGTTGGGATCTGCAGCTCACAGGTCTAGTTGTCAGCATGCCACAGCTACTCCCTCACGGCTGGTGTACACCCACACCACACCCATCCAGCACAGGAGCCACAGGACATGTGACCCTGCCAATGAAAAGGGCCTGGCGCACGTGCTGGATGCCATTTCCACTCTCTCTGACTGGGTGTCTCTGTGTAGTTCTCATGTATGCATGAGGGCCTAGGGCCCTGCCACCTCACATTGTCCAGTGCCGGGGGTGACATGATGGTGTCCGCACCACGGGACTCAATCATTAAGGGTCCATGGCTAGCGGTGCACAGACTTGGTGGCACCGGACACACTGTGGCAGGCACAGGCACACCGCCACGGGACGGTGTCTTGCGGTGCAGTGAGATAGGGTCACCTAAAGTGCTGAGCGGGTGTGCAGCCTGCGATGATGCCATGTGCACTGATATGGTCTCTGCCATTGCGAAATCAAGACCCAGAATCATGTGTGTGACCTGGTGGCCCGCGGTGCGGGGCTGCATGATGTGGAGGGTGCCATGGTCGCGGGCACCGGGCTTGGAGATCCTTCCGGAATGTGGTGGGCCCTCTTGGAGACACGCCGGTGGCGGAAGGTGAGCAGTGAGGCCTGGTTGTGCAGGGGCGGCCAATAACCGCTGGGCGGCGGGAGGGGCTGGGGTGCAGCAACCTGTGTGCGCAGGGGCGGGCAAGCGATGATGGCGTGTGCAACTGTATGGACTCTGCCATTCATGTCTCTGGAAACTGTTTCAGATGAGGGACCTGGGGGACTGCTGTGAATACCGGCACGAGGTTGTAGACACACCGGTGGCAGCAGGTGAGCAGTGAGGCCTAGGTCCGCAGTGTCGGCACTCTCTCACCCTCTCTTTATCTCTCCCTCTCTTTCTCTCTCACTTTCTCCCTCTCTCCCTCGCTCCCTCTTTCTCCCTCTCTCTCTCCCTCTCTCTTTCTCTCTCCCTCTCTCCCTCTCTCCCTCTCTCTTTCTCTCTCCCTCTCTCCCTCTCTCTCCCTCTCTCCCTCTCTCTTTCTCTCTCCCTCTCTCTCTCTCTCTTTCTCTCTCCCTCTCTCCCTCTCTCTTTCTCTCTCCCTCTCTTCCTCTCCCTCTCGCTCCCTCTCTCCCTCTCTCTTTCGCTCTCTCTCTCTGTACTTTGATGGGCGCATGGCACACCTTCTGATCCAGATTTCTGTTTTGTAGGCTGTGACTTACAGAATGTCCTGAGATGACCCGCCATGCCTCTTCAGATTTGTTTTTTTTGGTTTCTTCTGTAATAAACATATTGTTTGGATATTATGATATGGATGTATGATTTCCCTTTTTCTGACCACACATGTATGTTGGGTGTTGTGATTTCGTGACTTCAGGCGATTTGTTTGGTTCATGATTTCGTGGAGTTGAGGTGCAATATCTTTGTCCGAAGGAGGGCTGTGTGGGGGTGCCCGGGATAGGGCCCGGGGGGGGTGGTAGGGTCCTGGGGGTGGTGGCAGTGGGTGTTGTTGACCTATTGGGGCTCCGGGCTGCATGATCGGTAGCTGCAGGGCATCTGTTGTTCTTCATATGTGGCTATGGGCTGTGCTCCCTTGTCTGGTGCCGGTTGTCGTACGACTTTACACCAGGTAGGAGCAGGTGTTAGTTTCCTTCTGCTAACGCGCCTTAGCGCATGTTTTGTGATCTTATCGCCGATCTGGCTGGTCGTTGAGAATGTTGTGGAGTGGTGTTGTCGCGGCTTTTTGCTCGGGAACGCTTACTCTGCATCTCATTAGCGATAGTTGCCGGGGTCATCTGTGGCGATGTTTTTTGCGACTGCTATCGCAAGTAAACTGGTGGTATCGGCTGTTAGCACCAGCTTGTGAATGGGGCGATAATTTTATCGCGACTTTGGCTGAGATAAAGTGCCGTTAACTCGGCGATAGTTCCTTGAGAATATGCCCCTTAAAGTTCGCTTTGGCCTCAATGGTCCTGTCCTCAAATGGTTCATCTCCTTTCTCCAACACAGAACTCAACAAGTCAAAATCTATGACTGCCTCTCTAACCCTACACCTGTCACCCTTGGTGTCCCCCAGGGATCTATTCTCTCTCCCTCTCTATTTAACCTCTTCATGGAACCCCTTACCCTCATTCTAAAACAAGCTGGAATCAACTACCATCTCTACGCCGATGACACCCAACTCTACTATAAGATTAAATCCCACTCTGATGTTCTTCACCTCAATGACACCTTGACTACAATCCAATCCTGGTTCCACTATAATCATCTCAAACTCAACCCTTAAAAAACTGAAATTATTCTCTTCTCTCCTAAAAACAACCTGCTCCCCATCCAAACCTGGATCTCCGACATCAATGCCCTCAACTGCTCGCTCACAGTATCCAACTCAGTTAAATCTCTCGGTATCACTATTGACAATAGCCTAACTCCTATCTCCCACATAAAAAATTCAGCTAAAGGAGCACTCTACACTCTCCGTCATCTCAAGAAAATTAAACCCTTCATCCCTGCGGACGACTTCAAAACGGTAGTTCAATCATTGGTCCTCTCAAAAATAGACTATGGTAACGCTATCTTCTCTGGAACACCTAAAGCACACCTAGCACCACTCAAGTCCGTGCTCAACCTAGCTGCTAGGCTTATCACCAACTACAAACGGTCTGACCACATCTCCCCTGCCCTTAAAGCCCTCAAATGGCTGCCCATTGAAGGCAGATCCTCCTACAAGATTGCATGCATCACTCATAAAGCCCTTCATCATAACTCCCCACCGTACCTCTCGGATAAACTCCACAAAGCGGGCTGCTCCCGCCCGTTGAGGAGCTCTAATACTCGTGTTCTAGTCCCTCCTCTGTTAAATAAAAAATCCACGCAATCTCGCTCCTTCTCCAGAAACGTCCCTACCATCTGGAATACCCTCCCTAAAGACCTGCGTTGTAACCCCTCCTACTTCAGCTTCAAGAAAGCCTTAAAACTGCACCTTCTTAACAAATATTGGGGTCCATAATTCCTTGCCTCGGACACTAACCCCTATTCTTCCTCCCCCTGTCAGGTTCTCCTCTACTATCACCCTGTCTTCCACCTTTCCTCTCCCCTCTTTAAATACTTCTCTTATGCTGCTCCCCCCTTCTCCCCAAGTTCCCATCCCTGCCTCCTCCCATCCGTCCCAGACCTACCCTTACCCATATCCCCGTCCACAATCTCCCTCTACCCACTCCTCTTCCCCTTCCTCTATCTATTCTTCACCTCCCTACCCTAACCTAACTATTCATTATCCGCTAAAGCCTTATGTAATCTTTATGTAAATATCCCTTGTTATTATCAATTTGTTCTTTTTTTTGTCCTAATAATTCTGAATCCTATACCAATGTTTTATTCTGTTCCTCTACAAGCTCCTTGTAAAGCGCTCTGATACCCTCAGGTCTAGCCAGAGCTATATAAAACCTTTTAAATAAATAAAATAAATAAAAGTTGTTGATTTTATAAATTTTCAAAATAGAGATGGAATAGAATTTTTGATCATAAATTTGATTAGATTAATGAGGTAAGACAGATTGGGCATTGTGTTGTACATTTTTTGCTTGTAAAAGACTTGAATGTTTTCAGAAAACAGTTTCCTCTGTCTCGAGCATATGCAGTAACTATTCATAAATCTCAAGGTTTAAGTATAGACAGAGCTTTTGCAAATATTGGAAGTACGGTGTTCAAAGAGGGAATGGCATATGTTGCATTGTCTCAAGTAAGAACATTGTCTGGTTTGTATTTTATAGATTTTGATGAGAAAAAGGTTAGTGCTGATGCAAATTGTGTAAGAGAGTACAATCGTACAAGAAGACTTTATGCTCCTCATTTAGGTGAATATCCCATATATGAGAAACGTGTAGTGTGTCTAAAACGGAAGTATGTAAAACATTCAACTGAGGTTCAAAAAATGAAAACAATTGAAGAGAAAGTTGAAGGCGTAAAGAAAAAAGTAGAAAGTGTTGATGACATTGTAGGATACCAGTTGGAAAACAGTTCAGGTATCAAATGTTATGCTAATGTGATTCTGAATGTTGTATTTCATCTACCACATCTTCGTCACGAAATCATGGAAAATTGTGAAAAACGGTTCTGTTCTGCACTACATCATGTATTTCAACAGTTGGTAAGTGACAGAACTAAAATACACACTGCTTGTGGCATTCGACATCTTTTAGATATATGTACTGGTTCATTGACATTTACTCTAAACATAAAACAAGATGCACAAGAATTTCTAATGCTCATGCTTGGAGTATTAGGACATGAAGGAATACACATTGATAACTTATTTGGACTAAGTTACAGATGGGACCATAACTGTGAGGAGTGTTCATTTACTTCTACCACTCAAATACAAACAGAACGATTCCTATACTTGACAATGCCAGACTGCAAATCAGTAACTTTTAACAAATTGATAAAAACAGCAAATCAGGATATGACATGTTCACATTGTAGATCAGAGATGCTGTCTACATTATATATAGAAAGATTTGGAAAATATCTAATTTTAATCTTACAATGTTGTAGAGCAAATGGAAGAAAATTAGAAACAAAAATTACAAATTTTGAAGGAAGTCAAATCTCGATTTCAGGAAGAACTTTTACAACAGTGGCTATTATTTTCTATGATGGTCCTACTACAACATCTGGACACTATACTGTTTATTTAAAGTGTAACAAAGGATGGATACATTGCAAAGCTGCCCACTTGGAATTCAAACCTAGATTGCATTATGAATTACCAAATTCTTATATGTTATTTCTCCAGCCAAAGTTTTAAGTACATCATTCGGCCTATTGGGGAAGATATCAACAGAAAG
Source organism: Calotriton arnoldi (assembly GCA_963921515.1). Classification (NCBI taxonomy): domain Eukaryota; kingdom Metazoa; phylum Chordata; class Amphibia; order Caudata; family Salamandridae; genus Calotriton; species Calotriton arnoldi. The sequence goes on from CAWUFW010002583.1 coordinate 71,277, forward strand.
TAGACAGCACTGCAAACTATTAGTGCTTATAGTTAGTGTTTTGATTATTATTTACCCTAATTGATATTACATTTGGAAAATTGTGTTTAAAAGCAAGTAGTTTATATATTTGTTGTCTATATTGTACCAGATGTAAATGAGATTGTATGTTTTGTAAAATGTATTTGTGATAAATAATAGAGTTAATGTAGATGAAAGAAGTGATTAACAAAGTGTAGATAGGAAAAGGCATAGCTACACATATTGATGATGATGTTCTATGCTGATTTGTGTTTTTTTGCTACAATCTATTTGATTGTTTTTTTCCCCGCTGTGCAATGATAATGCTACATTGAAATCACTGTGTATAGTGAAGTTATGTGCAATCTGAGAACAGCAAAAAATGGAAACTGAAAATGTTATGTAATGTTTAATTAATGTGTTCTCAAAAATATAATATTATAATTTTTCTAATATATTATCATTAAATGACAGTTTTTCTTTTCTTCTTTATAGTAGCTACTGTTGAAGTTTGAAAACAGTTTTAATGCTGTTTAGGATAATACTACTCTAAAATAGATTTAATGAATGATGTATCTAAATTACTTGAAAGGTAAGAATACATAATGCAATATGCATGATGACCTGGAAAAATGTTTAAAATTGAATTATATATTATTGGTTTCTAATATAAATAACGTTCATCCTTTAGACCAGTGGTTCCCAAACTGGGGTCCGCGGACCCCCAGGGGTCCGTGACACATTCCCAGGGGGTCCGCAGGCAGCAGTTTTAAAAGCAATGCAAAGTTCCTTGTATAAACAGCAGTTTTTGGGCAGCAATAAAAGTGTCAAGATAACTCCGGTGATTAATGTACCTGCTGGAGAGAGATGGGGGGTTTGTCCAGTGGCAGCTTTGAGTCTTCTTAGGAAGCCCAGATGGTTAATATGCCTGCTGCAAAGAATGTCTACCATGCATTTAAAAAAAAAAAAACAGTATTTTGTTTTGTGCATAGCTCAGTCAGTTCCTGCTTTTGCCACAGAGACTCTTTTGTTATTATGCAGTTCACAAGTTCCAATCGCATTTAGCACAGTGAGCTATGAACTGACATCAAAGAGCTGCAAGCAAACTGCATGGTACAAGTTAGTAAGTTATGCTTTTTCCCAGTCTTTCATTATCCCGATGCTGCTAAAAAGGTTTGTTTGGGTAGAAATAAATCCTTATTATTAAAGTCAATGCTAACCCCTGTGTTATGTTCTGAATCCTGAGTTTGTGCTTCTCCAGACCAAGCACTCTTAAAAAATGCCTACCAGTATGGATGACTTGTGAATCCTACACCTTGTAGTCCCCTTTGCCTTATGTAACATTTTCTAGTCACTGATTTACAGACGTATGATTCATTGTCTCTGTATGTGTGTGATGTAAAGTGCTCTGACACCCCACAGTGGTATGAGAGGTGCTATAAAACAAATTAAATACATGTGACAGTGGGGCTATGGAGAGATGAGAGGCACTGTTGGAGGGTAGTAGTGAGGGAATCAATGAAGATTGACAAAAGATTGTTGTATGCTGGTGCATAGTAAGGTCATTATTTCAATTCAATATATAATGACAAATGTGTTGTAAAATGCACCATTTTCCCCCAAATTTTCTTGGGGGAGAGGCCCCCAATGCCCCCTTTGTAGTGGTCAGACTCACTCGCTGCACTTGGTGTGCACTGTATGGGGACTAGTCTGACAACATTTGCCAGAGCAGCTTTAAGTTTCCAGTCCAGCCTTGGCAGGAGCAGGAGCCCGGGCTGTGAAATAAAACCAAACAATGAAAAGTTAGTCGCGAGATGCAGCACCAACCTTCCCATTAGGATTTTTCTATTTTTGCAAATATTTTAATATAAAAATACTAAAATCTTTAGTAATTTAAGTCTAGTCTTTGTTTGATGTGCACACGTGTGTGTTTTTTTCTTCTTCGAATTACAGTTTTAATGTTTGACATTTAAATCATACAAATTGCCTGGGGGTCCCCGGCTGCCAGTAGTGACTCAATGGGGGTCCTCAGGAGTGAAAAGTTTGGGAACCACTGATTTAGACTATTTGGAAAGTGTCATCATATTTCTGAGGAGCAGTATCACACTTACTTTTACAAAAGTGCATAGACCAATAAAAATGCTTTTATTTCAAGTTATTTACCCCTCATTATACAGGGCAGGGGTGTATTGAACTCTCTATTCAAGGACTTCTTAGACACATACATAGGTAACAGATGTGTGCTTCTGTGACTCAATGCTCTAGTAGAACTGATAAGATTTCTGCAACTGTATGTAAACTACATAATTTTTAAGTTAGAGTCATCAGATGCACAACACGTGTCAGAATACATGTAGAAGCCTACACATACTAGAATATGTCTGTTTCACACCACATGTTCTTGAAATTTACCACATGTTCTTGAAATTTGCGTACAATAAAATGTATGTATTACTTTCTCCTTCTTATAAAAGACAGGTGGGTATTGAAAGTGCTTTTTATTATATATGAAAATTTGACAGTTTTGAAGTTTGATGTATCTTCTCATTTGAAAAAGTATTTTAAGATGTATTAAGGAGGTAATAGGCCTAAGTTTTAAAGGATAGAATGTACTATATATGGTACAACCCATGCACTCATACATTCATCCACACACTACCTGTAAACTTATGAATCAAATAGCGACTAGCTTTGCACTCATCCATTTACTCAGGCAGTACCTATGTATTCATTCATTGCCTCAAACATTATCAATGCACTCATGCCTTTACTGAAGGAGTACCTTTGCACTCATCTCAACAATCATACAGTAATCATTGCACTTATCTATTTGTTCATGCACTATCCATGCACTCATCGGTTCAATCAGCCACTACTCCTGCACTCATCCAATAACCCAGGCATTACCTATGCACTCATGTAATTACCCAGGGACTACCCACACATTCATGCAACCAAACAGGGACTATGCATATAGTCATCCAATCACCCAGGCACTACCCATACACTCATTCCTTCACTCAGGTACTATCCATGCACTCATGGAATCACCCAGGCACTGCTTTTACTCTCACCCATTCATTCAGGGTCTACTCATGCACTCATCCATTCACTCAGGCACTGCCCATGCAGTCATGCAGTCATCAAGGCACTACCCATGCATTCATTCAATCACTCAGACACTACCCATGCACTTCTACAATGAGCCAGGCACTACCCTTCCATTAATCAATTTACTGAGGCACTACCCATGCACTCACCCATTCACTCAGGCACTATCCTTGTACTCAACCATTCACTCAGGCACTACCCATGTACTCCTCTATTCACTCAGGCACTATCCTTGCACTCAACTATTCACTCAAGCACTACCCATGCACTCATCCATTCACTCTGGCACTATCCTTCAACTCAACCATTCACTCATGCAGTACCCATGCACTCATGCATTCACTCAGGCAGTATTCATGCACTTATCCAATCTCCCAGGCACTACACATGCACTCATCCAGTCACCCAGACACTACCTTTCCACTCATGCATTCACTGACATACAACCCATGCACTCATCCAATCATTCAACCACTCAGACACTATGTTTACACCCATCCAATCAGCCAGATACTAGTCATGCACACATTCAATCACCCAGATACTACCCATGCACTGTTGCAATCACCCAGGCGGTACCCATGCACTCAGCCATCCACCCAGGCACTACCCACGCATTCCTCTATTCACCCAGCCACTACCTATGCACTCATGAAATCACCCAGGGTCTACCCATGCACTCATGCAACCAAACAGGCACTATGCATGCACTCATCCAATCACCCAGGCACTACCCATACACTCATTCATTCACCCAGGTACTATCCATGCATTCATGGAATCACCCAGGCACTGCTCTTGCGCTCAACCATTCATCCAGGCACTACCTATGCATTCATCCATTAACTCAGGCACTGCCCATACAGTCATGCAATCATCGAAGGCAGTACCCATGCATTCATCCAATCTCTCAGAAACTACCCATGTTCTCACCCAATGAGCCAGGCACTACCCTTGCATTAATCCATTCACTCAGGCAATACCCATGCACTCCTCTATTCTCTCAGGCACTATCCTTGCACTCAACTATTCACTCAAGCACTACCCATGCACTCATTCAATCACTCAGGCAGTATCCTTCAACTCAACCATTCACTCACGCAGTACTCATGAATTCACTGAGGCAGTACTCATGTACTCATCCAATCACCCAGGCACTACCATGCACTCATCCAATCACCCAGACACTACCCTTCAACTCATGCATTAACTGACGTACAACCCATGCACTCATCCAATCCTTCAAACACTATCCTTGCACTCTTTCATTTACTCAGGCACTATGCAAACACTCATCCAATCACCCAAATACTACTCATGAACTCATTTAATCACCAAGACACCACCCATGAACTGTTCCAATCACCCAGGCAGTACCCATGCACTCATCTATTCACTCAGGCACTGCCCATGCAGTCATGCAGTCATCGAGGCACTACCCATGCATTCATCCAATGAGCCAGACACTACCCTAGCACTAATCCATTCACTCAGGTACTACCCATGCACTCATCCATTCACCCAGGCACTATCATGCACTCATACATTCACTCAGGCACTGCCCATGCAGTCATGCAATCATCGATGCACTACCCATGCACTCATCGAATCACTCAGACACTACTCATGAACTCACCAAATGAGCCAGGCACTACTCTTGCACTAATCCATTCACTCAGGCACTACCCACGCACTCATCCAACCAATCAGGCACTATCCTTCGGATCAACAATTCACTCACGCAGTACCCATGCACTCATTCATTCACTCAGACAGTACTCATGCACTCATCCAATCACCCAGGCACTACCCATGCACTCATCCAATCACCCAGACACTACCTTTCCACTCATGCATTCACTGATGTACAACCCATGCACTCATCCAATCATTCAAACACTATCCTTGCACTCATTCATTCACTCAAGCACTATGCATACAACCATCCAATCACCCAGATACTACTCATGCACACATTCAATCACCCAGACACTACCCATGTACTGTTCCAATCACCCAGGCAGTACCCATGCACTCAGCAATTCACCCAGGCACTACCCATGCACTCCTCTATTTACCCAGCCACTTCCTATGCACTCATGGAATCACCCAGGGACTACCCATGCACTCATGCAACCAAACAGGCACTATGCATGCACTCACCCAATCACCCAGTCACTAACCATACACTCATTCATTCAACCAGGTACTATCCATGCACTCATGGAATCACCCAGGCACTGCTGTTGCAGTCACCCATTCATCCAGGCACTACCCATGCACTCATCCATTCACTCAGGCACTGCCCATGCAGTCATGCAATCATCGAGGCAGTACCCATGCATTCATCCAATCACTCAGACAATACCAATGCACTCACCCAATGAGCCAGGCACTAGCCTCGCACTAATCCATTCACTAAAGCACTACCCATGCAATCATCCAATCACTCAGGCAGTATCATTGCACTCAACCATTCATTCAGGTACTACCCATACACTTCTCTATTCACTCAGGCACTATCCTTGCACTCAGCCATTCACTCAAGCACTACCCATACACTGATCCAATTACTCAGGCACAATCCTTCAACTCAACCATTCACGCATGCAGTACCCATGCACTCATGCATTCACTCAGGCAGTACTCATGCACTCATCCATTCACCCAGGCACTACTCATGCACTCATGCAATTATCCAGACACTACCCTTCCACTCATGCATTCACTGAGGCACAACTCATGCACTCATCCAATCATTCAAAGACTATGCTTGCACTCATTCATTCACTCAGGCACTATGCATTCACTCATCTAATCACCCAGATATTACTCATGCACTCATTCAGTCACCCAGACACAACCCATGCACTGTTCCAATCACCCAGGCAGTACCCATGCACTGAGCCATTCACCCAGGTACTACCCATGCACTCCTCTATTCACCCAGCCACTACCTATGCACTCATGGAATCATCCAGGGACTACCCATGCACTAATGCAACCAAACAGGCACTATGCATACACTCATTCAATCACCCAGGCACTACCCATACACTCATTCATTCACCCAGGTAATATCCATGCACTCATGGAATCACCCAGGCACTGATCTTGCACTCACCCATTCATCTAGACACTACCCATGCACTCATCCATTCACTCAGACACTGCCCATGCAGTCATGCAATCATTGAGGCACTACCCATGCATTCATCGAATCACTAAGACACTACCTATGCACTCGCCCAATGAGCCAGGCACTGGGGCACTACCCATGCACTCATCCAATCACTCAGGCACTAGCCTTCAACTCAACAATTCACTCATGCAGTACCCATGAACTCATGCATTCACTCAGGCAGTACTCATGTACTCATCCAATCACCCAGGCACTACCATGCACTCATCCAGTCACCCAGACACTACCTTTCCACTCATGCATTAACTGACGCACAACCCATGCACTCATCCAATCCTTCAAACACTATCCTTGCACTCATTCATTCACTCAGGCACTAGGTATACACCCATCCAATTACCCAGCTACTACTCATGCACTCATTCAATCAACCAGACACTACCCATGCACAGTTACAATCACCCAGGTGGTACCCATGTACTCAGCCATTCACCTAGGCACTACTCATGCACTCCTCTATTCACCCAGCCACTACCTATGCACTCATGGAATCACTCAGGGACTACCCATGCACACATGCAACCAAACATGCACTATGCATGCACTCATCCAATCACCCAGGCACTACCCATACACTCATTCATTTACCCGGGTACTATCCATGCACTCATGGAATCGCCCAGGCACTGCTCTTGCACTCACCCATTCATCCAGACACTACCCATGCACTCATCCATTCACTCAGGCACTGCTCATGCAGTCATGCAATCATTGAGGCAGTACCCATGCATTCATCCAATTCCTCAGACACTACCCATGCACTCACCCAATAAGCCAGGCAGTAGGCTTGCACTAATCCATTCACTCAGGCACTACCCATGCACTCATCCAATCACTCAGGCAGTATCATTGCACTCATCCATTCATTCGGGCATTACCCATATACTCCTCTATACACTCAGGCACTATCTTTGAACTCAACGATTCACTCAAGCACTACCCATGCACTCATCCAATCACACAGGCACTACCCATACACTCATTCATTCACCCAGGTACTATCCATGCACTCATGGAATCACCCAGGCACTGCTCTTGCACTCACCCATTCATCCAGGCACTACCCATGTACTCATCCATTCACTCAGGCTTTGCCCATGCAGTAATATAATCATCAAGGCACTACCCATGCATTCATACAATCACTCAGACACAACCCATGCACTCACCCAGTGAGCCAGACACTACCCTTGCACTAATCCATTCACTCAGGCACTACCCATGCACTCCTCTATTCACTCAGGTACTATCCTTGTACTCAACTACTCACTCAAGCACTACCCATGCACTCATCCTTTCACCCAGACACTACCCATGCGCTTCTCTATTAACCCAGCCACTACCTATGCACTCATGATGGAATCACCCAGGGACTTCCCATGCACTCATGCAATGAAACAGGCACTATGCATACACTCATTCATTCACCAAGGTACTATCCATGCACTCATGGAATCACCCAGACACTGCTCTTGCACTCACCCAATCATCTAGACACTACCCATGCACTCACCCATTCATTCAGTCACTGCCCATGCAGTCATACAATCATTGAGGCACTACCCATGCATTCATCGAATCACTCAGACACTACCAATGCACTCACACAATGAGCCAGGCACTACCCTTGCACTAATTCATTCACTCAAGCAGTACCCATGCACTCATCCAATCACTCAGGCAATATCCTTGTACTGAACCATTTACTCAGGCACCACCCATGCACTCATCCAATCACTCAGGCACTATCCTTCAACTCAACCATTCACTCACACAGTACCCATGCACTCATGCATTCACTCAGGCAGTACTCATGCACTCATCCAATCACCCAGGTACTACCCATGCATTCATCCAATCACCCAGACACTACCTTTTCACTGATGCATTCACTGAGGCACAACCCATGCACTCATCCAATCACTCAGACACTACCCATGCACTCATCCAATGAGCCATGTACTACCCTTGCACTAATTCATTCACTCAGGCACTACCCATGCACTCATCCAATCAGCCAGGCACTATTCATACATTCTTCCAATCACCCAGGCATTATACATGCACTCACACAATCACCCAGGCACTAACCTTGCACTCATCCATTCACTCAAGCACTACCCATCAAATCATGCAATCACTCAGAATCTACGTACGCACTCATCCAATCACACAGACAGTACCCATTGACTCAACTATTCACACAACATATACTTTTTCTTTTTTAAACCAGAATAGGTGGTTCCATAAAAACCATTTTTTTCTTCTTTTTTAAAAACTATTTTATATATATTTTTTTCTAACAATTTTGTGTTTTTTTTTAGATTTTAACAACAAAAATTGAAACAAAAAAACAATTACAAAACAGCGTGCCTAATTTGGGGGGGGGGGAAATTAACGGTGGTTGTTAATAGTGTCCAACATGGTTTGGAAAACCTGTTCCCCAATACTCAGAACAGTGATGCATTTAGGAAAAAAAAAGCCCTGCCTTCGCAAAATCAGGGAGAGTTGGTTTTAATTGACTGCAGCCTGTCGCCAGCTCTTAAGGTAGTAGTCTGCGCATCTTGGTTCCCATCATTAAGTCATGCAAGTTCAGCTCTTACAAGCTGGTTTTCATGCATTCTCTTAAGGTGCTTATACATCGACGATGTACCGCAGGAATATTTTCTGTCAGATCCACGAGAGAGCACCTTCTTGCATACATTGCAGGTCACCTTCTGCACATTTACTTTTTTATGTCCCTCCGGTATGGTGAAAAGTTGCCACACCACACTCTCCTTCTTTTTGCGCTTTGGCTCCTCTTCCTCCTCCAAAAGGGTCTCCTCCTCCTCCTCCTCCTGCAAGTCCAGACGTGTGGCCATTTTCAATTTTCAAAGTTGAAATCTCCAAAACACCAAAACACCTCCAAAATTGGTTTGCTCCTGATTGAGTATGACTGTTGCCAACCACACCCAAAATTAGAAGAAAGAGAGTGGGCTCTAGCAAACTTAAGGATGACAGGATATTTAACCAACCAAATCTCTTTTTTTTGTGTCACATGGGGTGCGTGACCCCTATGCGGTACCACCGACTACCGGACGCGATTCCGCAATTTCTTTCAATTTTACATTTCAACAATATTTGGTTGTATCTTATAATATTTAATTTACTAATAACTGTACCTCTTTATTTAAAAAAAACTAAATTAATCTATATTGATATATAATATTGTTTAAAAAACCCTTAGATTCGAGTCCCGTTCGTGAATCCGGAAGTTGCGATCTACGCGGACATAGTGCGATTCCTGAAATTACTACTAAAAAAAGTTGTAATAACTTTCTTTTATTAATATACAAGTTTATTTACAATCTTAACAAAACTGTAACCTTGAACTTAAGATTATAATTGTCTAAATATATATATTAATATTACAAATGAAAAAGAAAGTATTGCATCCGGGTCGCAATTACGCATTTACATTTTTGAAAAAAACAAGGACATTTCATATAATTTAAACTAAAATTTGAAAGTAATAATCAATTGTAAATTATACATTGTGTGAAATATAACTGTTAAAAATCACGCTGGAGCCGCAATTCGCACGCGGATCTAGAAGTAAGGCGCGGTAGTGTACACAATAGTATCGCGAACCTGCGCAATACATAAATTTAATGTTTAATTACCGTTTAGCATAACTACATATTCTTTATATTACTCAACAACTAAACTACTACCCCTACTACTACATAAATACTAAGATATACATAAAGTATTAATTTCACTAAATTTTAAACTTTTAAATATATAAATGGGTTCGCGTATAAAATGCGGGGATTCGCGTCCGGTACGCGACTCCATTTTTATATTAAAAAAGAAAACATTTTGATACACACAGAGATATATATATATATTCACTGAAAAACCATAGGTTTCAGGGACGTTATAGTTAGAAATTAGCATTTAAAAAATCTTAGAAATTCACTGAAAAAACCATAGGTTTCAGGGACGTTATAGTTAGTTGGACATTTCACTCGTACAAAACCAGAGAAATGTGGCCGTTATAGTTAATTGAGCTAACTATAACTCGCGCCCCCGCAATGCACTGCTGATGACGTCACATATTACATCACTCATGACATGCTCAGTGACATCACTGATGACATCACTGATGACATCGCAAATGACATCACTGATGACATCACTGATGACATCACTGATGACATCATCCATGTGATCATCTGATGCACCTCCTCACACCCTAATAAAACCTTTCATACACCCACTCTAAAATACAGACCTCCCCGGGGCATTGAATATGCTAATATGGGGGTCCGTTACTGACCCCTGGCCCCGGGGACCACCACCTCCCTGGGGTTATGCAAATGAAGGGAGGGGGGCCGTGCAGCCCCCCTCCTGGAGCCCTCGATGGCCCTGGGGACCCCCACCCCCTCCTGCAATATCCCGGGGTGCTCCCGCCCTGTCATAGCAAACTCTGCTTTGCTTTTTGGACGTGAGAGCAGGAAACCTGCTCTCGCTTCCAAAAAGCAAAGCAGATTGCTTTTGGACAAAAGCTATGCCGGCTCCCGCAGGAGATGGGGTCCCCCGAGCCAGAAGTTGCCCAGGAGGGGGCCACTTGGCTCCCTCCTTTTTAATTAATTTTTTAGTTGAAAAAAAAACTGGAAGGCCAGGCCCCAGGGGATGGGGTCCCTGGGGCCAAAAGTGGCCCAGGGTAGGGGGGCCTTGTGGCCCCCCTCCCCTAAAATGTAAAAATTTCAAAAGAAGGCCATGCCCCGGGGGATGGGGTCCCTGAGGCGAAATCGGCCTCGGGAGGGGGGCCGCGTGGCCCCTTCCTGTTTTATTTTTTTATTTAAAAAAGTGGAAGCCCTGGGGGATGGGGTCCCCAGGGCCCAAAAAAATATTGAAAGAAATGGGGTAACACAGCCCCCCTTCTAACAATTTGTTTTTTTTAAAACCGGCATCTCTTCGGAGGCCTTGTCCCCTCCCTGCACCACTCTGCAAACACGCCCCCTGGCACGTTCTAAGTTGGGGAATTAAGTCCCCTTGAATACTGAGGGTCCCTGGGGGCCAACTAGCCCACCAGGTACCTCCAGTAAGCGCCACACAGGTGGGTTGCTGAGAGTGGTCCGAGGCCATGCCCCTTTTTACACCACTCTTAAAACGCGCATCTTGGCGCACTGCTGGTGGGGCGATGAGGTCCTCTTGTGTTCTGAGGACCTCACGACACCAGTGGACTTCATCCCCGAGCAGTAGTGCGCCAGGAGCAGCGTTTGCAGAGTGGTGTAAAAAGGGGGCATGGCCTTGGACCACTCTCAGCAACCCAGCTGTGTGGCACTTACTGGAGGTACCTGGTGGGCTTGTTGGCCCCCAGGGACCCTCATGAGGAAAGGGGACTTCATCCCCCAACCAAGAGGGTGCCAGGAGGCGCATTTGCAGAGTGGTGGAGAAAGGGGGCGTTGCCTTTGACCACCTCTCAGCAATCCCACTGTGTTGGGCTTACTGGAGGTAAGAGGTAGGCTAGTTGGCCCCTAAGGACCCCCAGCAGTGAAGGGCACTTCAATCCCCATCGAAGAGCGTGCCAGGGAGCGCGTTTGCAGAGTGGTGGGCAAAGGGGGCATGGCCTGTTATGAGAACTTAGCTATCCTGCTGTGTGGTACTTTCTGGAGGTAATGGGAGGGGTAGTCGGCCCCCAAATCTGTCCTTGGGGGCCAAGTACCCCTCTTATTACCTCCAGTAAGTCCCACACAGTAGGATTGCTAAGACGTCTTCGGAGGCCATGCCCCCTTTCTCCACCACTCTGCAAACGCACCTCCTGGCAGACTACGGGATGGGGGATGAAGTCTACTTTACTCCTGAGGGACTTTGGGGGCCCAGAAGCCCTCCTGGTACCTCCTGTAAGTCCTACGCAGCGGAATTTCTGAGCGCTGGTTGGAGGCCCAACACCCTTTCTCTACCACTCTGCAAACGCGACTACTAGTTAAAGAAGCATGTTTCTGCACCTCTGACTTAGAGGTAGTTTTAATCCCCCTGCCCTATTATGTACTAGGGCCTTACAGGGAAGGTCATGCCAATCACAGGGGTACCCCAACCCATAGTGAACCCTAGTGTATGTAGGTGTTTTCACTGTATTCTAAGTGTCTTTTAGCATAGCACTGGCTCTAGGCCTGGTTAGTCAGAGTCAGTTACCACCAGTACCCATCAGCAAAAAGTTGGGGGCACAGGATGACTTTGCAACAAGGCCTCTTTCTGCACCTCTGTTGGTTTTTTCTACATATCTCTTGCTTCTTTCTGCACCTTTCTTTGTCTTTCTGGACTTCTGTTGCCTCTTTCTGCATTTCTCTTGCTTCTTTCTGCGCCTTTCTTCCTCTTTCTGCACATGTCCTACCTCTGTAGGCATAGTTAGAAATTAGCAGTTAAAGAACCTTAGAAAATCACTGAAAAAAACATAGGTTTCAGGGACGTTATAGTTCGAAATTAACATTTAAAAACCTTTGAAATTCAGTGAAAAAACCATAGGTATCAGGGACGTTATAGTTAGAAATTAGCATTTAAAAACCTTTGAAATTCACTGAAAAAACATAGGTTTCAGGCACGTTATAGTTAGAAATTAGCATTTAAAAAACCTTAGAAATTCACTGACAAAACCACAGGTTTCAGGGACGTTATAGTTAGAAATTAGCATCTAAAATACCTAAGAAATTCACTGAAAAAAACATAGGTTTCAGGCACGTTATAGTTAGAAATTAGCAATAAAAAACCTTTGAAATTCACTGAAAAAACCACAGGTTTCAGGGATGTTATAGTTCGAAATTAGCATTTAAAAAATCTTTGAAATTCACTGAAAAAACCATAGTCACTAACGTGGCCATGTGGGGAAATCACCACGTAGCGGTGTCAAAATTAGGCGAGGGTTGATCGGGAATCAAGCGGACACTAAAGGAGTGACCGGATTCCCAAACGCACGTGAAGACCAGCGGAGCGCTCGACGGAGCTGCCTCGCTCGGACCAGATGCGCCTGACAGGATCTCACCGCGCGCAGAGCACACAGCGGGAGAAACTGCGAGGGGAGAACGCGTCGGGCAAGAGCCTGCTGCGCAGGGAATATGAAACAATACCAAGGCAATAATGCTAATAACGTGCACAAGAAACCGCTATACAAACAGCAACAACGTCAGATTAAGCCAAGAATGTAAGGAATGCACTTAACTGACGAGCAGTGAGGAAAGAGGAAGCGGAAGGGACGTCACGATATTATATACGATGGACTGTGTTATGATTGGACTATAGTTGCCTTGGAGACTACCCCCTAATGGTTCATGGGTTGTGTAGTCTTTTGTTTAATGATTGTTGTGTTACGTTTTCTTTGAACTGCTATGCAAATAAAGTGAGGAAAGATATGCATAATCCTCGCCTCCGTCCTGCCATAGAATTCATTAAACTTTATTTGATCTGATTTAGAAACATAGATCATAAAAGTGTACATAAAAACAGTAAATCCTCTTTCCTAATACAATACAGTGAGAATTAATTAAAACCAGTAGGTAAAACAGGTGTTACAAAGCCCGGTTCAGAGCAACTTCAGGTTAACAGAATCGTAAAGTTCAATGTTTCGCAAGATCAATCTCATGTACTTCGTGCAAAATACGCAATAAGGGGTCCAAGTAAGATGTAACGCTCCAATACCTGACCAGTTTGCACTATATAAAACTGCAGAAAAATAAAAATAAAAAGTGTTTTGCACACTTCTGTCATTGGGCTATATGTGGGCTACATCTGGGTGATATTTGTGCTACATTTGGGCTCTTTTTTCTCAGGTGGCCATCTTGGGAGACTTATTTGTTATGAAGTTTCCTAATTTCGTCATTTACTGCAGTCTCCTCAGTAGGAAATGCTTTCAGTTTTTACTTTGATTCCATCAAGAAGGCATTCAGATGTGTCACACATTTGCCATAAATTCAGAATGTTAGCACTCTAGTTGTTCATTAGATCACTGTAGTAAAGCTACTGCTCACCAGGGAGTTAACTGGAAGTCTACTGCTGGTATTGAAAGTGATTGTTTCAGTCTGCATGTCAGAATTTTCTAATGAAATAGAAGAGGATTTGAGATCTCACTTAAAACATGCCCTAAATTTTCTTTCTGCAGCACTAACCATAATTTCTATGGCAAAATGAACCCCCTCATTTTGTTCCTTTTTAAATTAAATGTTTTAAGTGTTACCAGTTTATTCCAATCAAGATGGCTTCAGGTGTGCCATACTTTTGTCATAAGTAAGACTGTTAGCGCTCTAGTTGTTCTTTAGAACACTCTGGGAAGCTGCAGTAGAACACAAAGGCATCAACTGACAGGGTGCTCCTGTTAAAATATAACAGGAAGATATTTGAGATCTCACTTAAAACATGTCCTAATTTTTCTTTCTACAGCACTAACCATAATTTCTATGACAAAATGAAGCCCCTCATTTTGTTCCTTTTTAAATTAAATGTTTTAAGAGTTACCAGTTTATTCCATTCAAGATGGCTTCAGGTGTGCCATAATTTTGTCATAGGTAAGACTGTTAGCGCTCTAGTTGTTCTTTAGAACACTCTGGGAAGCTGCAGTAGAACACAAAGGCATCAACTGACAGGCTGCTCCTGTTGAAATATAACAGGAAGATATTTGAGATCACACTTGAAACATGTCCTAATTTTTCTTTCTACAGCACTAACCATAATTTCTATGACAAAATGAACCCCCTCATTTTGTTCCTTTTAAATTAAATGTTTTAAGAGTTACCAGTTTATTCCAATCAAGATGGCTTCAGGTGTGCCATAATTTTGTCATAAGTAAGACTGTTAGCGCTCTAGTTGTTCTTTAGAACACTCTGGGAAGCTGCAGTAGAACACAAAGGCATCAACTGACAGGCTGCTCCTGTTGAAATATAACAGGAAGATATTTGAGATCACACTTGAAACATGTCCTAATTTTTCTTTCTACAGCACTAACCATAATTTCTATGACAAAATGAACCCCATCATTTTGTTCCTTTTTAAATTAAATGTTTTAAGTGTTACCAGTTTATTCCAATCAAGATGGCTTCAGGTGTGCCATACTTTTGTCATAAGTAAGGCTGTTAGCACTCTAGTTGTTCTTTAGAACACTCTGGGAAGCTGCAGTAGAACACAAAGGAATCAACTGACAGTCTCTGCCCTTGTTGGATGTACATGTTTTACTGAGAATGTCAGACTTCATTCTCACATGACTGAGAAAGATAATGTGAATTTACAGAAAATATGCTCTCATTTTAGCTTCTGGAGCACCTTCCAAAACTGTATGGGACAAGCATGTGAAAATAATTTTCTCTCAAACATGATTCATGATATCCCAGCAGAAGGTTTTTCACAGGGTAAAATCACCTTAGAACACACCACAATTCCTGAAATTAGTATGGTACCATCAACAAATGAATTCTAATGTAACTAAAGTCTGTTATCACCCTTTATAGTTCTCCTTTTGGTAACCCTCAAAATCTTCAATTCACTACAATGCATTTCAATGGGGTACTATCATTTATATTGGTCCCAAGATGTCTGCCAGCAATTCCAGGATGAAGTGCTGACAGCCAATCAGATCTCACGATGACATGTGTGGTTAGGCTCCGCCCAGATATATATGTGTTTTCTTTTCAAATTTCTCAGGAACTACTGAACGGATTTACACCATTTAACCAAAAGGCACGACTCTGAACCAAGGGCTACCTTTTGCCAAATTTGGTGTAATTCCGTTCAGCAGTTCGGGCTGTAGCTGCGATGAAAGGTTCCTATGGAAAATTGCATGGGGAAAACACGTTTTGGGACCCCCCTTTTTTCTCGGCCCCCACTTGATGAATCACCACGAGACTTTCAGGATAGGAACGGACCGGAGCGCCCCACAAGTTTTGAAAATTTCGCGAAGATTCGTCAACCGGCGCCAAAGTTATTTCAAATAGAATGTTGCAGATTTCCTATGGAAAATAGGTCCTAGCTATAACTATCTACTGGCGACCGCCAGTAGATAATATATATATATATATATATATATTCACTGTAAAAAATGGTTTCAGGGATGTTATCGTTAGGAATTAGCATTTAAAAAACCTTTGAAATTCCCTGAAAAAAACACAGGTTTCAGGGAGGTTATAGTTAGAAATTCACATTTTAGAAAACCTTAGAAATTCACAGAAAAAAACAAAGGTTACAGGGTTTTATAGTTAGGCTGACATTTCACTCGCATAAAACCAGGGAAATTCCGTCATTATAGCTAACTATAACTCGTGCCCCCGCAATGCACTGCTGATGACATCACATATTACATTACTCATGACGTGGTCAGTGACATCACTGATGACATCACTGATTACATCGTCCACTTAATCTCTGATGGACCTACTCATACCCTAATATAACCGTTCATGCACACACTCTAATTCCACACTAACATTCTCAAAACCATTGACACACCAATACCAGTTAGTATATACCCACTCACTGATTCATAGGTCTACACACACATCCACTCACTCACCCATACAGTCACTCATACATGCAGTCACTCATCAATACAGCCACTGATATATGCACTCATACACCCATACAGACACTCACACACCGCCACTCACCCATAGAGTTACTCACACACCTAATCAGTCACCCAAAGAGTCAATCACACTGCCATTTACTCACCTATACAGTTATACATACACCACCTCACTTATTCATACAGATACTAACACATACTTACTCTCTTATACAATTACTGACACAAGCACACATTCATCCATACAGCTACTCTCACAATCACTCACTCTCACAGTCACTTATATACTCCAACACTCACATATACTGCCTTTAACATATGTAATTACTCATACATATACCACTGAGACATCAATTCACTCACCAACACAGCCATACGCACACTCACTCACCCATACAGCCCCTCACAGATGCACTCATGAATTCATACACCCAGTGAATCATCCACTCACACATCCATGCAGAGAGTCACGCACACCCCCACCTACCCACACAGATACTCAGGCACCCATACAGATACTCAGACAACCAATCATTAACCCATATAGCATTCATGTAGCTACTCACCAACCCAAGCAGCCACTTACACACCAACTGGCAGACATTGATACAGATTAGTCACTCCCCCATACATTCACTAAGACACGTTTAATCCCTCACTTATACAGTCAGTCATGCACCGACTAAATCATCTATATAGACACTCATACACCCACTCATTCATCAATCCACCTTGGCGTATCTATATATAAAATTCTTAAATTTTTTTGAAACATTCAGTCACTGGATGATGTCATCCGTGATGCCATTTGAGATGTCATCATGGATGTCATCAGTGATGTCACTGACCATGTCATGAGTGATGTAATATGTGACATCAACAGTGCATTGCAGGGGCATGAGTTATAGTTAACTCAGCTAACTATAAAAGCTGAATTTCTCTGGTTTTGTGCGAGTGAAATGTCAGCCTAACTATAACGTCCCAGTAACCTTTGTTTTTTTCTGTGGAGATATATATATGTATATATGAGATAGCATAGGGAAAGCGTTTATTGTTGTGCCAATAACTTTGTTGAGGCTTGATGAATCTTCACAAAATGTTAAAAACGTTCCCTTTTTGGTTCAGCTGCAGAGTTCAAAGTTTCTGGGTGATCCACCAAGTGGGGGCTGAGAAAAAAGGGTTGGCCCAACACACGTTTTCCCCATGTTATTTCTACTGAGATTTTTCTTTTTTTAAACTACACTACAGCCCAAACCGCTAAACGGAATTGCACCAAATTTGGCAGAAAGCTAGATGTTGGTCCAGAAAGCGCTTTTTGTGATTTGGTTTAAATCCATTCATTATTTACAGAGATATTCAAGTTTAAAAAATATAGATATCTGGAGACTCCAGTCCTTACAGTGGACTTCCGGATCCTACTGAAATGAGATTTCTGCTGATACTTCAACCAGGAAGTGTTGGCAGCCATCTTGGGACTCGGCTTGAAGATGAGTCCCATAAAAACAGTAAAAAAAAGTAAAGGGGGCAGGGTAGGAATACACTGCCCCCCGATATGGTGGTGTGGTCCCACAGGGACCCCGCTGAGAGTTAAAAGCATTTTTTTAATTGAATTTTGCCATGAATTTGCAGTGGACCTATGGATCTGCAGCAAAATGTTAAAAAAAGATGCCCAGGCTCCTGCGTGTCTTTTTCATGAAGCCCACTGGTGGGCCAAATCCTGGGGGCAGGAGCACCCCCTTACACCAAAGACTACCATCTCACCAAAGCAAACATAATTAAACTGATGCAGGGGGGGCTACCACTGCCCCCCCTGCAGCCCCGGATACCACCACCTCCCTGGGGCTATTTGTAAAATGAGTGTGGTAGAGGCCTGTATGGTCTCTCCCTCAGCCCTGGGGACCACCACCTCCCAGGGGCTTTATGTAAAAAGCAAGCCAGGGGGTCGTGTGTACCACCCTGCAGCCCGGGGCTGCCACCTCCCCAGGCTTTAAATATATATAATTCAGGGGGCGCGCGGACCCCTCTGCAGCCCCGGGGACCACTACCTCCACCGGGCTTTGCTAAAATTAATACAGGGATGTGTGTCACCCCGCCGCCCTGGAAGCTACCACCTCCCCTGGGTTTTAAATTTAATTAATGGGGGGACTTGTGGACCCCCCAGCCATGGAGACTGTCTCCTCCCTGGGGCAATTAACATTGCAATGCGGGGGGCCCGCATGGCCCGTCAGCAGCCTAGGGAATACGACCTCCCCAGGGCAATTACCATAGAAATGTGGGGGTACCGCCACCTCCCCAGGCTCACATAATGTAATGGAGGGTGGCCATTGCGGAAGCCCATCCCCGAGGACCCCCAACCCCCGTTACTAAAGTCCTGTGACTAAAGTGGGGATTGGAGGGGGGCCGCGCTGCCACTCTCCTGGAGCCAAAGATGACCCTGGGGACCACCACCCCACAGGGTCAGCTCCTGCTATGTCCCAGGGTGCCCACCCCAGGACAAAGCTATTTGCAAACTGTACGCCGCTTTTAGCAAGTGAGAGCATTTTGCTTTTGCTTGCTCATAGCTGAGCACAATTGCTTTGACCGAGAGATAGATGCATGTTAGCAGCTCCATCTCTATCAAAGCAATGCCGGCTCCTGCAGGAGGCAAGGAGGAGGCAGGGACCGGGGGCCTTAAGACTCCCCCCGAGGTCCCCAACATTGCTAAGTGGGTGCCCTGGGTGTGACCAGGGTACCCACACTAGAGGATGGGGTCCCTCTGGCCGAAATAAGCCTGGAAGGGGGGCCACTCATTTTAGTTTATTGAAAAATATTTTAACAAAGGCCGTGCCCCAGGGGATGTAGTCCCCGGGGCCAATATTGTCCCAAGGAAGGGGGGCCATGTGGCCGCCTCTCCTGGAAAAAAATAAAAATATTTTTTAAAAATGGCAAGTAGCCGGAGGCCCTGCCTTCTTTCTTCACCACTCTTAAAATGTGCCTCCTGGCACACTGCTGGCTGGTGGATGAAGTCCCCTGAGGTCCAGAGTGTCCTTGGGCACCAACAAGCCCTCCATTTACTGCCAGTAAGTCCAACATAGTGGTATTGCTGAGAGGTCTTCGGAGGCCACGCCCCATTTCTCCACCACTCTGCAAATGCATCTCCTGGCACACTACTGGTTGGGGGATGACGTCTCCTTGGCTCCAGAAGGTCCTTGGGGGCCAACAAGCCCTCCTCTTACTTCCAGTAAGTCTCACTCTGTGTGTTTGCTGAGAGGTCTTCGGAGGCCTCATCCTCTTTCTCTACCGCTCTGCAAATGTGCCTCCTGGTGCACTGCTGGATGGGGGATGAAGTCCTCTTGGCTCCAGAAGGTCCTTGGGGGTCAACTACCCCTTCTGTTACCTCCAGTAAGTTCCACAGAGCACGACTGGTGTGAGGACTTCAGAGGCCATGCCCCCTTTCTCCACCATTCTGCAAAAGTGCCCCCAGGCACAATACTGGTTGGGGGATGAAGTCCTCTCGGATGCTAAGGGACCTTGGGGCCAATAAGCCCTCCTGTCACCTCCAGTAAGTCCCTTAAAGCGGTATTCCTGAGAGCTGGTCAGAGGCCATGCCCCTTTTCTCCACCACTCTTCAAACGCGACTACCAGTTAAAAAACCTTAAAAACGTACTGAAAACACCAAAGGTTACACGGACGTTATAGTTAGGAAATCAAATTTTAAAATCATTCGAAATTCACTGAAAAAAACAAATGTTACAGGGGCGTTATAGTTAGGCTCAGATTCTCTTGTCCAAAACCTGTGAAATTCAGCAGTTATAGTTACCTGAGCTAACTATAACCTACGCCCCAGCAATGCACTACTTATGACACATATTAAATCACTCATGACATGATCAGTGACATCACTGCTGACATATATATGAAACGGTAACACGTGATAATGGTAGCTGCTTTGTAACACCAGTGTTGTAAAGGCATGTGTGGTAATAGCATGCGTTGCTCCATCATACATCCTGCACCACAAGCACAACACCCACAACTACCACAACCACACCAACCATCACAATACCAACCACCACAACACACTCATCAAAACCAACACACTTACAAAAAATCACACCTACACACAAAACAACACCAACTAAAAACAAACACACACACTCATCAGATTAAAAAATATCAGCCAAAAACACACTCCAAACCTACACATCATACACCAGACCCACATGCAATAGCCAAACATACAGACACAAGCACATCACCCATTCCAGCTCCCTCTACATCCAAAAGCTACTGCTCCACCACCCTCTCCTACCCTTACTCCTTTTTTTCTTATTTATTTTTTCTGGTAAATCCAAAAAATAGCACATGATAGGATTATCTCACTTATTTGTGTATAATTTTGTTTAGCAATTGAACACTTATACATTACACATCAGAAAAAAATTGCATGTAAGAGCAATGTAAATATGCATGAGTCCAAACCAAATTTTAATACACTGATCCAGCGCGATATTAGCAAACAGCATTCATACACAAAACACTCACTTGGGCCCATACATTCATACTACGCTAATACATACGCTGGGTTTTATCAGTTGTTACTCTTTATCAAAATCCCTGCTACCAATTACCTTCTGAATGAAGAGTAATGACTTACCAATGAATCCTTTGCTAATTGGGAAGTTTAAAATGAGTGACAATCATTATAGTACGTATCCTAAAATAACCACTGAGTCAGGAAGTTTTAAAATGTTTATCTAAAGATTTAGCAGAGTAAATTACAGAAAACACATGGTACTTAATCAAAATACCCAAGATGAAGCATAGAATAATTACTGCTAATTAATGACGGTTCCTCAGGAAAGGAGAGGATAGAGACAGCAGCGCAACTAAAGGTTGCATTATATTTACCTAAGTGTGAGAACCAAACCCCTTGGCCAAGGAGTTGGAAAGAATAGGACCCAGGAAGGATGAAGAGCAAAGACCTCCTCCAGGATCAGGACAGGACCGGTGACCTCTCTACAACGACGCCTGCGTCGCTCTCCTCTCTGATACTCGGCTTCTCCTCGATTCTCCGTGCCTTCCTTCTAATAGACTCCGCCGCCCCTCCTCAGGAACTCTCTGGACAGCGGTTCAGTCTGCAATCGATCAGCTTGGCAGTCTGGAGCTAGAAGCGCTCTGACAGCATGGACGCCTGTTCTTCCTAAGTCAAGCTAGCTAAATAACTAATGCTATATTCTATTATACCCTTCTACGCCCATGTACCTCCCCTTAATGTTGCCAAAATATGGGACCACTACTTCTGATTGGACAGGGACAGGGGGTTGATCCTCACACCATATTGATTTGTCTTGAATTCTGAAGCCTATTGTTTTTAAACTATCGCCCATTCAATTTAATACATTTGCTTTATTTCCCACCCGTCTCACGACAAAATTGACAATTTATTCATATAAAATGTTGCATTTTGACAAGAACATTTTGGTATGTAGTGGTGTCGGCCAGCAGGTCATGGCCTTGGGTGATGTCCAAGTTGACTTCATCTTTTTCTATCTAGTCTGCCACTGCAGGGCGCATGTGCGGAATCTTTGTCACACGAGCTTCCATTGTACCAAACCCAGGCCCAAGTTTGCGAACTAATAAAAGTCAAAGAAGAAAATATTAAAGTCACAAATCAAATGTTTCACTGTATGCCCACCTTTTCTACTCTATTCCCAATTAATTATAATACTGTCCCGCATTAGTAGCGTTAAGAAAACGACAATTTAATAATGACATGAGAGCAAGCTGAAGCATGTGAAAACATCAAGCAGCCATTTTAATACACACTGCGCAGAAGCAGAAATTTCCCACCAAGCAAAGAGAGACGTCACAACACGTGATATGGTTGAGACATGCGCAGATAGTTTCCCGCGCTTTAGCGGCCATTTTAGATTACAGACAAGCGTTATTCACTAGTAAAACACATAGGCAAGCATCCTTTCTATTCGTGTTGTGTATTCAAAGGTTAGTAAAACAATACAAGTTTAATAAATTAATACTATGAGGAGGATTGTATACAAGCAAGTTTCGTTTATGAAACCTTGCTCCATCAATCCCTCTCTGATGGCGTTTCTGAGCCATCAAAATACTACCCACAATCAGATGCCAACTTCTAGCAAATTACTTCATTCTCATTCTTACACTTTCCATTTTTGCCATCCCCTTTCAATTTCTTGTATAATTCACTTCTCCACTCTTCAAGTTCTATTTCATCAATTTTTCGCTTCTTTCCTCTACCTGTCACTTTGTATGTTCCACTCTTTCTACAACATTTGCACCATATTGTTATTGCCAAGATTATTATTACTATCCCTGCTAAGGGTACTAATATTTGACCTATAAGTCCTTTTCCTACATTAGCAAACCAGGTACCAATTGACGCAATACTATTTGTCAATCTTTCCCATACACTATCAACTTCCAGTGGTTTAAGTTCCTTCTCAAGTTTAGTTATATTCTGTATATACGTTCCAATTTCTGCACTCTTATCAGGAATATAAGTGCAACAATGTTTCGTCTTCAATAATTTACAGACTCCGCCCTCTTTTGCCAATATTATATCAAGAGCAAGTTGATTTTGCATAACCATAGATCTAATCGCAACCATCTCCGCATTAATCATTAGAAAACCTCCAGCAGTATCCATTGATAAACGATCAACCACTGTAGACAATTTACATATTTTCCTTGAGTTCAGAATTATTCCCACTGAAGGTATCAATGCACCAAATATATCACCTACAATTTCTGAAAAACTAGCTCTTTTACTACGTATTAATTCGCTATTGTTTTCATTGTTCCCAGTGCTTCTTTTTACGTGGTATATCTTTGGAAATACTATTTCAAAATAACAACTACCATACCACCGTGCAAGAAGCCTAAAGTAAGCCTTATTCCCACACACATAATAGATTCCAGGAAAAACTGAATCTGTTCCTCCTTTGAGTCCCCAACCTCCAAGAATTAAAAAATTGTGTTCACATTCACTGGTACCGATGAAAACATTGTTATATTCAGTCTTTAACCTATGAAGACAAATTTTTCCAGTCTTTACAAAATCCAGAGCCATAGCAGCTTGAGCCTTGCCAGGTGTGTAACTCCCTTCTTTCTCCGCCCAAGGTGGCAAATGAGCCTTATGCTCAGAATCTTTCTTTTGGAAATCTTGTCTTCTATCTTCTACTAAATTCAAAAATATCTTTTCTTCTTCAAGTAAAGAACATGTTAGATTGTGTCTATGTGCATGTGTTATGTCTATTGATTTCATTGTTAAGAAAAATTCTCCCATAAACTGTGCGTCTTGACTACTAAGCACTGGGTTCATACTCTTGCGAATCGGAACCTCAGAAAATATCACATCTAAGTTTGAATAATAATATTGAAGTCTCCCTGTTCTATAAAATATACTAGACAAAACACTACATGATATGCCATATGTCAGTGGTAGATGATGGTATGTTAATCCTTCTGCTACTGATTCAGGTAACTTCATACAGACATAACAGTTACTAACTTCCATTGTGTCTACATATTGAAACAATAACTTTGTGAAAACGTTTAAACTAGTGTCGTTGTCAGCTATTTCATGATGAATTTCTGGTTCATTCTCTGCCATTAGTTCTACTCTATTGCCCTTCATGTTTGCTGTCCTCTCCTTAGTTTCATTATTAATCTTTTTATCTATTATCATAAGGTAAGGAACTGCTACAATCAGGACTAACCATACTATAAGCACCATTACTAGACTACATATGCATATTGCACAGCATCTTCTACACATCTCTGTTTTGGTCTCCCAGCAACTCTATCGTCAGGCATTTTCGACAAGGAAGATCGCTCTTCTTATCTATTTCCTCTTTTTCTTTATATGATTCTTTTGCTTAGTCAAGGTGGTCTTGTTTCTTTTTCGTACGTCAGTTCTGTACTTGTTCCTTCGTCACCACTTTCACTTGACTCTGAGCTTTCGAAATCTTCAAGAATGATGTAAGTCCAGTCAGGACCCTTGAATTTGTTATTCACAAGTTTCAGTCTTTTACTTCTTCTTTTCTCAGTTTTATTTTCTTGTTCAGTTTGACTTGTTACTTCATTCACTTGATCTGGATCTTCACTTCTGGTTGTTATGTGGTATTTTACTCTTTTAATGACACTCGGCCAATGATCTCCTTTTCTTGTTTTCTCTTTTTGCACTGTTTCTTTATCTTTGTCTTCAGAAATCTTTTTAATTTCACTGCTTAGTACTGTTTCGTGTTCTGCAATTACTGTGTTTCTTGTTTGCTCCTTTTCAGGTCTGATTGGTTTCTCTGTAACAGCTCCACTGTGAGTTTCCAATAACTGACCTTGTTCTTTAATTAATTCTTCAAGTTCATGTTTTTCAAGGTTTTCTTCTTCTGTACACTCTTCTTGATCTAACTTGTTCTGATCAGGGCTTATTGCACTGTGAACTTCTGCAGCCTGGCCGAATTCTTCTAAACCTGTCTGTCCCTGCTCAAAATCTATCAGATCTTCGTTGCTTTGAGCCCAGTTTCCTTTCCCTATCTGCTCTTGTTCAGGTTCTTTTATTGTCTCTTCTTCTTGTCCCTGAACTGCTTCTTCTTCACCTATCTGATCTTCTTCAATTTCTTCCAAATTTGTTTGACTTCTTGTTCTGTGGTAAACTTCGGAAACTTCTACCACCGGTATCCAGTCCTGACTTGTGCTCGGTTGTTCTTCTTCAGCTTCTCTTGAATCTCGAGCCTGATATTCCTCGGCTGGGCAACCTTCAGCTTCCTCAGTGATTGATGCTGTCTGAGGATTTTCTTCTTCAGGATCTGGTACTCTTTTGGTGTGGCTTACGTGAATCCAGTTAGGAATTCTTGTACACTTCACTGCTGTGTTGGTGGTTAGTATGACTTGACAAGGACTGCTCCATCTGGGTGATAGACACGTTTCTCTGGTGTGATTCTTCACTACCACCCAGTCACCAGGATTCAGATCATGTTCTTGTTCGGGCTGCCTGGAAACTGCGTCTTCTCCAACCTGGTGAGAGACAGAACGCACTAGGTCAGCCAGTCCTTTACAATAGTCCAGAACCATATCATCAGATATATTCAGTAGTTTGTTTGTGGGAACATGTGTTTGTCTCATTGCTCTTCCCATCATTATTTCGTGGGGCTCAATCCTGTGTTTCTGTCAGGTATGCTTCTGAGTCCCATTAAAACAAGTGGCAATGCATCTGGCCATTCTAATGATGTTGAGGCACACATCTTTCCCAATCTTGACTTTATAGTGCTATTCAATTGTTCAACCACTCCAGAAGCCTCTGGACGATATGCACAGTGCAGTTTCTGTTGGATTTGGAATGCTTCACAGATTATTTGGATCACTTCACTGTTAAAATGTTTTTCTCTATCTGATTCCAAAGTTACTGGGAAACCAAACCTAGGAATGAGCTCTCGTAGCAACAGTGTTGCGACTGTAATGCTGTCATTTCTCCTAGTAGGGTAAGCCTCCACCCACTTTGAAAACAGACATACTATGACTAGTACATATTTCAGCCCTCTGCTTGGTGGTAACTGTATAAAGTCAAACTGGAGTCTTATAAAAGGACCCTCTGCCTTTCCAATTTTTCCAAACCCAATTATTGTTTTCCTCCCGGGATTGTGCATCTGGCAAGTTAAACACCTTTGGCAAAGACTCTCTGCAATTGCCCTGAACTTAGGATTATATCAGTTTTGTCTGAAGAGCCTAATCATTGCATCTCTCCCTATGTGTGTGTCTCCATGATGCAGTCTAGCCATTTGTGAGAGTAGACAATCTGGCATGACTGGTCTGCCATCAGCACTGATCCACACTTCATCATCTCGTCTCTGGGAACAACCTACTTTGATCCACAAATTCTTTTCACTTTCATCCACTTCATCTTACAGTCTTTTAACATCATTCCATGTTTCAGGCGGCATGTACAGCATAAGTTGGCAGCTGATTCCCATTCTTTCCACCCTCTTATTGACTGACAATCTATTTTTGGCACAATGTTGAGCCACCAGATCTGCGTATCTGTTGCCGACTACCACCCAGTCATCTCCTGACTGATGTGCGGCACATTTCACCACAGCCAATTCTTTTGGTGATTGTATTGCTTCTAGCAATTCCTTTACAAATTGTCCATTTTTAATGGGGGATCCTGAAGAAGTCAGGAAATCCCTCTGCATCCATAGTTGGCCAAAATCATGCACAACCCCGTAATCATATTGGCTGTCTGTAAATATAGTTACTTTTTGATTCCTCCCAATTTTGCAGGCTTTTATCAACGCAATCAATTCAGCTACTTGTACAGATTTGACTCCTGGTAAATAAGATGCTTCAACTATTCCAGTTAATTCACATACCGCATAGGCAGCCGTTAGTTTACCGTCTTCATGTCTTTGACATGATCCATCAACAAATAGCTCCCTGTCTGGTTTTTTAAGAGGCTGTTCCTCAATATCTGGGCGTGGTTTTGTGCATAATTCTGTAATCTGTAAACAATCATGTTCATCTTCTTCGTCATCTTTAATTTTCTCATGATATGGGTCTGGTAGTAAGGTTGCTGGATTTATTATAGTACACCTTACCATGGTCACATTTTCAGCACCCATTATGATTCTTTCGTATTTAGTCAGCCGACTAGGAGTAAGATGCTGAGTTCGTGTTCTTGTCAACAGAATCACAACCGCATGTGGAACATACGCCTTTACAAGATGTCCCATCACAATTGACTCACTTTGTTCAATGCTCAAACAAGTAGACGCCACTGCTTTTAAGCATCCTGGCAACGCGTCTGCTACTGGGTCCAATGTAGCAGAAAAATATGCTATAGGACGTCTGTCTAATCCGTGCCTTTGAGTTAGGACAGAGAGTGCACAATTTTCTCTTTCATGACAGAATAATGCAAATTCTCTTTTATAATCTGGCATGCCTAGGGCTGGTGCGGAGCACAGAGCATTTCTCAATTTTACAAAAGCTCCTACACTTTCATCATCCCAATCAACAGGATCCTTTGCTTTCTTTTTCGTCATGTTAATTAAAGATTTCGCTAGTAGGGAAAATCCTGGTATCCATTGCCTACAGTAACCTACTATTCCTAGGAACATTCTTACTTGTCTTTGGGTTACAGGCATTTGCATTTTCTTAATTAATTTTACTCTTTCAGAGGTTACTCTTCTTTTTCCCTCTCAATTTGGTGTCCAAGATACTTAACAGCTGTTGTACAAAACTGCAACTTCTCAGGTGAGACTTTATGCCCTTCTTCTGCCAAAAGATTTAATAATGCTACGGAATCAACAACACAGTCCTCTCTGGTGTTCGATGCCACCAATAAGTCGTCGATATATTGCACTAGGACTGAACTTCCTGGCATCACTAGTTTCTCAAGGCACTTTTTCAATATTTGATTGAAAATGGAAGGACTTTCTGTGTACCCCTGAGGAACACGATTCCATACATAGACCTTGTTCTCAAATTTAAATGAGAAAAGATATTGGCTGTCTGGATGCAATGGTATTGAAAAGAACGCTTGACACAAATCAATTACTGTGAACCATCCTGCACTCCACGGAATCTGGTATAGGATTACTGCAGGATTTGGTACTATGGGACAACATGGTTCTACAATCTTATTTATTTTCCTCAGGTCCTGAACAATCCTATATTTTCCACTAGGTTTCTTTAATCCCATTATTGGTGAATTACATGGGCTACTCATTACTTCTTTTAGTATGTTTTGTTCAACCATTCGATCGATTTCTTCAATGACTCCTGCTTTTACTTCTGCACTCATTCTGTATTGTCTGGTATTTGGGAAAATTGCACCTTCCTTTACAGTAATTTTAACTGGGTCTATTTTAGCCATAAGTCCTACTTTTTTCCTGTGAAATCCCAAACTATGGGGTTTACTGTGCCTTTTAATTCTTCTGGCAACTCGTCTTTTGTTATTAATGAAAACATCTCATCTACTTCTGTACCCTGTTTTGCAATCATAATTTTATATACATGGTCTTCATCTGGTGTCTGAACTGCCACACCATCCGGTGTGCAGAAAATTGTACAATTCATCTTGCACAACAAATCCCTACCTAATAAGTTTACTGGACTAGAATCACACACTACAAATTGATGCATTTCTCTGAAATTTCCGATTTTAACTTCCATGGGTTCGGTAAGAGGTGTTCTAATCCGCTGATTAGCTACCCCCACTACTTGGATATTTTCACCAGAGAGAGGAAGGTCGGGAATGTCTGCTGTTCTTACAGTAGACCTGGTAGCACCAGTGTCCAAAAGAAAAGTAATATCATTACCTTTCACATTTCCTTCAACATATGGACCTGACTGGTCTACCGGTAGGGATGCGCCAAGTATGCACTCCTTCTCCCCTCTCCTAGGCACCGTCATGAACTGTTTTGACAGAAATCGTCCTGAAAAAGAAACTGTGCTGTTATATAATCATTCTTACCACTTCCTCCTTGATATCCGATGTCTGTACCATGCTTTGCTCTGCTTACATTACCCTGAATAGGTGCAGGTGGCAACTGACTCTGAGGATTTACATCCTGCTGTGAGTCATTCTGCGTCTGTGGATTTAAATTTTGATTTGGACCATTATTATTCCGAATCTTTTTACATTCATCCTTCCAATGCCCCAATTTTCCGCATCCATGGCAAGGAAATTTCTTTTTAGCTTCTTCTCTACTCATTCGTCCTCTAAATTTTCCACCATTCCCAGTATCACCATTCGTTCCAGAATCTTTTCCTGGATTTTCACTTGAATTTTCCAAATTAATTCCCTGTTTCTCAGCCATTTTCACCTGAGCCCACATCACTTTTTCCTGCAATTTCTTGTGTCTATCCTCAATATCGTCTCCACAATATTTTGCATACTTCAAAATCTCATCAATGGGCTTTCCCTGCCAACACAGCATGTGTTGTTTAATCATCTGACAAATCTCTGGCTTCAAACCGTAAACAAATCGATACACAAACTGACTCATGTTCTTGTCTCCAATGTCCTCAAATCCACTATACTGTTTAAATACCTGCAATAAACGCTCATAGTAGGAATGCACCGATTCATTAGCTTCTTGGGTAGTTCGATCTATTTTTACCCAATCTGTTTCTTTCGGGGGTATTTTCCCTTTCAGGTAAGTTATCACCTGCTGATACTTTTTCATCACTTCATTTGACGGGGCACCTGTTTTCGGATCTCTAGGATATTCGTCACTTGGCCAATCCACTGTGATTTTGCAATCTGTCCATAAATCGGCAGGTACCACTATGTCAAACAAACCATCCAAATCCTTCAACAATACCTTCGACACCTTCACAAACCTATCAACCTGCTTGTACCATTCAATTGGTTTTTCTCTCAACTTTGGAAAATCATTCGTAAATGACAAAATATCCTGTCTGCTCCATGGGACATGTACATATCCTCCTCCCACAACTTCTCGCATTGGATACATTTGATCTGCTTTCCCTGTTTCCATCATCACATATTCAGATGCTGTTCTACTTCTTCGTGCTTCTTCCTTTTTCTTGGCCCACCTAGTTCTCCATTTATCTAGGTCTCCCCATTTTTGCAAAACTAACATTAATTCTCTTATTTGCAATCTTCTTCCAGATGCATTCATATTTTCTAAATCTTTGTCTGAAAATTCTGCTCTATAGGGTTTCTGTAGTACTTTTGATCTCCCTATTTCTATTCCCATCTGTAGTGCTAAATTGGATAATTTTTCATGAAATAACCTTACATTTCTGGTGATACTCCTGCACAGGAACAATAATTCTTCATCATCGTAGGTATTTAAGCGTTCTAGTCCTACATTTCCTGCTATTATTTCTTCTAATTCGACTTTCAATTTATGAATGTCTATTATTTTCGGAGGTGTGCACTGTTTAACTGACCCTTGTACCCATTTTTCTAAATCTTCAGGTGTTACTATGGTGGCTCTTTTTGCTCCCGATGAAGTTATTAAACTTACATCTTTTGAACATCCAGGTACATCTTTTCTGGGAGTGCTATTTACAGTACCTCGAATAGGCAAGTCCATGAGTGATATTGTGGATTCACAGTCACTAAATTGATCCTCAATTATAACTGGAGCTTCAGGTCTGGGATTATTCACAGGCGTAGGTGCAAGTATCGGTGGAGGACAGCTTCCCTGAGTACCATATAATGGAACTACTGGACTAATTGTTACAGGTATGGTCAATGAATCAGGATGTACTTTTATCTGTGTTATTTTCTGTATTAATTCTGCTCTGGTCTTCTCTAGGGCTTCCTTTTCTTTGTCATGAAGTATTCTACTAGGGGTAAATTCATGCATTACCTGTGGCACTAATGGAGTTTTTATCGGTGTGCACTTGGGGTGCATCCACTTGTTCCTTCCTGATATGGTGGAGGGTTTCTTAACATTTCCTCCATAAATTCATCTTCAGAGTCATCATTTCTCATTAAATGTTTTGTCTTTTCTGTGCATTTACTTCCTAATTTCTCCTCTGCTGTTAACAATGGATATAATCCTTCTGTAATCATTGCCCTTCTCCATTGTTTCATCTGACCTCCTCTAGACTCATGTAGGTATCTGGGAAAAAATCCTGGATAACCCCTATTACTCCTAGATCGGTCCCGCTCAAATGCCTCGGTTTCCCATTCCTCTAGAGCTTCGTACTGAGTTAATCTAGGTCTGGGTTCTAAGTCATTCATCCTCAATCTCAAGTTTTGCAGAATTCGCCCATTGAACATGCCATTCTCGGGAAATGCTAGTATTCCATCATTTTTGGTATATTCTATCCAATTCTCCATCCATACACAAGTATGATAACCTCTCTTCATCATCATGAATGAAGCGGGCGTTTTAGTTGGTGGAATAATAATTCCTTCTCTAGTTTTGATTGGTTTGTCCTTTTTAAAATAATTCTTGATCTTTTGTAAAAATGACATTTTTCTCCTTTCTCCGTACATCTTGGGTAAGTACCGATGTATGAAATTATATTCTGCAAAGCCTAAATATCTCCTATCCTGACGAATTCCTGTTAAAGTCGGATCGCGTTTTAACATGCAATCCTTATCCACTAAGAATTTTGCTTCTATAATTTTGACCAATCAAATGTCTGCTATCTTTTATTTCCGAGCCAATCCTTGCGCGGCCTTTTGGTGACGTTTATCTGTCAACCCCTCCTTTACAATCTGCTCTTTCCTGTCCTTGCTGGTTCAACCAATCACAGCGCGGCACCTGTGACGTCAGTACTACTCCTGACTACTGACCCCTCCTTTACAAGGGTCTTTCCACACCCGCTGATTCAACCAATCCCAGCGCTGCGTTTTGTGACGTCAGCTCCCTCTCCGGCAACTGACCCTCCCTTTACAAAAATTTACGCAAACTTATTTTCTCTACAATTCTTAATTTCAGTAACAACATAAAACATTCGCTATCGTGCCAGTTTCTTCTAAATTCGAAAAGATAGTTTTCTCTCACACTTAGTGATACCTTTCCGTTTACTAACATATACTACGAGTAAAACCTCTTCCGTTTACTCTTCACACAAGCTCCAGAAATACCTGTTACTTCTTCAATGTTACCCTTTCTAGGTGATATAACATCAAATTTTCACCAGCGTACTCTTTTGCTAATACTCACACGCATAGAGTCCATAACGAGTACTGAAAGTCCTGCTTAACTTTTCAGTACTAATTCTGCCTGGCAGATAACCTCACTGCAGTATGGCTTCCACTTACCATCCGCTATGCCTTTTACCCCGGGATTCTAGACAACATAAAACAAACTTCGAATATACGGATGTTAGTTCATAAAAATAAAATTCTCATTACCCAATTAACAAAGAGTAACCATCCTCTGATTACCAGAAAACTGATCCAGCGCGATATTAGCAAACAGCATTCATACACAAAACACTCACTTGGGCCCATACATTCATACTACGCTAATACTTACACTGGGTTTTATCAGTTGTTACTGTTTATCAAAATCCCTGCTACCAATTACCTTCTGAATGAAGAGTAATGACTTACCAATGAATCCTTTGCTAATTGGGAAGTTTAAAATGAGTGACATTCATTATAGTACGTAATCCTGAAATAACCACTGAGTCAGGAAGTTTTAAAATGTTTATCTAAAGATTTAGCAGAGTAAACTACAGAAAACACATGGTACTTAATCGAAATACCCAAGATGAAGCATAGAATAATTACTGCTAATTAATGACGGTTCCTCAGGAAAGGAGAGGATAGAGACAGCAGCGCAACTAAAGGTTGCATTATATTTACCTAAGTGCGAGAACCAAACCCCTTGGCCAAGGAGTTGGAAAGAATAGGACCCAGGAAGGATGAAGAGCAAAGACCTCCTCCAGGATCAGGACAGGACCGGTGACCTCTCTACAACGACGCCTGCGTCGTTCCCTCTCTGATACTCGGCTTCTCCTCGATTCTCCGTGCCTTCCTTCTAATAGACTCCACCGCCCCCTCCTCAGGACCTCTCTGGACAGCGGTTCAGTCTGCAATCGATCAGCTTGGCAGTCTGGAGCTAGAAGTGCTCTGACAGCATGGATGCCTGTTCTTCCTAAGTCAAGCTAGCTAAATAACTAATGCTATATTCTATTATACCCTTCTACGCCCATGTACCTCCCCTTAATGTTGCCAAAATATGGGACCACTACTTCTGATTGGACAGGGACAGGGGGTTGATCCTCACACCATATTGATTTGTCTTGAATTCTGAAGCCTATTGTTTTTAAACTACCACCCATTCAATTTAATACATTTGCTTTATTTCCCACCCGTCTCACGACAAAATTGACAATTTATTCATATAAAATGTTGCGTTTTGACAAGAACATTTTGGTATGTAGTGGTGTCGGCCAGCAGGTCATGGCCTTGGGTGATGTCCAAGTTGACTTCATCTTTTTCTATCTGGTCTGCCACTGCAGGGCGCATGTGCGGAATCTTTGTCACACGAGCTTCCATTGTACCAAACCCAGGCCCAAGTTTGCGAACTAATAAAAGTCAAAGAAGAAAATATTAAAATCACAAATAAAATGTTTCACTGTATGCCCACCTTTTCTACTCTATTCCCATTTAATTATAATACTGTCCCGCATTAGTAGCGTTAAGAAAACGACAATTTAATAATGACATGAGAGCAAGCTGAAGCATGTGAAAACATCAAGCAGCCATTTTAATACACACTGCGCAGAAGCAGAAATTTCCCACCAAGCAAAGAGAGACGTCACAACACGTGATATGGTTGAGACATGCGCAGATAGTTTCCCGCGCTTTAGCGGCCATTTTAGATTACAGACAAGCGTTATTCATTAGTAAAACACATAGGCAAGCATCCTTTCTATTCGTGTCGTGTATGCAAAGGTTAGTAAAACAATACAAGTTTAATAAATTAATACTATGAGGAGGATTGTATACAAGCAAGTTTCGTTTATGAAACCTTGCTCCATCAACACGATTCATAGGAAAGCAAGTAAAAAAGAAGTTTGCCCTAGATCCCGGCGATGATGGAGTTGATTTGCTTCATGGTCAAGTAGTAGCAGCAAAGGAAGGACTTGGACAATCGGGTTCAAGATGGAAACGGAAGTGGAAAGCAGAAAAAAAGGTCAGTTTCTACCTCATCTCATTTTGATTCCCCAAACTCAAGTTTGGAGGTTTCCCCGCCACAGTTTCCTTGACAAAATGGCACATAGTAATTGGCCCAGTGGAAATATTGGCTGGACTCCCTCCGACAGCCACTTTGGCCTATGGCGCCATCGACGTGGGAGGAAAATTCTGGTGGAGAGAGCAAATCTTGGACAGACTATCGTCCATAGACCCACCAACATCTAACTTGAGTGGGCAGACCGCAAAGTAGTCGTGCACAGAAGCCATTGTAAAAGTGACGATGGGACTAGAAATGCCAAGATCTAAATCAGGCCTTAAATGAATATTAAAACAAACAGTGTGATAATTGCCAGTCTTGGGACTGTTTATTGAACTGCCATTGGCTTTTTTGGTTTAATCTGGTATATTTGCTTACCTAGGAGAGCCCCATCTGCCATTTCTGGGGAAGATGAGCCAGATTATGTAAACTGCTTAGCTCAGGAGCTTAACACTGGCCCCTGCAGCCTTGTGGCGCAGAGGGTCCCACAAACCTTCACGGCCCCTCAACCCATCTGAGGGCTCCCATTCAACCCAAAGCAAATGTATATCCATGAAATATGGGAGTGTCAGGGACCCCTCGTCACTTACTGCAAGGGGACCTATAATCTTGGGTTACACCACTGGCACGCCTGCCTTGCAGTTTTGCACTGGTGCAAGCCAATTTTACACCTGTGCTGTGCAATTTTCCTGTAACATTACCTTTGACTGACTGGTGCAATATATTGTTGTTTGCACTTATCTAGTTGGTTGAAATGTTAATTTTCCACTGGTCGGTCAGAAAAGAGATCAGTCAAAATCTTCAAGGCAAGGCTACAGTTGAGATACAATGGTCTTAATTGCCCAGTGTGCAAAACAAATATCCAGCAACTACTTCGAGGAGCAACGATTTGTAACTGGTCAAATGGAATAACAATTTCATTAATTTGCAATAAAATATATTTTAAACTCAGCCTTACTGATATGGGCATCGTTTAAGTTCGTAATAAAAAGAGAGAGGATGTGGACACAGCCGGAGCTGCTGACCTTGGAACTGAAGAAGGAGGGTCCAGATTTCAGAACATTTTGTGTCGGGTTTGTTTTATTGTTTTGATGCACTCCCAACACAAAGCATTGTGGTGGGATTTATAATCGGTTGTGGTGGGACTGTTACCTAAAGTAATGCAAAGCTGTGCCTTGCGATGCCTTGCCTTACTTGATCACAAGGGGGCGTTCCCAGGGTAGTGCTAGGAGTTCCCATGCACCCAAACATGGGTTTTTATATAAATCCCTTTCTACAATGAATTATAGGCAGGGATTTGGGCCAAAATCTTTCACCTCCTCCACGCAGGCATAATGAGGAGACATTTTTAAATTTCTCCTCCTTTTTCACACTTTGCATGTGTGATGCATTGTACAGCACCCATACACAATGAAAAGCACCTTAAAGCACAGTTTTGGACTGACAGGGACCCTTTCCAGCACAAAAAATATGCTTTCCACAACACGGACACCCTTGCACTATGGAGCAAGGAGTTCTTCGTTTGCACATGGGCTCATGGCAGTCAGAGTGCCCCAGCACAGGGAGAGCACAGAACAATGCCACATATTAGTAGATATGGTTCTGTCCTGCTCTCTCCCATTCAGTAAACTTTCCTTGCTGCTCTGCACTGCATGACGTCTATGTAAATCTGGGCCCAGGTATGTCACGGCCTCGTTTCAACATCCTGTGTTTTTGCACGAATCAGTTAATTTGCCTGTGCCTTAACAACAACAAAATATGTAATGTAATCTGGTGCACATGTAAATCGCTCTTATACCCTAAGTCCAAGTTCGCCTATATA
Organism: Calotriton arnoldi; assembly: GCA_963921515.1. Lineage (NCBI taxonomy): Eukaryota > Metazoa > Chordata > Amphibia > Caudata > Salamandridae > Calotriton > Calotriton arnoldi. Next base: position 107,654 of record CAWUFW010002583.1, read on the forward strand.
AAATTTAAAAAAATAGAATTTAAAAAAAAAACACTAGGGATAGTAAACTTAAACACTCGCTACTCCCCATTCTGAATAGGTTAACATAGCACTCAGTTGCTTAGGTGGGCAGCACTCTCCCAAATGAATACATACTTTCTCCCAAAAATTATTCCATTTGGACAATTCTTGTAGCCAGTGAAAAATAAATAAAAGAAAACAAGCATCTCATAAAATATTGAAACAGATAACTGAATTCCATATCTCTTCTTCATCACCGAGTACAATTCTCAGCACTCGCATTTTCAGAAGGCGCTGGATCAAACAGACGGAAATCTTTGCTCATAAAAGTGTAATTTATTTGCTTGCCGTGAAAGAGGTCTGCAAAGTACTGTATAAATAATGGTAAAGTGACAGTGTAAGTGTTTGCGATGTGGCCAATGAAATGTAAAATAAATAAACATAAAAACACCACGCAGTAATCTAGCTAGAGGCAAATGGCCCGTGAGGTTTCAAGCTACGAACCTGACTTTGGTTTCTCCAAATATCAGAAATTTTTTGTATTTGTTTTATGACTCTGTTTATTAAAACAGTGCTCTGAAAGAAGAAGGAGCAGTAAATAAAAAGATGAAAATCATGAGCTCTTAAAGCCATCTATATAAGATAATATTGCTACATATATTTTTGTGTGTTATATGCTTGTATAATATATTACTTTATAAGAATTGCTCATTTTCTGATCCCCCAGATTTTTTAACTTACCTGGTATAAATTTTGGGGATCTATTTGGACAGCAATCAGCACTGCATCACACTATGGGCTTATACAACGAGACTGTGCTGTGAGTTTGCTAATATGACAGACTGTGATGTGCTATATATTGGCCATTGTTGAGTGTGGGGAAGAGCAGCATGACCCACTCAAGGCTTCACCTTTTATGAAAAAACATATTACAAGCCTGCACATTTTTATTTTTATTTTTATCTATATTATATTATAACATATTATATTATATTATATTATTCATTTTTGCACTTTTTTGCAAAACCCATATATTTCTGGGAGTTGTGTCATGTAAAGAAGTGAATTCTCCAAGGGTGGTGAACACCCACAATACAAACCACTGGCTATGAGCTGTGGGGATTGTCCACAGGGCCTTGCATCCAGACAGGCCCTGCACTTAACACTCCACTGACTGGTAACTCCCACTGTGCATGACCTTCGGCATCCCCCGTGGGGGTTTGACCTATAGTCTTTGGCCTTCTGCTAGACTGTGTGCCCACTTTCCTTAAGTCATGCGCAGGCAGGGTTAGCCAGCGGGCCTGTCCTCTGGTTAGCCCCTACAGCCAGCATTAATCAGACGGCCAAATGCAGCTGTGCACAGCCTTCATACTTGCAAAGTGAGGGGAAGGCAGCAGGCCCTCAACTGCAGCTAATATATGGCTGTTGACAAAGAGCAGCAGTAATGCTCTGCATACTTTATCTTACATTATTTGTTAGCAGGATTAATGTACTCTATGCTGAATTTCTGAAACTTGAGGCCCAGGAGGGTCCTGGGAACCCAACGGGCTTCCAGCATCTGCAAAAACAGCACCAAATTGGAGAACCAACAATAAAAATACTTTTTTACATTTTTATGTTAATATTACAGTTACCCCATTGGGGCTCTTCCTCATATGCCTGTGGGTCAGGGTGCACTTACACTGCCTTCCGTTGCAATTTTTCTATTGTTATTTTCCAGCAAAGTGCTAGGTACGCTGTGTTGGGTAATAGTACCCGAAGAAAGATTTTTCTGCCATGGTCTGCTAATCAGAATGTCATGGACTTACAAATCCACAATAAATGATGGGAGGACTAGCTCCTAGTCCAAAGTGTGTCTATATTTTTTTAATTGGAGCCGCAAATCCTCCACGTTTTCGCAAATCTGCAGAGGATCTACGTATTAACTGCCTATATATCTCTAAAATTTGATATCTTTTTGCCCAACCTGAGCAACATTTTAAAAGCTAATATTAAAAAAACAACTGAATGGATTTAAACCAAAGCAAGTAAAGCACATTTGTTGTGTAAAGTTTTACCTTCATGCTAAATTTGATGTAATTCCATTCAGCCATCGTTTACCTCTGTATCAAAGACCAGAGAAACCTATAAGAATTGTAATAGGAAATGGCGCTTTTCAGACTCCTATTTTTCTTGGTCTTCACCTAACAGATCTGCATAAAGCTTAGCATTACAGACCCAAAGTTGATGACAACTTTTTAAGCTTTTGTGCAAATTCATCAAAAAAGCCATGCTCAGCGTGGGAGTTGCTGAATATGCTCAAACAATCAGTGAAATCCACTGAAAAACACAAAGACTAAACATACATTATAAATAGGTATGGTAATAAAATCTTACCATATTTAAACAAAAAAACTGTAATTCATTGCTAAAAGCAAAGGTTAAATGATGTTATAGTGAGGTATGGTAATAAGATATTAGCTTACGTTACAAAATCCTATAAATTCACAAAAAAAAGGTTAAATTAACGTTACAGTTAGGTGTTGAAATAGCATGAAAGGTAATGTTTAAAAAAATCAATGAAATTTACCAGCTATAGTTATCAAGCTAACTTTATCTTGCACCTCTGCCATGCACTGCTTATCACCACATATTACATTACTCTTGACATGTTAAATTACATCACTGATAACACCTCAGATAACATGATTCATCGTTACAGTGTCCTATCCTATAAGGTTCCTGGAATTGAAGTAATTCAACATGCTACACCTGTGGCCAATTTTCTGTTCACCATAATGGGATTACTCTCTTAAAAACTTCACATGAAACACAATTTAATGTCAAGTGGTTGACAGGTATGCATTTGCCTCTGAAAATACATCTTCTTCCAGGCCCTATGGGCAACACTCCATAGTTTAGTAAAATAAACTATGCACATTCCTGAGATGGGCACAATGTCATACTACTTTAGAAATATGCTTACAATGCCAGTGTAAAATAAACCACTTATAAGTGGGATACTGCAACGTTCTACATTATTCAACAATATGCGATACCACAAAATCGTCAGCAAAGATCTGGAAATAAACCTCCACACCTTAGAAATGTCCTCACTACATATAATTTCTATAGCACTGTATTACAGCTATTTAAAATCGGCATGTTTCCAAATTCTATTCTCAACGGAAGCTTTTATTCATCTCCCTCGTAAACCAAAACTAAAAACTCCCTCGTGAACCAAAGCTTAAAACTCATTACCACAAAGAGTCCCAATTTAAATACTGTATGGCTTTACTAAAATGCAGCTTACCATACAAAAGCCCGAACATCCAAAAATATCAACAAAAAATTAAAATAAGAATAGTAAATATACTTGCTATGAATAACAGAAGTGAATCCCCAATTAAAAATTAGACACCAAATCGGCATAAGACTCAAAACCATGACCTTATTCCTTCACATGTAATTAAACTACTGCCATGCTATACAAGAACCTACCTATCTTTTATCTTTCAAACTACACATATGACCTCCATATTTACATAATAAACCACAAGATCATAAGTTACACCTTAGCAAAGAAATTAACAAAAGTTTGTATATCTGGTTCACTATGAAACCTTTGAAATTAAAATATAAACAACATCTAATATTACATGTTGATCATAAAAAGTATTTTTCATAAAGAATAGAACTCTAAACCTTATCATTAAATATTCTAACACGACGCCCCTACACTATTCTATCATGTGCTGCCAACACACAATTAATGTCATCCAATTATTGATTTTCACAAATTTTAGTTCAGTTTACTTTCTCATTGTAGGGTACATTACTGTATCAACATAAATCTCTTCAAACACTACAATGACAAATATAATCTATCATAATAAGACCATCTAATATATTCTCGAATGTCACTAGTACTATAAGTACAATATAAACAGTTTTCAATAAGTCTTGCTTAGACAGTTTTTAATTTATTGATCCAGTAAGTTTCGCTACTTCTAACTTTCAATTCCATGTTACCTCCCTATGTCAATTCAATTGAATATGTTCAATGGCTTATAATCTGATTTTGTCAATCACATTCCTGGGATGCTTCTCTTTAAAATGTAGAGCCATATTTTACTTTCATGACACTTTATGATTGCTCTTATACGTTCTTTCCAACAATCTTCTTCGAGTAGTTGATCCAATATATTGAATACCACACACACAATTATATATATATACATAAATATATATATATATTACCTACTAGCGGTCGCCAGTAGGTAGTTATAGTTAGGATCTAGTTTCCATAGGAAAAGTGTTTTTTGATTTGCTAATATCTTTGGCGTCGTTTGAGGAATCTTCGCGAACTTTTCCCAAAAAAAAGTTTCACTCAGGTCAGGTCCTGTCTTGAAAGTTTTGGGGTGATTCGTCAAACGGGGGCTGAGAAAAAAGGGGGGTCCCAAAACGCGTTTTCTCCATGTTAATTTCCGTAGGAACTTTAAACAAAGCTACAGCCTGAACTGCTCAACGGAATTACACCAAATTTGGCAAAAAGGTAGGTCTTGGTCTAGAAAGCATGCTTTTTTTTAAATGGTGTAAATCCATTCAGTAGTTGCAGAGAAATTCAAAATATAAAAATATTGATATCTGAGCACCGAGGAGGATTTGCGAACCCTCCCGAGCACGAGCTGACTTCTGATTGGTTGCCAACACTCCAAACCAGGAAGTGTTGGCAGCCATCTTGTGACTTGGTAACCGAGTCACAAGAAAACAGTTAGAAAAATTTTAAAATACAAGAAAAGGGGGCAGGGTAGAAACACCCTGACCCCCTAGGCCTGCTTCCAGGCCCAAAAAAAAAATTTTTTTTTAATAATTTCGGCAGAATTCGTGCTGGGTGCGCGAATCCTGTTGAATTCTTTTTTTAAAACCGAAGCGCGGACTCCCGCGCTTCGTTTCTTTAAGCCCCCAGGTGGGCCAGGTCCCGGGGGCAATGTCAAATTAATTAGCGGGGGTTGAGCCGCCTCTGCCTTTACCTGGTGACAAATGCAAAAGAAACAATTGATGGACGGAATGCTGGACAATGCAAACATTCACCCCCAGTCACAAGGATCTGGGTTAAATCCATCATTCTTTTGCTCACCACACCACCCCAGTTTGGACCCAGCCATATGCAAATCAGTCTTGACCCTGTTCCTTGTGGGAACAGTCCAGCCCGAACTGCCAAGCCAGGTCCTCCCTGGACCGGAAACAAGCATCCTGGGACTGGTTTCAGGGCATCACCCTTCTTCAGCCAGGCTAGCTTGAATCCAGTGGTGTAGTGAGCACGGGACCCACGTCTGGGCATACCCTTCCCACTTAGGGCGACAAATGCAAAAGAAACAATTGATGGACGGAATGCTGGACAATGCAAACATTCACCCCCAGTCACAAGGATCTGGGTTAAATCCATCATTCTTTTGCTCACCACACCACCCCAGTTTGGACCCAGCCATATGCAAATCAGTCTTGACCCTGTTCCTTGTGGGAATAGTCCAGCCCGAACTGCCAAGCCAGGTCCTCCCTGGACCGGAAACAAGCATCCTGGGACCGGTTTCAGGGCATCACCCTTCTTCAGCCAGGCTAGCTTGAATCCAGTGGTGTAGTGAGCACAGGACCCATGTCTGGGCATACCCTTCCCACTTAGGGCGACAAATGCAAAAGAAACAATTGATGGACGGAATGCTGGACAATGCAAACATTCACCCGCAGTCACAAGGATCTGCAGGGTCAAGACTGATTTGCATATGGCTGGGTCCAAACTGGAATGGCATGGTGAGCAAAAAAACGATGGATTTTGGCCCAGATCTCTGTACTGGGGTGAATGTATGACATTGTTCTGAATTCTGTCCATCAATTGTTCTTTTGCATTTGTCACCCCGAGTGGGACGGGTATGCCCAGACGTGGGTCCCGTGCTCTCCATGCCACTGGAGTCAAGCTATCCTGGCTGATGAGGGCTGAAAGCCCGAAACCGGTCCTAGGATGCTTGTTTCCAGTCCAGGGAGGACCTGGCCTGGCAGTTCGGGCTGGACTGTTCCCATTGGGCGCAGGGTCAAGACTGATTTGCATATGGCTGGGTCCAAACTGGAATGGCATGGTGAACAAAAACGATGGATTTTGGCCCAGATCTCTGTACTGGGGTGAATGTATGACATTGTTCTGCATTCTGTCCATCAATTGTTCTTTTTGCATTTGTCACCCCGAGTGGGACGGGTATGCCCAGACGTGGGTCCCGTGCTCTCCATGCCACTGGAGTCAAGCTATCCTGGCTGATGAGGGCTGAAAGCCCGAAACCGGTCCTAGGATGCTTGTTTCCAGTCCAGGGAGGACCTGGCCTGGCAGTTCGGGCTGGACTGTTCCCATTGGGCGCAGGGTCAAGACTGATTTGCATATGGCTGGGTCCAAACTGGAATGGCATGGTGAGCAAAAAAACGATGGATTTTGGCCCAGATCTCTGTACTGGGGTGAATGTATGACATTGTTCTGCATTCTGTCCATCAATTGTTCTTTTTGCATTTGTCACCCCGAGTGGGACGGGTATGCCCAGACGTGGGTCCCGTGCTCTCCATGCCACTGGAGTCAAGTTATCCTGGCTGATGAGGGCTGAAAGCCCGAAACCGGTCCTAGGATGCTTGTTTCCAGTCCAGGGAGGACCTGGCCTGGCAGTTCGGGCTGGACTGTTCCCATTGGGCGCAGGGACAAGACTGATTTGCATATGGCTGGGTCCAAACTGGAATGGCATGGTGAGCAAAAAAACGATGGATTTTGGCCCAGATCTCTGTACTGGGGTGAATGTATGACATTGTTCTGCATTCTGTCCATCAATTGTTCTTTTTGCATTTGTCACCCCGAGTGGGACGGGTATGCCCAGACGTGGGTCCCGTGCTCTCCATGCCACTGGAGTCAAGCTATCCTGGCTGATGAGGGCTGAAAGCCCGAAACCAGTCCTAGGATGCTTGTTTCCAGTCCAGGGAGGACCTGGCCTGGCAGTTCGGGCTGGACTGTTCCCATTCGGCGCAGGGTCAAGACTGATTTGCATATGGCTGGGTCCAAACTGGAATGGCATGGTGAGCAAAAAAAACGATGGATTTTGTCCCAGATCTCTGTACTGGGGTGAATGTATGACATAGTTCTGCATTCTGTCCATCAATTGTTCTTTTTGCATTTACCTGGTGACAGCCAGGAGCCCAGTCGGAGCCGTGCCGGAGCTTGGAGTGAGCGGGGCTCTTTGCAGCATCGCAGCATCAGCTGCCACTGGATTATTGGACTGGAGAGAGACAGCCGCAAATCCTCCCACCTGCGGCCACCATGCACTTGCTGGGGGGCACTCTATTTTTCCTCTACTCAGTGCTGGTGCCTGGGGCCTCTGCATATGAATCAGGACAGGGGTACTACGAAGATTCGGATCTGGGGGAGACCAGGGTGAGTAACGAAGCACATGAAATTGCACATAACTTCAGTTCCATTTCCTGCTTGTCCAGACACGGGTCGCACTGGCACTGCCAGGTTCTTTATACCTGGGGTGACATGTGCTCTGGCTGGGTGCACTTACAACTTCAACCTGAAATTTGGGAAAGGGTGTTCTTACGTCTGTACTTTGCTGAAGACCACCTCTGGGGACATCATCTCGGCACGTGCAGTGTGGAGGCATAACCCCAGCGGGCTCCTGTGGGAGGCTCCACCCACACACAGTGGGTGAGTGGTAGTGTTTGTAGAGGTTAATTTTGGAGAGGGGAGGGCACCGCTCAGCGGTCACGGCCGATCAAGCTTGTGCTCGGCTCTTTTCCAGTCTCTGGCATCCAAGGTTAACGAGCTGGCAGTAGTGAAAGTTTCCGCTCCCCAGTGAGCTCCTCGTGTTTGGACAAGGGGGTGCTGAAATCACGACTTTACACTCAAAATGTACTCTAGCACCCGCAACCCGCGTCTTTGGCGAGTCTGAGGTGCTACAGCGACACACCATAGTTCATGTGCCTCACTGTACAGCCTTTTGTGCTTCGACCCTCTGGCTGCAACCCTCTCAAAGAGATGCAGAGAGCATAGACAGTACAGGCATGCGCTGCCTGTATGGGAGCAGACGCTGTGTGTCGCTCCGTTCTGCCTCCAGCGCAGGGCGGGTGGGTAGCTACTGCTCTACGATTACTTCCACCCTTTACATGGTGACCTTGTTCAGGAGCAGCCTGATATCCAACTCATCATCACCTGAGGATCGGCATGCATGGAGTTCACTCAGGGGCTAATGCGGTGCATAGGGAGGACCACCCTTAAGGGAGCCCTCATTCAGACTTGTGCTCATGTATGTGGTTTTTTTACTTTATGGGAGCCGTGGGCCTCTTACCGCATGTGGCAGGACGCCCACATCAATGTCTATTGAACATTAACTTCATTGACCGGCGGGTTGGGCGAAGGTAGCATATGAGGCCTTTCCTCTCCATTTGTCTGAGAGCAAGATTTGTCTTTGATGACTACAATTTGAAACTTGTGGGTGTGTAGTTCGCCATGTGGCGGTTGCTGCACCTGACTCACTAATTCACCGTCCATCTTCACACTGCAGTTCAAGCACTTTATACCTGTGCAGTGGCCGTCACGAGAGAGGCCGTGTTTATATGGGCCACTGTTCACGTCTTCTGCCTGACGCAAAGGGATTAACATAGTTTGTGCTGTAAGCAATCACTGCAAGTAAGCCGTAGACATGAGACACAAAGCCCATTCCTGGAAAAGTTCTTGGCGAGAGCGAAGCATAGTTTGTGGAAGCAGCTTGTTTACACCTCAGCGTGAACCTGTGTGCACAAATGTGGGACTTCCCGTCTGTTCGGCAGAACATCTGAGGGGAAGAGGCCTACCAGCCCCTGACCTTTGAACTGCAGCGATCGATACTCTACTATTGATCAGGTTCTTTTTGTTCCAAACTTTATCAGAGAGCCCCTTTTGTGGAAATACTGTGCCCAGTGCCCCAAAATACTTAAGATGACACTGCATGCACCGCAGCTCAAGCTGCTGCTCCTGTGATGAGGTGAATGTACGCCCGAGATCTAGGTCGTACTCAAACCCTGGCTAGGTGGTCTCTCGTTGCTGCAGTGTAGGCAGTCACACACTGAACTCAAGACCTGACTAGGCCCCTGAAATATTTAAATAGAAGACAACAGAAAGGTCGGATTTTTATAACCATTTAGCAAACAAATTGCAATCGGTGAAAACTCCTTCTGCCTGGGAAATGTGACATATTTGCCCAGAAACTCCTGGTCTCGGACGCCACTACTCAGGGTGGGATTTGGATTAGAAATAGGCCTCAGCATCCAAAAAAGTGTCCCTGATTCACAGAATGTAGTGCTTCGCAAGACATTTAGATTGGATCATGGCGCTAATGTTGGGAACATTTTGTGATAATTAAAGGGTTTTATAGCTTGTAGGTCCAGTAACTTTAATCAATACTGGAACCACAATTGTTCACATGCATATAACCCACAGATCTCCTGACACTCATCTTCAGGGCTATAAATTTCTTTCTCACCCTCAGGTCCCAGAATCTGCAGCTCACCCTTAAGCCTCTTGCCAATACCCACCCTCAGATCTCTGAACTGCCTTCAGCCCCTAAAGTTCCTGTTCATCCAGAGGTGTGCTTATTTCCCAGTTCCGGCAGGTCTCCAGAGGATCATATCTAAAGTTCTGGAGAATTCTGTCCACCCTCAGGGACCAGTGGCCCCTGCTCACACCAAATCAGCAACAAGATGCCCTATGAGGTGGAGGGTCCAATACAAATGCTGTCACTCACTCATGCCACTCATCGAGGCTCTTGTTCATCGTCAGTTGTTTCCTAAAATATCCAGTTACACTCCGAACCCTTCAGCTCATGTCCATTCTTGGGTCCCCTGAGACTCTTGCTCAGTATGAGATCCCTAGCACTGCTGCTTACTCTTGGGTGTCCTTGCAGTCCTTCTCACCCTCCGGTCCCCTGATAGCCCTATTCACCCTTTGGCCTTGTAGATCTTGCTTATTCTCACCTGGAAGATCCTTCTCCCCTTTAGTCAGTGGGATCATGTTTACCATGTGTTTCTATGAGGCTTCTGTTTACCCTAAGCTCCACGAGCATTCAACTCACCCTAAGGCCCTGAGACACCCGCTCATCAGCAGAACTTCAAAGCTCCTCCTCAACCCAAGCACTATGGGCTTAAGAGAGGCAAACTGCATTTTAGCTTCGGTTCAGTTTAGTGGAAGATTTGGAATTTTCCCAACTCCCCCCATAAAAATGAAGGAGAAATAGTGCTAGAACTGTCATTTTTAAAGAGTGTTTTCTCAAATGCATCAACTAAAACTGATTATGTTTGAAAGGCCTCTCAAGAGGGTATGATCTTAATACCCAAATAATGTTTGATTTGGATGCATCACTGTTAACTTCAACAGGGATGTCAATGAGCAGTCACGACAAAATTTGGCACGATTGGAGGAGACAGGCCTTTTTGTAAGAACATTTACATAACAAATTTATTTTAAACCGCACCTAGTTAAATGTTACGTATGGGGAGGCGTGAGTACACATCTAACATGTGACACACCTTCTTCCATCCCCAAAGGCTTTTTTGGAGGACATTTTCTGTCAGTAAATCTTTGCACTTCATCTTGCCTTTTGTTCATTGCATAGCTGGGCATATCATTCATTTAATTTCCCCAAATAAGGAATTAAATATATACCTTCATACAGATAAAAACTTATATTGACAAAATAGTAATATGGCTATGTACCTGGATTGTTGAAGAAACATTGGAAATGAACATGCCAAGGGAAAAAAATATTCTGAAAGCTCAAAATTTGAAACATCTAGCATTAACTCACTTTTAATTGCTGCCTTATCGATATGTTTGCTGCAAATTGTTTGGTTAATTTCTACTGGAAATCAGGACACTGCGCATACTTAGGCTGTCTTTTGCACTTACACTGGACTTTTAAGATGTTCATAGTATTTGTTACATTAATTAGAAAGAGGCCCTCCCCTGTTCAGAGACTGATGAAGGGTACTGCTGTTTTATGTTTGCTTACTGTTGGTACTATTTTAAGTTCAAACAGAGGGAAAGATGCTAGTTTGTAAATGAAAAAGTAAAATGGTGTCAGTTTCCTTACCTGCCCACATACACTCCTCATGGCTACAAGACATGATATGTGGCAGGCAAAGAATAGCAGAGATTAAATTATCTCAGACCATTACCTGGGCTGTGAATCATGTGCCTTTCTTGCATGGCCTTTTTAAGGCGAGGGCCACTCTCTGTTGGAAAGAGACCAAGCAGCCTCCCTGAGCACTACTGCCAAAGGGTGAAACGTGCCAGCTATCCCCAGGGCCTACAGATGTTCGCACCAATGAAAACATGACTCCACTCACTGTCTGTCGCCACTATCTCAAAGAACCTCTTTGAGGTGAAGCAACCTCAGTACTGCTGCAGTCAAACAGCAGCTCCCAAGCAGTAGCCTGTTCCGTGCAATGAGTAGCGGAAAAAAAAACAGAACCCTCTCGATGGCCTCAGCAGTCCTCTCTCCCCCTTTAACCCTCTCAATCCGCAAAGTGCTATTGGCTTCAAAGCATCAGCTCCCGAGGCCCCGGCCACACACACCTCATGCTGTGGCAGTCGGAGTGACCGTTGTCATGTAAAATGGGTGCAAAAATAAAGGGAATAAAGCCATATTTTATTGGAGTGCAGATGATTTTAACATTTTCCCTGCACCTCTGTTGCTTCTTTCTGCACCCCACTTGCCTCTTTCTGCACCCTCTTCCCTCTTTGTGCACCTCTCTTGCCTCTTTCTGCATCCCTCTTCCCTCTTTCTGCACCCCTCCTGCCTCTTTCTGCACCTCTGTTCCTTCTTTCTGCACTTCTTTTGTTTCTTTCTGCACCTCTCTTGCTTCTTTCTGCACCCCTCTTGCCTCTTTCTCCACACCTCTTCCCCCTTTCTGCATGTCTGTTGCTTCTTTCTGTACTGACTTCATTGTTGAAATCATCACCATCGCACTCAAAAACAACTTCTTTATGTACAGGACCACTACCTACCATCAAGTGCAGGGCACCAGTATGGGTAGTACCTTTGCACCTAGTCTGGTGGGGCTGTACATGTCACACTTTGAGGCTATCAACATCTTTATGGATACCAACCCGTTCAAGGACAACCTCATTACCTGGAAGAGGTACATTGACGATGTCCTCATCCTCTGTAGAGGAACTGAGGAGATTTCCGTCAAGTTCCACAAGTGGATCAACAATTTTAACCCCCACCTACGTTTCACCAGGACGTCCAGTGACAAGGCTATCCCCTTCTTGGACCTTCTCATCACCCTGGAGGATGGACACCTTCACACCAAAACCTATAGGAAGGCGACCGACTGTAACAGCCTCTTCAGTTTCCAGAGTCACCATCCAAAAGCCCTTAGGGACAACCTACCTTATGGCCAGTTCCTGAGGATACAACGGAACTGCAGTAGCATCCAGGAATATGACGTCCAAGCCAGTTTGCTTGCTAACAACCTACACGAAAGGGAGTATTCGAGGGAGGTCATCCGGAGGGCAAGGAAACGCGCCAGGAATAATAACCGGCAGGCACTCCTGGAAGCCAGGGAGACCAAAACCTGCAACGTGATCACATGTGTCACGACCTTCACCCGGTTATCCAACAAGATAAAAAACATTATCAGACACAACTGGAGGATCCTTAACACCGGCTCCCTCGATATTGATCTACCCCGTTTTGCGTTCAAACGCACCACAAATCTGCGTGACCAACTGGTCAACACTCGACCACGAACCAAAAAGGAAACCCCAGGACACCACCTTATGGAACCTACCACCAGTGTCGGGCCACTATCCTTGTGGCACATGTAGTGCCTGCTCCTCGACTCAACACACAAAAACACTGCAATTGAATGACTTCTCATGGGAACAGCGTACACACACAAACTGCAACATGAAAAACTGTGTATACCTGATCACCTGCCCATGCTCACTGAGGTACATGGGGATGACCACCCGACCCGTGAGAGTGAGGATTAATGAACATAAGAGCACTATCAGATGCGGCCAGACGGCTACGAGAATGACTAACCACTTTCTCGAGAAGGGACACACCTGTGAGGAGATACAGTGGACAATACTAGAGGCCAACCAGATGTGGAGTAGCACCTCTCTCCTACGCCGCAAACAACGTTGGGTCCACTGTCTTCATACCCACGAACGGGGCCTGAGCGATGAGATTCCCTGGGCTGAACTTTGACCTCTTTTCCCACAATAACCCGGGCTAGCAGCCCTTATGACCTGCCCCCTGACTGTTGTGGCAGTAGTGCTTCCCAAACCTCAGGCAGTTATGTACCACCGCTGCCTGCCACTTACATTACTGGTGGGAGCAACTCGCTACTACAGGGGGCACTCTTTCTACCCTTCTTCTACCCCCCTTTGTGTGTCCCGTGTAATGTCTGTTATGCCCCGACACATAGCCCGGTCCGGCACCTAGACCGCTAGGATCGTGCACCTCATGTATTCAGATCCACTTGAGGGCAGCCATGCCCCGAGATCCCTGTATTCCTCCACTTGGCACCTCACATTGATGTAACCCTTTGACACTTTGTAATTGCCAGGAGGTTCCACCTTTATTGTTTTAACTCTGACTTGCACGTCTTCCATCATGGGCTTCCCGTCACCACGACGGTTGGTGACGCACCGAAGTGGACGTATTAATACACGCCGCACCATGGCGTTGGCTATAGGCGTCCCAGAGCACCATGATGACCAGGAGCCACTTGCACGCTTACTCGTAGGTCACGGGGAACAGTCCTCTCCCCCTGCACCTCTGTTGCTTCTTTCTGCACTTCTCTTGCTTCTTTCTACACCTCTCTTGCCTCTTTCTGCACCCTTCTTCCCTCTTTGTGCACCTCTCTTGCCTCAGTCTGCCCACCTGTTCCCTCCTTCTGCACCCCTTTTGCCTGTTTCTGCAACTCTTTGCTTCTTTCTGTAGTTCTCTTGTCTCCTTCTGCACGTCACTTGCCTCTTTCTGCAACTCTCTTGCCTCTTTCTGCAGTTCTCTTGCCTCCTTCTGTACCTCTCTTACCTCTTTCAACACTTCTCTTGCCTGTTTCTGCACTTCTCTTGCTTCTTTCTACACCTCTGTTGCTTCTTTCAGCAATTCTCTTGCCTCTTTCTGCACTTCTCTTGCTTGTTTCTGCACCTCTATTGCGTCTTTCTGCACCTCTGTTGCCTCTTTCTGCACCTCACTTGCTTCTTCCTGCACACCTCTTGCCTCTTTCTGCACCCCTCTTTCCTCTTTCTGCACCTCTCTTGCCTCTTTCTGCACCCCTGTTCCCTCTTTCTGCACCTTTCCTGCCTGTTTCTGCACCTCTCTTGCCTCTTTCTGTACATCTGTTGACTCTTTCTGCACTTCTCTTGCCTCTTTCTGCACCCTTCGCGCCTCTTTCAGCACCTCTGTTGCTTCTTTCTTCACTTCTCTTCCTTCTTTCTGCACACCTTCTGCCTCTTTCTGTACCCCTCTTGCCTCTTTGTGCACCTCTCCTACCTCTTTGTGCACCCCTCTTGCCTCTTTCTGCACCCCTCTTCCCTCTTTCTGTACCTCTCTTGCCTCTTTCTCCACCTCTTTTGCTTCTTTCTGCACTTTTCTTGCCTCTTTCTGCACCCCTCGTGCCGCTTTCTGCACCTCTCTTGGTTCTTTCTGCACTGCTCTTGCTTCTTTTTGCACCTCTGTTGCAAATTTCTGCATCCCTCTTGCCTCTTTCTGTACCCCTCTTCCCTCTTTCTGCACACCTGTTCCCTCTTTCTATACCCTTTTGCCTTTTTCTGCAACTCTCTTGCCTCCTTCTGCACCTTACTTGCCTCTTTCTGCACCCTTCTTCCCTTTTTCTGCACATCTCTTGCATCTTTCTGTACCTCTCTTGCCTCTTTCTGCATATCTCTTGGTTCTTTCTGCACTGCTCTTGCCTCTTTCTGCACCCCTCTTGCCTCTTTCTGCACCTCTTTTGCTTCTTTCTGCACTTCTCTTTACTCTTTCTGCACCCCTCTTGCCTCTTTCAGCACCTCTGTTGCTTCTTTCTGCACTTCTCTTCCTTCTTTCTGCACTCCTCATGCCTCTTTCTGCACCCTTTTTCCCTTTTCCTGCACGTCTCTTGGTTCTTTCTGCACTGCTCTTGCCTCTTTCTGCACCTCTGTTGCTTCTTTCTGCACCACTCTTGCCTCTTTCTGCACCCCTCTTCCCTCTTTCTGCACCTCTCTTGCCTCAGTCTGCCCACCTGTTCCCTCCTTCTGCACACCTTTTGCCTGTTTCTGCAACTCTTTGCTTCTTTCTGTAGTTCTCTTGCCTCCTTCTGCACGTCACTTGCTTCTTTCTGCAACTCTCTTGCCTCTTTCTGTAGTTCTCTTGCCTCCTTCTGCACCTCTCTTGCCTCTTTCAACACTTCTCTTGCCTGTTTCTGCACCTCTCTTGCCTCTTTCTGCACATCTCTTTCCTCTTTCTGTACCTCACTTGCTTCTTTCTGCACCCCTTTTGCCTGTTTCTGCACCCGTCTTCCCTCTTTGTGCAACTCTCTTGCCTCTTTCTACACCTCTCTTCCCTCTTTCTGCACCCCTCATCCCTCTTTCTGCAGTCCTCTTGCCTCCTTCTGCACCTCTGTTGCTTCTTTCTGCACTCCTTTTGTTTCTTTCTGTACCCCTGTGGCCCCTTTCTGCACCTCTGTTCCTTCTTTATGTACTTCTTTTGTTTCTTTCTGCACCTCTCTTGCTTCTTTCTGCACCCTTCTTGCTGCTTTCTCCACCCCTGTTCCCCCTTTTTACATCTCTGTTGCTTCTTTCTGCACTTCTCTTGCCTCTTTCTCTATCCCTCATCACTCTTTCTGTACCTCTGTAGCTTCTTTTTGCACTTCTTTTGTTTCTTTCTGCACCCTTCTTCCTTTTTTGCATCCCTCTTGCCTCTTTCTGCAGTTCTCTTGTCATTTTCTGCACCTCTCTTGCCTCTTTCTGCACACACAGGGCTACTTTTAAAGTGACCTCAGGCTCAGCAGTGCACACATGCAAGTGCAGAAAAGGGCTGCTGGCCTCTAAACTGCCATGCCCTATTATATGCTAGGGACTTAGAGGTAGTTTTAATCCCCCTGCCCTATTATGCACTAGGGCCTTACAGGGGAGGTCATGCCTATCACAGGGTACCCCAACCAATAGTGTACCCTAGTATGTGTAGGTGTTTTCACTGTATTCTAAGTGTCTTTCAGCATAGCACTGGCTCCGGGTCTGGTTAGGCAGAGCCCAGGGTCAGTCAGAGTCAGTTACCACCAGTACCAGTCAGCCAAAAGTGGGGGGGTGCCCAGGGCACAGGATGACTTTGCAACAAGGCCTCTTTCTGCACCTCTGTTGA
The DNA here is from genome assembly GCA_963921515.1 of Calotriton arnoldi. Taxonomy (NCBI): domain Eukaryota; kingdom Metazoa; phylum Chordata; class Amphibia; order Caudata; family Salamandridae; genus Calotriton; species Calotriton arnoldi. The sequence continues at coordinate 124,051 of CAWUFW010002583.1, forward strand.
TTCTTTCTGCATATCTCTTGCTTCCTTCTGCACCTTTCTTCCTCTTTCTGGACTTCTGTTGCCTCTTTCTGCATTTCTCTTGCTTCTTTCTGCGCCTTTCTTCCTCTTTCTGCACATGTCCTACCTCTGTAGGCATAGTTAGAAATTAGCATTTAAAAAACCTTAGAAATTCACTGAAAAAAACATAGGTTTCAGGGACGTTATAGGTAGTAATTAGCATTTAAAAAACCTTTGAAATTCACTGAAAAAACCATAGGTTTCAGGGACGTTATAGTTAGTTGGACATTTCACTCGTGCAAAACCAGAGAAATTCGGCTGTTATAGTTAGTTGAGTTAAGTATAACTCGCGCCCCCGCAATGCACTGCTGATGACATCACATATTACATCACTCATGACATGGTCAGTGACATCACTGATAACATCACTAATGACATCTCAAATTACATCACTGATGACATCACTCATGACATCATCCAGTGACTGTGTGTTTCTGTAAAGTGCCCCGGGGTGCAACAGGCATATGTGCCCGCTTTGCATGCCCTGGGGCACTTTGGTATTACAAAAGGGGCCGCAGATGCTTGTGCAGACCCTTCTGTAATACCTATAGCGCTAGCGCACATAAAGCGCCAGCGCTATCTTCTGGGGGCGTTCTCTCATTTGCATGGGAGCATGCCCCATGCAAATGAGGGAATTCCTTTGGTGCATTGTCAGTGCTCCACCTGAGAGCAACCCTCTGGAGGAGGAAAGGGGGACCCATGGTCCCTGAGACAGCACGTTTTTGGAGGTATTCGTAAAATTTAAGTGTGAATGGGTGAAGCTTCCCCACACTGTCCTAGGGGCACTACTTCTTTCGGCATTCATGAATTAAAATGCTGGGGTCTGTTGCGGATTGGCGGCCTCTGGGAGTACGATGTTCGCGGGCTTTAAATTGGATGGAGGCGCATCGTCCAATTTTTCTTGAGAAGCTTTGCATGGCGCTGGGTATGGTTATGTCCGAGGGCCGGTTACAACAATCAGCCATGGTGCCTACGCCATCGACATTGTAGTTTGCTATGGCAAGATGGGATCTATGCAGAGTTGCGGCTCTGTCATAGCAAACTTTTGCTTCGCTTGATGGAAGTGAGAGGAGGAAATTTGCTCTCACTTTTATGAAGCGAAGCAGATTTGCTTTGGGCAAAGGGAGCTTGCATGGAGCTGCTGGCTTTGTTCAAAAGGAATACTGGGTAACATTAACGGAAGGCTGCAGATCACAAGTTCATCAAATTTCACCCCAACAGTTTGTGCAACATTGAATGCCACGTGCACGTCATAAGTTCACCATAGTTCATTCTAACAGTTTCTGGAACATTCAACAGTACGTGCAGGTCAGAAGTTGACTATTTTACAACAGTACCTTCCAAATGCAAATAGTAGGTGTGGTTGCGCTCCGCACGTGTGATCTTATCCTATGTAGTGTATGTTTCAAACATTTTTTATGAATCAATCAGAAACAAAGTTTTTCACGAAAGTAATATGCACATTAGTTTACACTACATAATGTTGTTTATCAGCCAATCAGTTATCGATTTCTGAAAAAAAGCTTGTTTTCCACCTTTGTGATGTTGCAAGGGTTACATGGTCTTGTGTGTAACGTATAGGGATGAATTGGGGTGTAATATCGAGTGGGGTAATGTACAAGAAATGTCCTTTTGCAGATTGAAGCTTGTGGGAAAATACTGGGGGGGAGGTGGGGGGGCTTTAACACGGACATACTTTATTAACTTCAGTGAGATGAAAAAAATGAAATGTTGTTTCCACACTTCGTGTATTGGTTTGTGCACAGTTGTGAAGCACACGTGAATATAAGTTAAGGTATTGTGAAGCTTCCTGCTCGTGCTGTACCTGCGTATATCACAGGGGCGGCAGATCGAGAGACTGAGAATGACACGTCCCTTGAGCCCCCCCCCCTCGTCCCGGTCTGTAACGGTTTTTGTCCCGTGGTTTGTAAAAGGAAGGTAACAGTGTCCCGTGTGCATTGACCGTCACTGGGCTGCTGGGGGCATCTGACGGGCAGACAGAGAGTCATCATCGATTTCTGTGCTATATAAAAAAGCCGCACACAGGGGCATATTATGAAGGAAGTGGCAGAGAGAGGCGTTAGTGTTCTTGGCTTAATGTGTCTTTCCGCCACTTCAGAAATGCGAGGCTGCACTATATTAACAAGGATATGGTGGAGCCTTGCGTTTGTCACTGCAATGACGCTAAGTTTCAGTAGTTAGTGCCAACGTTAGCACCCTTGCAGCAGAGTGTAAGGGTGTCTACGAGCAGGGAGGTTTGTTTATGTACAGGAAGGTGTCCCTTCCTGCACATAAACAAACCTAAAATGCTAGTTTGTAATTTACGTGTGTGCTGTTTCATGCAGCACAGATGTAAGTTACAAAACGGCATTTTGAAAAAATGTTTTTTTATGTACAGGAAGGGACACCTTCCTGTACATAATCAAACCATGGCATTTTGCTTTTTGCATGTGTGGTGCACAAGGCAGTGCACATGGAGAAGCAAAAACGAGGAGAAATAAAGCATTTCTCCTCGTTTCGCTAAATTAACACCAGGGTTTTTCTGGTCTTAACTTTGGCGTTGCCTCCTATTAACGCTGCCCTTATTAATAGGATGCAGCATCAAAATGAATGGGTGTTGAGGTGGAAGGCCCCTCACAATACCCACTCGACGCCCCTTTCACGCTAAACAGATCTTGAAAGGGGGCTTTTTTAACAAGGCAGTGTTAAGCTACGTTAAGTGACTTAACGCTGCCTTGTTAAAAAGGCGAGGCCCCTATCGCCACCAGAACGTCAGTGAAAGTGACGTTGTGGTGGCGATAGGGGCTTGTAAATATGCCTCACAGTTGCAACTTACATATTGCTCCAATTTACATTGCTCGACGATTGGTGTTAACATTTAATTTTGCTAAGGTATGTCTATGCTTGAACATGTATTTTCACACAAGTTATATATTGAAAGATGCGATAGCTATAAAACACAGGTATACATGTAGTTGTATGTTTCTTTTAAGTATGCTGCCACTACGAAAAGGCACAGGAGATGTATGCATTGTAATAGTAATATGGTGACACTGTCAACTGTAACGTGAAAAGAGTTTCTGGTTTGCATTTGCTTAGGCTCAAGATTGTTAGTTGTTGGTGGGTAGTGAACATGGGGCAAATGACGTTAAAAACATGGAGGGAAAGAAATTAACTGTCAGTAATGTGTTTGTAACATATCACACAGACATGATACATTTTTAAAAATTTATTTTAAAGTACATGGCGTAATGTGCAGTATATGTGCCATAACAAAAAAGAAAGTGTATGATAGAATTATAATCAGTATAGCAGTGAATCGATATCTGATAAAGGGAGATGTCATCAGAAAAAGAGAATAGCGAAAGGACCATCTTGAGTTACATTTCTCTTTCAGCTAAAAAGAACTGTTATTATAAAATAGAACATCTCAGAGGTTTGTCTGCAGACTACATAACTTTTAATATAGATAGTAAAGTCCCCAACTGCCAAGTCACCCGTTTCTTCGACTAGCTCTGTAACAACCAGGCAAACAGAGTGGAAACATCAAAAGAGCGTAACCAAGTCTGTAAAGGGGAATTCGTAAAGAAAGTCAATGTCTGAAAATCCAAAAAGGAAGGAAAAGAGAAAAAGAAAAAAAAAACAGTGTTCTTGAAGTGTAGAAATAAGAGCTAGTCAAATCCGGTTACCATGTGCACTTATGGAGATTCATTGAAGCTCAAGAACTCAGAAGCACCGTGATATGCAATCAGTTCCAAAAGGTCATCTGCACCTCTCCAAGCAAAGAGGGTGGCCATCCAATTTAGCAAGGCGAAAGAACAGACATGGTCACCATAATCTTCAGCAAGCAGGAGCATGTCAGGGCAACTTGCATGATATTCGATGATAGTCTGCTGCAAGAGGCTCTCCGTATGAGCACATGTACTCCATCTTCCCCTTATTGCATTATGAAATGCATCCATCAAGCGTGTGTCTACGGAACAGTCCTGGTCATGAGCCAGCAATGGATGCAGCAACAGTTCATAATCCAGGGGATCGTGTGAAGTAGTAGAGAGGCAGACTTGGAGGTTGCATTCATAGTGGCACCGGAGACAATAAAAAACAGGTTGAACACAGGTGAAGTACACGTAATGGAAATTCAGGCGATATCTGATGCCAAATATCGCCAATGGCAAGCATTTAAAAAGTTGTAGCATTCGTCCTCGGTATAGCTCCATTTGTCGTGGATGGGGTTGAAGCAGCGGACGGGCAGGCATTTTTATAGTAGGAGCTATAGAACAACTTTTCCGGAAACAAGGAAGGAGCACCAAGGGACCCGCCAAATGTGCTTGCAAAGTTGGAATGAATGAAATCCGGTATTACTATAAAAATAGTTTGAAAAGAAATAACAAGGCGGGAGTGGGATAGTTTAGAAAAATGTGGTAGGCCTTGAGTTTCAGACTGAGTAAATATTTGGTGTATAAATTGTGCAAAATGTAGTGGGAGATTTCCATAGAAGACTAAGTCAATGTCACTTGCTAATTTAGCCACCTGTTATTTGAAGGACGCACGAGGTTATATGAGACCCGCTTGTTGTTGAAACAATAGCGTTTTCTATTAGTGTTCGCTATTAATATATGTTTTCAAAGTAGGAATGGAAGGACAGAACAAACTATCTTCAAGCGCATGTGGGGGAGGAGAAAAGACAGTGGTGGAACATGTTACACGTTGTGAAAGAGTTGCTCTGTACGGGACGCCTGCTTGTAGGTCAGAGCACTTGTGGTTATTTGGAATAAAATAATTGTTTTTCAAAAGCACACTGAGTGTGGGATCAACAGCAGCTACTGGAGTTTGTTTAAAAAAACTGTTTAAATTAGGAGCAGAAAGTTAGAATTGCCATTTAATTTAACTTGTGTATAAACTAAAGAATATTGAACAAAACAAAGTGTGGTTCTCTGTTACTAAAACTTACTTATCTTCATTTTGACAGCAAAATGCAAAAACAAAGAATGCAATTCATGAATAAAAGGAGTTTCAAGGTAGTTAATTGTATAAACTGGGTAATGTTTTATGCAATCATGGAGGCTATGGTATACAGAGATCAATTAATCAGACATTAGCAACAGAATTATGCAATCCCCGTTTGTCTTTTTCCACTTAATTAATGATTGAGGCAGTACGAAAGCACTGATGGATTCCCTCAGGTACTACCCATGCACTCCCACAATGACCCAGAAATTACTGTTGAAGTCATCATTTTACTTAGGCAGTTTCCGTGCAGTATTGTAAACAGGAAGGTATAATCTTTTTAATGATATAGGGGCGTATTCTCAAGCCCCTGTCGCCACAACAACGTCACTTTCAGTGACGTTGTTGTGGCGATAGAGGCTTAGCCCTATTTCCAAGGCAGCGTGGCTTAACGCGGCTTTCCTTGCCTTGTGGATAGGGCCCCCTTCACGCTGTTTTTAGCGAGAAAGGGGCGTGCAGTGGGTGTTGCGGTGGGCGTTCCACCGCAACACCCATTGAGTTTGACGCTACCTCCTATTCTCAAGGGCAGCGTAAATAGGAGGTAGCGCCAAACTTAAGACCAGAAAAAATATGGTCTTAAGGTGGCGAAACGAGGAGAAATGCTTTATTTCTTGTCGTTTTTGCATTTTCCATGTGTGCTGCCTTCTGCAGCACGCATGGAAAATGTGAAATGCCATGGTTTGTTCATGTACAGGAAGGTGTCCCTTCCTGTACATAAACAAAACCTTTTTAAAAATGCAGTTTTCTAACTTACATGTGTGCTGCACGAAGCAGCACACATGTAAGTTACAAACTGGCATTTTCGGTTTGTTTAAGTGCAGGAAGGGAGACCTTCCTGTACATAAAGAAACCTCCCTGCTTGTAGAAACCCTTGCACTCTGGTGCAAGGGTGCCTGCGTTGGCGCTAAGTTTTGAAACTTAGCGCCATCGCAGGGGGAAACGCGAGGCTGCACCCTGTCCTTGAGAATAGGGTGCAGCCTCGCGTTTCCGAAGTGGCAGAGATAGGCGTTAAGCCAAGCAGTTAACACCTCTCTCCGCCACTTCGTTGAGAATATGACCCATAGTTACTTATGCAGAAGCGATGCAGTTATAGAATCAAGTAGGCACTACTACCACACAAATTAAATCAATCATGGATTACTTATGCAGTTATGCAATGAGCGAGGGAGGGAGTACTTTTGCACTGAAACATTCATAGAAGGACTATGCAGTTTTGAATTTTTTAAAGTACTATTTTGAACATATCCATTCAGTGATGTACAAAGGAAGTATTTATTTCATTATTGTGGGAGTACACTGTGACTCATAGAAACTGTGAGCCTGTATATTATAAGGGCCACTAACCTGTATTCCAGATTCTTTAGTCCTGGTACCAACAGGCCCCCCAAACCCTTTGAGGTAAAATAGGGTGAGAGTAGTAGAATATACACGGTCACACTATATCACCCCAGGGGAGAAGGAGAATAAGGACAACAAGAGAGAAAAAGATAAATGACGAAATGTTATCAAGCGTCTTTCTGCTTTTAAGTTTCTGTTCTCTGGAACTCGGGAATGTTCAGTCCTGGCGCCGACGGGCCTCCAACGCCTCCGAGGTGGAATAGAATGACAGTAGTAGAATATACATGGTCACACTATATCACCCCAGGGGAGAAGAAGAATATGGACAAGAAGAGAGAAAAAGATAAATGGCGAAATGTTATCAAGCGTCTTACTGCTTTCAAGTTTTTGTTCTTTGGGACTCGGGAATGTTCAGTCCTAGCGCCGATAGGCCTCCAACTCCTTTGAGATGAAATAGAAAGACAGTAGTAGAATATACATGGCTGTACTATATAATGTCAGGAGAGAAGGAGAATAGGAACTAGAAGAGAGAAAAAGACAAATGACGAAATGTCACTCGGAAATGTAGGGTTTCTGAAGGCATTCAGTTAGGAACTATGTTTGCAGACATGAATTTTTTAATGTACTATTTGGCAATACAGTGTGACTGTCAGAAACTGTGAGCCACTAAGTTATGAGGGCCAGTAACATGTATTCCAAATTGTTTAGTCCTGGCGCCGACAGGCCCCCAACCCCTTTGAGGTACTACAGGGTCACAGTAGTAGAATATACACGGTGACACTACATTACCCCATGGGAAAAGGAGAATAAGGACGAGAAGACAGAAAAAGATAAATTACGAAATGTTATCAAGTGTTTAACATCTTTACTGTTTTTGTTCTCTGGGACTTGGGAATGTTGAGTCCTGGCGCTGACAGGCCACCAACACCTTTGAGGTAAAATAGAAAGGCAGTAGTAAAATATACACGGCCACACTATATCACCCCAGGGGAGAAGGAGAATAAGAGCGAGAAGAGAGAAAAAGATAATGACGAAATGTTATCAAGCGTTTTATTTCTTTTAATATTTCTGTTTTCAAAGACTCGGGAATGTAGAGTTTCGCAAGGGAACAGTTTCTCCTGAATTCTGCGTGTTTGTGAACAGGTGTTGCTGACGTTAGATATAAATGCAAATAAACAAACAATGTAACAACTGAATATCAAACACACGTTGACATTTTTAGAATCTTTTATACAAATACCTAAAGTTTCGATATCTTGATAACTCTTGATATACATATATAATTAAACTTTAAACTAAATAAGATTATTTGAAGAAATACTTTTAGTTAGTTGTTTCCTAGAACACAAAAAGCAATTACAATGGTTAATTCCACCATTCGGATAAATAGTTACGTATTATACATTTCTACTATTCTTTAATCTAACAACTTGCAAGTCTGTAATCTTTTTTGTTGTCGCAAAAGAAGAATCCGACGCTGGAGAAGGGAAGCTGGATCGCAGACTGGAGACAGGAAAATGACTCGCAAAAACAAAACTAATCGATTGTCAAAGGGCTGGGTGTAGTTTATATAGTCTTTGGTTACAAAGTAGTCTATGGAAGCAACGTGCTGCGCACGCATGTAGATATCACGTTTTTCGGTTAACATGTGCTCACGTTTTGACTGTTTGACATGTGCACATGTTGGGAAAGGTTGAAAACTGTTAACCACTAAAGCTTCTCATTTGCATCCTCACACGTGTTAACTGTTTGACATGTGCACACGTTGGCAGAAGTTGAAAACTGTTAACCGCCAAAGCGTCTCATTTGCTTTCTCATGACTGAAAACGCCTAATACTTGCTATGATTCTGAATACAAGACATATGAATAAACTATGGTTCAGATTACAAAAAATTAAAAACAACATAGGAAACATTTAGCATTAGAATGGTTTAATATCTTGATTAGTGCGAACTAAGTTTTAATCGTGGTTGAATTATGAGTCATGACACAGTACTGTTACAGGTTTTTTTTTAGTACAGAAGTTTGCATGTATTTATGTAATTCACTGAAAAAAACATAGGTTTCAGGGACATTATAGTTAGAAATTTTCATTTAAAAAGCCTTAGAAATTCACTGAAAAAACCATAGGTTTCAGGGACGTTATAGTTAGAAATTAGCATTGAAAAAACCAAAGAAATTCACTGAAAAAAACCATAGGTTTCAGGGACGTTATAGTTAGTTTGACTTTTCACTCATACAAAACCAGAGAAATTCGGACGTTATAGTTAGTTGAGCTAACTATAACTCGCGCCCCCGCAATGCAAAGCTGATGACGTCACATATTACATCATTCATGATATAGTCAGTGACATCACTGATGACATCTCAAATGACATCACTGATGACATCACTGATGACATCATCCAGTGACTGTGTGTTTCTGTAAAGTTTAAATATGTTTTATATATACGCCAAGCTGTATTGAAGAATGAGTGGGTGTATTACTGTCTGAATGCATGATTTAGTAGGTGCGTGACTGACTGTATAAGTGAGTGATTAATCATGTCTTACTGAATGCATGGGTTAGTGACTAAACTGTGTGAATGTCTGTATTAGTCTGTCAGTTGGTGTGTAAGCGGTTGCATGGCTTGGTGAGTAGCTACATGAGTGTCTATAACGGTTATTAATTGCTTGTCTAAGTATCTGTATGGGTGCCTGAGTGTCTGTGTGGGTGAGTGGGGGGTGTGTGACTCTGTGCATAGATGTGTGAGTGGTTGATTCACTGGGTGTATAGGTTAAAGAGTGCATCTGTGAGGGACTGTATGAGTGGGTGGGTATGTGTATGTCTGTGTTGGTGAGTGAATGAACGTCTCAGTGGTACATGTGTGAGTAACTCCATATGTGAAAGGCAGTATATGTGAGTGTTGGAGTATATAAATGACTATATGTGAGAGTGAGTGATTGTGAGAGATGCTGTGTGGATGAGTATGTGCTTGTATCAGTGATTGTATAAGAGAATAAGTATGTGTTAGTATCTGTATGAATAACTGAGGTGGTGTGTGTATAACTGTATAGGTGAGTAAATAGGAGTGTGATAGACTCTTTGCATGACTGACTAGGTGTGTGAGTAACTCCATGGATGAGTGGTGGTCTGTGAGTGTCTGTATAGGTGAATGAGTGCATATGATAGTGCTGTATTGATGAGTGACTGCATGTATGAGTGACTGTATGGGTGAATGAGTGCATGTGTTTGTAGACCTAGGAATCAGTGAGTGGGTATGTAGTAACTGGTATTGGTGTCTCTATGGTTTCGAAAATGGTAGTCTGCATTTTAGAGTGGGTGTAGCAAAGGTTATATTAGGGTGTGAGGAGGTGCATCAGATTATCACGTGGATGATGTCATCAGTGATGTCATTTGAGATGTCATCAGTGATGTCATCAGTGATGTCACTGACTATATCATGAATGATGTAATATGTGACATCATTCACAGTGCATTGCAGGCGCGTGAGTTATAGTTAGCTCAACTAACTATAACGTCCGAATTTCTCTGGTTTTGTGCGAGTAAAAAGTCCAACTTACTATAACGTCCCTGAAACCTATGGTTTTTTTCAGTGAATTTCTATGGTTTTTTAAATGCTAATTTCTAACTATAACGTCCCTGAAACCTATGGTTTTTACAGTGAATATATATATATATTATCTACTGGCGGTCGCCAGTAGATAGTTATAGTTAGGACCTATTTTCCATTGGAAATTCGCAACATTCTATTTCCAATACCTTTGGCGCCGGTTGACGAATCTTCGCGAAATTCTCAAAACTTATGGACCGCTCCGGTCCGCTCCTATCCTGAAAGTTTCGGGTTGATTCGGCAAGCGGGGGCTGAGAAAAAAGGGGGGTCCCAAAATGGGTTTTCCCCATGCAATTTTCCATAGGAAACTTTAGACACGGCTACAGCCCGAACTGCTGAACGGAATTACCCCAAATTTGGCAAAGAGGTAGTTCTTGGTTCAGAAAGAACCCTTTTTGTTAAATGGTGTAAATCCGTTCAGTAGTTGCTGAGAAAATCAAAAGTAAAAACACATATATATCTATGGCAGCGGAGGATCCGCGCACCCTCCCGATCACGAGCTGTATGCTAATTGGCTGTCAACACTCCAAACCAGGAAGTGTTGGCAGCCATCTTGTGCCTCGGTAGAACCGAGGCACAAGAAAAGACGAAAACAGACGCAAAAAATGCAAAAAGGGGGCAGGGCAGAAACACCCTGACCCCCTAGGCCTGCTCAGGGTGCCCTACAAGGACCCCCAGGGCCAAAAAAAAAAAAAAAAATCGGCAAAAACGCGCTGGGTGCGCGGATCTAGCCGATAAAAAAAAAAATCTATGCTATTTGGCCCCCGGGTGGCCCAAGTCCCAGGGGCATGTGGGGTTTTTGATTTTTGTGTGGGGGGGCCTTTAAGGCCCCCCCAAGCCCCGGGCACCGCCACCCCCCGGGGCTTTAAAAAAATAATGGTGCGGGAGGGCTCTCGGCCCTCCCGCAGCCCCGGGGACCGCCACCCCCCGGGGCTACTTTTTAAAAAAAATATTATGACCTGTGTGGGGGGGCTCCAGCACCGCCACATGCCCCGGGGACCCCCACCTCCCGGGGCACTAAATATTTCAATATGGGGGTCCGTTACGGACCCCCGAGCCCCGGGGACCACCACCTCCCCGGGGCTTTGCCAATGGAGGGAGGGGGCCGCGCGGCCCCCCTCCTGGAGCCCTTGATGGCCCTGGGGACCACCACCCCCCAGGGCCGGCCTCGCGGCTCCCGCCCTGTCATTGCAAACTTGGTTTGGATTTTGAAAGAGAGAGCAGGAAACCTGCTCTCTCTTCCAAAATGCAACCAGATTGCTTTCACATGGGGAGCTGCATGTCAGCAGCTCCCATGTGGAAAGCAATGCCGGCTCCCGCAGGATGCGGGAGCCGGCGGGACCGTGGGGGCATTGGGGACCCCCACGGTCCCCCAATGGAGAGGGCCAGCCTGGGGGATGGGGTCCCCGGGCTAGAAGTGGCCCGGGAGGGGGCCACGTGGCCCCCTCCCCAACAAACTAACATTTTAAAAAAACAAAGGCTGGCCCCGGGGATGGGGTCCCTGGGGCCATAAGTGGCCTAAGGAGGGGGCAACGCAGCCCCCTCCATAACATTTTTATAAAAAGAAGGCCTTGCCACGGGGATGGGGTCCCGGGGCCGATTAAGGCCTGGGGAGGGGGCCACGTGGCCCCCTTCCAATTTTTTTTTTTTTTAAACATAATATTAGGGGCAGGCCCTGGGGGATGGGGTCCCCAGGGCCAAGAAATTAGAAAACAAGGGGGCCACATAGGCCCCTTTCTAAAAACAAAACAAACATATAAAGACCGGCATCGAGCCGGGGCCACGCCCCCTCCTTCCAGCACTCTTCAAACACGCCCCCTGGCGCGTTTACAGAGGGGGAACAAATTCCCCTTGAATACTGGGGGTCCCTGGGGGCCAACTAGCCCAACAGGTATCTCCAGTATGCGCCAGGGAGCTGCGTTGCAGACAGGTGTTCAGAGGCCACACCCCTTTTTACACCTCTCTGCAACGCAGCTCTGTGGCACTTTTTGGAGGTACCTAGTGGGCTAGTTTGACCCTAGGCACCCTCAGGATTCAAGGGGACTTAATCTCCCCACTTAAAACGCGCCACGGGCGCGTTTGCACAGTGGTGAAGGGAGGGGACGGGGCCTGAGGTGACGTGTGTGCAAACAGGCCCCGTGGCGCGTTTTAAGTTGGGGAAAAAATTCCCCTTCAATCCTGAGGGACCCTGGGGGCCAAGTAGCCCACCAGGTGCTTCCAGGAAGTGCCACTGCGCTGCGTTGCAGAGAGGTGCTGCAGGCCGTGCCCCTTTTTACATCTCTCTGCTACGCAGCTCTGTGGCGCTTACTGGATGTACCTAGCGGGCTAGTTGGACTCTACGGACCCTCAGGATTGAAGGTGAATTATTTCCTCAACTTAAAATGCGCCACAGGGCGTGTTTGCACAGTGGTGAAGGGAGGGGATGGTGTAGGAAAGTGGCTCTATATATACTGGACCGAAGTAAAATCAGCCGAACTACGAATTCCGATTTACTCACCTGTTATCAGGAGAGACCTCAGTGCTGCATCTTTGAGCCCAGTACTGATCCTGAAAAGTAATTCTAACCGTACTTACTAGTAACTTGATTTTCCTTCCATAGGCTAACATTGACTGATTTCACTTGGAAATTCTTCAAAGTGTGGAGTTTTGGAACTTTAAAATATTCATCTAAAATCAGCCGAACTATGAATTCCGATTTACTCACCTGTTATCAGGAGAGACCTCAGTGCTGCATCTTTGAGCCCAGTACTGATCCTGAAAAGTAATTTTAACCGTACTTACCAGTAACTTGAATTTCCTTCCATAGGCTAACATTGACTGGTTTCACTTGGAAATTCTTCAAAGTGTGGAGTTTTGGAACTTTAAAATATTCATCTAAAATCAGCCGAACTATGAATTCCGATTTACTCACCTGTTATCAGGAGAGACCTCAGTGCTGCATCTTTGAGCCCAGTACTGATCCTGAAAAGTAATTTTAACCGTACTTACCAGTAACTTGAATTTCCTTCCATAGGCTAACATTGACTGGTTTCACTTGGAAATTCTTCAAAGTGTGGAGTTTTGGAACTTTAAAATATTCATCTAAAATCAGCCGAACTATGAATTCCGATTTACTCACCTGTTATCAGGAGAGACCTCAGTGCTGCATCTTTGAGCCCAGTACTGATCCTGAAAAGTAATTTTAACCGTACTTGCCAGTAACTTGAATTTCCTTCCATAGGCTGACATTGACTGGTTTCACTTGGAAATTCTTCAAAGTGTCGAGTTTTGGAACTTTAAAATATTCATCTAAAATCAGCCGAACAACGAATTCCGATTTACTCACCTGTTATCAGGAGAGACCTTAGTGCTGCATCTTTGAGCCCAGTACTGATCCTGAAAAGTAATTTTAACCGTACTTACCAGTAACTTGAATTTCCTTCCATAGGCTAACATTGACTGGTTTCACTTGGAAATTCTTCAAGGTGTGGAGTTTTGGAACTTTAAAATATTCATCTAAAATCAGCCAAACTATGAATTCCGATTTACTCACCTGTTATCAGGAGAGACCTCAGTGCTGCATCTTTGAGCCCAGTACTGATCCTGAAAAGTAATTTTAACCGTACTTACCAGTAACTTGAATTTCCTCCATAGGCTAACATTGACTGGTTTCACTTGGAAATTCTTCAAAGTGTGGAGTTTTGGAACTTTAAAATATTCATCTAAAATCAGCCGAACTATGAATTCCGATTTACTCACCTGTTATCAGGAGAGACCTCAGTGCTGCATCTTTGAGCCCAGTACTGATCCTGAAAAGCAATTCTAACCGTACTTACCAGTAACTTGAATTTCCTTCCATAGGCTAACATTGACTGGTTTCACTTGGAAATTCTTCAAAGTGTGGAGTTTTGGAACTTTAAAATATTCATCTAAAATCAGCCGAACAACGAAATCCGATTTACTCACCTGTTATAAGGAGAGAACCCAGTGCTGCATCTTTTAGCCCAGCACTGACCCTGAAAAGTAATTCTAACCGTACTTACCAGTAACTTGTATTTCCTTCCATAGGAATCCATTGTCTGGTTTTCACCAGTAAAGTTTCTAAGTGTCTATTTTCACAAACTACAAATATTCCTTAAAAATCGCCTGTATGACTTAAACGCATTCTTTCAACTGTTTACAGGAGATGCACCAGTGCTGGATCCAGGATCCACCACTGAGTAAGAAAAAGTAACGATACACTACTTACCTGCTAAGTGAATTTCCTCCCATAGGATAACATTGGTGATTCTATGTGAAAAAGTTTCGAAGTGTCAACTTTTAAAATACAATAATATTCCTTAAAAATCACTACTGTAACCAAAACGCTTTTACTCAACTGTTTACAGGAGATGTCCCAGGACTGAATCTAGGATCCAGTCCTGTGGTTAGAAAAGTAATCCATAAAGTAACTAATTGCATTTAACTAGAAATTCCCATTGAGCTCAATGTTGCATTGTGATTGAAATTGTGTTGCCCATTGCAACAACTGTAACTACTGTACTTAAAAGTCTATTGCCTATTTGCAAAGTATTTAAACTAAAGTAATTCATTCTGAGAAAGTATATTTTGTAATGTAATGTATAATGTAATTATAATGTAATTTAAAAAATAAAATATCTAAAAAATAGTTTAAAAAATGTAGTAAATCAGTATCAAAAAAATAAATATAACAATTAATACATTTAAAAATTGTCATTTACAAAACCTTTGAAATTCACTGAAAAAACCATAGGTTTCAGACATGTTATAGTTAGGAATTAGCATTTAAAAAACCTTTGAAATTCACTGAAAAAACCATAGGTTTCAGACATGTTATAGTTAGGAATTAGCATTTAAAAACCTTAGAAATTCACTGAAAAAACCATAGGTTTTAGGGGTAGTTATAGTTAGTTGGACATTTCACTCGTACAAAACCCGTGAAATTCCCCGTTATAGTTAGTTCAGCTAACTATAACTCGCGCCCCGCAATGCACTGCTGATGACGTCACATATTACATCACTCATGACATGGTCAGTGACATCACTGATGACATCACTGATGACATCTCAAATGACATCACTGATGACATCATCCAGTGACTGTGTGTTTCTGTAAAGTTTAAATATGTTTAATATATATAGGGAAAGGCGTATTGAAGAATGAGTGGGTGTATAATTGTCTGAATGGATGATTTAGTAGGTGCGTGACTGACTCCATAAGTTAGTGATTAAACGTATCTTACTGAATGCATGGGTTAGTGATTAAACTGTGTGAATGTCTGTATCTGTCTGTCTGTTGGTATGTAAGTGGCTGCATGGCTTTCTGAATAGCTACATGAGTGTCTACATGGGTTATTGATTGGTTGTCTGAGTATCTGTATGGGTGCCTGAGTGTTTGTGTGGGTGGGGGTGTGTGTGACTCTGTGCATAGATGTGTGAGTGGGTGATTCACTGGGTGCATGGTTTCAAGAGTGCATCTGTGATGGACTGTATGGGTGGGTGGGTGAGTGTGTGTATGGGTGTGTTAGTGAGTGAATGTATATCTCAGTGGTACATGTGTGAGTAACTACATATGTTAAAGGCAGTATATATGTGTGTTGGAGTATATAAATGGCTATAAGTGAGAGTGTGTGATTGTGAGAGTGGCTGTATGGATGAGTGTGTACTTGTATCAGTGATTGTATAAGAGCGTAAGAATGTGCTAGTATTTGTAAGAGTAAGTGAGCTGGTGTGTGTATAACTGTATAGGTTAGTAAATGGCAGTGTGATTAATTATTTGCATGACTGACTAGGTGTGTGAGTACCTCTATGGATGAGTGGCGGTGTGTGAGTGTCTATGTAGGTGTATGAGTGCATATGATAGTCCTGAACTGAGTGACCGTAAGTATGAGTGACTGTACAGGTTAGTGAGTGGATGTGTGTGTAGAGCTAAGAATCAGTGAGTGGGTATGTAGTTATTGGTGTTGGAGTGTCTATGGTTTTGACAATGGCAGTCTGTAATTTAGAGTGGGTGTATCAAAAGTTATATTAGGGTGTGAGAAGATGCATGAAATTATCACATGGATGATGTCATCAGTGATGTCATTTGAGATGTCATCAGTGATGTCATCAGTGATGTCACTGACCATGTCATGAGTGATGTAATATGTGACGTCATCAGCAGTGCATTGCGGGGGCGCTAGTTATAGTTAGCTGAACTAACTATAACGGGGGAATTTCACGGGTTTTGTACGAGTGAAATGTCCAACTAACTATAACACCCCTAAAACCTATGCTTTTTTCAGTGAATATATATATATTCACTGAAAAAAACATAGGTTTCAGGGGCGTTATAGTTAGTTGGACATTTCACTCGTACAAAACCATAGAAATTCCCCGTTATAGTTAGTTCAGCTAACTATAACTCGCGCGCCCTCAATGCACTGCTGATGACGTCACATATTACATCACTCATGACATGGTCAGTGACATCACTCATGACATCACTGATGACATCTCAAATGACATCACTGATGACATCACTGATGGATGACATCATCCTTGTGATAGAGTGGCAGACCTCCTCTCACCCTAATATAACCTTTGATACACACACTCAAAAATACAAACTAACATTTTCAAAACAATGGACATACCAATACCAGTTACAACACACCTATTCAGTAATTCCAAGATCTACACACACATCCACTCATTCACCAACAGTCCCTATACAGTCACTCATACATGTACTCACTCATCATATGTACTCATACACCTATATATCCTGTTACACACCGCCACTCATCCATAGAGTTACTCACACACATAGTCACACATGCAAACAAAGTATCAAACATCCATTTACTTGCATATACAGTTATACACACACTACCACACTTACTTCTACAGAAACTTACACATACTTACTCTCTTAAACAATCACTTATAGAAACACCTACTTATTTGTACAGGAACTCTTCCAATCTCTCACTCTCACATATACTCACTTATATACACCAATACTCACATATACTAGTTTAAAACATATGTAGTTACTCATAAAGACACTATTGAGACAGTCATTCACTCACTAACACACCCATACACATACTCATCCACCTATACAGTCCTGCACACATGCTGTCTTCAACACATACAAACAGTGAGTCACTCATTCATGCATCTATGCACTAAGTAATACCCCCACCGAACCATACAGACACTCAGACACTCATACTGATACTCAAAAACCAACTAATAACCCATATAGACACTCATGTAGCTACTCACCAACCCATGCAGCCACTTATACACAAAGTGAGAGACTGATACAGATATTTTCATATTTAAACATTACTCACTAACCCATGTAGTCACGAAGATACACTTAGTCAGTTATACAATCAATTTTACAAAAACAAATCATCCATTGAGACACTTATATACCCATTTATTCTTCCATCGACCTTGAGATATACATATATAAAACATATTTAATTTTCAGAAAAACACACATTCACTGGATGATGTCATCAGTGATGTAATTTGAGATGTCATCAGTGATGTCATGAGTGATGTCACTGACCATGTCATGAGTGATGTAATATGTGACGTCATCAGCAGTGCATTATGGGCGCGCAAGTTATAGTTAGCTGAACTAACTATAACGGGGGAATTTCTATGGTTTTGTACGAGTGAAATGTCCAACTAACTATAACGCCCCTGAAACCTATGGTTTTTTCAGTGAATTTCTAAGGTTTTTTAAATGCTAATTTCTAACTATAACGTGCCTGAAACCTATGGTTTTTTCAGTGAATTTCTAAGGTCTTTAAAATGCTAATATCTAACTATAACGTGCCTGAAACCTATGGTTTTTTCAGTGAATATATATATATTTATTATACTATGTATACATGTGAAAATGTCTCGGTCCCCTGTTTGCCTCGGTGGCACGGAAAAAATGGGTGGAACTGACGTCAGCACGCCAACGAGGTCCTCTTATGGCTCCGATGACGTCATACGGTGTCGTGAGCGGAGCCGTGCTCGTTGACGTGGGAGAGCTAGGAAAGAATTTCCGTGGAATGCTGGTGCAGGGGATATTCACCTAAGTGTTCAGGCTAGTCCTTTGGGAGCAACTGTTTATATTGCCACTCCAGAAACCGAAACCAGTGATCCGAGGGCAGAGGCCCTGCAGATGGCACACGAGGTGGGGTGCCCAGTCGTGTGCACCGGCGGGGCAGCGAAGTGACAAGCACCACAACACACAAAAAAGGTAACAAGGGCACTGAATAACACAGGATCTTCTCTTTGTATCTGGCAGGAACAACGAAGTTAAAATGCCCTAGTACCAAAATGTAGAATTAGTGCTACAACGGTCTTCAAGAGGACCTGCGATGCCGCTTCTGCCTACCGTACCCTGGAGGCAGCACATGTGTCACGCGGTACGGTCATACTGCGGTGGGACGCATACTCGTTGACCTCTCATGGCGCTGCTCCACACTTCAGGGAGGACGCTTTCCATTAGCTATGTTTTCTGATGACATGTCTCGCCGGCCCCGTCCAACAACAGAACTCCTTTAGATCCAAACAGACTCTTCCACTCTCTCACCGGAATAGAAACCAGGCCACGCGGATACTTTCACAATACAACAGCCGGGAATGCACTTTTGGGTAAAAAAACCACATTCCTTCCTCCTAATTAATCAAATAAACGTCTCACTGAAGAACAGGGGCCAGCTTCGATCGGTAAACAGCCGTTACAACAACTTTTTTACTTTGCGATACCATTACAACGCATGCATTACCACGCATGCGTTGTACATCACGAAGTCATTACTACGCATTTTTTTAGAACGCATGGTCATTTACCACGCATGCCTTTACAACGAATTTTGTTGTAAAGGTATGTATGGTAAATGACCATGCGTTCTAAAAACATGTAGACGATCCATGTCGGTGTAAGGAAACAGAGGCTGTTCCGTTTCCTCACAACGACGTGCACCGCCCCTCAGAGATGACGTGAAGCAGGAACCACGAGGAGAGAGGAACCATGAGGAGTGAGAGGTAAGGGGTATTGGGCATGGGGTGGGGGTTTCTTTTCTAGGGTTTAGGGTAGTGCAGTGGTGTTTGGGTGGTGTAGGGGGACGTGCTGGGGGTAGTGTTTTAGGATTTAGGGTAGTGCAGTGGTGTTTGGGTAGTGTAGGGGGTCGTGCTGGGGATAGTGTTTTAGGGTTTAGGGTAGTGCAGTAGTGTAGGGGGTCGTGCTGGGGGTAGTGTTTTAGGGTTTAGGGTAGTGCAGTGGTGTATGGGTAGTGTAGGGGGTCGTGCTGGGGTAGTGTTTTAGGGTTTAGGGTAGTGCAGTGGTGTTTGAGTAGTGTAGGGGGTCCTGCTGGTGGTAGTGTTTTAGGGTTTAGGGTAGTGCAGTGGTGTTTGTGTAGTGTAGGGGTCATGCTGGGGGTAGTGTTTTATCGTTTAGGGTAGTGCAGTGGTGTTTGGGTAGTGTAGGGGGTCGTGCTGGGGGTAGATTTAGGGTTTAGGGTAGTGCAGTGGTGTTTGGGTAGTGTAGGGAGTCGTGCTGGGGGTAGTGTTTTAGGGTTTATGTTAGTGCAGTGGTGTTTGGGTAGTGTAGGGGGTAGTGCTGGGGTAGTGTTTTAGGGTTTAGGGCAGTGCAGTGGTGTTTGTGTAGTGAAGGGGTCATGCTGTGGGTAGTGTTTTAGGGTTTAGGGTAGTGCAGTCATGTTTGTGTAGTGTAGGGGGTCGTGTTTTAGGGTATAGGGTAGTGCAGTGGTGTTTGGGTAGTGTAGGGGGTCATGCTGGGGTTAGTGTTTTAGGGTTTAGGGTAGTGCAGTGGTGTTTGGGTAGTGTGGGAGGTCATGCTGGGGGTATATTTAGGGTTTAGGGTAGTGCCGTGGTGTTTGTGTAGTGTGGGAGGTCATGCTGGGGGTATATTTAGGGTTTAGTGTAGTGCAGTGGTGTTTGGGTAGTGTAGGGAGTCGTGCTGGGGGTCGTGTTTTAGGGTTTAGGGTAGTGCAGTGGTGTTTGGGTAGTGTAGGGAGTCGTGCTGGTGGTAGTGTTTTAGGGTTTAGGGTAGTGCAGTTATGTTTGGGTAGTGTAGGGTGTCGTGCTGGGGGTAGTGTTTTAGGGTTTAGGGTAGTGGAGTGGTGTTTGGGTAGTGGAGGGGGTAGTGTTTTAGGGTTTAGGGTAGTGCGCCCAACCAGTCACAATATCGGTGGACAAAGGGGATCCTGACTCTTTGGAACGCTCCGTCAATTGAATAATTTGGGTCAAGGGCCCTACCACGTCCAAGACCTATCAATTCCTTTCTTGGGATCCCTCATATACTTGGAGAAAAAGGTACATAGTTTCTCATCAATTTCAGGCATGTGTGCCACCTTCCCCTTCAGTGAGAGCCTGGGGCATTCTCCCCTCATCCTATTCCTGACCTCCCTTTCAAGGGGTTGATGGATTTTCCCCACCACATACTCTGCCACTTTGGCGTCAGGTGTCCACTCTGCCGACCTAGGATGGTAAATTTGGGTAGGCTCGAACATGTCCGAGTGGACTCCGTCCCCAACTGGGGACTGAGAGGAGTGGGACTCTGGATGCCAGGGACGCCCCGAGTCCTTATCCTCATCGGAGGAGAAATCGTCCTCCGATACACCCTCTCCCTCTAAGGGAAACCCGCCGTCGGGGTCTACAATAGTGGTGACAGTGTCGCAATTTTCTCCGGACCCCTCCTCCTCCCGGCAGGGTGCATGTTTTAGCGTTCACGCACTCTTGAGGAAGGTCTCCGTAAGTTTATCAAATCCTTCCAAGTGCCCCGCGTTATGCTTAACGGCCACTTTATTCCCCATCTGGGAGCTACTTGGACCCGCCACCACCAGATCTGGGTCACTGAACACCCCAGGGATGCTTTTCGCCAGCTTATCAACCTGATCCCTAAGAGGAGCCAGCGCCCTAGAAATAGCCAGAGAGAGGGCTTGGTCCACTGCTGGAGGGAGAAGTTGGGGGCCATTCCTCCTCCACTTCCTGGTAGGAGGAGTAAAAATGGTCTTCTGGAGAAGACATGATAGCAGAGGGTGTGAGCACAGAACAAATGCCCTTAAAATCCTTAAGACAGCCCCCTCGCCGGTGCTCCAACAGCTGGGCTTTCCCCGAAGCTGTTATAAGAATAGACTGAGGCGCAATACCAATTACCACCAACAGGTGGCGCTGGTCACTAACGTGGTTGTGTGGGGAAATCACCGCGTAGCGGTGTCAAAATTAGGCAAGGGTTGGTCGGGAATCAAGCGGACACTAAAGGAGTGACCGGATTCCCAAACACGCGTAAAGACCAGCGGGAGCGCTCGACGGAGCTGCCTCGCTCGGACCAGACGCGCCTGACAGGATCTCACCGCGCGCAGAGCACACAGCGGGAGAAACTGCGAGGGGGAGAACACGCTCGGGCAAGAGCCTGCTGCGCAGGGAATATGAAACAATACCAAGGCAATAATGCTAATAACGTGCACAAGAAACCGTAATACAAACAGCAACAACGTCAGATTAAGCAAAGAATGTAAGGAATGCACTTAACTGATGAGCAGTGAAGAAAGAGGAAGCGGAAGGGACGTCACGATATTATATACGATGGACTGTGATATAATTGGACTATAGTTGCCTTGGAGACTACCCCCTAATGGTTCATGGGTTGTGTAGTCTTTTGTTTAATGATTGTTGTGTTACGTTTTCTTTGAACTGCAATGCAAATAAAGTGAGGAAAGATATGCATAATGCTCGCCTCCGTCCTGCCATAGAATTCATTAAACTTTATTTGATCTGATTTAGAAACATAGATCATAAAAGTGTACATAAAAACAGTAAATCCTCTTTCCTAATACAATACAGTGAGAATTAATTAAAACCAGTAGGTAAAAACGGGTGTTACAAAGCCCGGTTCAGAGCAACTTCAGGTTAACAGAATCGTAAAGTTCAATGTTTCGCAAGATCAATCTCATGTACTTCGTGCAAAAAACGCAATAAGGGGTCCAAGTAAGATGTAACGCTCCAATACCTGACCAGTTTGCACTATATAAAACTGCAGAAAAACTAAAAATAAAAAGTGTTTTGCACACTTCTGTCATTGGGCTATATGTGGGCTACATCTGGGTGATATTTGTGCTACATTTGGGCTCTTTTTTCTCTGGTGGCCATCGTGGGAGACTTATTTGTTATGAAGTTTCCTAATTTCGTCATTTACTGCAGTCTCCTCAGTAGGAAATGCTTTCAGTTTTTTACTTTGATTCCATCAAGAAGGCATTCAGATGTGTCACACATTTGCCATAAATTCAGAATGTTAGCACTCTAGTTGTTCATTAGATCACTGTAGTAAAGCTACTGCTCACCAGGGAGTTAACTGGAAGTCTACTGCTGGTATTGAAAGTGATTGTTTCAGTCTGCATGTCAGAATTTTCTAATGAAATAGAAGAGGATTTGAGATCTCACTTAAAACATGCCCTAAATTTTCTTTCTGCAGCACTAACCATAATTTCTATGACAAAATGAACCCCTCATTTTGTTCCTTTTTAAATTAAATGTTTTAAGAGTTACCAGTTTATTCCAATCAAGATGGCTTCAGGTGTGCCATAATTTTGTCATAAGTAAAACTGTTAGCGCTCTAGTTGTTCTTTAGAACACTCTGGGAAGCTGCAGTAGAACACAAAGGCATCAACTGACAGGCTGCTCCTGTTGAAATATAACAGGAAGATATTTGAGATCACACTTGAAACATGTCCTAATTTTTCTTTCTACAGCACTAACCATAATTTCTATGACAAAATGAACCCCATCATTTTGTTCCTTTTTAAATTAAATGTTTTAAGTGTTACCAGTTTATTCCAATCAAGATGGCTTCAGGTGTGCCATACTTTTGTCATAAGTAAGGCTGTTAGCACTCTAGTTGTTCTTTAGAACACTCTGGGAAGCTGCAGTAGAACACAAAGGAATCAACTGACAGTCTCTGCCCTTGTTGGATGTACATGTTTTACTGAGAATGTCAGACTTCATTCTCACATGACTGAGAAAGATAATGTGAATTTACAGAAAATATGCTCTCATTTTAGCTTCTGGAGCACCTTCCAAAACTGTATGGGACAAGCATGTGAAAATAGTTTTCTCTCAAACATGATTCATGAAATCCCAGCAGAAGGTTTTTCACAGGGTAAAATCACCTTAGAACACACCACAATTCCTGAAATTAGTATGGTACCATCAACAAATGAATTCTAATGTAACTAAAGTCTGTTATCACCCTTTATAGTTCTCCTTTTGGTAACCCTCAAAATCTTCGATTCACTACAATGCATTTCAATGGGGTACTATCATTTATATTGGTCCCAAGATGGCTGCCAGCAATTCCAGGATGAAGTGCTGACAGTCAATCAGATCTCACTATGACATGTGTGGTTAGGCTCCGCCCAGATATATATGTGTTTTCTTTTTCAAATTTCTCAGGAACTACTGAACGGATTTATACCATTTAACCAAAAGGCACGACTCTGAACCAAGGGCTACCTTTTTGCCAAATTTGGTGTAATTCCGTTCAGCAGTTCGGGCTGTAGCTGCGATGAAAGGTTCCTATGGAAAATTGCATGGGGAAAACATGTTTTGGGACCCCCCTTTTTTCTCAGCCCCCACCTGATGAATCACCCCGAGACTTTCAGGATAGGAGCGGACCGGAGCGCCCCACGAGTTTTGAAAATTTCGCGAAGATTCGTCAACCGGCGCCAAAGTTATTTCAAATAGAATGTTGCGGATTTCCTATGGAAAATAGGTCCTAACTATAACTATCTACTGGCGACCGCCAGTAGATAATATATATATATATATATATTCACTGAAAAAACCATAGGTTTCAGGGGCGTTATAGTTAGTTGGACATTTCCATCGTACAAAACCATAGAAATTCTCCCGTTATAGTTAGTTCAGCTAACTGTAACTTGCGCGCCCTCAATGCACTGCTGATGACGTCACATATTACATCACTCATGACATGGTCAGTGACATCACTCATGACATCACTGATGACATCTCAAATGACATCACTGATGACATCACTGATGGATGACATCATCCTTGTGATAGAGTGGCAGACCTCCTCTCACCCTAATATAACCTTTGATACACACACTCAAAAATACAAACTAACATTTTCAAAACAATGGACACACCAATACCAGTTACAACACACCTATTCAGTAATTCCAAGATCTACACACACATCCACTCATTCACCAACAGTCCCTATACAGTCACTCAAACATGTACTCACTCATCATATGTACTCATACACCTATACATCCTTTTACACACCGCCACTCATCCATAGAGTTACTCACACACATAGTCACACATGCAAACAAAGTATCAAACATCCATTTACTTGCATATACAGTTATAAACACACACTACCACACTTACTTCTACAGAAACTTACACATACTTACTCTCTTAAACAATCACTTATAGAAACACCTACTTATTTGTACAGGAACTCTTCCAATCTCTCACTCTCACATATACTCACTTATATACACCAATACTCACATATACTAGTTTAAAACATATGTAGTTACTCATAAAGACACTATTGAGACAGTCATTCACTCACTAACACACCCATACACATACTCATCCACCTATACAGTCCTGCACACATGCTGTCTTCAACACATACAAACAGTGAGTCACTCATTCATGCATCTATGCACTAAGTAATACCCCCACCAAACCATACAGACACTCAGACACTCATACTGATACTCAAAAAACCAACTAATAACCCATATAGACACTCATGTAGCTACTCACCAACCCATGCAGCCACTTATACACAAAGTGAGAGACTGATACAGATATTTTCATATTTAAACATTACTCACTAACCCATGTATTCACTAAGATACGCTTAGTCAGTTATACAATCAATTTTACAAAAAAAATCATCCATTTAGACACTTATATACCCATTTATTCTTCCATCGACCTTGAGATATACATATATAAAACATATTTAATTTTCAGAAAAACACACATTCACTGGATGATGTCATTTGAGATGTCATCAGTGATGTCATGAGTGATGTCACTGACCATGTCATGAGTGATGTAATATGTGACGTCATCAGCAGTGCATTGCGGATGCGCGAGTTATAGTTAGCTGAACTAACTATAACGGGGGAATTTCTATGGTTTTGTACGATGGAAATGTCCAACTAACTATAACGCCCCTGAAACCTATGGTTTTTTCAGTGAATTTCTAAGGTTTTTTAAATGCAAATTTCTAACTATAACGTGCCTGAAACCTATGGTTTTTTCAGTGAATTTCTAAGGTTTTTTAAATGCTAATTTCTAACTATAACGTGCCTGAAACCTATGGTTTTTTCAGTGAATATATATATATTTATTATACTATGTATACATGTGAAAATGTCTCGGTCCCCTGTTTGCCTCGGTGGCACGGAAAAAATGGGTGGAACTGACGTCAGCACGCCGACGAGGTCCTCTTATGGCTCCGATGACGTCATACGGTGTCGCGAGCGGAGCCGTGCTCGTTGACGTGGGAGAGCTAGGAAAGAATTTCCGTGGAATGCTGGTGCAGGGGATATTCACCTAAGTGTTCAGGCTAGTCCTTTGGGAGCAACTGTTTATGTTGCCACTCCAGAAACCGAAACCAGTGATCCGAGGGCAGAGGCCCTGCAGATGGCACATGAGGTGGGGTGCCCAGCCGTGTGCACCGGTGGGGCAGCGAAGTGACAAGCACCACAACCCACAGAAAAGGTAACGAGGGCACTGAATAACACAGGATCTTCTCTTTGTATCTGGCAGGAACAACAAGGTTAAAATGCCCTAGTTCCAAAATGTAGAATTAGTGCTACAACGGTCTTCAAGAGGACCTGCGATGGATGCCGCTTCTGCCTTCCATACACTGGAGGCGGCACATGGGTCACGCAGTACGGTCATACTGCGGTGGGACGCACACTCGTTGACCTCTCATGGCACTGCTCCACACTTCGGGGACAACGCTTTCCATTAGCTGTGTTTTCTGATGACGTGTTCTGAAGGCTGTTAGCACTCTAGTTGTTCTTTAGAACACTCTGGGAAGCTGCAGTAGAACACAAAGGCATCAACTAGCAGGCTGCTCCTGTTGAAATATAACAGGAAGATATTTGAGATCTCACTTAAAACATGTCCTAATTTTTCTTTCTACAGCACTAACCATAATTTCTATGACAAAATTAACCCCATCATTTTGTTCTTTTTTAAATTAAATGTTTTAAGTGTTACCAGTTTATTCCAATCAAGATGGCTTCAGGTGTGCCATACTTTTGTCATAAGTAAGGCTGTTAGCACTCTAGTTGTTCTTTAGAACACTCTGGGAAGCTGCAGTAGAACACAAAGGCATCAACTGACAGGCTGCTCCTGTTGAAATATAACAGGAAGATATTTGAGATCTCACTTAAAACATGTCCTAATTTTTCTTTCTACAGCACTAACCATAATTTCTATGACAAAATGAACCCCATCATTTTGTTCCTTTTTATATTAAATGTTTTAAGTGTTACCAGTTTATTCCAATCAAGATGGATTCAGGTGTGCCATAATTTTGTCATAAGTAAGGCTGTTAGCACTCTAGTTGTTCTTTAGAACACTCTGGGAAGCTGCAGTAGAACACAAAGGAATCAACTGACAGTCTCTGCCCTTGTTGGATGTACATGTTTTACTGCAAATGTCAGACTTCATTCTCACATGACTGAGAAAGATAATGTGAATTTACAGAAAATATGCTCTCATTTTAGCTTCTGGAGCACCTTCCAAAACTGTATGGGACAAGCATGTGAAAATAGTTTTCTCTCAAACATGATTCATGATATCCCAGCAGAAGGTTTTTCACAGGGTAAAATCACCTTAGAACACACCACAATTCCTGACATTAGTATGGTACCATCAACAAATGAATTCTAATGTAACTAAAGTCTGTTATCACCCTTTATAGTTCTCCTTTTGGTAACCCTCAAAATGTTCGATTCACTACAATGCATTTCAATGGGGTACTATCATTTATATTGGTCCCAAGATGGCTGCCAGCAATTCCAGGATGAAGTGCTGACAGCCAATCAGATCTCACGATGACATGTGTGGTTAGGCTCCCCCAGATATATATGTGTTTTCTTTTTCAAATTTCTCAGAAACTACTGAACGGATTTACACCATTTAAGCAAAAGGCACGACACTGAACCAAGGGCTACCTCTTTGCCAAATTTGGTGTAATTCCGTTCAGCAATTCGGGCTGTAGCTGCGATGAAAGGTCCCTATGGAAAAATGAATGGGGAAAACACGTTTTGGGACCCCCCTTTTTTCTCGGCCCCCGCTTGACGAATCACCCTGAGGAGTGGACCGGAGCGCCCCAACAAGTTGGAAACTTTCGCGAAGATTCGTCAACCGGCGCCAACGTTATTGCAAATAGAATGTTGCGGATTTCCTGTGGAAAATAGGTCCTAACTATAACTATCTACTGGCGACCGCCAGTAGATAATATATATATATATATATATATATATATTCACTGAAAAAACCATAGGTTTTAGGGAAAGTTATAGTTAGTTGGACATTGCACTCGTACAAAACCCGTGAAATTCCCCCGTTATAGTTAGTTCAGCTAACTATAACTCGCGCCCCGCAATGCACTGCTGATGACGTCACATATTACATCACTCATGACATGGTCAGTGACATCACTGATGACATCACTGATGACATCTCAAATGACATCACTGATGACATCATCCAGTGACTGTGTGTTTGTGTAAAGTTTAAATATGTTTAATATATATAGGGAAAGGCATATTGAAGAATGAGTGGGTGTATAAGCGTCTGAATGGATGATTTTGCAGGTGCGTGACTGAGTCTATAAGTGAGTGATTAAACGTATCTTACTGGATGCATGGGTGAGTGACTAAACTGTGTGAATGTCTGTATCCGTCTGTCTGTTGTTGTGTAAGCAGCTGCATGGGTTTCTGACTAGCTAAATGAGTGTCTATATGGGTTATGGATTGGTTCTCTGAGTATCTGTATGGGTGCCTCATGGTTTGTGTGGGTGGGGTGTGTGTGACTCTGTGCATAGATGTGTGAGTGGGTGATTCACTGGGTGCATGGTTTCAAGAGTGCGTCTGTGATGGACTGTATGGGTGGGTCAGTGTGTGTATTGGTGTGTTAGTGATTGAATGTATATCTCAGTGGTACATGTGTGAGTAACTACATATGTGAAAGGCAGTATATATGTGTGTTGGAGTATATAAATGGCTATAAGTGAGAGTGTGTGATTGTGAGAGTGGCTATATGGATGAGTGTGTACTTGCATCAGTGTTTGCATAGGAGCGTAAGAATGTGCTAGTATTTTTATGAGTAAGTGAGCTGGTGTGTATAACTGTATAGGTGAGTAAATGGGAGTGTGATTAATTATTAGCATGACTGACTAGGTGTGTGAGTACCTCTATGGATGAGTTGCGTTGCGTGAGTGTTTATATAGGTGTATGAGTGCATATGATAGTCCTGTACTGAGTGACTGTAAGTATGAGTGACTGTACGGGTGAGTGAGTAGATGTGTGTGTGTAGACCTAAGAATCAGTGAGTGGGTATGTACTTATTGGTATTGGAGTGTGTATGGTTTTGAGAATGGCAGTCTGTAATTTAGAGTGGGTGTATCAAAAGTTATATTAGGGTGTGAGAAGATGCATTAAATTCTCACATGGATGATGTCATCAGTGATGTCATTTGAGATGTCATCAGTGATGTCATCAGTGATGTCACTGACCATGTCATGAGTGATGTAATATGTGACGTCATCAGCAGTGCATTGCGGGGCGCGAGTTATAGTTAGCTGAACTAACTATAACGGGGAATTTCACGGGTTTTGTACGAGTGCAATGTCCAACTAACTATAACTTTCCCTAAAACCTATGGTTTTTTCAGTGAATTTCAAAGGTTTTTAAATGCTAATTCCTAACTATAACAAGCCTGAAACCTATGGTTTTTTCAGTGAATTTCAAAGGTTTTTTAAATGCTAATTCCTAACTATAACATGTCTGAAACCTATGGTTTTTTTCAGTGAATTTCAAAGGTTTTGTAAATGACAATTTTTAAATGTATTAATTGTTATATTTATTTTTTTTATACTGATTTACTACATTTTTTTAAACTATTTATTTTTAGATGTTTTATTTTTTAAATTACATTGTAATTACATTATACATTACATTACAAAATATACTTTCTCAGAATGAATTACTTTAGTTTAAATACTTTGCAAATAGGCAATAGACTTTTAAGTACAGTAGTTACAGTTGTTGCAATGGGCAACACAATTTCAAACACAATGCAACATTGAGCTCAATGTGAATTTCTAGCTAAATGCAATTAGTTACTTTATGGATTACTTTTTC
Source organism: Calotriton arnoldi (assembly GCA_963921515.1). Lineage (NCBI taxonomy): Eukaryota > Metazoa > Chordata > Amphibia > Caudata > Salamandridae > Calotriton > Calotriton arnoldi. Next base: position 153,525 of record CAWUFW010002583.1, read on the forward strand.
TAACCACAGGACTGGATCCTAGATTCAGTCCTGGGACATCTCCTGTAAACAGTTGAGTAAAAGCGTTTTGGTTACAGTAGTGATTTTTAAGGAATATTATTGTATTTTAAAAGTTGACACTTAGAAACCTTTTCACATAGAATCACCAATGTTATCCTATGGGAGGAAATTCACTTAGCAGGTAAGTAGTGTTATCGTTACTTTTTCTTACTCAGTGGTGGATCCTGGATCCAGCACTGGTGCATCTCCTGTAAACAGTTGAAAGAATGCGTTTAAGTCATACAGGCAATTTTTAAGGAATATTTGTAGTTTGTGAAAATTAACACTTTGAAACTTTTCTGCTGAAAACAAGACAATGGATTCCTACGGAAGGAAATATAAGTTACTGGTAAGTACGGTTAAAATTACTTTTCAGGATCAGTACTGGGCTGAAAGATGCAGCACTGAGGTCTCTCCTGATAACAGGTGAGTAAATCGGAATTCGTATTTTGGCTGATTTTAGAGGAATATTTGTATGTTTCAAAAATCGACACTTAGAAACTTTTTCAGCAAAAAGCAGGCAATGATATCCTATGGAAGGAAATTCAAGTTACTGGTAAGTATGGTTAAAATTACTTTTCAGGATCAGTACTGGGCTGAAAGATGCAGCACTGAGGTCTCTCCTGATAACAGGTGAGTAAATCGGAATTCGTATTTCGGCTGATTTTAGAGGAATATTATAAAGTTCCAAAACTCCACACTTAGAAGAATTTCCAAGTGAAACCAGTCAATGATATCCTATGGAAGGAAATTCAAGTTACTGGTAAGTACGGTTAAAATTACTTTTCAGGATCAGTACTGGGCTGAAAGATGCAGCACTGAGGTCTCTCCTGATAACAGGTGAGTAAATCGGAATTCGTATTTCGGCTGATTTTAGAGGAATATTATAAAGTTCCAAAACTCCACACTTAGAAGAATTTCCAAGTGAAACCAGTCATTGATATCCTATGGAAGGAAATTCAAGTTACTGGTAAGTACGGTTAAAATTACTTTTCAGGAGCAGTACTGGGCTGAAAGATGCAGGACTGAGTTCTCTCCTGATAACAGGTGAGTAAATCGGAATTCGTAGTTCGGCTGATTTTAGAGGAATATTTGCACAATGGTGAAGGGAGGGAGCGTGGCCTGAGGTGACATCTGTGCAAACGCGCCCCGTGGCGCGTTTTAAGTTGGGGGATTAAGTCCCCTTGAATCATGAGCGTCCCTGGGGTCCAACTAGCCCACCCTGTACCTCCAGTATGCGCCAGGGAGCTGCGTTGCAGAGAGGTGTTCAGAGGCCACGCCCCTTTTTGCACCTCTCTGCAACGCAGCTCTGTGGCGCTTTCTGGACGTACCTGGTGGGCTAGTTCGCCCCCAGGGACCCTCAGGATTGAAGGGGATTTCATTCCCCATCTTAAAATGCGCCACGGGGCCTGTTTGTACACATGTCACCTGAAGCCCCGCCCCCTCCCTTCATCACTGTGCAAACGTGCCCCATGGCGCGTTTTAAGTTGGGGGATTAAGTCCCCTTGAATACTGAGGGTCCCTGGAGTCCAACTAGCCCACCATGTACCTCCAAAATGCGCCACAGAGCTGCGTTGCAGAGAGGTGTAAAAAGGGGCGTGGCCTCTGTACACCTCTCTGCAACGCAGCACCCTGGCGCATACCGGAGGTTCCTGGTGGGCTGGTTGGCCCCCAGGGACCCCCAGTATTCAAGGGGAATTACTTCCCCTTCTTAAAACGCACCAGGGGGCGTGTTTGCAGACTGCTGCAGGGAGGGGGCGGGGCCTCGGCACGATGCCGGTCTTTTTTTTTTGTTTTTTTTTGTTGTTGCTTTTTTCTGCCCAGAGGGTCCTTGTGGGACCCCCTGAGCAGACCTAGGGGGTCAGGGTGTTTCTACCCTGCCCCCTTTGTGCGTTTTGCACACTTGTTTCTTGTGTTTTTTTTTTTTTAATCAGTGGGATCCGCGCACCCTAAGCGCATCCCGCCGATTTTGAGAAAAAAAAATGCTTTTTTCTGCCCAGGGGGTCCTTGTGGGACCCCCTGAGCAGACCTAGGGGGTCAGGGTGTTTCTACCCTGCCCCCTTTGTGCGTTTTGCGCACTTGTTTCTTCTGCTTTTTTTTTTTAATCGGCGGGATCCGCGCACCCTAAGCGCATCCCGCCGTTTAAAAAAAAAATATATGCTTTTTTCTGCCCAGGGGGTCCTTGTGGGACCCCCTGAGCAGACCTAGGGGTCAGGGTGTTTCTACCCTGCCCCCTTTTGCGCTTGCGCACTTGTTTCTGTCCCTCGGTTCTACCGAGGACAAAATGGCTGCCAACACTTCCTGATTTGGAGTGTTGACAGCCACTTGACAGCCAATTAGCATGCAGCTCGTGATCGGGACGGTGCGCGCAGGGTGCGCTCAGGATACGCGGACCCTACTCGCCCATAGATATATATGTGACTTTACTTTTGATTTTCTCAGGAACTACTGAACGGATTTACACCATTTAAGCAAAAGGCATGACACTGAACCAAGGGCTACCTCTTTGCCAAATTTGGTGTAATTCCGTTCAGCAGTTCGGGCTGTAGCTGCGACTAAAGGTTCCTATGGAAAAATGAATGGGGAAAACGCATTTTGGGACCCCTTTTTTCTCGGCCCCGCTTGACGAATCAACCCGAGACTTTCAGGGTAGGAGCGGAGCGCCCCAACAAGTTGGAAGCTTTCGCGAAGATTCGTCAACCGGCGCAAGAGTTATTTCAAATAGAATGTCGCGGATTTCCTATGGATAATAGGTCCTAACTATAACTATCTACTGGCGACCGCCAGTAGATAAAATATATATTATCTACTGGCGGTCGCCAGTAGATAGTTATAGTTAGGACCTATTTTCCATAGAAAATCCGCAACATTCTATTTGAAATAACTCTTGCGTCGGTTGACGAATTTTCGCGAAATTTTCAAACTTTATGGCCCGCTCCGGTCCGCTCCTACCCTGAACGTTTTGGGGTGATTCGTCAAGCGGGGCCGAGAAAAGGGGGGTCCCAAAACGTGTTTTCCCCATTCATTTTCCCATAGGAAACTTTAGCCACGGCTACAGCCCGAACTGCTGAACGGAATTACACCAAATTTGGCAAAGAGGTAGTTCTTGGTTCAGAAAGAACCCTTTTGTTAAATGGTGTAAATCCGTTCAGTGGTTGCTGAGAAAATCAAAAGTAAAAACACATATATATCTGGGCGGAGCCTAACCACACATGTCATCGTGAGATCTGATTGGCTGTCAGCACTTCATCCTGGAATTGCTGGCAGCCATCTTGGGACCAATATAAATGATAGTACCCTATTGAAATGCATTTTAGTGAATCGAAGATTTTGAGGGTTACCAAAAGGAGAACTATAAAGGGTGATAACAGACTTTAGTTACATTAGAATTCATTTGTTGATGGTACCATACTAATTTCAGGAATTGTGGTGTGTTCTAAGGTGATTTTACCCTGTGAAAAACCTTCTGCTGGGATATCATGAATCATGTTTGAGAGAAAACTATGTTCACATGCTTGTCCCATACAGTTTTGGAAGGTGCTCCAGAAGCTAAAATGAGAGCATATTTTCTGTAAATTCACATTATCTTTCTCAGTCATGTGAGAATGAAGTCTGACATTCTCAGTAAAACATGTACATCCAACAATGGCAGAGACTGTCAGTTGATTCCTTTGTGTTCTACTGCAGCTTCCCAGAGTGTTCTAAAGAACAACTAGAGTGCTAACAGCCTTACTTATGACAAAAGTATGGCACACCTGAAGCCATCTTGATTGGAATAAACTGGTAACACTTAAAACATTTAATTTAAAAAGGAACAAAATGATGGGGTTCATTTTGTCATAGAAATTATGGTTAGTGCTGTAGAAGGAAAAATTAGGACATGTTTCAAGTGTGATCTCAAATATCTTCCTGTTATATTTCAACAGGAGCAGCCTGTCAGTTGATGCCTTTGTGTTCTACTGCAGCTTCCCAGAGTGTTCTAAAGAACAACTAGAGTGCTAACAGTCTTACTTATGACAAAAGTATGGCACACCTGAAGCCATCTTGATTGGAATAAACTGGTAACACTTAAAACATTTAATTTAAAAAGGAACAAAATGAGGGGGTTCATTTTGCCATAGAAATTATGGTTAGTGCTGTAGAAAGAAAAATTAGGACATGTTTTAAGTGAGATCTCAAATATCTTCCTGTTATATTTCAACAGGAGCAGCCTGTCAGTTGATGCCTTTGTGTTCTACTGCAGCTTCCCAGAGTGTTCTAAAGAACAACTAGAGTGCTAACAGCCTTACTTATGACAAAAGTATGGCACACCTGAAGCCATCTTGATTGGAATAAACTGGTAACACTTAAAACATTTAATTTAAAAAGGAACAAAATGAGGGGGTTCCTTTTGCCATAGAAATTATGGTTAGTGATGCAAAAAGAAAATTTAGGGCATGTTTTAAGTGAGATCTCAAATTCTCTTCTATTTCATTAGAAAATTCTGACATGCAGACTGAAACAATCACTTTCAATACCAGCAGTAGACTTCCAGTTAACTCCTTGGTGAGCAGTAGCTTTACTACAGTGATCTAATGAACAACTAGAGTGCTAACATTCTGAATTTATGGCAAATGTGTGACACATCTGAATGCCTTCTTGATGGAATCAAAGTAAAAACTGAAAGCATTTCCTACTGAGGAGACTGTAGTAAATGAGGAAATTAGGAAACTTCATAACAAATAAGTCTCCCAAGATGGCCACCAGAGAAAAAGAGCCCAAATGTAGCACAAATATCACCCAGAGGTAGCCCACATATAGCCCAATGACAGAAGTGTGCAAAACACTTTTTATTTTTTGTTTTTTTGCAGTTTTGTATAGTGCAGACTTGTCAGGTATTGGAGTGCTTTACATGAGCATTGGTTACATCACACAAGGACAAATTCATGTTAGTTGACCCCTACACTACCCAAACACCACTGCACTACCCTAAACTCAAAACACTACCCCCAGCACGACCCCCTACACTACCCAAACACCACTGCACTACCCTAAACCCTAAATCAACCCCCTACACTACACAAATACCACTGCACTACCCTAAACCCTAAAACACTAGAACCCAGCACGACCCCCTACAGTACACAAACACCACTGCACTACCCTAAAACACTACCCCCTACACTACACAAACACCATTGCACTACCCTAAACCCTAAAACACTACCCCCAGCATGACCCCCTACACTACACAAACACCACTGCACAACCCTAAACCCTAAAACACTACCCCAGCACGACCCCCTACACTACCCAAACACCACTGCACTATCCTAAACCCTAAAACACTACCCCCAGCATGACTCCCTACACTACACAAACACCACTGGACTACCCTAAACCCTAAAACACTACCCCCAGCACGACTCCCTACACTACCTAAACACCACTGCACTACACCTAAACCCTAAATCTACCCCCAGCATGACCTCCCACACTACACAAACACTACTGCACTACCCTAAACCCTAAAACACTACCCCCAGCACGACCCCTACACTACCCAAACACCACTGCACTACTCTAAACCCTAAAACACTAACCCCAGCATGACTCCCTACACTACCCAAACACCACTGCACTACCCTATACCCTAAAACACGACCCCGTACACTACACAAACACAACTGCACTACCCTAAACCCTAAAACACTACCCACAGCATGACCCCCTACACTACACAAACACCACTGCACTACCCTAAACCCTAAAACACTACCCCCTACACTACACAAACACCACTGCCCTACCCTAAACCCTAAAACACAACCCCAGCATGACCCCCTACACTACACAAACACCACTGCACTACTCTAAACTCCCCTACACTATACAAAACACCACTGCATTACTCTAAACCCTAAAACACTACCCCAGCATGACCCCCTCACAACACAAACACCACTGCACTACCCTAAACCCTAAATCGACCGCCAGCACGACCCCCTACACTACCCAAACACTACTGCCATACCCTAAACCCTAAAACACTACCCCCAGCATGAACCCCTACACTACCCAAACACCACTGCACTACCCTAAACCTTAAAACACTACCCCAGCACTACCCCCTACACTACACAAACACCACTGCACTACCCTAAACCCTAAAACACTACCCCAGCACTACCCCTACACTACCCAAACACCACTGCACTAACATAAACCCTAAAACACTACCCCCAGCACAACCCCCTACACTACACAAACACCACTGCACTACCCTAAACCCTAAAACACTACCCCAGCACGACTCCCTACACTACCCAAACACCACTGACCTACCCTAAACCCTAAATCTACCCCAGCACGACTCCCTACACTACCCAAACACCACTGCACTACCCTAAACCATAAAACACTACCCCCAGCATGACCCCCTACACTACACAAACACCACTGCACTACCCTAAACCCTAAAACACTAACCCAGCACGACTCCCTACACTACCCATACACCACTGCACTACCCTAAAGCCTAAAACACTACCCCCAGCATGACCCCCTACACTACTGCACTACCCTAAACCCTAAAACACTACCCCAGCACGACTCCTACACTACCCAAACACCACTGCACTACCCTAAACCCTAAAACACTACCCTCAGCACGACCCCCTACACCACCCAAACACCACTGCACTACCCTAAACCCTAGAAAAGAACCCCCCACCCCATGCCCAATCCCCCTTACCTCTCACTCTCGTGGTTCCTCTCTCCTCGTGGTTCCTGCTTCACGTTGTCTCTGAGGGGCGGTGCACGTCATTGTGAGGAAACGGAACAGCCTCTGTTTCCTTACAATGACATGGATCGTCTACATGTTTTTTAGAACGCATGGTCATTTACCATACATACCTTTACAACAAAATTTGTTGTAAAGGCATGCGTGGTAAATGACCATGCGTTCTAAAAATGCGTAGTAATGACTTTATGATGTACAACGCATGCGTGGTAATGCATGCGTTGTAATGGTATCGCAAAGTAAAAAGTCGTTGTAACGGCTGTTTACCGATCGAAGCTGGCCCCTGTTCTTCAGTGAGACGTTTATTTGATTAATTAGGAGGAAGGAATGTGTTTTTTTACCGAAAAGTGCATTCCCAGCTGTTGTATTGTGAAAGTGTCCGCGTGGCCTGGTTTCACTTCCGGTGAGAGAGTGGAAGAGTCTGTTTGGATCTAAAGGAGTTCTGTTGTTGGACGGGGCCGGCGCGACATGTCATCAGAAAACATAGCTAATGGAAAGCGTCCTCCCTGAAGTGTGGAGCAGTGCCATGAGAGGTCAATGAGTGTGCGTCCAACCGCAGTATGACCGTACCGCGTGACCCATGTGCCACCTCCAGGGTACGGGAGGCAGAAGCGGCATCGCAGGTCCTCTTGAAGACCGTTGTAGCACTAATTCTACATTTTGGTACTAGGGCATTTTAACTTCGTTGTTCCTGCCAGATACAAAGAGAAGATCCTGTGTTATTCAGTGCCCTCGTTACCTTTTTTGTGGGTTGTGGTGCTTGTCACTTCGCTGCCCCGCCGGTGCACACGACTGGGCACCCACCTCGTGTGCCATCTGCAGGGCCTCTGCCCTCGGATCACTGGTTTCGGTTTCTGGAGTGGCAACATAAACAGTTGCTCCCAAAGGACTAGCCTGAACACTTAGGTGAATATCCCCTGCACCAGCATTCCACGGAAATTCTTTCCTAGCTCTACCACGTCAACCCATGCAAATAATTAATCACACTGCCATTTACTCACCTATACAGTTATACACACACCAGCTCACTTACTCATACAAATACTAGCACATTCTTACGCTCTTATACAATCACTGATACAAGTACACACTCATCCATACAGCCACTCTCACAATCACACACTCTCACTTATACCCATTTATATACTCCAACACACATATATACTGTCTTTCACATATGTAGTTACTCACACATGTACCACTGAGATATACATTCACTCACTAACACACCCATACACACACTCACCCACCCATACAGTCCATCACAGATGCACTCTTGAAACCATGCACCCAGTGAATCACCCACTCACACATCTATGCACAGAGTCACACACACCCCACCCACACAAACACTCAGGCACCCATACAGATACTCAGACAACCAATCAATAACCCATGTAGACACTCATGTAGCTATTCGCAAACCAATGCAGCCGCTTACACACTAACAGACAGACGGTTACAGACATTCACACAGTTTAGTCACTAACCCATGCATTCAGTAAGATAAGTTTAATCACTCACTTATAGAGTCAGTCACGCACCTACTAAATCATCCATTCAGACACTTATACACCCACTCATTCTTCAATACGCCTTTCCCTATATATATTAAACATATTTAAACTTTACAGAAACACACAGTCACTGGATGATGTCATCAGTGATGTCATTTGAGATGTCAGCAGTGATGTCATCAGTGATGTCACTGACCATGTCATGAGTGATGTAATATGTGAAAAAACCACATTCCTTCCTCCTAATTAATCAAATAAACGTCTCACTGAAGAACAGGGGCCAGCTTCGATCGGTAAACAGCCGTTACAATGACTTTTTTACTTTGCGATACCATTACAACGCATGCATTACCACGCATGCATTGTACATCACAAAGTCATTACTACGCATTTTTTTATAACGCATGGTCATTTACCACGCATGCCTTTACAACGAATTTTGTTGTAAAGGTATGTATGGTAAATGACCATGTGTTCTAAAAAACATGTAGACGATCCATGTCGTTGTAAGGAAACAGAGGCTGTTCCGTTTCCTCACAACGACATGCACCGCCCCTCAGAGATGACGTGAAGCAGGAACCATGAGGAGAGAGGAACCATGAGGAGTGGGAGGTAAGGGGCATTGGGCATGGGGTGGGGGTTTCTTTTCTAGGGTTTAGGGTAGTGCAGTGGTGTTTGGGTAGTGTAGGGGGTCATGCTGGGGGTAGTGTTTTAGGGTTTAGAGTAGTGCAGTGGTGTTTGGGTAGTGTAGGGGGTCGTGCTGGGGGTAGTGGTTTAGGGTTTAGGGTAGTGCAGTGGTGTTTGGGTCATGTAGGGGGTACTGCTGGGGGTAGTGTTTTAGGGTTTAGGGTAGTGCAATGGTGTTTGGGTAGTGTAGGGGGTACTGCTGGGGGTAGTGTTTTAGGGTTTAGGGTAGGGCAGTGGTGTTTGGGTAGTGTAGGGGGTACTGCTGGGGGTAGTGTTTTAGGGTTTAGGGTACTGCAGTGGAGTTTGGGTAGTGTAAGGGGTCGTGCTGGGGGTAGTGTTTTAGGGTTTAGGGTAGTGCAGTAGTGTTTGTGTAGTATAGGGGGTAGTGTTTTAGGGTTTAGGGTAGTGCAATGGTGTTTGTGTAGTATAGGGGGTCATGCTGGGGGTAGTGTTTTAGGGTTTAGGGTAGTGCAGCGGTGTTTGTGTAGTGTAGGGAGTCATGTTTTAGGGTTTAGGGTAGTGCAGTAGTCTTTGGGTAGTGTAGGGGGTCGTGCGGGGGGTAGTGTTTTAGGGTTTAGGGTAGTGCAGTGGTCTTTGGGTAGTGTAGGGGGTTGTGCGGGGATAGTGTTTTAGGGTTTAGGGTAGTGCATTGGTGTTTGGGTAGTGTAGGGGGTCATGCGTGGGTAGTGTTTTAGGGTTTAGGGCAGTACATTGGTGTTTGGGTAGTGTAGGGGGTCGTGCTGGGGGGAGTGTTTTAGGGTTTAGGGCAGTGCAGTGGTGTATGGGTAGTGTAGGGGGTCGTGCTGGGGGGAGTGTTTTAGGGTTTAGGGCAGTGCGGTGGTGTTCGGGTAGTGTAAGGGGTCGTGCTGGGGGGAGTGTTTTTGGGTTTAGGGCAGTGCAGTGGTGTTCGGGTAGTGTAGGGGGTCGTGCTGGGGGAGTGTTTTAGGGTTTAGGGCAGCCAGTGGTGTTCGGGTAGTGTAGGGGGTCGTGCTGGGGGAGAGTTTTAGGGTTTAGGGTAGTGCAGTGGTGTTCGGGTAGTGTAGGGGGTCGTGCTGGGGGTAGTGTTTTAGGGTTTAGGGCAGTGCAGTGGTGTTCGGGCAGTGTAGGGGGTCGTGCTGGGGTGGTGTTTTAGGGTTTAGGGCAGTGCAGTGGTGTTTGGGCAGTGTAGGGGGTCGTGCTGGGGGTGGTGTTTCAGGGTTTAGGGCAGTGCAGTGGTGTTCGGGCAGTGTAGGGGGTCGTGCAGGGGGTGGTGTTTCAGGGTTTAGGGCAGTGCAGTGGTGTTCGAGCAGTGTAGGGGGTCGTGCAGGGGTGGTGTTTCAGGGTTTAGGGCAGTGCAGTGGTGTTCGGGCAGTGTAGGGGGTCGTGCAGGGGGTGGTGTTTCAGGGTTAAGGGCAGTGGTGTTCGGGCAGTGTAGGGGGTCATGCGGGGTGGTGTTTCAGGGTTTAGGGCAGTGCAGTGGTGTTTGGGCAGTGTATGGGGTCGTGCTGGGGGTTGGTGTTTCGGGGTTTAGGGCAGTGCAGTGGTGTTCGGGCAGTGTAGGGGGTCATGCGGGGGTGGTGTTTCAGGGTTTAGGGCAGTGCAGTGGTGTTCGGGCAGTGTAGGGGGTCATGCAGGGTGGTGGTGTTTCAGGGTTTAGGGCAGTGCAGTGGTGTTCGGGCAGTGTAGGGGGTCGTGCTGGGGGTGGTGTTTCAGGGTTTAGGGCAGTGCAGTGGTGTTCGGGCAGTGTAGGGGGTGGTGCAGGGGGTGTTGTTTCAGGCTTTAGGGCAGTGCAGTGGTGTTCGTGCAGTGTATGGGGTCGTGCTGGGGTGGTGTTTTAGGGTTTAGGGCAGTGCAGTTGTGTTCGGGCAGTGTAGGGGGTCGTACAGGGGGTGGTGGTTCAGGGTTTAGGGCAGTGCAGTGGTGTTTGGGCAGGGTAGGGGGTCGTGCAGGGGGTGGTGTTTCAGGGTTTAGGACAGTGCAGTGGTGTTCATGCAGTGTAGGGGGTCGTGCAGGGGGTGGTGATTCAGGGTTTAGGGCAGTGGTGTTCGGGCAGTGTAGGGGGTCGTGCTGGGGGTGGTGTTTCAGGGTTTAGGACGGTGCAGTGGTGTTCAGGCAGTGTAGGGGGTCATGCTGGGGTGGTGTTTCAGGGTTTAGGGCAGTGCAGTGGTGTTCAGGCAGTGTAGGGGGTCATGCGGGGGTGGTGTTTCAGGGTTTAGGGCAGTGCAGTGGTGTTCGGGCAGTGTAGGGGGTCATGCAGGGTTGTGGTGTTTCAGGGTTTAGGGCAGTGCAGTGGTGTTTGGGCAGTGTAGGGGGTCGTGCTGGGGGTAGTGTTTCAGGGTTTGGGCAGTGCAGTGATGTTCGGGCAGTGTAGGTGGTGGTGCAGGGGGTGGTGTTTCAGGGTTTAGGGCAGAGCAGTGGTGTTCGGGCAGTGTAGGGGGTGGTGCAGGGGGTGGTGTTTCAGGGTTTAGGGCAGTGCAGTGGTGTTCGGGCAGTGTAGGGGGTCGTGCTGGCGCTGGTGTTTCAGGGTTTAGGGCAGTGCCGTGGTGTTCGGGCAGTGTAGGGGGTGGTGCTGGGGCTGGTGTTTCAGGGTTTAGGGCAGTGCAGTGGTGGTCGGGCAGTGTAGGGGGTGGTGCTGGGGCTGGTGTTTCAGGGTTTAGGGCAGTGCAGTGGTGTTCGGGCAGTGTAGGGGGTCATGCTGGGGCTAGTGTTTCAGGGTTTTGGGCAGTGCAGTGGTGTTCGGACAGTGTAGGGGGACGTGCTGGGGGTGGTGTTTTATGGTTTAGGGCAGAGCAGTGGTGTTCGGGCAGTGTAGTGGTTCGTGCTGGGGGTAGTGTTTTAGGGTTTAAGGCAGAGCAGTGGTGTTCGGGCAGAGTAGGGGGTCATGCTGGGAGTGGTGTTTAGGGTTAAGGGCAGTGCAGTGGTGTTCGGGCATTGTAGGGGGTCGTGCAGAGGGTGTTGTTTCAGGGTTTAGGGCAGTGCAGTGGTGTTCGGGCAGTGTAGGGGGTCGTGCTGGGGCTGGTGTTTGAGGGTTTAGGGCAGTGCAGTGGTGTTTCGGGAAGTGTAGGGGGTCGTGCTGGGGCTGGTGTTTCAGGGTTAAGGGCAGTGCAGTGGTGTTCGGGCAGTGTAGGGGGTCGTGCTGGGGCTGGTGTTTCAGGGTTTAGGGCAGTGCCGTGGTGTTCGGGCAGTGTAGGGGGTGGTACTGGGGCTGGTGTTTCAGGGTTTAGGGCAGTGCAGTGGTGGTCGGGCAGTGTAGGGGGTGGTGCTGGGGCTGGTGTTTCAGGGTTTAGGGCAGTGCAGTGGTGTTCGGGCAGTGTAGGGGGTCATGCTGGGGCTGGTGTTTCAGGGTTTAGGACAGTGCAGTGGTGTTCGGGCAGTGTAGGGGGTCATGCTGGGGCTAGTGTTTCAGGGTTTTGGGCAGTGCAGTGGTGTTCGGGCAGTGTAGGGGGACGTGCTGGGGTGGTGTTTTATGGTTTAGGGCAGAGCAGTGGTGTTCGGGCAGTGTAGTGGTTCGTGCTGGGGGTAGTGTTTTAGGGTTTAAGGCAGAGCAGTGGTGTTCGGGCAGAGTAGGGGGTCGTGCTGGGGGTGGTGTTTAGGGTTAAGGGCAGTGCAGTGGTGTTCGGGCAGTGTAGGGGGCCGTGCAGGGGGTGGTGTTTCAGGGTTTAGGGCAGTGCAGTGGTGTTCAGGCAGTGTAGGGGGTCTTGCTGGGGGTGGTGTTTCAGGGTTTAGGGCAGTGGTGTTCGGGCAGTGTAGGGGTCTTGCTGGGGGTGGTGTTTCAGGGTTTAGGGCAGTGCAGTGGTGTTCGGGCAGTGTACGGGGTCTTGCTGGGGGTGGTGTTTCAGGGTTTAGGGCAGTGCAGTTGTGTTTGGGCAGTGTAGGGGGTCTTGCTGGGGGTGGTGTTTCAGGGTTTAGGGCAGTGGTGTTCGGGCAGTGTAGGGGGTCTTGCTGGGGGTGGTGTTTCAGGGTTTAGGGCAGTGCAGTGGTGTTCGGGCAGTGTAGGGGGTCTTGCTGGGGCTGGTGTTTCAGGGTTTAGGGCAGTGCAGTGGTGTTCGGGCAGTGTGGGTTGTCTTGCTGGGGCTAGTGTTTCAGGGTTTAGGGCAGTGCAGTGGTGTTCGGGCAGTGTAGGGGGTCGTGCTGGGGCTGGTGTTTCAGGGTTTAGGGCAGTGCAGTGGTGTTTGGGAAGTGTAGGTGGTCGTGCTGGGGCTAGTGTTTCAGGGTTTAGGGCAGAGCAGTGGTGTTCGGGCAGTGTAGGGGGTTGTGCTGGGGGTGGTGTTTCAGGGTTTAGGGCAGTGCAGTGGTGTTCGGGCAGTGTAGGGGGTCTTGCTGGGGGTGGTGTTTCAGGGTTTAGGGCAGTGGTGTTCAGGCAGTGTAGGGGGTCTTGCTGGGGGTGATGTTTCAGGGTTTAGGGCAGTGCAGTGGTGTTCGGGCAGTGTAGGGGGTCATGTTGGGGGTAGTGTTTCAGGGTTTAGGGCAGTGCAGTGGTGTTCGGGCAGTGTAGGGGGTCGTGCTGGGGGTGGTGTTTCAGGGTTTAGGGCAGTGCAGTGGTGTTCGGGCAGTGTAGGGGGTCGTGCAGGGGGTGGTGTTTCAGGGTTTAGGGCAGTGCAGTGGTGTTCGGGCAGTGTAGGGGGTCGTGCTGGGGGTGGTGTTTCAGGGTAGTGCAGTGGTGTTCGGGCAGTGTAGGGGGTCGTGCTGGGGGTGGTGTTTCAGGGTTTAGGGCAGTGCAGTGGTATTCGGGCAGTGTAGGGGGTCGTGCAGCGGGTGGTGTTTCAGGGTTTAGGGCAGTGCAGTGGTGTTCGGGCAGTGTAGGGGGTCGTTCTGGGGGTGGTGTTTCAGGGTTTAGGGCAGTGCAGTGGTGTTCAGGCAGTGTAGGGGGTCGTGCTGGGGGTGGTGTTTCAGGGTTTAGGGCAGGTCAGTTGTGTTCGGGCAGTGTAGGGGGTCGTGCTGGGGGTGGTGTTTCAGGGTTTAGGGTAGTGCAGTGGTGTTCGGGCAGTGTAGGGGGTCGTGCTGGGGCTGGTGTTTCAGGGTTTAGGGCAGTGCAGTGGTGTTCAGGCAGTGTAGGGGGTCGTGCTGGGGCTGATGTTTCAGGGTTTAGGGCAGTGCAGTGGTGTTCGGGCAGTGTAGGGGGTCGTGCTGGGGCTGGTGTTTCAGGGTTTAGGGCAGGGCAGTAGTGTTTGTGCAGTGTAGGGGGTCCTGCTGGGGGTGGTGTTTCAGGGTTTAGGGCAGTGCAGTGGTGTTCGGGCAGTTTAGGGGGTCGTGCTAGGGCTGGTGTTTCAGGGTTTTGGGCAGAGCAGTGGTGTTGGGCAGTGTAGGGGGTCGTGCTGGGGGTGGTGTTTCAGGGTTTAGGGCAGTGCAGTGGTGTTCGGGCAGTGTAGGGGGTCTTGCTGGGGGTGGTGTTTCAGGGTTTAGGGCAGTGGTGTTCGGGCAGTGTAGGGGGTCTTGCTGGGGGTGATGTTTCAGGGTTTAGGGCAGTGCAGTGGTGTTTGGGCAGTGTAGGGGGTCTTGCTGGGGGTAGTGTTTCAGGGTTTAGGGCAGTGCAGTGGTGTGCGGGCAGTGTAGGGGGTCATGTTGGGGGTGGTGTTTCAGGGTTTAGGGCAGTGCAGTGGTGTTCGGGCCAAGTAGGGGGTCGTGCTGGGCTGGTGTTTCAGGATTTAGGGCAGTGCAGTGGTCGGGCAGTGGAGGTGGTCGTGTTGGGGGTGGTGTTTCAGGGTTTAGGGCAGTGCTGTGGTGTTCGGGCAGTGTAGGGGGTGGTGCTGGGGCTGGTGTTTCAGGGTTTAGGGCAGTGCAGTGGTGTTCGGGCAGTGTAGGGGTGGTGCTGGGGCTGGTGTTTCAGGGTTTAGGGCAGTGCAGTGGTGTTCGGGCAGTGTAGGGGGTGGTGCTGGGGCTGGTGTTTCAGGGTTTAGGACAGTGCAGTGGTGTTCGGGCAGTGTAGGGGGTCATGCTGGGGCTAGTGTTTCAGGGTTTTGGGCAGTGCAGTGGTGTTCGGACAGTGTAGGGGGACGTGCTGGGGGTGGTGTTTTATGGTTTAGGGCAGAGCAGTGGTGTTCGGGCAGTGTAGTGGTTCGTGCTGGGGGTAGTGTTTTAGGGTTTAAGGCAGAGCAGTGGTGTTTGGGCAGAGTAGGGGGTAGTGCTGGGGGTGGTGTTTAGGGTTTAGGGCAGTGCAGTGGTGTTCGGGCAGTGTAGGGGGCCATGCAGGGGGTGGTGTTTCAGGGTTTAGGGCAGTGCAGTAGTGTTCGGGCAGTGTAGGGGGTCTTGCTGGGGGTGGTGTTTCAGGGTTTAGGGCAGTGGTGTTCGGGCAGTGTTGGGGGTCTTGCTGGGGGTGGTGTTTCAGAGTTTAGGGCAGTGCAGTGGTGTTCGGGCAGTGTACGGGGTATTGCTGGGGGTGGTGTTTCAGGGTTTAGGGCAGTGCAGTGGTGTTCGGGCAGTGTAGGGGGTCTTGCTGGGGGTGGTGTTTCAGGGTTTAGGGCAGTGGTGTTCGGGCAGTGTAGGGGGTCTTGCTGGGGGTGGTGTTTCAGGGTTTAGGGCAGTGCAGTGGTGTTCGGGCAGTGTAGGGGGTTTTGCTGGGGCTGGTGTTTCAGGGTTTAGGGCAGTGCAGTGGTGTTCGGGCAGTGTGGGTTGTCTTGCTGGGGCTAGTGTTTCAGGGTTTAGGGCTGTGCAGTGGTGTTCGGGCAGTGTAGGGGGTCGTGCTGGGGCTGGTGTTTCAGGGATTAGTGCAGTGCAGAGGTGTTCGGGCAGTGTAGGTGGTCGTGCTGCGGCTGCTGTTTCAGGGTTTAGGGCAGAGCAGTGGTGTTCGGGCAGGGTAGGGGTTATGCTGGGGGTGGTGTTTCAGGGTTTAGGGCAGTGCAGTGGTGTTCGGGCAGTGTAGGGGTCTTGCTGGGGGTGGTGTTTCAGGGTTTAGGGCAGTGGTGTTCAGGCAGTGTAGGGGGTCTTGCTGGGGGTGATGTTTCAGGGTTTAGGGCAGTGCAGTGGTGTTCGGGCAGTGTAGGGGGTCGTGTTGGGGGGTAGTGTTTCAGGGTTTAGGGCAGTGCAGTGGTGTTCGGTCAGTGTAGGGGGTCGTGCTGGGGGTGGTGTTTCAGGGTTTAGGGCAGTGCAGTGGTGTTCGGGCAGTGTAGGGGGTCGTGCTGGGGGTAGTGTTTCAGGGTTTAGGGCAGTGCAGTGGTGTTCGGGCAGTGTAGGGGGTCGTGCTGGGGTGGTGTTTCAGGGTAGTGCAGTGGTGTTCGGGCAGTGTAGGGGGTCGTGCTGGGGGATGGTGTTTCAGGGTTTAGGGCAGTGCAGTGGTGTTCGGGCAGTGTAGGGGGTTGTGCAGTGGGTGGTGTTTCAGGGTTTAGGGCAGTGGTGTTCGGGCAGTGTAGGGGGTCATGCTGGGGGTGGTGTTTCAAGGTTTAGGGCAGTGCAGTGGTGTTCGGGCAGTGTAGGGGGTCGTGCTGGGGGTGGTGTTTCAAGGTTTAGGGCAGTGCAGTGGTGTTCGGGCAGTGTAGGGGGTCGTGCTGGGGTTGGTGTTTCAGGGTTTAGGGCAGTGCAGTGGTGTTCGGGCAGTGTAGGGGGTCGTGCTGGGGCTGATGTTTCAGGGTTTAGGGCAGTGCAGTGGTGTTCGGGCAGTGTAGGGGGGCGTGCTGGGGCTGGTGTTTCAGGGTTTAGGGCAGGGCAGTAGTGTTTGGGCAGTGTAGGGGGTCATGCTGGGGGTGGTGTTTCAGGGTTTAGGGCAGTGCAGTGGTGTTCGGGCAGTGTAGGGGGTCATGCTGGGGCTGTCGTTTCAGGGTTTAGGGCAGTGCAGTGGTGTTCGGGCAGTTTAGGGGGTCGTGCTGGGGCTAGTGTTTCAGGGTTTTGGGCAGAGCAGTGGTGTTGGGCAGTGTAGGGGGTCGTGCTGGGGGTGGTGTTTCAGGGTTTAGGGCAGTGCAGTGGTGTTCGGGCAGTGTAGGGGGTCTTGCTGGGGGTGGTGTTTCAGGGTTTAGGGCAGTGGTGTTCGGGCAGTGTAGGGGGTCTTGCTGGGGGTGATGTTTCAGGGTTTAGGGCAGTGCAGTAGTGTTCGGGCAGTGTAGGGGGTCTTGCTGGGGGTAGTGTTTCAGGGTTTAGGGCAGTGCAGTGGTGTTCGGGCAGTGTAGGGGGTCGTGTTGGGGATGGTGTTTCAGGGTTTAGGGCAGTACAGTGGTGTTTGTGCCGAGTAGGGGGTCGTGCTGGGCTGGTGTTTCAGGGTTTAGGGCAGTGCAGTGGTCGGGCAGTGTAGGGGTCGTGCTGGGGCTGGTGTTTCAGGGTTTAGGGCAGTGCAGTGGTGTTCGGGCAGTGTAGGGGGTCGTGCTGGGGCTGGTGTTTCAGGGTTTAGGGCAGTGCAATGGTGTTCAGGCAGTGCAGGGGGTCGTGCTGGGGCTGGTATTTCAGGGTTTAGGGCAGTGCAGTGGTGTTCAGGCAGTGCAGGGGGTTGTGCTGGGGCTAGTGTTTCAGGGTTTAGGGCAGTGCAGTGGTGTTCGGGCAGTGTAGGGGGTCATGCTGGGGCTAGTGTTTTAGGGTTTTGGGTAGAGCAGTGGTGTTCGGGCAGTGTAGGGGGTCGTGCTGGGGGTGGTGTTTGAGGGTTTAGTGCAGTGCAGTGGTGTTCGGGCAGTGTAGGGGTTCTTTCTGGGGGTGGTGTTTCAGGGTTTAGGGCAGTGGTGTTCAGGCAGTGTAGGGGGTCTTGCTGGGGGTGATGTTTCAGGGTTTAGGGCAGTGCAGTGGTGTTCGGGCAGTGTAGGGGGTCTTGCTGGGGGTAGTGTTTCAGGGTTTAGGGCAGGGCAGTGGTGTTCGGGCAGTGTAGGGGGTCATGCTGGGGGTGGTGTTTCAGGGTTTAGGGCAGTGCAATGGTGTTCAGGCAGTGCAGGGGGTCGTGCTGGGGCTGGTATTTCAGGGTTTAGGGCAGTGCAGTGGTGTTCAGGCAGTGCAGGGGGTTGTGCTGGGGCTAGTGTTTCAGGGTTTAGGGCAGTGCAGTGGTGTTCGGGCAGTGTAGGGGGTCATGCTGGGGCTAGTGTTTTAGGGTTTTGGGTAGAGCAGTGGTGTTCGGGCAGTGTAGGGGGTCGTGCTGGGGGTGGTGTTTGAGGGTTTAGTGCAGTGCAGTGGTGTTCGGGCAGTGTAGGGGTTCTTTCTGGGGGTGGTGTTTCAGGGTTTAGGGCAGTGGTGTTCAGGCAGTGTAGGGGGTCTTGCTGGGGGTGATGTTTCAGGGTTTAGGGCAGTGCAGTGGTGTTCGGGCAGTGTAGGGGGTCTTGCTGGGGGTAGTGTTTCAGGGTTTAGGGCAGGGCAGTGGTGTTCGGGCAGTGTAGGGGGTCATGCTGGGGGTGGTGTTTCAGGGTTTAGGGTAGTGCAGTGGTGTTCGGGCAGTGTAGGGGGTCGTGCTGGGGGTAGTGTTTCAGGGTTTAGGGCAGTGCAGTGGGGTTCGGGCAGTGTAGGGGTCGTGCTGGGGTAGCGTTTTAGGGTTTAGGGCAGTGCAGTGGTGTTTGTGCAGTATAGGGGGTCGTGCTGGGGTAGTGTTTTAGGGTTTAGGGCAGTGCAGTGGTGTTTGTGTAGTGATCAGCGCATGCGCTGCGTCGCTAGGTGAGACCTAAAAAGCATTGCACCAAGATGGCTGCCAACACTTCCTGGATTGAAGTGTTGGCAGCCAGTTAGAGCCAAGCTTGTGCTAGTGTAGTTAGGTCCCGCCCAGATATATAAAGATTTTTTGCCTTTAATATCTCGAAAACTACTGAACGGATTTACACCATTTAAAAAAAAGGGCGCTTTCTGAACCACGCCCTACCTTTTTGCCAAATTTGGTGTAATTCCGTTCAGCAGTTTTGGCTGTAACCGTGTCTAAAGTTTCCTATGGGAAATTGATTTTTTGACCTCTATTTTTTGAATTTCTCAGGAACTACTGAACGGATTTACACCATTTTAAAAAAAGGGCGCTTTCTGAACCAAGGGCTACCTTTTTGCCAAATTTGGTGTAATTCCGTTCACCAGTTTGGGCTGTAGCCGTGTCTAAAATTTCCTATGGGAAATGACATGGAGAAAACACGTTTTGGGACCCCCCTTTTTTCTCGGCCCCGGCTTGCCGAATCACCCCGAAACTTTCAAGATAGGAGCTGACCGGAGCGGGCCATAAGTTTTGAAAATTTAGCAAAGATTCGTCAACCGACGCCAAAGTTATTGGGAAAAGAATGTTACGAATTTCCTATGGATAATAGGTCCTAACTATAACTATCTACTGGCGACCGCCAGTAGATAATATTTTAGACATATATAATATATACCCCAACGTTTTTCAGTCCGGTACTCGGACCTTGATCACGAGGTACACTCATTTCGTCCTTCACCACTGTTTATTCCACTTTGAAATTTCATCACTTCCGTGTATTCTCAGCATATTTTGGGAGATGAAGTTCATTAAAATGTAATCAAAGGGCTCTTGTGTTTTTGTGCAAAAATCCTCACAAGAATATATTGAAAAAGTGCTTCTGCTTGGTGCAAATTGTAAAAGTTCTTTAAAAACTTCTTCAGCGGTTCAATTGCAGGCTTTCTATCCAGGTTCTAGTGAGGCGCATCATGTTTCATATTATGATTCTAAGGCTGTTGCAGAATGATGTTTCCTTTCACATTGTATCCGTGCTAAGATCTTGTTACCCAATGTGGTGTTTCAAGGTTGTGTGACTTACAATTTCCGGTGTAATGGCTTGTATAATTGATACATATCCCGACTCTTCTGCCTATCTATCATTTCCCTTCTTATAATTGTTTGCCCTCGAGTGGGCTTAATTTTAATTTTGATTTTGGTTCCTGTTATGCCCACCTCAGATCACCTCTGTACATTCCCAGGATGATTGGTTCTGTCTGGCACAAATGTTAGCGCCCATTGAGCAGAGGTTGTGCACGATGCACATTTTATTCTTAATTATCTCAATGTTTGTTGTACTCATTTTGTGTCGTGAATACATGGATTCTACTTGGGTTATTCTTTTTGGTTTGTTGATGTTAAATCCATCCATGGGGTTACCAGGTTCTTAAAATTCATAACTCTATTCATGTGATTCACACTAATACCTGCTCAAAGGCATATTATGATTTTCCAAATGTGCATTTTGATTTATTATGATGTTCCTGTCACTTATTCTAACTCTCCAGTGGGTTTGTTCATGAATTTGTGCTTTTCAATTCAATATATATTCGTTCTTCTAACCATTTTTTCTCTTCCTTAGACTCAGTATACAAGGACCTCATCTGAATTATTTTCAAAGTTTAAAAAGTGAAGTGTTATTTGACCTTTACTTAATATCACATGTGGCTGAGCTTCTGTTTGAATCTCGTTAGTTTCACAATTCATTGATGTTGCATGTCTGGTAGTTTGTTCCTATGTATTGTGCCTTTGTGCTTGTAACTGCTTGTATCTTGAATTCTTGTTCTGTCATTTTACTGCTTTAAGGAGATATTTATTGTTTGATGGTGTTCATAAGTGTACATAGAGCTCCTCATCATGATTCAAGCATTTTGGTGTTAAGGTTCTTAATGGTAATATGTATCCAGAATTCTCTATGACGAAGTAGTTTCTCCCTGTGGCCCCCTCGTTCTGATGGGAGGATTTGCTCAGTTGCATAATAGCGTAAATCTTCCAAGTTGCTGTTGTGTTTTAGCTCCATATGTTTAGCTACAGCATTGCTGCGTTCTTTGTTGTTGGTTGCTCATACGTGTTCTAGAATTAATTTTTTGGCTTTGCAGGTTGTACTTCCAAAATATAATTTGCAGGGGCATTCCATTATGTACACTATGTATTTGCTCTTTCATGTAATGTGCTGTTTGATCTTCCACAATGTCCATTTTCTATGGTGATTTCTTTTTTTATTTACTGCTATCTTGCACACCTTGCATTGATTGCATTTTCAGAAACCAGGAGATTTGATCCATGTCTTCATGTTGTTTGCTTTGAAATGGCTTTGTACAAGTTTGTCTTTTAAATGTTATGCTCTTCTGTAGGTGATGTTGGGATGATCGCCTATAATTTCTGCCACAATTTGATCAAGTAGTCCCCAGTGGTTTTTTAGTATATAGTGCAATTTGCTGGTTTCGGCCGAATATGTTGTTATTAATCTTATTTGATTTTTTTGTTGCTTATTGGTTTCCTTTGTGCCATGCAGGATTTGTGTTCTTTCTTTTATTTTGGCTCTTTAAAGGCCTGCTTCAATTATCCTTTGGGGAGATTTCTAGTTCACAAATCGTTCACATGTTGCCTGACTGTGTTTCTCAAATTCAGTGTCAAGGGAACAGTTCCTTCTTATTCTAAGAATTTCCCCTTAAAGGTAACACTGCATTTGTTGCTATTTCCCCTCTATGTAGAGTTGTCTGCAGCATGTTGCTATGTACAAAGATTTCAGTGTCAAGAAAAGTCACAATTGCAGTACTAATGTCATATGTTAGTTTGTGTTTTGATTTTTTGTTGTTTATCTTCTCATAATATTCTGCAAATTCTTCATTGGTGCCGACCCATATTAGAAAAAGATCATCTATAAAGCATGACCACATTATTGTTTTTTTCTGTGAATTTATCATTCTCTGGTGTTCATGCAATTTTCTTTTCCTATCAACCCATTCTGTAATTCTGTAAAAATTAGAATTCTATTGGGGGCCCCTTAGTTTGCTTGAATGTTTCTTTACTAAACATAAATATATTGTTATCCAAGCACATTGCCATCATTTCCAGGAGCATGTGATTGTGTGGATGAAAGTGAATGTTTCATTTCCCCAAGAAATATTTACATGCATGGAGACCTATTTGTTGTTCTATGCTTGTATAAAGCGAGACCACATCCATTGTGATGAGTTTGCACATTGTCTGTCATGGAATACCATCCGAACATTGTAGCAAATCTGTGCTGTCCCTTAAATAGGACTTGAGATCTTTTACTAATGGGGCATGAAAATCATCAATGCAATTTGAAATCTGTTCCAATACAGAGCCTCTCGCTTAAACAATTGTTCTCTCAGGGAAATTTGTTGATTCTTGTGAATTTGGATGCTCTGTTGTTAAATATTTATATTCACCTTCATCTTCATCTATCAGATCCAGATTTAACCATTCTTTGAGTTTTGTTGTTAATGTTTCTTGTATCTGTTTTGTTGGGTCAGAGGTGAGACAGGCTTAACATGTTTCATCCATGAGTTGTCTATTTGCTTCCTTGATATAATCTGATATATTGAAAATGATGATATTGCCCTCTTTGTCTGCTGGTTTTATTTCTATTGTTTCATCTTTTTGTAGTTGTTTAAAACTGTTTTTTCCCATTTGTGATAAGTTGTTGTTACATTTGACATTCCCAATTTTATAGAGGTCTTGAATGACTGCTTCGTGAAAAGTATCAACTTTGTTCCCTGGTGGTAAATTTGGGTAGAAGAACAATTTTGACTTTTTCCCCACTATATATATTACCTAGTGGTGGTCGTTGCTAAGGGCCCGATTCACAAAAGTAATCTGAGATAAAATCCTAACTTTACGACTTTCGGTATTCACAGAAGGCATTTAGGAGTACTAAAGTTAGGATTTTGTCTCAGTTAAACTTAAGTTTTGGTCTTAAGTTAAACTTAAGACAAACTTAAGTTTAACTGAGACAAAATCCTAGGGCCCGATTCACAAAAGTAATCTGAGACAAAATCCTAACTTTAGGACTTTTGGTATTCACAAAGGGCATTTAGGAGTAGTAAAGTTAGGATTTTGTCTCAATTAAACTTAAGTTTTGGTCTTAAGTTAAACTTAAGACCAAAACTTAAGACCAAAACTTAAGTTTTGGTCTTAAATTTAACTTAAGACCAAAACTTAAGTTTAACTGAGACAAAATCCTAACTTTACTTCTTAAAGTCGTAAAGTTAGGATTTTGTCTCAGATTATTTTTGTGAATCGGGCTCCTAGTCGTAAAGTTAGGATTTTGTCTCAGTTAATCTTAAATTTGTCTTAAGTTTAATTTAAGACCAAAACTTAAGATTGACTGAGACAAAATCCTAACTTTAGTACTCCTAAATGCCTTCTGTGAATACCGAAAGTCGTAAAGTTAGGATTTTGTCTCAGATTACTTTTGTGGATTGGGCCCTAAGTAATTATAGTTAGGATCGCTTTTCCATAGCGTATTTTGTGTTGCTGATAACTTTGGCACCGTTAAGCGAATCTCCATGAGCCTTTCCAGAAAGGTTCTACTTTGTGACTAGTTTGTGCATGGAATGTTTTGGTGGGTTCCATCAAGCAGGGGCCAAGAAATAAGGGGGTCCCAAAATGCAAAATCCCCAAGCATTTTCCAAAGACTTCTTTAGGCTGGGCTACAGCAAAAACTGCAGAACGGAATTACACCAAATTCGGCAGGAAACTACATCTTGGTCCGCAGATTGTGCTTTTTTGTTATCTGATATAAATCACATTTAGTAGTTTCTGAGATAATATTTGGGCTTGTGAGAGTTCCACAGGTGTCCTGCAAGAGCGCAAAACCAAAATGAAGCCCAGTGATTGGTTGAGGGGCCTGTTTTTCCTATGACCCTGTGAACCTTCACGCTTTTGCGGGAGAGAGAGGTTCCCATGAGTCTTGCAAGAGTGAACGCTCTGATTGGCTGGCTGTTGGAATGTTAGAAATAAAATGGCTGCCATTACTGTGTACTGTGAAAAATTGGAGGTGGTATGGAAATGAAGTAAAAAAGCTATATAAGGGGGTAGCAGAAAAGCATGCTGTCTCCCTTGATTTAGGGAGGCGGTGTCTAATGAATAACTACTGGGTCGCAAATAGTAAAAAAGAGTAAATGAGTTCTCAATACACTCAATTAGTAGGAATGCATATTGTGGTCCTTGCTTTTGAGAGAACATCTGTGAGAGCTAAGAACTGTAAGGAAAAGAAGGCTAATTTTTTTTAAAGTTACTATCTCGCGAGACTATCGTTGGATCATGAAAAGTCAAAAGGAGCATGTGCTCTTTGAATACACTGGATTATGCACACTTGCTACTGTAGTAAGGAGTATTACTGGAGATGGTGTTTATCAGAGTGTACTATTTATGCCAATTGGCTGTGAGTAGGGTACAGTCTCTTCCCACACCCTACTATGCACAACGATTATCAGAGAGAGGTGTGTTACCAGGGATGACAGTCACTTTTCACTCACTACTACACCACCCGTCAGCAGAGAGGCCAATTTCTCTGCACACACCCTACTATGCACACCTGTTATCTGGGGGATGTAGGTATGAAAGGACAGGCCTGCCATTTTCCACACACTACTATGCAGACCCGTCATTTGAATCAGAGGTCTGAAAGGGCCGGCCAGTCCATGCACACACTCTACTATTCACACCCATCAATCAAGAGAGGGGTCTTAGCGGAGAGGCCAGTCTCTCTCCACACACCCTACCATGCACATTTTTCATCTGAGAGAAAGGTCTGAAAGGAGAGGTTTATCCCTCCCCACATCCTACTAGGCACATCTGTCATCTGAGAGAGAGGTCTGACAGGATAAGCCAGTCCCTCCCCATGCACTACTATGCACACCTGTCATCTGAGAGAGAGGTGTGAAAGGACAGGCCTGTTGTTCTCCACACACTACAACACACACCCGTCATCTGAGACAGAGCTCTGAAAGGAAAGGCCTGTCCATTCACATACCCTACCAAACAAACCCATCATCTGAGAAAGAGGTCTGGAAGGAGAGGGCTGCCCCTCTTCACTCACTACTACACACAACCGTCATCTCAGAGAGAGGTCTGAGAAGTAAGGGCAGTCCCCCTCACCCACTATTACGCACACCTGTCATCTGAGAGACGGGTCTTAAAGGACATTTTACCCCATCTCACACCATACTATGCCCACCCATCATCTGAGAGAGAGGTATGAAAGGAGAGGTCAGTCCCTCCCCATTAACTACTATGCACACCTGTTATCTGAGAGAGAGAGGTCTGAGAAGTAAGGGCAGCCCCCCTCACTCACTACTATGCACACCCGCCATTTGAGAGAGAGGTCTTAAAGGAGAGTTTACCCCATCCACATACCCTACTATGCCCACCCATCATCTGAGAGAGAGGTCTGAAAGGAGAGGCCAGTCCCTCCCCATTGACTACTGCACACCTGTCATCTGAGAGAGAGGTCTGAAAGGAGAGGCCAGTCCCATGACACACCCTACTATGTACACCCGTTATACAAGAGAGGGGTCTCAGCAGGCAGGCCAGTCCCTGCACATGCCCTACTATGCATAGTTATTATTTGAGAGAGAGGTTTTAAAGCAGAGAGTAGCCCCTCCATATACTCCAGAATGCTCACCCATTATCCAACAGAGAGATTTTAGTGGAGAGGTTAGTGCTTACCATATACTACTTTTTCCCTACAATTGCGTTTCAATCCTGTGAGAGTCTCACAAGAGTAGAGCACAAGCTTCAGGGAGGGACACTTGTGAGAACCACATAGAAAATTGCTGAGCCTGTCACAAGGTGCTTTAAGATCCCATGAGCGTCTCGCGAGACTCGCATGGAAATTTACTGGGCCTGCCACGAGGTGTTTTATGATCCCGTGAGAGTCTTGCAAGATTGTATGTGAGAAGTAAAAAAAAAGGGCAAAGGTTAAACCAGTAGTTACCATTCTAATCACATGCTTGAAGAAATGCTGTGACGTGATTGGGTGGAAAATCAGAGATAGCTCGGTTTGTCCTTGTAGCTTTGGAGGATAGGGAAGTCTGTTTAAGTTGTGCTCAGCAGAAGTGAATTTATGTTGAGTGGAAAGAGACTGGCGTCTTCATCTGTGTTTAAAAAAGAACTTCAAGTTCAGATATTTAATAGAATATTTTATAAACTTTGTTGTGAAATGTCAGTATGTGTAGTAATGTTGTTTTTTACAAGGTTTTCTGAATGAAAAGCTGTTTGTAGAGGTGTAGGTTTCTCAATATAGTTTTTGAGAGGTAGATATTAGAATGTAGAGAGATATCAGCAAGTATTGCAGATTGTATTGAAACATGAAGTGTTCAAACTGTATGTACTTGCAAGTAAATGAAGCAGTGTTTCTAAAACTATAAAAGAAAGTTTGTGGAATGTGTTAATGCAAGTTCAAGTGTTTTTATGAACTTCGCTGTACATATACTTTAGCCCTTTGAGGTGTTTGAATGACGCTATTGCTATTCCTAGTGTGAAACACTGTGGTGACTGTTAAGAGTGGTGTGTTAAGATGAATGTGTTACTTTATAAACTGTTATGGAAGCAGACTTCATGGCATGTTACAATTTAATTGCACAAATATGAAAATAGAGTGGTTGAGGGTGTGGAAGTTTTCAGGAGAATGGAATAAAAAGTTACTGGTGTACTAGATATAAATATATCATTGTGGGTGAAAAATGTAGTAAAGCTTGATCATCATGTAACTTTTATCTTTTTGGTTATTTTGGAGGAAAATGGAAACTTGTCTCTGAGGAAAAACGTATCTGCTTACATAATCAGCAAAAAGAGTCTTGTTCAGCAATAGGTACCTCTTCAGGCACAGTGTATTCAGGTTGGAAGGATTTGGAAGTGCCTGAACAGTTGCCCAGTTCAGCAGCACGAGCTAACTCTACACAAACTATGCTTTGTGAACTATTTTTCTAAAACTATAATTTATAGATATGCTACAATGGTGAGACTATTTTGCCAACTGTCTGTTATGAAAAACAAAACTGAAGACTCTTTGAAAGGCTAAGGTGGCTAAAAGATAGGAAAAGAGGTGCTACCTACATATCGCTTGGCGTGGGATTTATGACACTGAGGACTGTTAATTTGGTAGCACTTTGATTTGATTAGCAGACAGATTATGGTTGAAGAATGTCTCTGAGCTGCTTTGTCTCTTCTTTCCTTTTCTAGGCTTCTGGAGGTCTGGTATGCCGGTGATGCGGGAGGCTCCCCTTGGGAAAAGGATAGAAGCCACAGGTAAGTATGAACCTCATTATTACTATGATATACAGGTGCAGCCCTATTTCTTTTCTAGGGGAATATTGCTGGGTTGGGTCTGTGCGTGGGTGTGGGAGGAAATCAATATTATAGCAATAACAGAAAGAACCTCACCGACTGGTGAAAGAAAGAGAGGGAGAAAAAAAAGTACAAAAGCACAATGCCCTACCTAAATGCTCAGGTTTAGCAGCATTCACCAGAGGCGAGTGATTTGTGTAAGCTCCCCTTCCATTTCCTCCCCTCCATTTAAACCAGGGTTGCAGGACTAAAGTATCACCAACTTGCCCACCACCTGTGCAAAATAAGAACTGTGTGATCCTGATCTCGTTTTGTGGCTGTAAGACATCATGAACTGTGTTTCGACACTGAAGAAAAGAAATATTTGTATTATTAAGCACTTCAACTATTTAAACAATGGTGCAAAGAAGAAAAACTTATAGGTCCCTTTGAATGCTATGACTTTAATGCACCTTTGGAAAATGATTCCCGTTTGATAATTCTGTTACCTGCTCCTAAGAGAATCTTCTCCCTGCTTTTCCTCCGATCTTCACTCAGCAAGCTAAGGATTTTTTGCTGAGTCTTAAATCTGGCTCTCCAAGTGACCGCTGTACACCAAAAATCTTACAATTCACTCTGGATCCTATTGCTAATTTTCTGCAGAAGGTGTTTAATTTAACACTGCAGTCTGGTGTTTTTCCTAGTGCCTGGAAGGAAACGGCTGTCACTCCACTTCTTAAAAAGCCAAATGCAGACCCTGACAACATGAAAAATCTCTGACACATCTCTCTGCGGCCAGCCCCTGCAAAATTTTAGGAAAGTTAACTAACAAAGAATTGGTTACATTTATTGATATCCACGGTGTCCTCGACCCTTCTCAGAAAGGGTTTCGGGCTGGACATAGACTGCTCCCATTGTGGTGACTGATAGTATTGGCTGTCAGGTCAATCTGGGTGGCTATTCTGGTAATGCCTGATTTATCAGCAGCATTTGACATTGTCTCGCCCGTACGGATGGTGCAAAGTCTGCAGCAAGCCAGGATTAGAGAGGATACCTTCCAGCTTCTCCTCTCTTTTTTGACCAAAAGGGTACAGATCATTAGCTGTGGTGACTTTGAGGCAAAGACGTACAGCCTTCCTTGTGGGGTGCCCCAAGACTCGTCCTTGAGCCACACACTATTGAGTCTGTATATGGCTCCTCTGGCTGATTTGGTGTGCTCATTCGGGCTTCAAGTACTATCATACGCTGACAATACTCAAATTATTGTCTCCATCTTCAATAACCTGACCTTAGTGGCGGAGAGGTTCAACTAATGTATGTCTGGCATCAGCAGTTGGATGAGAGACAACTCTTTAAAGCTGAATGCAGACCAGTCTGAGGTTCTGTTTGGGTCCCGGGGAATACGTGGTCTAACATCTGGTGGCCAGAAGTCTGTGGACCTCTCCCCACTCCAATCGCAGCAAAACTTCTTGGTGTCATATTTGACAATACCTTGAGCTTTGACATCCAGGTCAGTCCTATTACTAGTACTTGTTTTTACATCATAAGGATTTTGAAAAAGATCTTTCCTTACATCCCAGCACATTGCACCAATCAGTCATCATCTCCTTAGTCACCTCGCGGCTTGATTATTTTAACACACTGTACCTCAACATTGACAGTTCTTCCCTGAACAAACTCCGGATTCTTCAGAACGTAATTGCCCCCCCATTATTCTAAACATCCCCAAGAGGCTCTCTGTTGGAGGCAGTCTCTGCTCTCTTCATTTCTTTCAGTTAGGAAGCGAATTTCCTTCAAGGCTCTGTGAACTGTTTTCTTGGCTTTGCAACAGAAGGGCCCCAGCCAACTCAATGCAATATGTCACTGGTGCACAGTGGAGATCAGCTCACCTTAAAAGAACAGATTCAGGAAGGAAAGATTGGGAGGCCAGTCGCTATCAATTGCCGCTGCTACGTTGTGGAACACCCTGCCCATTCATATTTCTGAAGTAGACTCCCTTAAGAAAACATTTGAAAATCTGATTTAGTTCACTTTAGTTCCCTATCTCTTGTTTGATCTGACCATGTTGATTAGTCTGTCTTGCAATAGCTCTTATGCACCTGGGGGTTTTAGTGCGCTTTATACAATTTTTATCATATCATTTATCGTATCATGAAGATACATTTATTGTTAATAAAAATGACATTGCATTGCCTGAATTTCAGACTTACTTACAAATGTTGGATCAAGAAGTCGAAGACGAAAAACAATATTAAGGCAGAAATTCAATGCAATACTCAATTCACTAATAATACTTCAACTTCCAGGACTGCTTACCCAATTGGACAACCAATTATTGATACTGCAGCTACGGTTGAATGAGATCAACATGCAATGGTTCAAGTAAAAAAGGAGGTAGATAATTTAGATTACTGCTTATGTGCATAAAGTTACTAGCTCTAATATATCTTGTGTAGTTTCTGCTACAACTGGCTTAGCAGCACATAACATCAAAGGAATTACCTTACATCGTCTATTGTTACTATTTGTGAAGCATGATAGCAAACTGGAATACAAGTGTAAAAGGCCAACCAATATTCAACAAATATTCACACAAACAAACTCAAAATTGTTTGGGAAATATAGGCAATGTGAACATTTGGCTCCAGTTCAGATATAAAGAATTAACACAAAATATGAGGCAAGCTAACGATGAACAATATGCCAAGATATTGAAAGAGATTCGGCTTGGCATTGTAACAAATGAAGCAAAGAATATGCTAAGGAAAAAAAATATGAGTACATTCATTTCTAACCTTCCGTCACCTGCTGAAGTTATGCATTATCTTCTTTCACAATCACAGCACTGCTTGTTTAATGCCAACTTTTGAAGAATGTACTCAATTAAACTTGGAATGCTAAATCTAAAAAAAGACCCAATTGTACATCTTCCTTGTAAAGATAAACTGGAGATTCATGGAGTAAACATACCTACAGTTTAGCTACAAAATTACAAAAGATGGAAAAATCTGTTTCACGGACAGCGGTATTGGAGAAATATTTACAGCTGCGTAAAAATCCACATGTTATTTTACATCAAAATTTACATGTAGCAAAGGACTGGTAAATAAAGCCATGGGATTTGTATTGGACTTTGTGACATCTGAAAAAAATAAGATGCGGTACATATTGTGGTAAAATTTGACCACCTTAAACAGCAAAAACAGATTTTCAAGTGTGCAGCAAGATTCCAACATCTGAAAGATTTATATATACAGAGAGAAGAGTTCACTTTTTATTTGGTTTATGCGGTAGCAATATACAAATCGCAAGGACTAAGCTTAGATTATGCAGTGCTTAACATTGGCTCCATAGTATACAAAGAAGAATGGCATACGTTGCTCTTTCTCATGTGGAACAAACTTACAGGATTATATATTATTGATTTTGATGAGACAAGAAGTAATGCAGGCAGTTTCTGTGTCACAAAATACAATAATTTTCGAAACATATATGCTCCTCATCTTGGTCAATACCTCATTTTGTTAAAACCTAAAATCTCTTTTAAAAGAAAAATTGAAACAAACTACAATTACAAAGAAGGTCTAGAGTTTCCTAATATAAAAGACAGAAAAACAAACCCACGAAAATAATGAGACATCAGTTGAAAAAAATCTAAATTGTATAAATTGCCACTGTAATGTACTTGTTAACCTTCTTTTCTACCTACCTTCTATGAAAGAAATTATCCACCAGCATGTAAATCAACGCTTCTGCAAAACTTTGATAACTCTTCATCAACAGATTTTGTCATATTATGCCACTCTACAAGTGCCATAAGAGATATGGTAGATGTGTGTACAGGTGGGATTCAATTTTCAACAAAATAACAACAAGATGCTCAAGAATGAGGTATGACTGTCCTAGGATTACTAGCTACAGGAACTTAGCAGAAAGATTTGTATATCTATCAATACCTGATTTGAAATCAATTCCATTTCAGAATGTAATATGTAAAGCTGTGTAAAACAACTTATGTCCAAACTGTAATGCAGAACTTTTGTCCACAGTTAATTTGACAATTGTAACCAAATATCTTATTTTTATGATTCAAAGATGTACTGTCAATAACAGGAAAATAAATACTTCTATGTCTAACTTTACTGCCTCACACGTTTCTATTTGAGGATGAACTTATACTACTACTTATACTACTACTGCTATTATTTTTCATCATGGGGAGATTGCAGCATCTGGACACTATGCAATCTACTTAAAGAACAACACAGGCTACCTAAACATGTATGAAATAGTTACCTTCTTATTCTGAATCAAATGTTTTAAGTTATGATGTTGCTATTGTTATAAAGCTAAAATGGTACCTGTGAGTTGTACTTAAACAATTCTCTTGCTATGTCATTATGTTGCCTGGCATGGTAGATGACATTTGTAAAAATCTGCTGTAACTATTGGTGTCTTCTATGCCTTCGCATATATCATATAACATCATTAGATATTTAAACAGTTGGGCATGCACAGCATCTATGGGTTTGTTTCACAATTCAAATGATTTGTTTTTCCTCAGTGTATAATGATGACTACTACCATATGTTCACCTTGAACTATAAATGTTCTAAATTATGACGTACTAGTGTGTTACCTATCTCTCAGTAACACATAAAAAGGAAAACAATAATGGACTGAATTTGTCTAATGTTTATTACATAAGATCAGATATCACTGCAGTGTTCTATTTTACACTAACCATCTTCAACCATTGCAGGTGTGGAGCAGTTGGAAGGTGCCTTGAGAAAAAAAGATTTGGGTCCTCCAATCTTAATAAACTTCTCCTTGGAAAAAATAAAATAGAATAGGGATAACAGGCATATACTTCCAGTTTCCTACTATTTGGACAGTTGTAAGCCAAAGAAATGCTGTTTTACAAAGTCAAACATACGATGAAATTTAGTTTCCCATAGTCAAAAGTACCTATGCTCTTCTACTGTATGCCACTGTACTCCACTTTAAAAGATTGTACAACACACCACTCCACTCTATGACATGCCACTCAACTGTATGGCACGTCACTCCACTCTATCACACACCACTCTACTCTACGACATTCCACTCCACTCTATGCCACTCCACTGTATGCTCCTCCACTGTAACACACTATACAGCAGCCCGCTGAATGACATGCCAATCCACTGTATACCACTCCACTCTAAAACACTATACTCGCTGTATGCCACTACATGAGACTAGACTCAAAGAGACTGCACTCAACGACACTCCACCTGACAACATTCCATTCGACAACACTCCCCTCAATGACAATCTGCCATACTACACTCCACTGTAGTGTAGGACACACCACTCCACTGTACCCCACTCCAATCTATGCCACTGTATGATAGTCTACTCCACTCTATGAAACTCTACTCTCCACCACTCTATGACACTGTGCTTCACTCTATACCACTCTACTCTGCTCTATAGCACTCTACAACAATCTATTACACTCTACGCCGCTGTACGAAACTCTACTCCAGTATACAACACTCAATGTTTCTCCACTCTACTCTGCTTTATGCCACTCAATAACACTCTACTCTGCTATATGCCACTATACAGCACTCTACTCCACTCTATGACATTCTACTCACATCTTCCACAGTCTATAAGCTCCCCTGTACAAGACTCCACTGTATGACCCTTCACTGTACAACACTCTACTCTATGATACTGTCCTCCACTACAATCTATGCCACTCCAATGTACACCAGTGCACTCTATGCCACTGCACTCTATAAGACTCCACTCACTCTATGACACTATACAATACTACATTTAATTCCACTCCTGTCGACAATACTCCACTTGACAAGACTCCACTCAACAACCCTGCACTCTACAAAACTCCACTATAGTACACTCCACTAGAGTAAACTCCACTTGACAGCACTCCAATTGATGACACTCCACTGTATGGCATTGCGCTACACTTTTTGCCACTCCACTCTACTACACTGTACTCCACTGTAAACACTTTTATCTCTATATTAATTACAATATTGTATTTCTTATACCTACAAAACATATGGTTAATGATCGTACAAGTTCTTTATTTTTTCAGATATTTGTTTAGTTTGAAAAATAACTTTTTTTGTTCTTATTACAATTATTTGTGTTTGTTTTACTTTTTTTTCTACAAGGAGGACAGGAAGGGGTAAAAACCTAAGGGTGTTGAGGAGGACAGTAGTGAGCTATGACCACCTTGCGATGAATATTCATGTCCGTCTTGCCAGCAACAATAACTGTATGAGCAAACTGTATGTTGCAGTGCTACCTTACGGCTCAATAATTTCTCTATCCTGTTACAACAGATGGACTAGCACCGCAGTACCAGGAGCAGGTGACGATAACGGGACAGATGGAGTGGGGGGTGGTGGAAGTTCTGCAGATGCTGAAGATGTTGAAAGTGTTGCAGTGTCGGACGAGCTAGCCACTGACAATGTTGCTGCGGCAGCCTCTTGCAATTTCAGCTCGACCTCTGCCTCCTTTCAGCCTGTGCCAGCCTGGTAGAGTAAATGGCCGACAGGTGCCTGTTGGAATAAAATTATGTTTTTATATTGTTTTACATAAGTTAGCATTTGCAGCGCATTTTTGTGTAACAGGTGCCATTTTGTATTATGTTCGAAACGAATTCTTCGCCATTTCTGAGAAATGGCCTTCTCTAGGTTATGTTTCTTCGGAACTGAGTTTCGCCACACTAATGAATGCACTGTTCTTATTAGCACATACCTTTCTTCTGAGATGTAAGCCTTCTCCCACTTGTCTAGTGGCGGGCACAGGCAGAGTAAGCTTGAAAGATAGATAATGTGTGCCCGGCCTCAGAATCGAAACTTACTCCTTTTCTAATTTACTGTCCAGCTGCATCTCTCTGGAAAATTCCATGATGGGCGTGTTTATTTTGGGTTTGAAAATGTACATAATGTATCGTTATGCTTGCTGATGTCAGTCCCTCTGCAGCACTCCTTAGCGGCTGGGCAGATTGGGCTCCGCTCTGAGTGTACTTTGAATAAACAATTATTGGTTTGTATTCTCTACTGTCTGTCCGACTCTTCATTTTAGTGGAAGGCTGAGAGGTGGTCATTAGTGACCCGAGTGACCCGATTCGGGCCATTTCCTTCATGCTTTCACATCTCCGTAGTCCAAAATGAGTACTGCTGCCTGTTGCCATGAGCAATAACCTTCTGACAAAGTTTGTTAACGAGTTTAGTGTAGACTTGTTTTTTCTCCATGTGGGAAGGAGAAAAACTGCCAGGCAACAGACTCTGAGCTTTTTGCTGGACTCCACCGCCCGTTCTTCTTGTACCATTATCTGCTCCTTCTATTCTTCCTCCTCCTCCTGATGCAGGGCAGGATCTTTCTGCTCAAATATCGGGAATAGGAGAGAAGTGTAAAAGTTGGTTCAAAGCAAAAAGATTTTCCCTAAGGGAAATTTTAGAACCTTCCCTTTCAAGGTCACAGTACAAATGGTGGGAAGGGGTGTAAAAATTCTGTTTTCTATAATTGACAGTGTTATAAGACAATGTAATACTGTCTTACAACCACAAAGTACTGCAGTACTATCGCGATAGTATCTAGGAGGTACTGCGGTAATTACAATATACAAAACAAATATTAAAGATCACAAAATGAACTTACACATGATATAGGCGGGCTGTTACAACAGCCTTTGTGTTGTTTTCAGAGTAGACATATTATATAACCATCAAAAGTAAGAATTAAACCATTATCTCATTAATACATAGCACTAAGTGGGTTATAAACAGAGCCCAGTGCTGCTAAATACTAGCCAACAACTTTAGAGATTGTTCTTGCTGTAGGAAAGCAATACAGCTTTATGTATTCTTTGAAAAAATAATACAGAAATATACAATTATACCTCATGACATACATGTATATATGTTCTTCCATAAAATGTGTACATTTATATCTTAATCTGTATTGCTGTTTTGAACTAGAATTATGGATTTACTTTCTGATACATTACAAAAACGTTTCTCATAATTTAAAAAAACATAGAAAATAAATAAAAAAACAAAGGTTAACGATTAGTTACAGTAAGGAAAACATTATTTGTTCTTTCTATGCAAAACCAACTTAAACTACACAACCTTAGACATTTTAAAGTTATAGTTATAACTTAGAGTATGTCAGTCCGAAAAATCCCATAAGTCGCAGACCTCCGTACATAGTATTGTCAACTCACTAGCCACACTACATTAACTATAACTCGCCACTGTACCATCCACATTGTTCTCGTAAATAATTTCATTACATGTCGTGAGTCTTGTTCGAAATAACTAATGTAATTGCACATCATTAGTCTCGTTAGAAATGCTACCATTTACCATTTAATAGGTGACGTTCTATGAAAGGGAATAAGCAGTGCATGGAGAAGGTGTGACTTATAGTTATAGCCCCATTAGGTGGCCAAGCCCCTACTATGCCCAGTCTTCACA
Organism: Calotriton arnoldi; assembly: GCA_963921515.1. Lineage (NCBI taxonomy): Eukaryota > Metazoa > Chordata > Amphibia > Caudata > Salamandridae > Calotriton > Calotriton arnoldi. The sequence continues at coordinate 188,943 of CAWUFW010002583.1, forward strand.
CTTTACGAGACCCTTGGCAGGTAGGCAAGCTCTTATGTGCAATCAATGAGACAGGGTGGCCAAACCTCTACCACGCACAGCCTTTGACTTGAACTAGAGTCTTCATGGAGAGCCCACTCACTGCAGACACCGAAGCCTCATGAGGTGGTCAAGCGCTTACTATGCACAGCCTTCACCCTGTGCTGGACCCTTTGCGCATAGGTGAACTCTCTTGCACAATCAATTAGATGCATGTAGCTAAGTCCCTAAAATGGACAGCCTTCACCTTGTACAGAAGTCATCATGGAGAGCATACTCCCTGCAGACACCCAAGCCCCCATGTGCAACACTGGTACACTTACACCGTATGGCAGTGGGTCTCAACCTTTTGCCTCTTGTGGCCCCCCACTTAAGAATTACTGGAATCCAGGGACCCCCACTGATTCATTTTTGGAATCCTGGGAACTCCACTCAGTCATTATTGAAAGCCAGGAACCTTGGCTTAAGGTAAATAGAGTATTTTAATCTCAAACCAATGCACAAAAATACAGAAACACGCATTCATCAAACAAATAAACAAATGATTAACTATTATATTTAATTGAAAAACAAATATAAAAAATGGAAAATAAATTCTGCTGTGGCCACCCATCCTCCATACTATACTCTAGTTGATGCATTTGCACTGCTCCCAGGAATCAATCTGTGGACACAAACATAATTGCTAGCCTCCAATTTCAAATTCCTCCACATTTTCAGAAAGTTTTAAAATTTTCAATTTTACAGTTGCTTTTTTATTTATGTACACTTTAGTAATCTCTTAATATTATTAAAATTTCTAAGCAGACACAGACCCCCTGAGTTGCGGTTCCTCAGGGGTCCCCAGACCACAGGTTAGGAACCACTGCCACAAAACAAGGTCTACATTGTGGTGAGGATAGTGTTTGTGCAGGAAGGGGTCCCTTCCTCCACAGAAACTACGTTGTAAGGAAATTCCTCTTTATATGTGTGCTATAGAGTGATTTTTCATAGAATTTTGGCACAGATCCATGTTTGCAAGAGTTTGTAAATATGGATTTTGTATCAAAATACATGTGTGATTGCATGAGAACACCCATGCACCACTTATGGAATGCCCCCTTAATGAAAAGTAACAAAAGGCAGTGTATTGCACGGCATTCTGTTACTTATGGTTATAAACAAATGAAAATTGTGATTTTTGTTGGCTTATAAATATAAACTTCATTTTTGTGTCTGGTCCACATCTAAAAAGGAACACAGACCTGAAGCAAAATCTCTGTAAATCTTGCACAAATCTATTGGTATAAATGTTTGCTTTTCATTTATAGTTGTAACAATAGACTTACCTTTTAGTATTATATATAGACTGCTATAGCAGACTAAAATTTTATATTAACATAAACAGACAGACATGACAAACAATATTAAGTTTTTATATTTTTAAACCAGTAAAGCTAGTTCGAAAAATAACCTTTTTTAGAGTTTTAAAAAAAGCATTTAAAAAAAAAAACTTAAAACAAATGGGCATCTGAACTTGGAGAATGAATTAAAGAATAGTACTTCTTATGTGGGCAATGATTTTCTCCCACCAACTTCTTTCTAGCAGATTAACTCTGCTTTACAGCAATGTTCATCTTTGAACACCTGTTAGAGTAAATTACCAAGTGCCTTTGTCACTCCAACACTAATTATGAAACCCTACTGCCAGGTCCAACAGATGGCCCAGCACTTGATGCTGATGCCTATTTTTCCTCCCCCCTTGTTCGTGTTTCTTCTCTGCACATGAGAAGTGCCTCAGATACATCACCCTCATTTTCTTCCTCATCCTAGATATTGTTATGTTTCATATAGGTACCCCAATATAGGCTCAGGTAGTCACCTAACCTTCCACCTATATTTCCCCTGCCATTACACTACATAACGGTTCTTGGGACTGACCTTTTGCCTAGTTACGATACTGATTACAGGCCCAAGGGTTTTCCCTGAAAACTAGCCTCATCCATTATGCATGAGGATCCTTGGAAACTCAGCAGGACTACCATCCCCTGCATAATAACTATGAATAAGGGTCATTCCTTCCGTCATCCTAAGTACGACATGACACAGCAAGGTAGAGCCCCTGAGGGTACCACTTTGCGTATATAAACACCATATCTTGCTGAGGTAGTCAGAGGAGAAAAGGACTTCCATGCTGACACACTGATGCAAGACGCTGAGCTTCCTGCACGCAGACACTCCAGCTCACAGTGGTCTGACATCCCTCGCGGGGTGTCCATCTCGAGACCAAGACAGGGTCCCACAGTCTCTCACTTTAGGTAATGGGGTTGACTTTATCCTAGAGGGATTCTTGGCTTTACACCTACATACATGCTAGGTACACTTAGGTACATCTAGTTAGGGTCGCATCGTAGAAGTAAGAATTTATTACTGTCTTTTATTTTATATACTTGCCTGTATTCATTGTTTTAGCAAGATGGTAGAAATCTACCATCCTTTTACTCTGTTAGTGCTTCTAATCATTTATATCTGTTTCTGTCTAATGGTTGTTTCAGCACACCTATTTTACACTAGAATGACGCTGGTTCAATACATGCTTATTGAAAACGTCCCCACCGTTTATTCTGTATATCTCTCTGAGACAAAGTGAGCACGAGTGACTGAGCGAAAAGTAATGAACTGTTGCCACGATCCTGAGGCATCAGGGATGTCATGTTCGATAGTTGCCAAGAACTATTCTCTCCTTGGTAAGAGGGGTTTCTAGTGGCACTGTGAGCTAGCTGGTACACAGGCTAACATACCCGGTGGGGGTGTCTAGAATCAGTCCGGACACCAATCCTACAGTGTATGTTGTCTAAATGCGCAGATCCTATATATGTTCATAGGAACTACCCGACAATATCGGGCATAAATACTGTTTAGCTGTCCCTCTACTAAACTGCTTTATGCAAAGAATGAATGTGAAAATCTATGCAAATACTTTCTTTTCTCCTGAAGGGAAGTAAAGAATTTCCACACAACTGATTCCTTTGGTGTTCTTGGGGTCTCTCCTTCTTCCTCCATTTCTTCAGCTCTGTCTTGACCAAATGCTATTTTTCAAGAAAAAAATCCCCAAAATTTGGAAGGTTTAAAAAAACGAAAAGAAGGGGGCTCAGCACAGCAAGTGGTCACACTACTCCCAAACGAGTTTGAAAGGGTGGGAACTTCCTGTAAATGAAAGGAAGACGGTAATTTAAACCAAAGTCTTTTCTGTGTTCCACAGGCCCCGTGGTACCAAATTCAGGTCGGTCGGTACTGCAACATTCACAAAAAATACACAGCATCTTCATTAATTGTGCTTGTGAGAAAACCTCTAAGATAAACACGGAGTAAAACCCAGACTGAATTCCTGCGGGATCCTCCCATTGGTTGTAGGAGCCCCACAGGAGTACTTGGGACCTGTGGAGAGTCTAAAAAAAAATACAATTTATAACATCCATTAAGATGAACAAGTAAAACACACTACTGAAAATTCACAATCAAAACTGAATATACCATTACATTATATCTAACTATGCCAATAATACATACTTTATGCAAAAAGAAAAATCACTGCCAAAAACAAAGTTTAAAAGGACATTATAGTTAGGTATGATAATAAGCTCTTCCGTTAAGTGATTAAAAAAACACAGAAATCCACAGAAAAAAAGGTTAAAGTAATGTTATGGTTAGGTATCCAAACAAATATTATCTTATGTTAACAAAAACCTAGTAATTCACTGAAGAAAACGAAGGTTAAAGGGACTTTAGGTGACAACGTCAGTCATAATGTAACGTTTTCAAAATTTGAAAACCAACTGACATTTGTCAGTTATAGCTCAGTGTGCTAACTATAACTTGCACCCCGCCAAGCACTACTTATGATTTCACATTTCTCTGTTTTTAAATGAATAAGATTGCATATTGGTCCAGTCAGTGGCTTTTCTCGTGATAGTGAGTCCTCTGTTTTTGCAAGTACTTTCTTTCCTTGCTGTTCAGCCATTCAAACATCTACATTCCCTCCTTTTCTTGGTCTTTGATTTCATGCCTGCTATTACTAGCACTTGTGTCTTTATGGTGGATTTTATCACCAAAGGGCACCATTCCTGCTATAAACTTGGCTCCCTAAGACCAACACATTTCCCAATCAAGGTCAGTTCTTGCAGAAATTTAAGGTGGAGTTTCTTAACAATATGTTCACCATTTTCTTTTTATCCTGACCAAGTATATATATGTAGCTTACTATCTCACTGAGTAGTTCAATCTGCCTCTATTCTGTTTGCAACATTTCTTGCAAATCTCTGGGTTTTTTGGGGGATAGAGCAGGTGTTGCCTCATCAAACTTCAACTCTTGTTATCTGCGGAGAAAAACTATGAACTCCAGCATTGTGACCTAGTTGCTCATGTCGTTCAGTCCCTGCATCACTTTGCAACTCTGGTGGCTGAGGAAAGGGTAAGGGGTTCTTCTCTGTGTGTCCACCATTGCAGGGTTCTCAACATGATCTTCACTCTGCGCTAGTGGAGGCCCATCCAGGATTGTTTACTCTTCTCCTAAGCTTTAGTAAACTGGCATTGTCTATGTGGCTAACACTAAGGGCCTAATTACGACTTTAGGGGTGCTGCGCCTGGTCTCCGCGGACACAGCACTGCCAAAGCAGCGCAAGGACTGCCTGCCTTATTACGAGTTGAACTCGTGTAAGGAGGATGGTCCTTTGCCTTTACCATGGTGGCGCCTGGAAAACAGGCACTGCAATGGGAACAGCAAAAAAAGTTCCAACACGGCATGGATGATGACGTCCATGCCGTGCTGGAACTTTGAGGAAATACATACAGGGGGCACATGTTGTGCCCCCCTGAATGTATCCCCATGGTGGGTGGGGCATGAGGGCCCTGTAGAGCCCCCTCTGTTCCTGCACCACCAGGCGGTGCAGGAACTCGTAATATGCTCAGCGGGACTGTGCCAGTCCCGCTGAGCATTTTACATTGTGGCGCAGCTCCGCTACCACCAGCGATGGTCCTCCACCGCTACGACTACGTGTAGTCGTAATATGGCAGACTGACCACCACCACCGCGAGTGCGGCTGTCTTACAACCGCCACACTCGTAAGCAGGCCCTAAGAATTTTGGATTGAAGATGGACCTGTCCTTGCAAACAGCCAACTTCTTAAATATCGACCACACTGGAAGAGTATTAATATCTGGTCAAAATGTTTTGGGTGAGATGATAGCATGAATCATTGATTTCTCTAAACACACATATATATGTCATGAATAATTATCATATCCCTCCATGAAGGAAATTTTGTTTAAGTTTCACAGATGATAATTGTTTACCTTTTCTGTATTAAACGTATTTTATTTATTTTGGGTATAACATATAGTGAAAGTCTTAAGAAGACCTTACAAAAAGGTAGGTTGTGTGGTTTGGATCCAAACTGATGAGATGTCACTTTGCTCAGCACACATAGACATGGCCAATTGTCTTGAAAACTCAATGTATATTTTTTAATGTTTTGAGAGCCAATTCTTGACAGCAATATTAATCTTGAACGAGAGCATATATTTAAAAGAGCACACTTTAGACATGTTAGGACAGATAATAATCCCCGATATGAACCCCCTGAGCCCCAAGATAAGGCACAAATAAAGGGAGAGCAATGCGAAGAAAAGATAGCCATAGGGTTGGAGAACAGGGTGATTTGCTGAGACAGGTGAAATATTTGAATCAAAATAACTGTGGTTACTATGTCCCTATCCTTCCAATCCCACATGAGTGGACAGTACATATCGCAGCTCCAACCCAAGGAACATTGAACTGCTGAGAGTAGAGTCATGTAGTAAGGCAATAGATCTGTGATTACAAGGTGAGCGAAAGGAAGGCGTGGGATAGAAATTGTGTTTGGCCCCATTGTTGCAAACCCCACACTTTTTGAATGCACACCCAGTTAGATTTCTGTTGCCTCCAGAAGTGGTGGTATAGCATTTAGTACTGTAACATGGATAGGTATCTCACACTTCTCTAGTTATGCAATATACATTGGAAGAAAACTGTTTGGAGTAAAACAGAATTTCCAGAGGGCCAACAGATATTAGAGGATCTTATTCTGTTTTAGACACCCCATATCAAAACAGACACAGCAGGCAATTACATTTGCGAGATTTATTATACCCTAACCTACTATAGAGTAGTTGAGAAATCTTGATGGAAAAGATTAGTTAATCAGTTGGTCCTGTTACTGGTCTGAAGAGTCTGGCTTTTTGCCGGACAGAGCCACATCCCTTACTTTACGTATCATATCTGCAGTGAAGTATCAAATTAGCTCTAATGTTTGACTGGTTGCAGCCTTTTTTGGTGTTGAAGTGGCTTCCATTTCTCTAGAATGGCCTTTCCTAATTGCCGTTTTGTGCAGGATAGGACCTAGGAGAATACTGTATCAGATTGTTAGTTTACTTTAAAAGGCCCCTGAATTGAAAAGTGTGCATAACTGGGTCTCTATCCTCCAGTTTCAAGATTTCAAAAGGGACCAGACAGGGTTGTTCTTTGTCGCCTATGCTTTTCGCTATTGCCATCGAGTCAATGGCCTGTCAGCTAAGGAAACATCATGCGAACAGAGGGCTTGCCCTTGGGTCACACAAAATACTCATTTTGGTGTACATGGATGATGAATTTCTCTTCACTCATTCTCTTCCTCAAGGACAAAACGCCCAGTACCCAGATCAAGATCAGCACCTGCATGCTAAAATCGCCCACTGGATGAAGACTAACTTGTGACAAGACCAAAAGCGTGATCTTCAGGCAGAGCACTTTACTGTGGGACTCCATCTGGTGCCCAACAGAGCTGAGCTAGGACCGACACTCATCCCCACTACTCACTCCATGAACCCTGAGTTCATCATCAACAGCAAAATTGACATGACAACCCAGGTTAACGCCATCACCGCCTCATGCTCCCATTCCCTGAGGAAGATTTTCAAATGGCTTCTAATCAGCACCCGGAAAACCATCATGTATGCCCTGCTCACAAACAAGCTGGGCTACGGGTACAGCCTCTATACCAGGATCAACAAAAAACTCATCAGAAGCCTGCAGATCATTCAGAACACAGCAGCCAGGATCACTCGCTACCTTCAATGCCACTCGCATATCACACCACACATGAAGGAGCACCATTGGCTCCCCATACATTAACAAGCACAATTCAAACTCATCATCCACATGTTCAAGGCACTATGTTACACTGGTCCAGCATACGTAAACAATTTTATCTGCTTTCACAAACCTTCCAGATACCTCCGCTTGTACACATACCATGCACACAGAAAAACCAAATCCGGCAGTCAAGTATTTTCCTACATTGCTTCTAAAGCATGGAACGACCTGCCATTACATATAAGAGCCTCCTCCTCACTACTTGAATTGCGCAGGAAGCTGAAGACCCATTAGCCCCTATGTTTAGCTAGGCTGCCCTCCCAGTTTGATAGTGCGCTCTACAAATTGGCTGAATATAACATAACAATTTGTCCTTCTTTGTTATATAGATAGTACGATTTGATGAATAAGCACAGGTTTCCCCTAATGTCATCAACCAGGTGGGCAAACTTTGACTAGCCACTTTGCGAGGACTCTATAAAGTATCTTTGTAACAAGACTAATCAATATAGGGATGTGTTTTTCCTGAAGAATGATGACCCAGTCATGGATCGCCTCACAAATACGATCTATAGGTGGACAAAAGTGTAATTTCCTAAGCAGGTAGAGTGACTCTGACTCATCATCCAAACCAAAACATGCTTTGTCACACTGCAATCCCTACTACTTGGTCTGATTTAGACTGAATGGCTAGCACAGCAGTGCTTGGAGATACTCACACTCTCATATCAGTAGGGAGAGTAATCAGTTTGTGACCCAGAAATTTACCTCTGAATGGCACAGGCTAATTTCACCACGCATTGGTACCACCCCTCCGTCCCCAATCTTACCATACCTTGGAGGTGAAGTTAGGGATAGAGCTAAGCCCAATTGGCAGGATCCATGGAGTGTGACAGGAGTTGATGCTGATACTAGGTTTTAGGAATATTGGGGCAGATTTACAAGAAGTGACACATCGCTGCTGCAACGCAGCGATGCGTAAACAAAAATGTGTTGCCAATGCGGCAACGCAAATAGCCACGGTTGTGCCAAATTTACATCTTGGCGGACCGTGGTGCAAAGCGGCAGCCTGTGTCAGAATAACTGACATAGGTGCTGCAAAACCAGCGCAAGTCAGCCTGACGCAACTGCTGAAAAAGTGACCCGAGCACTCTGCGACACTCACCACTGCGTGAAGCGGCAAAAAAGCACCCGAAAACCAACGCAAATCCCCCCAAAAAACTTTGGAGACCACAGAGGAGTCTGCAATGGACCAGGAAGGACACTGCAGTAGTCAGGACCCTCAAGCAACCTCCCGCAGCAAAAGCCCAGATGCACATGCAGAGACCCTGGCAAAGAGGAAGCGCAAATCGAACTTCAGTCAGGAGGAGAATGAAATACTGGTCACTGAGGTGACCAATTACCAGCACCAGCTCTTCCAGAGTTTGAAGTTGCCACTTGCCAAAAAGGAGGCGATATGGCAGAGCATTGTCCAGAAGATAAACAGTGTAGGACAAGCTAAGAGGACTGTTGTCGACAGTAAAAAGCGCTGGCATGACTGAAAGCGCAGAACAAAAGAAAAGCTTGCGGCGAACCGTAAGGCAGCATTACAAACAGGAGGAGGTAGCCCAGCAGAACGGGAGGTTCTGGATGCCCTAGAGGAGCGGGTGGCAGCTGTCATCCAAGAGGATTTGGTCACTGGAATATCGGGACAGGACAGTGCAGCCTTAGAAAATCAAGAGCAGTCAACGGGTAAGTCACAATAAGTGCACATATTTGAGTAATGGGTCATGGTGATGATCTCAGCTAGAAATGTTCCTGTGCCACAGTCTGCTGTGTGCATCTTGATGTACTGGGACTTGTCCCCAATCCCACCTATTCATAATATAAGTAAATCACATATGACAATCACACTTTGCACATGTTAAAACAGCCCTGCCATGTCTCTCTCTTATGGGGCAGATATTCTGTGCCTTATTTATGAAGGGCCTTGCTCCGCCGGTACGTCACTTTCCCCCATTTTAAAAGTGACAGACCTTTGGCGCAAGGCCTTCATAAATAAGGCCCACAATCCTGTCGTCCCACCCGAGTAATAAGTTGAGTGAGGCACCAGTGGCGTACTCTTGTGTGTGTACTGAACAAGGACAGGTAAAGCCACCTTGCGTGTCTGCACCTGTGCCTGTAAAGAACAACCTGTAAATGCTACATTTGGCATGTCAGTGGCATGACATGTGTGTTGCTGTGGGTATTTTCATACAACACACATGTCCACTGATGCATGTTCAGATTAATGAGTATTTGTCAATCAGAAAATGCATCTGAGTGCTATGCCACCCTACGGCTGGCCTAGTGATGAGGAACATGGAGGAATGTTCATATGTGCCCAGCGTATCTATGCCAGTCAAATACCTAATGGATTCCACAGCATGCATTGGAAGATGAATTCACATCAACAGATTGTTCATGTGCATGAAGGTGCTCCTTCATGCACAAAAACAATCTAACCATCAAGCTGGCATCCCAGCACCATGGTGCAAGGCGGCCTGGTTGGGCAACGTGCCTACACATTTAGGGGGTTATCAACAAGCCACTTGTGCTGCCTGTGCATCACTGTTAACATGGTTAAAATTAATGCACTGGTGGTGCAAGGTGCTCCTAAAAAAAAGCCTCAGTGCCTGTGCAGGATGAAATTATTTCATGCACCATAGTGTTGTAAAGATTTTGCATGCCAAAATATCAGACGTGTTGCAGTATGGGGTGCTGCAAAGGAGGCCAACCCACTGCAATCACACACTAATTTAAAAGTTCCCTCACAGTGTTGGCATAAAAGTGTACATACCACCAAGATAAACATTAGCAAGGCAGTGTATGTCCACGAATCAGTAAAAATAGTACCACCACCCTGCACCACTGGTGTAACAATAAGTGGTGCAATGATGAAGGAAGGGGGGATAAGTCTTGATCCTCGGTCTGTATCGCAACATAGATCACTTGACTGTGACACAGAGATCATCATTGAAAAACACATGTGATGCTTTTGTGAAAACATTTCAAAGATTAAATATGCAAGCACTAGTAACACATTTCCATCTTTTTGCAGCAGATGCACCAACTACATCCGAACATGTGGATGACACACATGGTTTCGAAGAGATGGACGACAATCTGCCCACAATAGACCATGACACTCTTGATGACATACTGTATACCATACGGTCACCTTCTCCACCTCCAATGTTGTCGCAGCTCCCGCAGAAACACAAACAAATTCCAACACTGCTTCGGCCACTACATATCCACCCCCTGACTTTGAGGATACGCAGCTACAGTTCCAAAGAACAGCTGTTGGACTACAGCGTGACCTTCTCAGAGAGGTGCATGTGGCTGTGGACAGTGTGGGTGGTACACTGCAGGCTATCCTCAGAAGCCTGAACTCTGAATCTGTCAACATAGATCAAGAACAATCCATCAACAATCCAACCCCTGGCATTGCCCAATCATTTTCTAACATATCTGCTATAATGAGTCTGAGGCATGAACAAATGCCAACACAAAGTGGAAGCAAGGAGGTGGCAAAACATCTTGAAAATATGAGATCCTATGTGACATGCAGCAAAAGCAGGACACTTACCTTGCAACAATGTCTTGCTATCATAGGGAGTTATTAACTGTCATCAGAAACCAGCAAAGTTTGATCAATGCGCTAATGCCCAACATCTAGTCACACGGAAATGCTGTACCTCACACATCCTCTGCAACTGTTGTTGGTCTCACTACTCCCACACACCCTGCAAATACCGAGCCAACTGAGCAACAAGTCAAATCTTCTGACGAAGATGACTCTATTGCAACTCAATTTAAGCGGAAGACAGGACACTAAAATCACACAGTGTCACAGGTGTTGTTTACCAAGAGAACTTTCTCTCCAGTGTTGACAAATATTACCAAGAGACAATCTCCTCTCCATACAGGTTACACCTGTGCCCCTCCATCATTATTTTCCTCATGTCTGAAGTTCAAAACATTGTGCCAATAACAATGTCTACCTCACAAAACAAAGTTTAGAGAACTTGTTTTTTCACTCCTCACAACCCTGCCAACATGAGTGCAGCATCCCAACTTCTGTGACAAGAGCAATGTCCCCTTGTTTTATGTTTCACCAATTTCCCAATTTCATTGTAGTTGTTGTGTGTAAATAAATTTGAGCACCCGTGAAAGAGTGTGTAAGGACTCGATCTATGTCTGGTAAGTATTACAATGTCAATATTTAAATCCATGTTCAAATATTGCAATATAAAACATAAATTATGCTGGGTAAACTAATCAACATGTACAGCAAGTGAAATTAGTCATACCAGTAACCAAGATGTGTGCAAAGTTGTACCTGTGTCCTCCATACACCATCATTGCCACTCAACTTGTCCTGTATACAGACATTGTGGTGGGCAGTGGTATGAATTTACTACTTGTAACACAATAACTAGTTGACTATGAACATGAAATAGCTCTAACATCACCTAGACTGACAATGTGTCGTGTGTACGTCCTGTCCAACTGTGTAAGAAAAAACACCTAGGTACCCAAATGCATCGTCACTAAACATAGTTGACACTGATTCTTTATACATACACATACAAATGTTCTCTGCATAGCCATTTGTTAAATCATAGCCATATGTAAGAGTGTTTGCACAAAACTGTTGAGTCCCAAGTGTTGAAATAACATGCCCAGATACATCATCATGTAGCTGCACCATGCTACATTTTGCAATGCCTAATCACTCAAACACAAAATCTACTTTACATTCCTTGTGCCCAATGACTCAAACATCAACATTTTGAAATGCTGACCAACAATCAATAAGATACATTTTGAAAAATCTTACATTTTATTAACAATGAAAATATGTAATAAACTCGGTAAGAATCTATCTTTATAACTTATACTAAACTATCTTAAAAGCTAAAACTCTATCTAAAAATCTCTCTATCCTAACTATGACTAACCTACCTTACTTAACATATCCTAAGCTAAACATGTATCACGTTAGACCACTAAACATCAGTCCCCACCCACCCTTAACACATCAATGCACAATGGACATATACATACTCATCCTATACATAAACCAAGTTGTAAAGTTGTAAAACACATATACATTTTTTCTTTTTTTTTATATATTTGTTTGTATGAAAGCAGTATTAAAACACTACATCACCCACCCACCCCGATGTATAGAAAAAATAGAATATAAATAAAATTGAAACATATGTAAATGTCAAAAAAATGACTACCCTACCTAACACTACCTAATATAACTACGCTACACCTACACTATGACTAATCCTAAGTATAATAACAACAGAAGTAATAAAAACTATATACAAAATGGCCACTAGAATTGGCCCATGATATGGTCCATACACTGCTGCAGGTAGTCCATCTTCTTCAACATTGTAGCCATCTGTAATTCTAGACCACGTATTTTGAGTTTAAAAAAATCCACATCTTGGGTGGACATCCCCTGGACGCAAGACTGTCCAGAAGTCGAGGGCACAGCCTGTCGGGGGCCTGGGGCTGGTGTTGGTGCTTGAGACGGTCCAGCCTGCAAAACATTCCCACCTCCATTGCCTATGTCCTTGGAGGACGCCTTGCCATTTCCATTGTTTTTTTTCTTTTCTGGGACATTTGCCATCCATGTCTTGGCTGCCTTCTGTTTCTCATAGAGGCAAGACATCCAGCGGAAGCCCTTAGCCACCTCACAGATGTGTGAGTACCTTGTCTTCCTAAGCCGGAAATTTCTTTCCTCCTCTGCAGTCGTTATCTTTTGGAAAATAAGTACACATATGTCAGTCATGTGTACATAACTGACAAATGTAGATAGAAAATACATACATACATTTGAGATGAATCTAAAAATTGTGCCATTCACCTGATCACTGTGTGGGCCACACACACCAAAAGCATACTGCAAAGTTTGTGCAGCACATACTGTGCTATCAGCTAAACCTCATGATTCCCAGTAAATCCTAGTTTGTCATGAATAAAAATGATAACAACACTCATAGACATAAGAAACCAGTTAACATACATCATGGTCTCAGATCAGTTCAAAACAAATTTACATTATGTGACTCACCAGGTGACATTCATGTAGTCATGTGATCCTTGAGCTGAAACTACTGCTGTGATCAGACAGTGTCACAGTGTGTTCAGTATGAAGTTCATATTTCCAAGCCATTTGACCCGCATATACGTCCATTTCACACCTTTACACAGTTATGCACTGGTGTTGCAAGTGCCTTTGTAAGAAGCAGAGATGTGCTCTGTGGTGCAACAATGATGCCACATCTAATGAATGCCACTACTCAAATCAAATCAAAGAAACTTTATTCGATCCATTTAAGAATATAGATCATAAAAGTACAAAGCAATAAAAACACTTATAATCGAATCAGTTTGGATACTATTCCTAATTTAATTCTTAACGCCAAACATGTTAAAAAGACGACTAAGTCTGGAAGTTCATTTCATAAAAACTAATTATAAATGTCCGAATTACAATTGGATTAATAAAATAAAGTAGCCAATTCATCAATATTCACAAAGCATGTACAAAACAGTTTTCCTTCTCCTTAGACATGCCAATAAAAAAGTAGCTACTGAGAAGCATACAAATGGATCTGAGAGTTCCTTTAAAAGTATAATGCCGGACGACATTGGTTAAAACTCATTTTCTTTAAAATTGGGCATAAAAATCTAGTACGTTCATTCTTATAAAACCCACACAAAAAAGAGTATATGACGGTCCGACTGCTCTTAGCCACAGTCACAGGGGCAATGTACCAAATCAGTATGTGTAAATATCTTCATAGGAAAACCCAGCATGAGAGGGATTAGGTTCAACCGGAATCTAAGCAAGATAGATCTGTGCTGCGAGTTTCTTATATGGTCTAAATATGAGAAACCCCCAGATGATATTCCTGGAGAGGTATGATACAACATCACAGTGACCTTAGAATAATTTACACTTTGGAGCTCATACATCAATTTTTCTAAGAGTATAAACCTCAATTTTCCCTTTGTTATCGTATTGCACAAGTTCGAGTTAACAAAAAGTTTTTCCAATCCTTGTGTCGACAGTAATGATCTTACATACCTAAGCCAGGGAGTTTTACAAGTATGCCACTACTTATGTTGACTGACATGCAGCATGCCATGTAGTTATTACTAGCAGGGTGAACCACACATGGGCTTATGATTTAGGCATACATGCCCCTACCTTGAAACCAAGATCCACGGTATTGGGTACATTGTTCACTCAACAACACATTAATTTTTTGCTACAGTTTGTTGACAGCTACTTGGATCTCATGTAAATGGCCCAAGGAAACATTTGTGAGGAACAAATTCAGTCTCACACAGTCAAGACTCAGAAGGCATTTCTTGTGTACAAGTTGTGCTTCAATTGTGTCATGACACAATAAAATCTTGTCCTGAACACTGCACAATGATTACCTCATGAAATTACACAAGGCAGACTGACAATCCTAGACCTCAGTTGCATACTAATTTGTCCGGTCTCTTTACGTATATTGAAAGTATCTAATTGATCCAATGTTTAATTTCCAAAACATCAGAAAATGTATGCATGTACAACATATTACGGTTAGATTACTAAACTTGCTCACATGTTAATTTGCATAATTATTTTGAGATAGATGTCAATGATGTAAACTGAACCTGGGCATATTTTGATTTGTTGTACTCGTGGTATTACATGTACTCTCAGCAAAACTGCATTAAAATCTGTGGACTTCCCTGGCACAGCTGACTCTGACATTGCACCCACATTGCAACCCCCGCCCACCCTCTCATTAAAAAATTGGACACACCACCACCACTCACACGTAGTGAGGACTGTTGTAAGACTACCTTCCTCTCAAAACTTCATACCACTGATGCTGCTGTCTCCACTGCTACTCCAGTCAAAGTGACATTTGGCACTGCATTGTGGACTGCGTGAAGGCATGTCTGTCATGTTGTTTGAACTTGAATAGTGTAAGCCAATTCGAGACAGCAGCTGCATCTTGTGAACTATTTATAGGTAAGCACAGACATATTCAATTTTTGAACCTTGCACATCATCAACATCACAATCATTGATAAATGGTACTCACTGGTAGCGTTGGGGTCCTCAAAAGTGTCGACCTCCCCTTGTGTATATGGCTGGGGTCCACCTATGAAACATTAACAGATGTACAATCAGTTGTGAATGCCAGACATATATACAGTGTATGCATTGTGCATAAAACATTGTCATAACACATGCAGGTAATTCACAGAACATGTAACTTTTTACGATAAAGTACAGCAACGTGGCATCACTGGCACTTTGACTGTGTCAATCCTGGGACACTTCCACAGCACCGTTTACTGAGAGTTAAACAATGATGTGTAGCATCCCTGGGATCTTCCCTGTGCTTTGCCTGAATCATCAGACATGCCCTGATGCAGACACACTCACACAATGATGCAAGGATGTCTGCATAACGAAGTTGATTTTATAAATGCACAAATGGACACATTCTTGCACATGATAAGTCACCATAGTTGTTTGACTATCTACATGTTTGCAGCATGATGCATCATGCTTTCTAAGTCAGTCTGACAAATGTGATAAGGGTACATTTCTCACCATATTGCCTAGTTATGTCACACAAATGTTGGTGTGCAGTGCAATGACTTTACATTATGTTTCATTAAAAAAAATTGAAGATAATTTTGATGGTCCATGGGTGTTGAGTGTGAACACACACAGCAACACCTATGGAACAGGGCTGTGATGTAAAAGTGCCACACACATATGTGCCTTATTTACATGGGCAATAAATGCCACAAATGTTATCTTCACACATCACTGGTGATATGATGGCACAAGAAGCTTTTTGGTTGCTTCACATGAAGTGTTCCACCCTCCATACTGTGTGCTTGTGAATGTGCAAAGATACCATTCAAAAATAAATACATTTTGAGTTTCTGACATATGGAACTGTGACCTCACAACATGCAAAATTCACATTTTATTTCATGATGTATTTTCTCAGAGACCATTGTGCCACCGCTGGTTCGTTTGTAATTATGGACTGAGCAATGTATGGCATTGCTGTAGACATCTTAATAAACAGCAATTGTGTTCTTAGATATTTACTTACCAATTGGGCCACCGACTTCCAGTCCAAGATGGTCCAGCAAGTCTCCCTCTCTGCTGACGAGATCCTGCCAGCGATGTTTCAGTTGATGTACTGTGGGTTGCACATCAAATTTGCGCACCATGTGGTGCTGGACCCTGGCCCACCTCTGTTGCCGTTCAGACAGGGCGTAGCCCTTGCTCACCCTGCCCCCTGTGCTGATCATACGGGGCAGGAAATGAAAAATGAGCCACACGAGGCCCCCAAACTGTCTGTGAGACAGGTTCTTAGACCTGCCAGACATGTTAAAGTAAGATTATGGTAATAAAAATTAAACTTACAGAAAAAATAAATGAAACTTATCGTAAGAAAAAATAACACCCACCCGTATGACTAACCTACACCTATCTACCCCAAATGAACACTCACACCCCAATAAACAACAATTTAGACAACACAAAGACTTTAAAATGACAATTGACAGACAAACAAATGTTTAAAGTGCACAAAAAACTGACAAAACACAGTACAAAGTCAAAAAACTATCACAGCAATCAACAACAGCCTCCTCCACCAAGCACACTCCTAGGAATAGTAAGAGAAAGTGAAAGTAACTGTGTCCTTCCTGGTTTTCAGCATGGCTGAGTCATTTCATCATTTCCTGCATGGATGCGACACGTTTTTACGTTTTGCGTCATATTTCAGACGATCCGTTGTAATTTTGACTCAATTGCCATTTCAGTTCTCATCTGCATGCATGATGTTTCTCTGTGTTCCATGGGTTTCAGCTTTGTTGCGTTAGGCCTCATGCAGTAACAGGCATTTGTACATGAAAAGCATCACGTTTTTAATTTTGCGTCAATATTCGTACAGATGCTACCCGTTTTTGATTTTGCGTCAATTTTCGTTCATATGCGACACGTTTTGTGTGTCGGAGTGACTCAACCCTGATTTAGAGATGCTACCCATTTTTGATTTTGCAACATTTTTTGTTCATATGCGACACGTTTTGTGTGTCGAAGGGCCTCAACCCTGATTTAGAGATGCTACCCGTTTTTGATTTTGCGACATTTTTCATTCATATGCGACACATTTTGTGTGTTGGAGTGACTCAACCCTGACTTAGGGATGAAGAGGTGAAGATGTGTGGTATTGTGCAAGTGATGCGTCACGTAATGGACATGTATGTGTTTATTTTCAACATAATGCATGATTGTTCGATGAGTTGTGTTCATTTCTGTTACAGACCTTCACATACATCATGGGATATGTGTACATAGTTTTTGGGAAATTGATTTGTTTGTTTGTGGTACTTTTACAGTAAAAATGCACAGAAGGTGGATAACGTTGCAACATGCATCATCAGCACTACCTGTAGGACAATTCTGACAATGTCACAGCCAGGCACCCTGTGTGTCTTCACATATGCTTGTGTCAAATCCCACCTCTCACGCAAACTTTTCATGATGAGGGTGGATATGGGTGTTGGTGTGGCTTTTGCATACAACACACATGTCCACTATTGCATTGCAACATTTATGTGCATTAATACATGTGTCTCTGCATTCAACTGGTACACAACACTTGCGTTGATGTCACAAGCCACAATGATGTGACATTTTTTTGGTACACATACATTTTCACTCTTCCAATATGTGATGATTCACACATCACACATTTGAAGCGGTTATCTGCCTAAATGTATTTTTTTAAAGTAATGAAGGTGCCACTTTCTGCAGCGATGCATGTCATCCACACCACACAGCTATCCTTGCACCAAGGTGCAGGTGTGCTTATGCCGACGAATGCCAGGAGTTTGTGCACATGCACAGAGTACAACACAGAGAAGAACATGTGTTTGCGAATATGTTGCATGAATGTGCATCATTCATGACCCAGCTTGACTCTGCAAATGTCCTTGCATAAAATTGCGGTGTTTATTTATCGTTCCCAGGGACAGTTGTGCACAGTATTGACACTTCACATGGGAGATGTTCATGTTTGTGATGTGACACATCACATTCTTGCATACTATGTGTTGCGTATGTAATGACATTGCCTATAGGCATGATGTGTGACGGCATCTGCAATAATAATGTGAATGCCTCTCCTGAACAATTTAGACAGTCACTGGTGGACATGCTAGTGAAGACTGATGTAGTTTGCCAGTTGCATGTGGTGGTGCACATATGACAATCTGTGTGCACATCTGTAGATGTTGATAGCCTGATGAAGGTACATGTCCTATCTGTAGCAATGGGGTGCACACACAAGCGGATGCAACACCTTCATTTTCATTTTGGTCCATGTGTGACCCAAATCCATGTGCACACATGTGTTACATACACAGATCATTTTGATGATTCGTGACATAGGAGTAATTTACATAATATGTATTTGTATTGTATGACCTGTATACAAAATGGACACAAAGGTGAATCTCTGATGTTTTTATTTTTAATTGTGACATTAGTGCATATTGCTACAAATGTTGAATAGCGACATCATGTGAACAATTGAGTGACAATGTGAATGCAACGTCTCATCCCTGCAGCAGTGTTGAGTATGGCTCGTCCTTCTGCTTCAGATTCGTCATCACCATCATCCATTTGTTCAGGGGGTTGTTCCTCTTCATCCCAGGGCACATTTGTTTTGACATATATGTTATGTAGTATTGCACATGACATGATCATCTTGCACACCATTTCTGGTGAATACAGTAGCCTTCCACCTGATAAATCCAGGCAGCGAAACCTGGACTTGAGCATTCCAAAGCTTCTTTCTATGATGTTTCTTGTTCGGCAATGTGCATGGTTGTATGCCTTTTGCGGATCAGTCTGGGGATTGCCAAATGGTGTCATCAACCACTTCTGTAGGCCATATCCTTGATCAGCTGTAAGTGGAAAGTAAGATAAATGTGTTAACTTCAGTGAGAAGTCAGTATACATGGCATGTGTTGTACGTCATGTTTGCAAACATTTTAATTATGATTTCTGTTTGTGATGATTAGATGTTGTGTTTAACATTGAGTTTCCCATTGTTTGCGACACATGTCACTTCACTTCCTGTCTATCAATTGTTGTGCATGACAGGGGACGGTGCTTTGCAGTGCATGATTTGTTGAGTGAAAGGTGTGTGGTGTTGCAATGTGTAAGTGATACCTGTGTACTTATTATGTTTGATGAACACTTATCCAGATTGTGCATGGCACAACAAGGCACATTTCAATATGGGAGTGCGGCAAATGATTTGTCTGTGCAGAAGTGAGTCAGTTGTAAGGCATAGTGATGCAACATATTTGTATTGTTTTTTTGTTCAATGTGTTTGCCCCTGCATTGGCACATATTCTGAGGACATGGCCCCGCACAGGCACGCTTGTACCATGGTGCACTAATACCTGCATCATGTGTATAATGTATTTGAAACCAAAGGGACACCTTAATGAACAGACACATTCCATTTTGCTGGATAGCTATTTCCATGCATGCTTTACAATTCATTACACATTGTAACATGTAAATTGAATTAGATGAGATGTGTGCATATGTCGACAGTGTGACTTATTATACTTCACAAGTTATTTGTAGGATATTTGCTTGCATTTATATCTTGTATCCCTTAGCACTTTCTGTTATGCTGCTATGTATGTATGCAGCTTTTGACTGTATGTTATGTGATTATAGTGTATACGTGGGTTGGCATTATCACATTCACTTATTGCATCATTCTGACACAAGGGCACATGTTCCAGATGGCCAGCTATTCTTACAGAGTATTGTTATGTGTTCATTTATTTATTGATGCTTACCTACATGGATCCCATTGCCATATTGTCCATTTTGGAAACGGTCATTGATGATGCTGTTTCTGTAGATATGTGAATCATGCACACTCCCAGGATATTTGGCCAGTACATTGATGAATAGTCCCCGATGGTCCACAATGGCCTGGACATTTATGGAGTGTGTGTGCTTCCTGTTGCGGTATAGGTGTGAAGTTGCTGCAGGTGATACCAGTTTGACATGCATGCATTCCATTGCACCAAGTACATGTGGGAAGCCAGCAATGGCATAGAAGCCTTGTTTAATGTCCATCTGCTGCTGTTGTGTGTTGGGAAAATGGATGTGCAGTGGTGTGAGCTGAATGATGGCATCCAAGACAGAAGGGAGGAAGGCGGAGAACAATGCCTGTGAGACCCCTGCCACTCGTGCTGCTGTTGCTTGGAAACATCCGGAGGCCAACATGTGTAACACCACCAATAGCTTTGTCTGCGGTGGAATATTGCAGACCCTGTCATTTGGTGTCTGCAGCCGTGGTGAGATCTGACTCAGCAGGGTCACAATGGACGCCTTCTTGAGGCGATACATTTTGATGACTTGTTCATCCCGGAGTCCAATGAGGGTGGTCCTTTGACGGTAGATGCGCTCCCTTCTCCTGCGCTGCCTTTGTGGTGATGGTGGAGGGTGTTGTTGTGGTATTTGGTCTGGTGGTGGGTGTCGTCTTCTTGGTCCGACTCCCAGCTGCAGGATTAGGAGGTCCATGTTGTCTGATCTGCTGCAAAACTGCTCTGCTGGTCTTGTCTTCTATTTATATGGCACTTGCGTCATTTCCTGCGCTTGGGTTTATGAGGCGTAGGCTTGCAAGCGCAATTTCAAAGTTGCCTGACGCAGCCAAAAGATGCGTCACGTGGGGAATTGTTGTAAATATGCCTGTGTCGGAAATGCATTGTATTTAACGTCGGAACGACTACCTGGCATATTTTAATACTTACGTGCTGCATCAGATTCTCGCGCAGTTCCATTCCATCGGATCTCCGTCTTCCATGACCCATCTCCATAGATGCGTCACCTTGTAAATTTTGCGTAAAAAAAAACCACAGATGTGTCACAAAAAGTGACGCACCGGTGGTGCAAGGGGCTTGTAAATCTGCCCCATTGACTGCACTGAAATGCCATTGATGCATATTCTCTCTTGAATAGGGCTGAACTGACCCAGACCGGATACCTTGGCAGGGATAAACAATGATAAATGATAAACATTTTTTATCCCTAGCTCAATTTATTGAGGGTAGGCAGAACTCCGCACTTATCGTATTCATATAATACTGGTTAAAGCATGCCATGAAAGCAAACAATTCTGAATTTCCTAACGATTCTATGGAGATTGCATTGATAATTCAAATCATCCAGCTATTTGAGCATAAACAGATTAAACAAATTATTTGTAATGAATTTCTCAATTTAAATGGGAAGTTTAGTGATGTTATATCTCAATCTAATCCAATGTTCCACATATATCTCCGAGGGTGACCTTACCTCTTCTTTCGTGACTTCGCCTGCATGTCCCCTTTTAACCAACTCAAGCAATACTGGAAACTTTAGACATGCAGTTTGCCTCATATGTAAGAATATCTACACAAAGCAAGGATCATAAAGAAATAATGTAAATGGTTCAGTATTGACATCAGATTGAATACAGGAAAGTACTCTTCCATTGGGAAGGTGGAGATAGGCAAAGTCTAGTATTTAACCTTGTGAATGACCCACACTTTTAACTGGTCATTGCTATGCTATGGATAACCTTTCATAGCTCGTACATTAATTGAGAGAATATAATAGTTGATTTCCCCTCTGTCCTCTGTAATAAATGCTGCCTGTAAAACTTCAACTGTATCCAAGTCAATAAAACCAGGTATTTAGGCTAACAAAGATTGTAAAATAAAAACTGGCCTTTGGTCCAAACAATTGGCATCACAGATGATTTGCCACTCTTTTCATTCAAAAGGGGTCACAACATTCAAGACCATCTAGTGCGTGCCTTGCTACCAAAAACAAATTCGCCCAATGTGGCCTCTTCATGGGGCCTTAACAAGACTGTTGGTCACTTCAAATGTGGAAATTGTATAATGTGTGACTATCTCTAACATAAGAGTCACATACATTGCAAGACTCTTGCTGCACCTCTGGTATCACATTTTCTGAAATACAATCACTACCGAATGACATTGGGTGGCAAATCATTTAACAGGCACAAAATCCTCTAAGGGGGGGTGACATACAGATGATGCTAAACAGAATGGAATGTTGTTGGATTTTAAAATGTGAAAGCATCAATACAGGACTCAACACAATGGAAGAATGCAATTCTGTACTTTTGCATTAATATGCATTGATTAACATGTTGGTATCCTTGCTGCATTCTTTTAGATGATTATATGATTGCACCTATGATTTTGTTTCTGTTTAATGTAATTGTATTCCTTTTGAATAAATTAGGAATATATGTTCCAACTAAGGGCCGTTAAATTTATCTATGATGAGGTCCTGATGTTTTCCACTTCAGGACTGGTTTAGCAACAAGCCTAATATATTATATTTGTAATACTGCATGCTTTGCCAATATACTGGAGAATTATACACTGACTATCCCATCTTGATTTTTTGGGCTTTGCCATGCATGCGGACCATATTACCTTAAGCACATGCTAACACGCTTGCTGTATTTAATCACTAGCACAAGAGAGTATTTTAACTGGTAATATACCACCTTCTTCGGTGCGATTTAGTGAGATCTGGAAGAGTGATGATTTTATATTGTGACTTCTGTGTACTTTTATTTTCCTTTTTATAAATTTTTGTTTGTTAATTGCTCAGCTTTACCTCTTTTGAGCCTTATAAATACAGGACATGTCTGCATATCACTGATGGATTCTAACTGACACATGAAGTATCTGGTACAACTCACATCGATGTTGTGATGAAACACACGTTGGGTATAGTTTCTCCTCAGAGAAGGAAGTGTTTCAAGTCTGCGCATGCGCATTTTGCCACGGTTGTATACACTTTGATCTTTTTCTCTTCATAGAATTCCTTGAAATTATGAGGAATTAAGAGTATCTGACCTTGGAACTAAGTTTCTTTCTAATTTACAGCAATTGTCAACGTATACAAATGTGGTCCGTTTGGAATTCCTGACGGGAAGTCTTTTCTTGATCTCTATGGTGACTAGTGCTACTTGAGACACTGGTCTCAATGCAGCTCTCCCCAGATGGTCGGAGAGTATCTTTTTATTTTATGTATTTATTTAATGCAGTTTTATATAGCGCTAGCTTTACCCAAAGGTGTCAGAGCGCTTTACAAAAGAGCCAGGCAAGTTACAAAAGGTACACATGATAGAATTTACACAATGACAAGTTACATATATAATCAGGGTTGCAAAAAATTCCAGCATTAGATTAATACAATGTCACAGTTGGCAACCCGAGGTGAATTAAATTCCCCAGTAAGATTTTATGCCAATGAAATTGTGGGTTGCGCAGTTCTTGCAACATTATTTTGCAATAATCCACATGTGAAGAATCCCTTTTTCCTTGAAATATTTTATGGGCTTTACTTTGTGAACTGGTCAGTGCCTTGGCTGTATTTTATGGAATCCAATATTTGTGTTCGGGAATTCAATCCTTGTGTACCAGTGTAATTTTGTATACACATGGTATTGGAACAACAGTTAATTGGTGAGTTTTTGAGCATCTAATAAGGATTGCTTCTATGTTTTTTGGCTTTGTATGGCTTGAATACCTTGTGTATTTACTTTGTAGAGATTATGGAGATATGTTGGTTGTGATTTTTTTGTCCAGAGGATTGAAAAATCATCTCCTGAACTGGCATTTGAAAATATTATACGTTGCAAGTAGGTTAGAGCATATTATATGCTGCAAGTAGGTTAGCAATACATACCTTTGATTAATTGGTTGGTTTGTACTGGTATTTCGAGTTTATAATTTTTGTTTGACATACACTATTTTGGACTATAATTCTGGCATGTGTGCGTCTATGGACTTAGTCTGTTCATTTATTGGTGGCACTATTTGGCACTTCACAGTTTAGTTGTGCAATTCTGTCCAGTACAGTTGATGATGGTTCTGTTTACTCTTTCATAGCTAATTTGGTATACATGATGCACTGGCTTGTGTCTCTTGTATTGCTTTATGCTCAGTTTTAATTGGCCTGGCCCTCGGTTGGGTCTTCTGTTTGTGAATAAAATTCTTGGTACCCCCATAATTCCATATGACATTATTCACTTGCAGATTGAATTTGATGGTTCCTCCCAAACAATGCTTAATGTCCTGATGATGACCTAACAAATCAATAAGGTCAAAACGCTGTTGACATTCTCCTTTGGCAAACCAAGAGGAAGCATATATAGTACTCTGATCTTGTTATAATATGGACACATATTTGTAATCCTATTCCTCTGCCATTGGGTGTTTTTTGTTTACACTGTGACTTGCATTATATGTTTGTTGAGTGTAACCTTGTGAGCACCAATTGTTTGTTTATATTGGATTTTGTATTGTTCATGTTTTACAAAAAATACTTTCAATAACAAAAATAAATTTAAAAAAAATGTATTGTGGGTACTTTATTTTCAGTTTAGTTCATTGCTGCACTGAGTCATACATTTTTGATTTGGTTTTAGTATAATTAGTGGTTTAAAAAAGAAATCCCTGAACCATTGTAGCTGTGACATTAGGTATTTAGAAGAAGGTCATGCTGCTCATTTACTCATGTTAGGGACTGTGATAGTAACACTCCCTAAAACATATAGAGATTATCGGGATGTGTTAACTCAATGGAGTCTCTTTGGCAATATGGTTGTTAGATTGATTTAGGGCCGGTTGCTGTGCTAACTTGCAGTAAAGGTTACTACACTCTCACATGAGAAAGAGTCTACATATTTCTATCTGAATTTGGATCCATATATGCCTCCTAGCTTACTTAGGCATTCCCAGCCACCATTACTTTTATTTTCCAAGAAAACTGCAGATATTCACATTCGTGTTGACTAAAGAGATTTTAATAAATAAACCATCAAAAATGTATTCAGTACTTGTGAATCAAGATTTGATTGACTCAGTAAAGCCTGCATCAATATGTATTAAGAGTGATGTTTGAGTGGCATATCAGCTGATAGGAAGAAGATAAGTTGAAAACTACATTTTATGCCAAATTTGGCCTTTATGAGAATCAGGTGAAGCCTTTTGGTTCAGCACAAAAACAAATGTTTTTCAACATTTCATGAATGAAGTACTCAAGGGCTTCTTGGATGGTTTTGTTGTGATTTATATAGATGACATTTTGATTTACTATGACTCTTACAAAGACCATGTTAATAAAATTCATCAGGCCATTCACCATTTGTGAGAGAATCATCTCGACTCTAATTTACAAAAAATTAAATTCCATCAGACTAATGTAGAATTTTTAGTATTCCAGATCACACTGAGGGGGTTTCCATGGGTCCAATGAAAATACAAGTAGTTGTCGATTGGCTACCACCATGCTTTGTAAAACAATTGTGAAGTTTTTTAAATTTTAGCAATTTTTAGTGGTGTTTATTAACAATTTTTTTGGATTTGGTGTCCCGTTGACATGATTTCTTTGAAACACACTGCTTATGTGGGATATAAACTGAAGAGTCTGCTTTTAGCTTGTTAAAACGCGTTCCTATACTACGATGACCTGACCGTACACAACCTTTCTATGTAGAAGCAGATGCCTCTAAATATGATTCAGGGGGCATATTGTCATAGCACTATTCAACAACTGGTCAACACAATCTTAAAGCCTATTTCTGTTGCCTACTGTATGCAGCCGAAGAAAACTACATGATCATGGACAAGTAAGGTCTGGCTGGGAAAGAGGCCTTTAGGACCTAGAGACATTTCTTGAAGGGAACAAAAGATAAAACATATGTGTATATAGAACATATGTTTCTGCAGTATTTGAAAGGGGCTTTAACATTGTCAGCATAACAGTTAAATTGATTTTCGTTCTATGTAGAATCTTACTATACCGCCATATATCTACCAAAAAGCAAAATATCATTTTACTTTGAGAGAGAAAAAACCCCATTATTTTATCAAACAGATAATTAGCAGTGACTGTCTCCTATGAACTAATATATAAAAAGGACCCGATTGATACACTGTTGAAGAACTACCTTATAAAGATGATGCATTGTATTAGCCAACTCAACTATTGCACATTGAAGCTTTAAAATTGTGTCATTCTTCTTGCTTAGGAATAATGGAAATCATACATATACTTTGAGATATTTAGGTGGCATGCTTTACCCAAAAACATTTAAACAGTATGTACAAATAAGTGAGAAGTTCCAGTGAAAAAAGTGTGACCACAGAAATCCACAGGGTTCCTTCAATCTCTTCCTATGCCTCTACCCAGGTTGGCAGGACCCCAATACAAGCACTTTTTGACATGGTGGGCCAGGGAATGGAGCCCAGGTCAGAGGGCTTAATCCCCCAGGCCAACCGGAGCACTGAGCCAAGGCCTAGTGAAATCGTCTTAACCCAGCCAAGCAGGGGAACCCTCCCCGGGTTGTCGGGACTCTATACTGTGCACTTTGAGACATGATGGACTGGAGAATGGAGCTCAGAGCCTAAGAACAAAGGAAAATCAAAAGTCAACAACTGCCTAATAACCATAGATTAATTGGCGATATTGAATCACGTCAAATTAAATGCTTTAAAAACTTAAATACTGACTTGTAGTACATGGAAAAGTCAGGATCCTCTATCCTAATGGCCGGATGAATTGGGACCTTTACCAAAAATAGCTAAATAGATATGAAATTTTGGAAATATCATAGAATCAGTATTTTTCATAAATACTTAAGTAGACAAGATATCTAAATCAACCGTCTACATGATGGAAACACTTTGGGGCATTTTTCTACATCTTAGGTGTCCTCAAGAGGTTCAAGCAACTACATCACTCATCCTCTCAAAACTGGATTGCGTTAACGAACTATATCATGGCATTCTCAACCATGAAAAGGCTTTAGAGAATTCAAAACTAAGCCATAAGACTACTTCTAAACGTAAAGACATAAACCTACATCTCTCATGTCCGAAAGATTTTACAATGGCTTCCAAGTCCAACAAAAACTTCCTTCAAGCTATTATAAATTGTTCATATAGCAGTAAATGGTAAAGCACCTAAGGGCATAGTTATTAAAAAATCACACAGCAAGCCACCTTGCTGCACTGTGCTGCATGATAGGGAAAGAGCAGGAATGCACTATATTTAACATTATACGGTGCATTCTTATCTTTTCCCTTCACTAATGCACAATATGCTGCCTAGCACCAATGCAGGTACCCTTGCACCATGGTGCCAGTGTGTCTGCATTGTAAGCAGGATTGTTTTTGTGCAGAAAGGCACACCTTCCTGCACAAAAACAATCCTCTGAGGCATTTTCCTATTTCTATGTGTGCTGCAGATTGCAGCACATGTAAAGTTATTTCTCCTTGTTACACCTCACCTGGTGAGGGGCAGCATTTTCACACATTCCCAGGTCTACCAGTAATGGTAAATCTGGGAATGTGCCAAAATCCATGAGTGAATACGTGGGAACACCCAAGCTCCAACCATGGAACGCATTCCCAGGGTAGAATAAAGCAATGCAATGATTTGTGCTGCGCTGCGTTACTCTAGACTTATCAAGCCATGCAAGACCACGCAAGGAGGCCTTGTGTGGCTTGATAAATCAAACTGAAGAGTTGCGTTGCTCTTGCCCTCGTTCTGTGGCGCAAGGACCACGCAACTCTTTAATAAATATTCCCCTATTATCCTGCAATGAAAAATCTAAAATTCTTCCATCCTAAGAAACTACCTTTCAGGCTGACACTGTGTCTAATAATTTCAGCTTACAGGAAGAAAACTGTAGCTGGCACTAAGTTCTCTGTTCAAGCAGGAAAAATATGCAATTCCCTACCTGTAAATATTAGAGCCACTAAGCATCACTTATAATTTAGGCGAATGGTTAAGAATTGGCTAATCCTAATATGATCCATTAGGGAACATCTCTGTCTTTTTATGACCACAAGGAAGGGGTAATAACAAATTCTGGCCTCTCTGTCTACCACCAGTGCCCCCTCCATGTATATCTAAAGTACAGGCAGAATCAGTTCAACCGCATTGACTGACAACAAGCATCCTGGACACTTTATACAAACATGAACTCAATGGAAAGACCTATACAAATAGCAACAATGGTCTACCCTGCTACATGTACTTGTGAAATCCCCAGAGTCATCCAGTCGAGCATACTTCATAACATGGTACTTCACATTAAAAAAGCGACAAACACAAAGGGGCATATTCTCAAGGACTCATCGCTGATTTATCGGCACTATAGCGCCGCAAAAGTGGCGATAGAGTCATCGCCCTATTCCCAAGCTGGTGCAAACTGCCGATATCGCCAGTTTCCCAGCGATAGCTGCCGCAAAAAACATCGCCACGGATGAGAGCGACAACTAACGCTAATGATATGCAGAGTAGGCGTACCAGTGCAAAAACACACGAAAACACCACTTCGCGATACTCTCAACGACCAGCCCGATCCGCGATGCGACCCAAAAACAGGCAATAAGGCGCGTTAGCAGCAGGGATTTAACACCTGCCTTTTACTGGTAAAGCCGGACGACAACCTGCAGCATGAAAGGGAGCCCATCCCAGAGCCACATCTGAAGACCAACACATGCCATGGAGCTTCTGACCATGCAGCTTGGAGACCCAAGAGGGCCACAACACCCACCGCCACTACCCCCAGGCCCCCTCCCCCCCCTGGACTACCACCGAGGCAGCGCAGAACAAGAAAGCTGACCTTTCCAAAACGGCATGGCCCCACAGCCACACAATTGCAGAATGTGGGGAGAGGTGGGAACCAAGTATGTGTGAAGGAGGCAAGTCACCCATGAATAAGAATGTACACAATGCCAAGTGTGGCGGTGATGTGCTGGACAGACTACAGTATGCAGAGCACAGACATGTCCATGTGGACATATACTGCTGGTGTTTGTAGTGTTGTGGAAAGTGGACGCAACTATGTTACCTCAGGCAGTGGGGAAGACCCCGGTCATGTATCCGTGTCGTCGTCCCCTGTAAGCGTAAGCGGAGTGGGCTGGGCCGGCATATGCCAGGCCAGCGTAGGAGTGTGAATAAATAGGCCGGGGCTCTGGGCGTGGTTCACTTCCTGGATGGCCAACGCGTCTGCCAGGGAGGCGCCCCTCACCCTGCCACGAGTCCGTCGCCATTACCGCCTGCCTCCGCAGCCAATCGCTGGCGTCCACGACACAGGCCCCCAGCGCACCCAGCGGCACAGCACCGCGGAGTTATGTGTGTGCTGACTACTGTCTGCGGCCTACACTGCGGTCAGCAGGGCCCGCAAATCAAATCCAATCCTGACTTGCGAGGACACGCCATCATCTCTGGCTGCACACCCGCTGAGCGCTCCAGGTGCCACCAACTCAGTGCACCACAAGTCATCATCACGTGGCTGTGGGCCCTTTCTGATTGCTGCCTCCGGCCTACACTGCGGTCAGAAGGGCTCACAAATCAAATCCAATCCTGACCTGCGAGGACACGCCATCATATCTGGCTGCACACCCGCTGAGCGCTCCAGGTGCCACCAACTCAGTGCACCACAAGTCATCATCACGTGGCTGTGGGCCCTTTCTGACCGCTGCCTCCGGCCTACACTGCGGTCAGCAGGGCTCACAAATCAAATCCAATCCTGACCTGCGAGGACACGCCATCATCTCTAGCTGCACACCCGCTGAGCGCTACAGGTGCCACCAACTCGGTGCACCACAAGTCATCATCATGTGGCTGTGGGCCCTTTCTGACCGCTGCCTCCGGCCTACACTGCGGTCAGCAGGGCTCACAAATCAAATCCAATCCTGACCTGCGAGGACACGCCATCATCTCTAGCTGCACACCCGCTGAGCGCTACAGGTGCCACCAACTCAGTGCACCACAAGTCATCATCACGTGGCTGTGGGCCCTTTCTGACCGCTGCCTCCGGCCTACACTGCGGTCAGCAGGGCTAACAAATCAAATCCAATCCTGACCTGCGAGGACACGCCATCATCTCTGGCTGCACACCCGCTGAGCACTACAGGTGTCACCAACTCAGTGCACCACAATTCATCATCACGAGGCTGTGGGCCCTTTCTGACCGCTGCCTGTGGCCTACACTGCGGTCAGCAGGGCTCACAATACAAATTCAGTCTTGATTTATTTATGGCGCAGTCTAGTAGGCAACAGACATTGCTTCCAGTGAGGGCCGCCCGGACGACGCATCATCGCTGGCTGCACACCCGCTGAGCCCTCCAGGTGCCACTAACTCAGTGCACCACAAGTCAAGGACCCTTTATGTTTGAATCTTGTGTGTGTGATTCCAGATCTGGTGCCACTAACTCAGTGCACCACAAGTCATGGACCCTTTATGTTTGAATCTTGTGTGTGTGATTCCAGATCTGGTGCCACGAACTCAATGCACCACAAGTCATGGACCCTTTATGTTTGAATCTTGTGTGTGTGATTCCAGATCTGGTGCCACGAACTCAGTGCACCACAAGTCATCACCACGTGGCTGTGGGCCCTTCCTAACCACTGCCTCCGGCCTACACTGCGGTCAGCAGGGCTCACAATTCGAATTGAGTCTTGATTTATTTATGGCGCAGTCCAGTAGGCAACAGACATTGCTTCCAGTGTGGCCCGCCCGGACGACGCATCGTCGCAGGCCGCGCACCCGCCGAGCGCTTCCGGTGCCACGAACTCAGTGAAGCTCAAGTCATGGACCCTTTATGATTGAATCTGTGTGTGTGATCCGATGATCACTGTTCTAGTTGTTGCCTGCACCATCCACACCCTGAGGGCTGGCTTACACTCACCCCACACCCATCCAGCACAGGCGTCACTGGACATGTGACCCTGGTAATTAAAAGGTGCCGGGCGCACGTGCCCGTAGTCAGTTCCACCATACATCTAAGTGTGTCCGTGTGGCCATTATGAATGCGTGATGGCCCCTGGCCCTACCAAATCACATCATGCTGTGGACAGCGGACGCAAGCATGTCACCTCAGGCAGTGGGTAAGACCTTGGAGATGTAGCTCTGTCGTCCCCCCTGTAAGCGTAAGCAGAGTGGGCTGGGCCGGCGTACGTCAGTCCAGCGCAGGGGTTTGTAGAATTAGCCCGGGGCTCACGGCGTGGTCCAGTTCTGGCCTGGACAAGGAAGTAACCAACGCGTTTGTCTCTGTTGTAGTGTCGGCGCCACCCGGCCTGCAATTGACAATGTTGCAATGTAGCATGCACCTGGAGGGCGGGCTCGCACGAACGGTGAAATGAAGGAGCGCAAGACCACTCGGGGTCTTGGCTCATACATGCCAAGTGTTGTGTGTATCTGCATTGCCGCAGCATGAGCCAAATGCCTAGCCTTAATCGTAGCGCGAGTTCAGCCAGGCATGAACTCTACATCTGTGTCTGCACTATCCTTACCATAGGCCTACACTCACGTGGCTGCCCACCTTCAACAGCCAACGTCACAGTGTCGTTGTCCGGCTTGTGGACATGCGCAGACAGGCATGACAATGGTGTGCCGTTGGAGTGCAAGTGATGCAACCGCGCAGCGTACACAAGTGAATAGGCCCGGGGGGAGGGAGGAGCATCTCTGAGGCAACGTAACACACAGTGATGCCGCTCATTTGCCACATGCAAGTCATGTCAAACATGAATCCCAAAGTCGCACACATCCCACCCCACACCCAACAAGCCACATCACAATTCCTGAATGCAAGCAGATGACAAACTGACATTAGGGATGAAAGCTCCTTTGTCTGAACTATCAGGCGGAAGCACATCTGCACATCCGACCTTGGAATTGCATGTGCCCGGCACCCCCTGACAGATACGTTAGCAGTTGAGGACGACTCCCACACTACGCACAGCCCGACGACAGACCAACGTATACACACCCCACACACAGAAGTCCTTGCTCAGAGTTATCTTGCATGGAATGGCCTTCACACTTACTCCCACACCATCCCAGGCGTACAACCGTTGCACACTTAAACAACTCATTGATCCGAGCTGTGCCATTTCATCCACAGAACTGGCGCAGGTCAGAACAGTGCCGCTTCAACCAGGGCCAGTAACACAATGGCAGAACATGCACATCCCCTGTCACGTGGAACTGTACCATGCACGTATGCTGCATTAACTGGGGGCACTGCCATTGGTAGTGCTGCGGGTCAGTTCCCAGCTAAGCTTCCGCCTTGCCAATGTCACCAGCGTTCAGCCTGTGTTGCATTGTCGATCGTGCATATTCGAGTGGTCCATGGATGTCTGCCTATCCAACAGGACGGTAGGCGAACTGGATTACGACATGTGTGTGCGCCCCCTGTTGGCTCACGACCAGGAGTGTCACCGTGATACCCGTCTATGGGATGCCTGGATACTTGGCATACATGCTGGCAGCTGGACCTGGGATATTGCAGAACTCCTCGTGTGCAGTGACCACATTGAGCCACTCCCCTATTGGGCTGTGGTGCTAATTGGTGACAGGGGGTAGACGCAGCACATCTGTCCGGACCTGCTAATGGATAGCCTCGCCGTCCTGTTTGATGGAGTCGACAATGACCTCATGTTGGAGATGATTGCCTACGAAGCTGCAATCGTTTTCATGGACGTTTAACTACGCACCTGCAGCCACAACAGTTTGGAACCCATTGCACATGTCCCGACACCTTATTGCATCTTGGGGTTCTGGTCACATATCCCATGACAACAGTGGATATGGCTGCATTCGCCTGGACCCCGAATACGTGGGTGGACAACCACGCGGGGTAACACACACCTGTGAAAGGTGAGGCACTCCCCCGGAGTGGACAGCGGCGCTTGGCAACGTTCCTCATTCTGACATGCTGCTGCATTGGTCCGCATGTTGTGGCACTTCTCTTGCCCGTACTGACACGCATATGCTAATAAAATCTACGCACATTTACTTGTATTCAACTGTGATGTGAGTTGTTTTGAATGATGATGTGTGTCTCACTGCCTATCTGGGTCACGGCCATACATGCGCATTGATAGCATTACCCAGGGAGTACCATTTATGTGGAATCACTGTCCCTACATTCATCAATACTTTCATGCATAATTGATCAGGGCCATGACACATCAGTGTGAATTTGAATGTTTTATTCGCATTCAGTGGGGTGTTTCAGCTGGACCAGTACAGGGCCATGCAAACCCCACTTTACATTGTCGCCCCGTGGAGGGCCAGCCAGAGTACTTTAGGGATTGACAGGTTCATCGGAAGAGGAAGACTTCAGTCCGCAGTGTGATTGCTGTGTCATTGGTAACCATTCCAAATATGGCAGTCCATGTCGTGGTCCAAGGTGAGTGTTGCTGAGCGTAACGGGGGACAATGGAAGATGTTATTTCAGGGCATGATGCAGAGGGCAGAAACAAGCTGAAACAGGCCATGTGGCGGTGATGTATGCTACCACTTCAATCTTACCACCAAGCGAGATTCATCATCATCTTTGTCCTCTGATGTGTCAGGTGCCTCACATGTGGGTGGTGGTGTTTGGTCTGCCGCACTGTGTGGCACTGACACTTCAGGGGGTGGAGATGTGGATGGAGTAGTAGCAGCAGCATTCATCCGCGCCAGGCCGTGTGGCGGCAATGCCATGATGAGGATCTGCACGGCATGGAAGATCCCAGCTACATCTTGCTGGTGTGCAGCCGTGGTAGCCAATTGTTCCGCATGCATCCGCTCCATGTTCTCCATGATCCTCCGCCTGTGCCCCAACTCCCGGCTGACATCGCTGTAGCCACTCTGACTAGACAGGTGTTCTTGTCTCCGAGTCATGACTCCAGCGATGTCAGCCATGGATTGTTGGAGAGCATGGAGTGGAGAGTGGGTGTCCGTTAGGGACTGTAAGTGGACCCTGATGGGACATAGACACCCACGTATGGTATCTAGTTTGGCTGCCATGAGGTCGAACCCCACCCGCAGCTGATCAGCCATCTTCTCCTGGCACCCTGACACACGGCGTTGGAATGCCATGTGTTGGTCGTGAGGGTCCTGGGAGACAGCCATGGTGGTGGGTGCTTCCTGCTGTGTGGTCTGTGCAGGGGGTGGGGTCTCCTCGATGCAGCTGGGCTGCCCTGCTCCTGGAGGTGGGGTGCCGAAGCTGTCCATGAGCTGCTGGAGGGCGTCGGTGTCGATGTTGGGGAGGTCCTCTTCGTCATCAGTGCTGAGTTGTTGTGTCTGCTCTGCAGGAGGTGTTGATTCTCCCTCTGCAATGTGAAGGGGAGAGGCAGATTGACACTGTGTTCACATGTATGTTCACGCATTGTACAGGTTTACTGACGGACTGCATGTCAATGTACATTGTGACTGTTTGTGAGGAGATGCCTATTGATGCGGGACAGTTGACATTTCTATACCATCAGGGATGTGAGGTTGCACTTGTCCATTGTCATCTCACAGTTTCCTGCTATGCCAAATGCGAATGGCCATTTTCTACACACAAGCGGCAGCAGTTGTGTCCTCTGTTCTGTTGTGAGGGTGTTGCAGATTGTACCACATTGTTGTCAATGTTGAGGTGCTCTGATTCTTATGTGTGTGTGCTGCATTGTGGGTGTGTTGCCCCTTCAGCTCTGATTTGGCTGGCCCTTCTCCCTTTCAGGCGGTGTGCCTTTCACTTCTGTGCTTATTCAGTGCTGAGATATTGCAGACTTGGATAAATTGGGCTCTTGGTCGGAGTTGTGACTCTTGGGCATGGTTTGTCTGCAGATATGCTCTACTTAATTGTGCATGTGTGCCATTGTGCCCATCTCCCCCCATCCCCCCAGTCCCTGGTCGTTACTCACCCTGTTGCTGTTGGCTCGGGTCATGTTGTGCAGTGTCCGGTCCACCAACTCCTGCCACCGTCTCCCCACTGATGACTCGGCTCACCATTTCCTCCATCCAGCTCCTGGTGTGTCACTGGGCTCCCACCTCCAGTCTGCATTGCTGCTCTCAGGTTGGCAGCGATTTTCAGCTTGGTTTTGCGCTTCACATCAGTCCAGCACTTCTTGCAGTCGTCCACTTTCCTTCTCTTCACTCCGACTGCATTCACCTTGGCCAAGATGGACTGCCATATTGTATTTTTAGTTACCAATGTCACAGTGGAGGTGATGGACAGTTGGTGGTGGTGTTCTGTCACCTCCGTAATGAGGATCTGGTTTTCCTGCGTACTGAAACGCGTGTTCCTCTTATTCTTCTCCTTGCCCTTCCCTGTCCCAGAGGTCCCAGGCTGGTCCTCCGTGGGGCTTGTGGGGTTCTGGTTGTCCTCTGTACTTGCTCCGGCTCCCTCCATGGTGCTTCGCAGTTGTTTGTGTTTTGTAGGTGTTTTTTTTTTTGCCGCTTTTATAGTGATTGTTCCCGCCTTACTTGTGGGACTTGCGGGCCTGGCGCTGCTTTTCGCTGAGTTTTTATCGCAGTTGGGCCCATCGCAACTTTTTTCACGTTCGGGTTTCCTTTTTTATCGCCGTCGCTGTACTTGTATCGCGGACATTTGAGGCGTTCTCGGGAAACTATCGCATGTTACCGCCGTGTTGGGAATACGACGTTGACACTGAGTTATTTTCCCTCGATAGACGGCGATATGGAAAATTGTGTTAGCCTATTTTGGCGATGTTTATCGCACGTTCTTGTGAATATCCCCCAAAGCTGCTAAATATGGGACTACCTTACTGCAGTTTGTACCATTATATTATAATGAATCGAAATTCAATGCCGCCAGATCTCAAACCATCTGACCATGATACTTACAACATATACCCTCTCTAGCAAGTAACATCCAGTGATCCTTTTTTATGTCCCTGCCTAAAAATGACTTTATCTTGCTCCTATCAAATGTATCAAGTGCCACTCTCTACTTTGCCGCGTTCACTACCATTTGAACCACCCATCACTTAGCAAACGTATTCCTGCCACTAGATAAACTCTCCTCCTAGAACATTAACACTTCCTTACTGCATCCTAATCCTCTGCTACAAACTAATATTTTCCTTTTTATGCACAAATTTAGTTAATCACCTACTTTCTATTTTATAATTACCCATTCCAAATTGAACTAATCTCACCGACAAACACCTACCCTAATGCATGTAGTGGATCATATAAAGAACACAAGATTAAAAGTATTAACTTCAACCATGTGTGAAAGCATTAACGAAAGCGTACTACTGGTCGAAAAAAAGCACTTCAGTGCCTCATCAGAGAGAATAAGCGTGGGAGGCTCAAACATCCTGTGATTCTGGGCAAATCACTTAATCTCCACGTACCTTAAAAAAATAAAATATAGTGAATGTGTTCGTCTGTAAAGCAACTGGTGCTCAAAGCTCTCTGATACCTTCGGGTCGAGTTCGCACTATATAAATCTGCAACAAAACAAATGTGGTACCCCTATAGTTCTGTCATTCAGCCATCCTATTTGTTTCATATTTCTTCCATTTTTCTCAGACCTGGCCTGTTGGCATTGTCCAGATCCTCATTCCATGATTAGAATTGTCCTAGTCTTGGCCCAAAATCTTCCCTTCCCAAGTCTCAGATATACTAGGCACACCTAAATAGACAGCTGGTTAATAGAGTCCCTATTGTTCGTGGCAATCAATGCATTGCACATAGAACCCTAGCGACATGTCCTTTGAAATCCATGCTCCAAACAGCGTCTATATATGTCGCTGAAAGTTCAGAGGGCACATCGTCCAACCAGCTTCTCAACAACATGGCTGGGTTTCTCATCTCCTGTTCACTTTAAGGCATACACTCACCGCGCTCCAGGTAAAAGTGTATTGACAGAGGTCTGACAGGAGGCCTGATGTGAAATCACATTACTTTAATGGACATTTGAAAGTAATATCCTGCAGAGAGCATTATTAAATAATTTAACGTTCATTACTGGCTATTTAGCACTGAATCAATAAAGCACATTAATTGATCTGAAGCCTCAGCTCAGCCTTTATTGCAGCACCGTGGATCAATGGAATCTTAAAAAGGAAAGTCTGCCAGGTAGGTTTCCGGTAAACATGACCAAGGGCAATAAAACACAACCCCCATAAAGCTTTCTACAATAAAAATGTTTGAAGCCTTCAGGGGTATGGTTATTTCAAGGAAGCCATTGGGGACGAGACGACATGATCTATGCCTTGCTATATATTTTAGGCATTCCTGAATTGCTGACATTTAAAAGTGATTGCTAGTAAAGAGATGTCAAGGGTAGAAAGCCAGAGAGGGGTGAGGTAGAGGTTCGGAGCCACGGGAGATTAATCAAAATGCTGGTTCAAGTTATGTCTTTAAATTTAACAAGCGTTGTGGGGTTGTGACCATGAAATGCTCTACACACTCAAAAACATTCTTGCAATCAGCATGATCACTTGTCAAATTTAAAGGGTTGTTGTTGTTGTACAGTCAGCGGCGAAGCGTGGGTTGCCAGCACCCGGGACAAGTCAAGTATAAACTTTTGTGACCCTACGAATGCCCCTAAGAATTTTGGGCCCTGAGCAACCACCCCTGTGGCCTCGCCCACGCTACTCCACTGTGTCCAGTGCATTTATGGGACCATGTAGATGTACACTTCACTTTGGCCTTCTCACCCCTATGTTCCATCACTCGTCTCTGGCAACTGAAGGGCACCGTCAGGGTGGTCAGTGCAAAAAGGAACTTTGCACTAAGGATGCAAAATATTAAAATATAGCACCCTGGATGTTTCTGAAATAACGTACTTATTTGCATTTGAGGTGCCCTGGTGTAGCTAGGTTCTGTCACTTAAAAGAAATAATATTCATTGCAAAACAATGCATATGTGAATGAACATTCAAGTGTGTGTTTACACCCCAATATCCATGTACGCTTACCACCCGCTTAATCATACATTATTGAGTCATTTTGAATGTTTGATCTGTTTAAGACAATTTTGCAATATTAATGCTGCCAAAGCACCGACTGAACACCATGGCAGTTTATTTTTCAATACATTTGTTTAATTAACAACTGATTAATGTAGGAAAATCCACTGACATGCTGGGGTGCTCATAAACCATAATTTTTACATTAGCTGTGGAGAAGCTGCTACATGGCCAAAATGGAAGATTCCACAGCGGTAAACTGATTTCACAAAGGAAAACTGTGTCTCACTTTTGGTAGCTTGGCCCGTGTAGCAAGGCAGTCTGAGAGAATATGCTTAAGTAATGGTTCATTATTACACAACGATACAGTTAAACACAAAAATAGTTCAAAGTGTCACACCAGGTTTAATAACAAGAGAATGCGAGCGCAGAAATCTTATAGACATTTCCATAAATGACGTCACTTTAAATTTACTTAGCGAACCTGGAAGTTCCGCTCCTTCCTAGATCGATGAATCTTTGCCACCATTTTAGAATGAAGCATTTCACAACAAAGTCATCTTTATTTGCATTTGATGTTCAGTTAATAAAGAGCGATTTAGTGAGGTTTCAAAAGTTTATTTTCTCTTTAAGAGATTAGTCAGTATTTGTTGTTATTATATTTGGATTAGTCAAATAAATCTGTTAAAAAAATAATCAAAATAAGATTGGTTAGAAAAAGCATAGAAAATACCTGTGTTCTATTCAGAATACAGTCACTTTTCTAAGCTAAAGGACCCATCCTATCCTAACAAGAACCCATAAAGAGTTCTTTCTGGAAAAGAGCAAGTAGATTTTGGAGCAGTCAGATAACTAAGAAAAGGATGTGCCAGTCACAGCCTCAATCTTCCGTCCAGGTACCAACCCGAACGTCTGGTGATGCTGGTACTGGTAGCCCCTTCTAGCATATGGGTTTGCTGTGGTACTTCCAGTTGAGGCACAGACTCTTTCTGTGCACTTGTCCTTACCATGTCGGCCCCTTCTGGAATACGTCACCAATTAAGGCACACACACGTTCCAATGCCCTGGCAGCAATAAATTCAATGAAGTCCCCCTCTGGCATACAGAATCACCGCAATAAGGCGCAAGGGCATGGCAGGTTCTGCAAAATGCTCACCATGCAGCTCTGGTCACCGCCCTCTCCTGACATACAGGGGTCGCCGGATCTCTCTTGCACAAGGGCAATGACCTGATCAGTGCACAGCCTATACCTCACAACTTGCTCAGGGAGTCCTCTCTGTAGGGCTGCCGACTGGACCTCGCACCCTCCAATGCTCTCCTCTTCCTCACAGGGAATACTGGTCTAAGCAAGCAGGCAGGCAGGTTCTGGTGCTCCAGGCTCCAGGGCAGGTGATCTTGGTCCTTGGGTCATGTCCTCTCACCCAGCAGGAATACTAGTAGGCCTTTGCTCCCAGTCCTGGTCACAGGGAGAAGTCCTGCAGAGCTTCTCCTTCTCACACAGCTCATCTTGCTGATTGCAGATGACAATTTTTGGGGTCTGAACCTCCCCTTCTTATAGTCCATTTCCAGACACCAAATGTGACTAAGGGTCTGAGTCTTTGAAGTTTTATGTTGGGAGTTCTGCTTCTTTTAAAGTGTTCATTTTTACTTCTCTTCTTTTCTCTTGAAAGGGTGGCTGTTATAGCAGGAAAGACAAAGATGTTGATGGAACCACAACACAGTTCATAGGAGTGACCAGCCCTTCTTATAATCTCACATATTACATCATCCATTAGATATTAAATGACATCATTGATGACATCACTGATGACATCTCAAATTACATCATTAATGACATCACTGATGACATTATTAAATCATTGTGACACTGCCCTGTAGGGTTTGGAAACTTGAAGTAATTGAACACACATCTTCAGCAGTGCGTGGCGGAGGGTTGGCCCCATAGATTGGCCTATGGTCAGGCCCTGTGCCCAACCCCATGCAGGCAACCAACCCTCCCCTTTGGCCATGTGCCGTGGGGGTTGACCGTATGGCCTTCAGCTGTGCGCAGCAGAGTCTGGCTGCCTGGCCTGGCTTGTAGCCAAGCAGGTCTGTGACCACCCCCACCCCCCAAGGGGCAGCCAACTCCCCCGTGGACCTCCCCACCCCACGTATTTGCTATTTACATTTTCTTTTAACTTTTTTCACAGCACCACAGTACTCCTCCAGTACTGCGATCAAGCATCACCTTCATGGTACCTACGGGACCGTGCAAGGTTCACATAGTATGGATTATATTGTGCCATGACACTGCTCCTGCTGGAGTAGTGTGGTACCTCACGGTATGGCCACTCTGTGACTCATAGAAGTACTGCGGTACAAGTAGCATGAAAAGTTATTTTTAATTTTTGGCCCTGAAGGGGTCCTTCTACATCTCCCTTAGTAGTGCAAGGGTGTTGGGATGGAAAAGTACTCTGTATGGTTAAAGACGGTTACACCTACCCACAAGAAAGAGGCCTGGACACATCCCGGGAAGGAGATGGAACTGATAAGGGATTCGTAAACAGTAGGGCTGGGAGCCTGGGATTAACCTTTTGATTATATGAAGTGGGCTGACACATTGCCCCTTTATACATGCTGGAGTGGGTGAAAGAATGTGAATGACAGAGTCACAACTAATGGAAGAAGTCTGGCTGAAAACACCTATAGGTAAGTATGTTATGCACCTAATAATAAAGAGAAAGTCAAATAGAGGAAGGCAAGAAAGAAAGAAAAGGAAAGAAAGAAAGAAAAAAAAAAAAGAAAGAAAGAAGCAAAGGAGTAAATAAAGAGGAAGGCAAGAAAGACAAAGGAAAGGAAAAAAGGAAATAAAGAAAGAAGGAAGTAAAGAAGGGAAGAAGTAAAGAAGGAAAGAAAAAAGTGAAGAAAGAAGGATGGGAAGAAAGAGAAAGGAAAGAGGAAAAAAGAAAGAGAGAAGCAAAGAAAGAAAGAAAGATGGTATGACAGACAGGGTTGCAAAGACAGAGTACCCTCATGAGCTTATAATCAAAATTTGTGAGCTGCTTGTATGGAGTGAAAAAGCAGCAGTCAGGTACATAAAGGTCACTTCAAAAAGAATTTACAACAAAATTGGCAGAAGCCCGAAAATCATAAACCTGGAATCTGGAGAGGTGTGGTGCAGCGGCCAGGGCAGCTGACTCCGGAGCACAGGGCTCACGGTTCGATCCCTGGTTCCGGCGGCAGCTCAGCACCATGTGACTCTGGGCAATAGCTCACTTAATTTCCACAACGGCCCCCAGCGCCTTGAGACCTGTAAGGGTGAGCAGTTTGCGCTTTACAAATGCGGATTTACATTTTTTTTTTTTTTTTTGCCCTACACTGTCAACTGGTTGAAAGCTTCCTGATATCACATCAAGCTCTACAAACAAAGACACCACTAAAGTAATAATAAAGTAAAAACAAAAACAGTGGCACTGAAGAAAACTACCTTGTGTGCAGGTGTGCTCC
The DNA here is from genome assembly GCA_963921515.1 of Calotriton arnoldi. Classification (NCBI taxonomy): domain Eukaryota; kingdom Metazoa; phylum Chordata; class Amphibia; order Caudata; family Salamandridae; genus Calotriton; species Calotriton arnoldi. Next base: position 230,531 of record CAWUFW010002583.1, read on the forward strand.
TTGTGAAAGAGCTAAATGCAGTCGCTCAAAGGGAAGTTAGCCAGTGACTGAAGTAGGCTGACCCATTGCCCCATGCTGTGTGGTGTATGCTCTAGTGGGCAGAAGCAAAATATGAATGACCCAAGAACAGACTAATGGATAAAGAGGGGTGGCTTCATCCATATACACATTCATTTTGTAAAATCAAAAGGTCTTGGCTAATGCCAGACCTAAAAGTAGTTTTTCTAACTTATGTGCTGTAATTGGTTTGGATGAATTTTGTTAGAACCACAGTTTATTCTTCAGTGTCATTAATATGGATGGGCATATCCTTTTATCTAAAGAAACAAGAAAGGTTTAGGTTATCACACCATCTGAATTTTTGGGAAAATGCCCATTTCGCCTTGGAAATATAAAAAATGCCATGTCTGTGAAGCATGGCTTTGATGTGTAGCTGTCTGGGGCAATAGGGCCAATAGAGTTTACTGGGCCACAAACATTGTGGTTCAGGTCATTTGCCACTGGGGTACTCTGGTCTGTCCTACTAGGGATCTGCAAACAGGACCAAGTACACCCTTTCTGCAGGTGACTCTTCTGCAAGGGCACCCATTCTATGGCTTTCCAGGGCAGTAATGTGGGGGACAAGGGCTCAGAGCTTAATGTATTGTCCAGCCTAATGCATGTTTTATGAAGAAAAGAAAATACTTTAATCACCCAATTTTACAATGTAAAACATGGAGCAATTAGAGGAATGCAACACTGGGTTAAAATCCTCCTTGCAATCTTGCAACGCTAAACCCTTAGGTACTTATGGAGATTCCCAATTTCTGTAATCCCTGGTGTCAATGCAGGGACACGGCGTGAACTAGGCACAGGTGCATTTCACTCACTCACTGACAAGGTGTATGTGCGCCCAAAATTTACATTTGCTTTATACTTCGTGAGATATTTGGAAAGAAAGTCTTTGTTTATGCAACAGACCTCAGTGTTCTAGTCAGTCTATCGACTGAACACCATTCTTGAGACCTGTGATTTCCTGCATCTGGGAGTCGCAGTTCTAGCAGGTAGTATAGTGGATGGACACATGCAGCAGTCCTGCTCCTGTGGAAATGGCTTTTGAGCTGTCAGGCTGAGGTCTTGATTAAAACTTGAACACTTTTAGGATTTTGGTATTGTGTCCCCCTTTTCTACCTCTTCTCTTTGGCAGTTACAGCCTCCCTAGGCCGTAAAGCAGATGCAGCCTTCGAGATAATCTTACCCTTGTGGATGACTTTAGCAATGGGGGCCTCTGGGCAAATCAAGGCGCACACCATGGCGTTGATGAAACACTTAAGCTTAGATGCTGGCAGTATTAGTCTCTCAGATACGGTGAGCTGTAGATCATACACAATACTTCATTTCTGCAGAGGGTTTACCGCGGATCATGACAAAATCATTTTGGGAGATTGGGAGACCCCTTCCACACACAGGCTGCTTTTAGCTTCACTCTATGGCAGTCTCACGCTCTCTCTGGCTATTAGCTAATGTCAGGAATACACTGGACTTCTCTTCTTGAATAGCCTCTCCTCCTGCAGAGCAAGGCACACTCCTTCCCTTTTTCAGCAAACAACCTGGCTTCTAGGCTCTGGGCACACCCTCAGCAGACCCTTGGCTCCTCCAGTAAAGTGTGAAGAATTTAAGTAAGGCCCCTCACCTCTGGGAGACTAGCAGACACACGTTCTGGTCACACAGCAGTCCTTTGAGTACTATGTTGAACACAACTTTCCTTGATCATGAAGAGGTTGGCAATAGAACAAAGTGTGGTCGTTTGGATACCACTTTTATACATAATTTTCAGACCAAATTCTGAGGTTTCTGAACTGGTTTGAGTTGGTTCTCTTTGAAATGCTATTTTCTTTTCTGGCTGTTCCTGAGACGCAGCCATGTGCAAGGTGATGACTTGAGTAGGAATAACCTAAACAAGGGCACAATGAAGTGTGAGGGCTCTGCACTTGGTTGGCATCAGCCTTCCTAAAGCAATAATCAGGGACAAAAGGACAGGCCCTGGCTAGTAATTTCCTCATTTCAAACAACAAAAACTGTAGTTCATCCTTCACTCCTACCATCTGCCAAACGATACTCCTAAAAAAAACTAATTCCACATCATCCTTCACTTCAGTTTCTTGGTCTCCACCATCCAGCTAGAGAAATGCAGTCAGTGACATCCACTCTGGAGAAGCTGTATCCATTTTCAATCTTGTGGCGTGCTAAACTAGGGGTATTGAAATAGGACCCCATTGGCCACAGTGTGTATATGTGGTCCTACTACCATATTTAATTCACACACACACACACTGTACATACAAACATTGAGCATGCACACTTATAACTCGCACACACACACTGTACATACAAACATTGTGCAAGCGCACGGAATGTGAGCACAAGTCTGCGGTTCACATAGGTGCGGATCTTTAAATGAGAGGGTACAGGAGACCACACTGTCCATGAGACAGTCCGGTCACATAAATAATTCACAGAAACTTGGTACGTTACCACCCCAACTTTATGTGATTCACCCAGGGTATGAACAGTACTTCTATGCCCGATATGAGGGCACGCTTGGTGCACCATTCCAGGTCATAGAAGAGGTTCTGGACCTAGCATTACCAGGGACAGGCCTAGGCCTCTGAGTTCACAATAGATTAGCGTGACGCTATGGCCAACCAAAAAGGTCAGGAAACCAGTTTCAAATGCAGTCAAACACTCAGGGCAGGGGTGCACACCCATTCACCACGGAGAAAAGATTACCATCGCAACAGTTGCATTCTGTGAAAGTCAGTGAATGGAAAAACTGGTTGAGAAGGATATTTCAAGTTTTTGAGGAAGTGTTGTTTTATACCATGTATATGTAGTACTAGAATTGGAGAAAAAAAGTTACTCAAGGCATTCGCTATCCCATGGTGGCAAATGGGGGAGTCAAGTAGGGCACCGCAGGTGATAGTACAAGGGAATGGGCTAATATATAATTTAATTGAAGTAATTGCACAAACAACGAATGTGGTCAAATCTCAATAAAGCTTGTATATTTTATTTTGAATTAATGAACAGTGCAAGCTTGGGACAAATATTGTAAGCAGGTTTTGCAGCGCAGGGCCCTTAAAAACCCTGAGGCCTAGGGAATGACCCCCTCACCCATCCTCACCCCGCCCCCACCCCTGATGGCCTATGGACAGTGACAATACTTATTAAGAGGGCGCTATACGTGTAATGGGCAATCCTCTGTTAAACCCTGAGAGATGAAAACCCTGCTAAAAATTATTTTTGTAAAGAAACCATCTTCTTCTCTAATATGATGATCCAACCCAGAGGAAGGCTGAATGAAGAGTAAGGGTCTCATCAGACATTATTTCACCCCTCTGCTGTGTTTCATGAAAGATACAGGGCAGCAAGCGCAAAGGGCGAGTCTATTAAGCAATTGCCAAGTTCTCTCCGCATGTGATGTAACCAGAGATGGCCACTGGAAATGTGTATCATTTTAATTAAGGTGCTCAGTCATCTGACCACTCTCTTCAAGACTGAGAAAAGTAGTTAAGTTAATGAAAAATGTTGTTTCTGGGAAATGCCTCTGAATAACGTTAACTGTCTGGGTATATTCGCTATGTCTGGTCACTATGGTGTTTCCGGGGAAACGGGATGGTGGGGATTTCGCCTAGCACTCTACATAGGTGGCAGGCATGAGAAAGCTGATAAATACACATTCTTGGTATGCTCTCTGTGGGTTTGCCCAAGGAGACTATGTAGAGACTATACCAGGAAAAACATGCATCCTAAGCATTCGTCTAGCAGTTCAGCAGTAAGTAACTTCTAAGCTGCTTCTCTATCTAGTCTCCACCTCACTACAAATCAAGAACAAAGGGGCGTATTTATCAAAATGCAACGCAGTGCAGCAAGTCACCTTGCTGTGCTGCATTACAGGTAAAGGGCCGGAATGCGCGGTATTTATCACAATACAGCGCATTCCTGACTTTTCCCAGCACTAGCACGCAATGTGCTGCCTAGCACAAATACAGGCACCCTTGCACCAGGGTGCAAGGGTGTCTGTGTTGTAAGGAGGATTTTTTTGTGCAGGAAGGGGCACCTTCTTGCACAAAATCAAGCCCCTGAGGCAGAATGCAGCACCCATAAAAAAGGAAAAAACAAGGAGAAATAAAGATATTTCTCCTCGTTACGCCTCCTCTGGGAAGGCTTAGCATTTTGGCATATTCCCTGGTCTAACAGTAATGGTAAATCTGGGAATGCATCAAAATCCATGGGTTAGCGTGGGAACACCCATGCACCACCCATGGAATGCCTCCCTGGGGAAGAGTAATGCAACACAGTGATTTGCACTGCGTTGTGTTTCTCTGAATTTACCAAGCCACTCAGGGCCACGCAAGGTGGCCTTGCTTGGCATGATTAATAGCATTTCAAGGGTTGCGTCACTTTTGCACCATGAAACGTGATGCAAATGCGATGCAACCCTTGATAAATATGGCTCTAAGATACACTAGCATACACATAACTGAATCAGGATACCACACACCGTCCAAGCAGGGAAGCAGGCTACCTCAAGACACAGGAGGCAATTCCGAAAAAAAACTTAAGGGAGAGTAGTACTATAGGAGTACTCTTTCACCTACCCTTTACTTGTCTTTGGGAATCATCCAAGAAACACCCAACTCCCTATCAAAATACGCGTAAAGAAGTCACTGTCCTTTTAGTTTGTACTTAGTGATGTGATTTTTCCCTGAATAGTCCCATTTTATTTTTAGATTTTTTTGGGCCAATCTCCGAGGAATGTAAGAGTATGTAAAAGAGTACTGCAAGACTACTACATTACTCACTGCAAGATTTCTTTGTGAATAGGCTCTGCTGGTCTGGAAACCTAAAACAAACAAGCCAACTACCTTGAGTAGCCAATATACCCCAGGTCTCCACTGTCAACTGCACCTCACAGTGTTTCTGAAATAATATCTCTATGGCATTGCTAGTTTGTATAGCATTTCCCCAGCCTGGTACTCCCCAATGACAACGACATGCATGGAGCTTAGTATTACACATCTTTATACTTCCACGTGTAACTGCAAACTCAACATTCTAAATCAGCCTTCATCGCATTCCGCTCTAACACCTACGTCATAGCTCTACGGAGTCCCTCAAGAGCCATAGGGGTTCCGTCATTGCTAACTTGCAAGGCACTACAGTTTGTAATCAGTTACATCATTCTGCACTTGTTTTCACTGAAAAAGAAAGGTTCGTAATCCACTGCTGCCCTCTGAAATCCAGGTGGACTTATCAGATGGAGGTGAGATGGGAAACATTCCAACAGAGCCAGAAGAGCACAAGCCATACGACTTCCAAGACAGCAGCCACTGACTCACATCACTTCTCCTTTTATAGCGCAAAGCGAGCACCCACAGACTACCGTGCCCTCAGGGGGTGTAGTGTAGCTCCTATTTCCCTAATAGGCTCTGCGCATTGGAATAATATACCCTATAGGTTTGACATAGGACTGAGGTCGGTATGTCCCTATCGAGTATCTTAAACTTAATTACTTGTGCCAGCTAGCTCAGAGGCCACTAGAAACTCCTTGATAAACAAGAAGGGAGTAGTTTCTGGCAGCCGCAAAACATGACCACTTTGTTTCCCTTTAGAATCAGAACGTGTCCCAGAGTCGTGGAAACAATAGATAACTATTTCACTCAGCTCAATCGTGCATACTTAGTTTTCCTCAAAGTTACACAGAAAGAATAGACGGGCGTTTCAATAAAAGATTTATTGAACAGTCTTGTTTCTCGTGTAAGTAATATGTGCTGTTACGATCACAAGACAGTATGCAAGATAAATAATGTACAGCGTAAGCAGTAGAAATAGATAATATTGTGCTAGCACGATCTTTAGTAGATATTCATTTACATAAATAACATAGACTAAAAATGCGAGTACTCGTACGATGCGTTTCTAAGCTAGTTCTACCCCAATGTACCTAACCTAACCTAGGTGTAGGGAGCGGTATGAAGTAGGTGGAGTATTCCTTACTATGGTATACTAAGAGTATGTTAAGCCTAGTATGCCAAGAGTCCCTCTAGGTTTCTAGTCAAGCTCCATACCTTGAGAATGAGAGAGGTGGGAATCTCTTGCCAGACTCGAACTCCAACACCCCGCGAGGGAAGTCAGATCACTGGAAGCTGGACTCTCTGCGAGCAGGGATGACAGCGTCTTCTCAGTGCGTCAGGCCGGGAAACGGGCTCCTCTGAAGTCGAGGTCTCCTCTAGTATGCAAGGGCTAGGGAAGGTATATTTATACCTAAGAGGTACCTCAGAATGTTAGCATTGACGTGGATCGGACAGCGGAAGACGTCATGAATGAACCCCTAAGGTATAACGGTTCATGCATAATAGATGAGTCCTTGAAGAAATCAATAGTCCTGTGCTAGGGAAACTCCCGAAGCCTAAGGGTCTGTTCTTCAAGAACTCATTGTGACGTTAGGGTGGACGGATGTCGGAGACCATGCCTGTATTTGGAGTGCATGGTTTAATGCCTAAATAAGGACTGGGATTTTATGCCTATATAAGGGCAGGGCGAATTGTGCCTATATAAGGACATGATACAGGAAAACCTATATACGGACACTCTAAGAGGAATACAACACCCACTCCACTTTCGTGTGTACGATAATACTAAAATGCTAAACATTTAAAATGCTAAACATTAAATGGAGTACCGCATATTAAAAAATATTTCTTAAAAGCATTAAAAACATAGTAAAATGCAAAAGGTACTGTACACATTAAGCATTGCTTTTCATTTCAGGCATATATTTGGAAAGTAAATGCAATTTAAATGAAAATAAGCAGTAATATTTACATTTGACAGAAAATGATCGATAAGGTGTTCAAAAATCAAAGTCATTTCATGTCATGAAAAATAATGAACTTCTTAGACAAATAAGATGACAAAGTGTCTGAGGAAGTACCGCGAAGTCTGTACTATAAGGCTAGTTCTACTTCAAGCAGATTGAATTGACATTCAGTTTGAAAAAACGGAAAAAGTTCAATTTGGGAAGAGTTCCAAGTTTCGAAATATGAAGGCCAAATTTCACTGAGTCTCTGGTACACTGTGAGTTGAATCAGAGTCAGTGTACAGGTCTGGTGTAAACATGAGATCATCTATTTCTGTACACAAAATATCGTCCACTGAAGTTGGTGTCAGATGGAACACCTCGTGTAGTAGATTAATTGCACAGAGATGTGAAGTATCTCTCTCAGCATAGGATGCCGCAACAATGTTCGCGTCCGTTGTTACCTGTGTGCCTGTAGATCCATCTCGTACCTCAGCAGCAGCTGGAAGCGTCTGTGAGATCTCAATGAATGCCGTCATCAGGATTGGTAGCCTCTGGGGACAACACAGAGCATGGGCCGTTATCGGGTCCAGCAGAGTATCGATATCCGTTGGCGTTGCTGATGGAAATGTTAGACAGGTGTCTAACACGCATTCTTCACCGCATAGCAGGCATCGTAGAACAGGTAAGATGCAATCTTGCCAGATTGGTCTGAATGACAGGAACCACGTGGTATTCAGGTCCCGTAGACGAGTCATGCCCAAAAGCTGTACTATTCGCTCACTGCACTTTCGTTCAAGGAGAGCTTCCTCCATTTCGCTCGGAGTGATGTCTGCGAATAGGCTGGCCATAGCGTAATAGCAGGAAGAGAAATAGAATTCCGGCAACAAGTGCTAGAATTAATGGAATGCCACCAAACACCGAATGTGCAAAGTTCGGGATGATTCCGAGTATTGCCTGGAAAGGTGCTAACAGACCGGAGCAGATGCCCTTAAATACATGTACAATTCCGCTTGTATCAGACATGTTTAAGATACGTCCTATCATTTCCATGAAATGTATAGGGCAGTTTGTACGTATTAAAGTCTGTATCTCAGCCGAAGTCCTTGCTACTTGTAGATCATAGGTTTCTTTGGCCGAGGTCAAAGGCATGGTTTGTTGCAAAAGCATGGCTTTCATTCTGTTTAAAGTATCAAATCTTATAAAAGAGACGTTCAGCGAAGGCCACAAAGGCGACTCCCTGACTGTGTCTATTGGGGCAAACAATACTTGCATACAACAAGTGACCCTGGAGTTGACCGTTACTAGATACAGGATGCCTGGCAACATGCCGCAGCAACTCTGATCATTCAACATGAGGTAACTCCCATTAGAAAGTTGTCCAAACGTTGGATTAATCACAGCAGCTGGTGTACCCTGCTGATGGCAAGACAAATTTGCCACAGAACCATTGCAAGCCCCGTGTAAAGAAATGTCCTGACATATAAGTGAACCGCTCAGTGCACTTTTACAGTGTGTACCGCTCAAAAACACTTCACGATCCCCACTCCAACATCTATATGTATACGGTAAATTCCAAGATGTCCTAATGTATTCCTTACCCAGCCTTTCATATTTGCCTGCTTGCATCTTTTGAGGCAATACTGAAACTGAAAAGTAGTCACAGGTAGTGTGATTTTGCCATGAATGAGCCATTCTATAGCTGGTTTTTCTGCCACTGTGAATGGTAACTTTTCCAGTTTTTCAATGCTCAGCACTGTATACTTTGCTCCTCTTTGTGCCAGTTCGATCTGTTTATCAGTTAGATTGTATTCTGCAAACAGAGCTGACGTGTTGATAAAACGCCAAGGCACATAGCCCGCATGCAAATATTGCAGCGTCTAGCTTAATAACACAATAGAACGTAATTAAGATTGGCCTTGCTGTAACATCGCCAAATCTTGTTCTAGTATGTCGATAGCAGAGGCTACAATGCCGTCCAATGAATATATTCTGGAGGACAAAGTTGTTAACTCATTGTCGACCACAGAGAGTGTTTTCTCTAAATTAATACGATCAAGTTCACGTATTCATTCTGCGGCCTCCATCTGTGACACTTTCCATGCTTCATTATAAGCAGCATAGATGCCGGCATATATGAAACGTTTTTGACGCGGTTTTCTTGGTCCAAGCAAGAATTCCCTAAGGTTTGCGTCTTCTTTAAGTAAGGATAAGTGTTGTTTCATATCCTGTAGTGTAGATTTCTGTAGCCAATCGAGGCATAATTTTCCTACACTGTATGTTGTTACTACCCCCGGATGCTGTCTTTGGACGAATCTTGGGTCTGGCCTATGAATAGTAAATCCCTGAGTTCTATTCAGGAATCTTTCCTGACAGTTGTTCGTGTCTGTGGACCAGATCAACCATTTTTTCCAATCAGGATTAGATCTGTTGAGTTGTAGTATTTTGTCAACTGTCACCGCTGCTTGTGTATTGTTATCACTTGCAGGCGTTGGTACAGAAGGTGTTTTCATCTCTTTTATCTTGGCTAATCCAAGACAAGATGTTTGTTGGACGGTTTCATTCAAAAACATTATTTGTTCAGGGATAATACAGGCTCTAAATAACGCTTCTATCCCCTGCACTTGCCAATCTTTAGTTCCCCAGACAGTTTTTGTGTCTACTGTGTCTTTCCATAAGTCGAAACCTTGTCTAGACAGTTGGGCACTAAATGTTGCAGAGTAAATCTGTTTTGTATTAGTTAACATAATTTTCAGTCCTGTTTTGTTTACATTTTTATAGTAAAACGTTTCTGGATCAGATGTATTGTAACCTGAAAAATATGGAAACTTGCTAGCAAATGTTTTTGAACTACCTTGTGGTGGTGTAGGACAATGCTCCCATTGGTTAAACATAAACACATTTCTAGGGTATGCAGATTTATGCAAATAATGATGACCATAGTGGTTATAGCAATACAGCTGTTCATAGTCTGATGAACCTTCTAAATATTCATTTTTAGAAAATGCAGCAGATTTTTCTAGGTCAAACATTATGTCGTTAACAGTCTCAAAGTCCCAATCATCAGAATAGGTACTGGACGAAATTAGATCACTTAGTGAAATGTTAAACAAATGTGGAATGTTCAATTTTTCCGTCGGGCCAAAGATATCAAAATCTGTTTTGTCCCACACTATACCATCCTGTATAGGAACGGCTGTGATGTTCACTGATGACAAGTCTCTTGCTTCACGATGGGAAGATTTATGTGGTTTCAAAAGTATGTTCACATCTTTTCCTTCAGTATTCACATGGATGTATCTGCCACTTATAAGCACGCTCATAGTTGTAACCAAAGCGAGCCAGAGAAGGAAAACAAATAGTCCAGATATTACCCAGAGTTCAATCCATGGGGAAACCAGATAAGTCTTTTTCAGAAAGCGAAGAAAGTCTTGTACTTGCTGCTTGAGTTTTAATGATGCTGGCGTCGTTTCAGGTTCACTCGGATCTTCTGCGAACGTATCAAAGTTAATGAAGTAGCCAGAAGCAGTTCTGTCAATTGTTGGAATTGCATCAGGATTTGTAGAAATCGCTGGAATCAGTTGATCACTTGCTACATTTGTGTAGACAGGTGTATTTGGACGAACTGTTACTTGGTTTTCAAGAGGGATGAGTTCCATTGCATTGTTGCCTAGTCCTTCATCTGTTACAGCTGAATTCTCGATTGTTATCAGTCTTTCAGTCTGAACCTCTTGGATAGTAGCGAGAGGAGTGCGTCTGCTACTGGGTCGGAGTCCACGAGGCCTACTATTTAGTATTGGCCACATACTGTGGTTTGATGAGGTCGATGGACACAAATCTTTTCTCCTTTCTTCCAGCAAGGGGCGGCAGAAGTACTGTTCTTGTTCCTTGAACTGCTAGGACAGGTACTAGTTGTCTGTAAGAAGGTCCAAATTCCTTCTTGTCTGCCATCTTTTCTCTGACTAGATCCCCAACTTTTGGAATCCAGACAGGCCTTGCTGGGACCGCCAGTTTTTCCCCAGTGGTGGTTGGCTGCAGGAATACGTTACTTTGTCTTGATCTCAGTTCATTGAGTTCCTGTAAAACAGCCAAACAATCTTTGATATCAAACGGTTTATTTTCCACCACTGTGCCTACGTGATCGAGATCTGGTACCCACATTCTTGTCCCAAATAGGACCTCATATGGAGTGACCCCCCCTAGAGAGCTTCTTGGCAGGTTATTCAATGAGCTTTGGACCCCATAGAGATGTTTGACCCACCCATCACCCGAACCTAATACCCTAGCTGTTATAGACTGCTTTATGTCCCGGTTTTTCCTTTCCACTACCGAATTTCCCTCAGGATGGAATGGAGAGGAGTACCGCAATGCAACGCCCAGACTGGCCATGGCTTCTTTGTAAGCCCGAGAGCTAAACGCAGGGCCCTGGTCAGAATGTAGCGTGCCTATTGCGTATGTGCCGATAAAGACTCGCAAATCTTTTATAACAGTTCGAGCGTCAGCCGAGCGCTGAGGCCATATCCATAGGAACCTTGATTCAGTATTTGTGGGATCGCATTTGTCCAGAAGGACGCATGCGCGTAGATAGTCTAATGCTGTCTAATAGTGGTGTCTGTACTGGGCAGCTACATTTGTAGCATGGTGTCTGGTGGCTTTCTCGCTGTAATTTACAGTCTATGCAGTTATTGATGAAGATGTGTATTTCTGTATTCATCCCAGGCCACCAGTACATCTCTTTTAATGTCAAGATTGTTTTAGAGATCCCTTGATGTGACAGACCCTGCCCCAAATGTGCTTCATAAATCAAAGCTGCTCTACGCTCCATGTTTGGAATTACCCTATCCCCCACTCCAGGGATTCGAGCAAAAGGAACGTTGTTCGCATCAATTACATAAGAGTACTTGAGTGGAAACTTTTTTGGTAACGCTGCACCACTGCCTTTGCTTGTAGCATTGACAGCCAACATTATCTCACTGTCTATTTTTGTTTTTGAACGAGTGATCGCAGCTACGGAAGCCGTCTGAACAGCCCCCTTTGCGGCTTCGTCAGCCAATGAATTCCTGCAACGTGAACGCCATCACGTTGATGACTCAGTGTGTGGATCACGTGAGCCTTTGGTAGTTTGTTTTTCAACTGAACTACTTGTTCCCAAAAGCGTTTTGTGCTTTATTGTGCCACCTTTCGCATCTTTGAAACCATTTTCAAGCCAGTTTTGTATATATTCATTATACCACTGAACACAGTAAAGGAATCGCACACTATTAGTGTGGGGAATTCTCGATCTGTACTTTCAAGTGCCAGTTTGAATGCTTGTAGTTCAGCTCGCTGAGCTGTACAATCTCCTAGAGATTGAGTTTTTGTGACCATAGGTCTGAAGATGCCATCTCGCATGCGACCTTAACGATTGCACACGCTGCACTGTAAGCTTGCTTACCCCTGTTGTGGGCTGTGCGGATCCGTCAGTGTAAATTATGAATTCGTACTGATCGAGAGGCAGAATTTCAGTGGGCAGAGGACATTCTTGTTCATATTGCAGGAATGCTTGTGTTTTTAAATCGGGATCAAAAACATATTCAACATCTGTTGCAGCAAGAGAATTAACCCATTGTATCCATCTTGGATGTAATGCCTTAGCATTTGGAATGCTTGCTTTTGTAACCGCTTCTAAAGCTGGTACCGAGGTTATGACAATAATGCGTTTCCCTTGGGCTAGGGCTCTTTCTTTTGCTACAGCGGTTTGAACTGCTGTCAGAATTTTTTCAGTTGAAGTGTAGCGCATTTCTGCTTGTGTATACAAATGAGATTTGTATGCGATTGGTATTTTTTCACCCTCATTGAATGTTAAGTAGGTGAATCCGCATTGACCCGAAATTATTCGAATCACCAGGTTGCGTTGACTTACGCGTGTTTGTAAGTGATTTGTTGCTAACATGTTAGCCTGGAGTGAACGCAAGATTTCTGTGTGTTCCTGTGTCCAATTTCTGATTGAAAAATCAGGTTTGATTTATACGTAGAGAGGTTTGACCATTTCTGCGTAGTTTAGAATGTATGTTCTTCCAAAATTTAGGAAACCCAGGATGGATTGTAAGTTTTTTAGCATTTTTGGAGGTTGGAGCAGCGCACATTTCTCTAGAAAGTTAGCTGCCAAGCTCTTGCCTTCACTTGAAAGCTCATATCCTAGAAATAGGACATTGAGATGGGCAATTCTGGACTTTTTGAAGTTGAATTTGTAGTCCTCAAAGGCGAATCCCAGTATAATGGTACTCACCCTGTTCAAGTGTTTTTCCAGGTCATCGTCTGTCAGATATATGTCATCGACATAGGACAATGCCTCATTGTCATAAATTTGTAGTAACTCCGTTACCCTCGCTGAGAATAAACCTGGGCTGTTCTTGAACCCTTGTGGGAGTCGACAAAATTGACGCTGGGTCCCCATTATGGAGAATGCTGTCAAGTACCTGCTTTCAGGTGCTATGTTTTGACAAAAGAAACCATTTGAGATGTCTAGTGTGGTTTTATATTTTTTACGCACAATGTTATTCATTAATGCTGTGCTATGTGCATTTTGCACTGCAAAAGTTTTAGAACAAGTGTTTAAGTGTCTGTAATCCAAAACTAGACGATATGTATTGTCTGGTTTGGAGACAGGAAACAAAGGATTGTTCATTGAAGAGGTGCATGTTTCAATCACCCCTTGCTATTCAAGTTGATCTAAGATCTCCCTGACCTGTTTTTTAGCTTCTTGCTTTACTGGATACTGCCTTTGTGCAGATGTATTTTATGGTGAGGTGAGTCCTCATCCCATCCTACATGATTTGTATACAATGCTGGGGCCTGGGCTACTGCCCATTTCCTGGCATATGTATATTTTAGGTGAATTGGAATATGGTTGGAGAAGGCAGGCATAATAATGTCCTCGCCGTGTGGGCACTCTCTGACAAATTGTGGTGGCCAGTCTTTTCCTGCTAGAAGTATGTCATAGCCCCTTGAAAGTTTTTCCCAAAAAAGTGCTTTCACCTGTCTAGGTATGTCTCCCTCCATCCGGAGTGTTATTTCATATAACTTTTGTGGAGTACTAATCCTGGTGTCTACAGTCTCTACTGTAATGTACTCATTCAAGTCCACTATCTCCAGAAGTTCCTTCAGGTTCTGGCGAGCTATTGTGACTTCTGCTGCACTGTCCAGCATTGTCTGAGCCCATTCTCCGTTCTTGAGTTGTGTTCTCAGTATTCTCGGTATGTCTGATCTTCAGACCAGCTACTTTCGTTTTGGAGAATTGAGGTTTTGTTTTATTTTTTGTAGCGTGCTTTTCTTCCTTGGATTTCACGCGTTCTTCTCTATGTTCTGACCGTCCTCTTCTTTCCGAAGTCTGTGATGTGATCTGAAAGGGACGAGAGGAACGTGTATCAGTATCTTGATACCTGTCAGGTTTTCTCAAATTATCCCTGTTCCTGAGGTTATACCTCCTTTCAGAGGGCTCCTTTTGAGGAGACCTACCTCGGGATTGAGAACCTTTCTCGTTTGAATTTTGTTTATTAGTCTCCCACCTCTTTTTAGAAGATGTAGGAGTTTTTTTAATTGAGTCCTTCTCAGGACTTTCAGATAGTTTCGGCTTCACTGGTCTTCCACACAAACTATCTCTGCCTAATTCAGCATAAGATTGTTCAATTATTCTGTGTAGCTCAGTTTGATGTTCTGTAACATCGAATTCCCTTAATTTTTGGCGGATCGCCACTACTGCTGCCTCCCCTTAAATATTAGATAATATTATTGTTGAGACCTGGTCGAAATTTTTCAGTAATTTCATACCTAAATTTAGAGCAGGCTCTGCCCCGTATTCGTTTTGAATTTGTTTCAGGACATCAGGTATTACCGCAATTGACGGAATGCCATGTGTTTTAGTGTAGATGGCAGCAAAGACTGAGCCCCAAGTGGTGCAGTCTTCCAGTTGTGGTGTGATCCCCATTGGTAAACTGATTGTTAGGATTCTATGTTTCTCATACGGGCTAATATTTGGAAATACTGCTTCGATTTGAGTGATTTTTTGAGCTATCCAAAATGGAATTTGCTCAGGTTTTGTGGGCATTTTACCCATGACTGCGTATAGAGTCTGTGGTGTAATTTTTAGTGTATTCCTGGTTGAGGAATTTGATTTGGAAGTGTCAATGGTGGTTGGACTGTGAAAGTCCGCATGACATATTGGACCAATTGTCTGTAGATTTTTATTAATTCTTGTAGTTGAACAAGTTGTCCTCATCTGACATTATATCCAGTTCAGGATGAGGTGTGTAGCCGGCTAGAATCGGCCATGTTGCTCCTGGTCTACCTAGTGGACCGAGCCTGGTTATATTTCTGTGATGTTTTAGGGCGCCTTTAAACCAGAGCTGATGCTCCTGGTATGTTAATGGAATTTCTATATCCTCGAACGGGATGTATTCCTCTGGTGGATCATCTTCTTTGTAGAAGTGAAACAGTTTTGTAACTGAATTTGATTCAGGAAATATTACCCATGAATAGAATACCTCTGTCTGAAAGGATTCATGTGCCTCTATCACGAAAACTGCTCTACCTTCTCTTGGTGGTAGGCCATGTTTTATGAGTTTTAGAGTGATGGCTCTTCTTAAGTTTGGAGCGATGTCTATAACACCCTCCTCGGTTTCAATAAAACCTGTGATGTTATAAGCTGTTACAGCTGGGTGACCCGCAACGTCACCGTTTCCGGTGTCATTGTCGGAGTCAGGCATTTTGTTTTTTGAAAAATGTAGAACAAGTTTCAAGGAAACAAAGATAAGGTGCACAATATTTTGGAACACTGTATCCTTCAACGTTGAGCAAACCAAACAGCTAATATATAGGGTGCTTCCCTATGTAGCCGTGGCGGATACTTAACCCTGCCCACTCCAGACGTCTTTTGGAGTATATGGGTAGGGGTCTCTGAGAGAAAAAAGCACAGCTGAGTTACTCAGTATCTAGCGTTGAATTACCGCCTTACCAAACGTTGGGCGCCATGTAGTGTAGCTCCTATTTCCCTAATAGGCTCCGCGCATTGGAATAATATACCCTATAGGTTTGACATAGGACTGAGGTCGGTATGTCCCTATCGAGTATATTAAACTTAATTACTTGTGCCAGCTAGCTCAGAGGCCACTAGAAACTCCTTGATAAACAAGAAGGGAGTAGTTTCTGGCAGCCGCAAAACATGACCACTTTGTTTCCCTTTAGAATCAGAACGTGTCCCAGAGTCGTGGAAACAATAGATAACTATTTCACTCAGCTCAATCATGCATACTTAGTTTTCCTCAAAGTTACACAGAAAGAATAGACGGGCGTTTCAATAAAAGATTTATTGAACAGTCTTGTTTCTCGTGTAAGTAATATGTGCTGTTACGATCACAAGACAGTATGCAAGATAAATAATGTACAGCGTAAGCAGTAGAAATAGATAATACTGCGCTAGCATGATCTTTAGTAGATATTCATTTACATAAATAACATAGACTAAAAATGCGAGTACTCATACGATGCGTTTCTAAGCTAGTTCTACCCCAATGTACCTAACCTAACCTAGGTGTAGGGAGAGGTATGAAGTAGGTGGAGTATTCCTTACTATGGTATACTAAGAGTATGTTAAGCCTAGTATGCCTAGTATGCCAAGAGTCCCTCTAGGTTTCTAGTCAAGCTCCATACCTTGAGAATGAGAGAGGTGGGAATCTCTTGCCAGACTCGAACTCCAACACTCCGCGAGGGAAGTCAGATCACTGGAAGCTGGACTCTCTGCGTGCAGGGATGACAGCGTCTTCTCAGTGCGTCAGGCCGGGAAACGGGCTCCTCTGAAGTCGAGGTCTCCTCTAGTTTGCAAGGGCTAGGGAAGGTATATTTATACCTGAGAGGTACCTCAGAATGTTAGCATTGACGTGGATCGGACAGCGGAAGACGTCATGAATGAACCCCTAAGGTATAACGGTTCATGCATAATAGATGAGTCCTTGAAGAAATCAATAGTCCTGTGCTAGGAAACTCCCGAAGCCTAAGGGTCTGTTCTTCAAGAACTCGTTGTGACGTTAGGGTGGACGGATGTCGGAGACCATGCCTGTATTTGAAGTGCACGGTTTAATGCCTAAATAAGGACTGGGATTTTATGCCTATATAAGGGCAGGGCGAATTGTGCCTGTATAAGGACATCATACAGGAAAACCTATATACGGACACTCTAAGAGGAATACAACAGGGGCACCCACCAGCTCTCAACGACCCCGCCAGGTTACACTTGTAATGAGAACCCTGTGATACCGAGATGCATCTTCTCACTTGAAATTTCTGTTGAAATGCAGAATGGATGTTTCGTAAGCTCACTAAATAAAAGTGCCTTTTATTCTAATGAACATGCTTTCTTTTGTAGTACTCTTTTGTGTTACTTTGTTTTGTTAATTATTTTTACGAACTGCTCACTATTGACAGCTTGTTATGGACTATAAAAATGTCATATGTCAAGTTGAATGTCGAACGTAGTAATGTGGTATATGTCACTTGTTATATTGGTAAATGTTAGACTTATTTAAAGCATTCATTTATACGAGCGTGTAATAAGCATTTTACAGTGGCACTAAGCATGCTGGCCTTGTAGTTTCACTTGGCAGCTATAAGCATGGACCTACAAGTCCCAGCATGGTTTGTTTCTAATGGCTGAAAATTCACAACTAACCAAAAATCACAACCATCCTGACATGGGCATTTTCACATATATGTCCCTGACACATAATGCAAGAGGAGAGATGATTTATTGCATATAGCAACCTAAGTCCAAGTGTCCCTAATGCAAGGGGGATAACTTATGGGCAGGGCCTCTGGAATTATGGGATTCTGCGGCAGCAGCGTTTTTCGCATAATTATGGATTTGCCACATTTTCAACTTAACCCATCATCTGCTGCAAAGTTTGCAGATTTTGACAAAAATAAATTCTGGCTGCAATAGATCAAAAATGACTATAAATGCTGCAATGCGTATTGCTGTGTACTGGAAAGCATTTCACAAAGGTTGACTGTTCACTTTTCAGTTACATATTGCTCTATTTGGGTGTTAAACTACTACTTATACAGTGAAACTTTTGTCCAGACAATATAAACATGTGTAAAAATGACAAAATAATGACCTGATACTATCACAAAATGTGTCGCATTATGCCACATAATTAATATTTTTCTGCCACATAATTTGGTCATCCCTTGCTGCATAATTCCAGTTACCCTGTTTACGGGATAAGCTTCAACTTATTAAATGGGGTAATTTGTTATATTTAATGTCTTATATTACATGGGTGATCTCATAGTGCTTCATGGAGGTTCATTGCAACGTGGACTCCTTAGTGCATGGATGATTACTTTTTGTGCAAGGGTCACATTGCATAAGAGTCCCTTTTCGATGGAGGGTATTTTACTGCTGTGCTTTGGGCTCCTTCGCATGTTGGAGGCATCTTTTATTGAATATGTGGTTGTGGATTTTACGGGGTAACTTAAATCATGGGGTTCAATCGTCATACATGTTACATATATGGAATTAGAACTAACTTATGTCATTGGGTCTCTATAGCACACGGGTTACTAAATGTAAGGGGGCTGCTATTACAAAGTTCTTTCATTAGACTTAGAAACTATGAAAACGGTGGTGCTCTACGTAGCGTATAAAAACAAGTAACATCTTTCATAAAGCCGAACAGGTTTTTTCATCAGAAGGTGCTTAGTGGTTTGGGAGTCAAGAATTGGATTTGGCTCTCTTAATGAATTGTGATGTAAGGACTGCAAAGGGGTGGTACACCATGAAGTGATGGTAAGGTCCCAGCATTGGAACTGGACCGGCTTTCTCTAAAGCCCAGGATGGCAAGGTCTTTGTCGATGCCTAGGTTTTGGGGAGGATTGGCAGGGTTAAATTTAGTGCAGCTTTCGCTGACAGTATGTTTAGGGATTACAATTTAGTACTTTTTCATGTTATATATTTGTTATTTTCGTTATTTGCTTTACTTTTAGTGGGTGATAATTCTAAGTGTTATTAAAGTTTTATTTATTTTTCCAAATTAATATCCCTGGATGGAAATTCCAAATTTACTATATTTAGAGTCACAAGGTCATGCCAACATTGACAGTGTCACATTCCCATGGAAACTCCCACTTTCCATTCCATCAAATCACACTTAACCACCACTGAAGATCCATATAAAGAACTGATTTTCCATTGTGTTAAATTGCCGTCTGCTCCCATGGAGTCAGTAATGTCTGTATGCAATTAAAAGAAATGCAGAGAACAAAATTATGTTGTTACCTCAATGCTGTATTCCATAAGGTGTTCATCATGGAACTGGAGGTCGTCACAAGTTGTACTCAAATAAAAACTAGGAATGTAATGAGATCCGCACTAAAATTCATGTTATTGTGTAGATACCATGGAACAAGACATTGCACTTGTGATCACATTATCACACTGGTGCTTCTTATATGCAATAGCATACGTTAGGCAAATGGGGATCCAATTGGCAACTTTTGAGTATGAGTTGATATGTTTTGTGCTTTATATGGGACAAGCATAAGAAAGTGGGTACCAACACACTCAATACAGCAGCATTGAATCACATTCACTACATTAACATGTATCTATGCATTCGGGTAAATTAGGGAACCTGCAGATTCTAGAGACTTAAAGAGTGTGCTAAAAGTAAGTAGAAAGAATTCTG
Organism: Calotriton arnoldi; assembly: GCA_963921515.1. Classification (NCBI taxonomy): domain Eukaryota; kingdom Metazoa; phylum Chordata; class Amphibia; order Caudata; family Salamandridae; genus Calotriton; species Calotriton arnoldi. Next base: position 250,094 of record CAWUFW010002583.1, read on the forward strand.
AGCTGTGGGTCAGCAAGGAAACATAATTGGTGCAGGCATAGAAATAGGCCCAGATTTACAAATAAACAATGAGTAAGTGAAGTTGCTGTCCTGCATTGTATGAACAGAAAAGAGCATAACAGCGCCGTATGTTGAAAGATGTGGTGTTTAGTCCTTTTAGATATGAATGTGCCTCAAAATCCATGGGTGTATATATGGGAATGCCATTGCTCCACCCATAGAATGCCTCCTTCGCATAAAGTAACTCAAGGCAGCGCGTTGTGCTGTGTTGCCTTACTTTGGGTTACAATCTATGTAAACCATGATTTGCTTTGGATTATAAATGCAAACCTATACTTTGCGTCAGGTTTGCGAAAAAAAAGTAATGCAAACCCCGGATTTACAAATAAATAACGCAGTGCATCACAGCAAGTGAAGCTGCTGCACTGTGCTGCATCGTGTGAACATGAAGGAACAGAAGAGTGCCATATCTTGAAAGCTGTGATGCTGTGATGCTGTGATGCTGTTCTACTCTCTCTCTCTCTCTCTCTCTCTCTCTCTCTCTCTCTCTCTCTCACTCTCTCTCTAGCTCTGGTGCACCTTATTTTACAATGCACAAATACAGACACCCTTGCACCGTAGTGCAAGGGTGTCTGCACTGTGGTCAGCATAGTTATTGTGCAGGAAGGAGTGACTTCCTGCCCAAAAAATATGCTGAAATGCAACTTCCTCTTTGTTTGTGCTGCAGAATGTTATGTTATGTTATCTAATCTTATGTGTATTTATATAGCACACATCTCACCCAAGAGGATATCCAGACAGTGGAAGAAAGGGCTGTGCCAACACTAACAAGGGCCTAAGAGCCAGGTTTTCAGTTTTTTGTTTTAATTCAAGGTCTGAGCTGGCATCTCTCATGTGCTGGTGGAGGACATTGCAGGCTTCAAGAGGTAGAAAATGCGCCTACCAGCTTTGGCTTTTCAGATGAGAGGGACATAGGTGAGCAGGCATCTGGCTGAGTGGAGATTTCTGGTTGGGTGTGGAAGATGATGCAGCTGTTAAGGTATGTGGGGTCCAGACTTTGTTGGGATTTGTACGCGTGGTGAGGAGCTTGAAATGGGGATGGAAAGTCAGTGGAGGTCGTTAAGATGTGGAGAGATGTGTGTGTGGAGTGGGAGTTTGAGTGTGGTTCTGGCTGCTGTGATTTGGATAACCTGCAGTCTTTTGGTGAGCTGAGAGGTGATGCCAATATAGAGTGTGTTGACGTAGTCCTGTTTGAGGGTGATAAGAGCCTAAGTGCCGGTTCTACTGGTGTTGAGCGGCAGCCATTTGAAGATTTTCCTGTAGATCTTGAAGGTGTGAAAACAGGTTGCGATCATGTTGATTTGGTTCGTCATAGATTGTTGGTTATCCACCACTACCCCTAGTTTCCTAGCTTGAATAGCCAGGATTGGTTCTGATCTGAGTTTGGCTGGCAGGTTCCACAGAGAGGTGTCCTTTCCGAAGCATACCATCTCCGCCATGTGTGAGTTGAGCTTCAGACTGCTGGTCTTCAACCAGTCGGTAACTTCTGACATGCAGGTGGTGAATTTAGTGTGGGTGTTGACGGTATCATTGGAGAGGGGGAGGATGAGCTGGGTGTTATCGATGTATGAAATTATGCTGATTCCATGCATTGAACAGCTTAGGTCTCAGTGATGATCCCTTAGGGACTCCACTGATTTGGTCTGTGTCAGCTGAGGTGTACGGTGCCAGGCTGACCAACTGGGTCCTTCCAGTGGAGAAGGGAAATTAAACTGGCTGAGTCTCACTTTCTTCTTGATTTATCAAAATAATTGAAGAGCTGTCTCATATAGAAGCAACAAATGCTGATAATGCGAAGGGAAATTAAACTGGCTGAGTCTCACTTTCTTCTTGATTTATCAAAATAATTGAAGAGCTGTCTCATACAGAAGCAACAAATGCTGATCTTGCTTTGCCAATGTTTCTGTAATCTATACAGTCTGTTTTTTAATATTATCTCAATTGATAAAATTCAGTATCCTCATCCTTCCTGTTAAAGGCCTTCTGCAATGTGGATATTGTTCTTGGCACTGTTATTTCAAAGCTACTCCTGAAAGCTACTTTCCTTTCAAGAAATACTTCTTACTCACTTTGCCATGTGTACTAATCTCCAGCTATTTAATTAGCTGTCACCATACACCCTTTGTTCAACAGAACAATGCTTATTGTAACTGGCTTGAACTCATCTTAAAGGACCGAGCAACAAGCAAGTCAAAATGCTATTAGCATTTGATTGTTTGTACTTCGCTCCCATTCCTTCTTTCCACCTTCCCCTCCCTCCTGACCCTTACACTTTTTCCACCCAACATTTGCTAAGAGACTATCTAGAACATTCCTGTACCAGAAGTAGAAAACAGCATTCTGCGAAATTTATTTGGCTGTGTCACTCTCAACTTTCCAAAGAATGTGGCAATTGTCAATCAATCAATCAGGGGGTTTAAAGCACGCTACTCACCCATGAGGGTCTCAAGGCGCTGGGGGGGGAGAGGGAGGGGGGGATGCAGCTCCGGTTCAGCCGAAGAGCCAGGTCTTGAGGCTCTTCCTGAAGGTGTGCAGAGTAGGGGAGCATCTGATGTTGAGTGGGAGCTCGTTCCAGCTTTTTGCCCCGATGTAGGAGAAGGCAAACACAAGAAGATGATGGACGGAGCGCTGAAACTTTTCAGACACTCACCCCCAGTCACAGATCTGGGTTGAATCCATCATGTTCTTTAGCTCACTTCGCCACCCCAGTTCAGACACAGCTATATGCAAATCAGTCTTGACCCTGTGCCTCATGGGAACAGTCCAGCCCGAACTGCCAAGCCATGTCTTCCCTGGACCGGAAACAAGCATCCTGGGACCGGTTTCGGGCTAACAGCCCTCATCAGCCAGGCTAGCTTGAATCCAGTGGCAAAGTGAGCAAGGGACCCACGTCTGGGCATACCCTGCCAACTTAGGGCGAACAAAGCAAACACAAGGAGATGATGGACGGAGCGCTGAAACTTTTCAGACACTCACCCCCAGTCACAGATCTGGGTTGAATCCATCATGTTCTTTAGCTCACATCGCCACCCCAGTTCAGACACAGCTGTATGCAAATAAGTCTTGACCCTGTGCCTCATGGGAACAGTCCAGCCCGAACTGCCAAGCCATGTCTTCCCTGGACTGGAAACAAGCATCCTGGGACCGGTTTCGGGCTAACAGCCCTCATCAGCCAGGCTAGCTTGAATCCAGTAGCAAAGTGAGCAAGGGACCCACGTCTGGGCATACCCTGCCAAATTAGGGCGAAAAAAAGCAAACACAAGGAGATGATGGATGGAGCGCTGAAACTTTCAAGACACTCACCCCCAGTCACAGATCTGGGTTGAATCCATCATGTTCTTTAGCTCACTTCGCCACCCCAGTTCAGACACAACTATATGCAAATCAGTCTTGACCCTGTGCCTCATGGGAACAGTCCAGCCCGAACTGCCAAGCCATGTCTTCCCTGGACCGGAAACAAGCATCCTGGGACCGGTTTCGGGCTAACAGCCCTCATCAGCCAGGCTAGCTTGAATCCAGTGGCAAAGTCAGCAAGGGACCCACGTCTGGACATACCCTGCCAACTTAGGGCGAACAAAGCAAACACAAGGAGATGATGGACGGAGCGCTGAAACTTTTCAGACACTCACCCCCAGTCACAGATCTGGGTTGAATCCATCATGTTCTTTAGCTCACTTCGCCACCCCAGTTCAGACACAGCTATATGCAAATCAGTCTTGACCCTGTGCCTCATGGGAACAGTCCAGCCCGAACTGCCAAGCCATGTCTTCCATGGACCGGAAACAAGCATCCTGGGACCGGTTTCGGGCTAACAGCCCTCATCAGCCAGGCTAGCTTGAATCCAGTGGCAAAGTGAGCAAGGGACCCACGTCTGGGCATACCTTGCCAACTTAGGATGAACAAAGCAAACACAAGGAGATGATGGACGGAGCGCTGAAACTTTTCAGACACTCACCCCCAGTCACAGATCTGGGTTGAATCCATCATGTTCTTTAGCTCACTTCGCAACCCCAGTTCAGACACAGCTATATGCAAATCAGTCTTGACCCTGTGCCTCATGGGAACAGTCCAGCCCGAACTGCCAAGCCATGTCTTCCCTGGACCGGAAACAAGCATCATGGGACCGGTTTCGGTCTAACAACCCTCATCAGCCAGGCTAGCTTGAATCCAGTGGCAAAGTGAGCTAGGGGACCCACGTCTGGGCATACCCTGCCAACTTAGGGTGAACAAAGGAAACACAAGGAGATGATGGACGGAGCGCTGAAACTTTTCAGACACTCACCCCCAGTCACAGATCTGGGTTGAATCCATCATGTTCTTTAGCTCACTTCCCCACCCCAGTTCAGACACAGCTATATGCAAATCAGTCTTGACCCTGTGCCTCATGGGAACAGTCCAGCCCGAACTGCAAAGCCATGTCTTCCCTGGACCGGAAACAAGCATCCTGGGACCGGTTTTGGGCTAACAGCCCTCATCAGCCAGGCTAGCTTGATTCCAGTGGAAAAGTGAGCAAGGGACCCACGTCTGGGCATACCCTGCCAACTTAGGGCGAACAAAGCAAACACAAGGAGATGATGGACGGAGAGCTGAAACTTTTCAGACACTCACCCCCAGTCACAGATCTGGGTTGAATCCATCATGTTCTTTAGCTCACTTCGCCACCCCAGTTCAGACACAGCTATATGCAAATCAGTCTTGACCCTGTGCCTCATGGGAACAGTCCAGCCCAAACTGCCAAGCCATGTCTTCCCTGGACCGGAAAATAGCATCCTGGGACCGGTTTCGGGCTAACAGCCCTCATCAGCCAGGCTAGCTTGAATCCAGTGGCAAAGTGAGCAAGGGACCCACGTCTGGGCATACCCTGCCAACTTAGGGCGAACAAAGCAAACACAAGATGATGGACGGAGCGCTGAAACTTTTCAGACACTCACCCCCAGTCACAGATCTGGGTTGAATCCATCATGTTCTTTAGCTCACTTTGCCACCCCAGTTCAGACACAGCTATATGCAAATCAGTGTTGACCCTGTGCCTCATGGGAACAGTCCAGCCCAAACTGCCAAGCCATGTCTTCCCTGGACCGGAAAAGCATCCTGGGACCGGTTTCGGGCTAACAGCCCAAATCAGCCAGGCTAGCTTGAATCCAGTGGCAAAGTGAGCAAGGGACCCACGTCTGGGCATACCCTGCCAACTTAGGGCGAACAAAGCAAACACAAGGAGATGATGGATGGAGCGCTGAAACTTTTCAGACACTCACCCCAGTCACAGATCTGGGTTGAATCCATCATGTTCTTTAGCTCACTTCGCCACCCCAGTTCAGACACAGCTATATGCAAATCAGTCTTGACCCTGTGCCTCATGGGAACAGTCCAGCCCGAACTGCCAAGCCATGTCTTCCCTGGACCGGAAACAAGCATCCTGGGACCGGTTTCAGGCTAACAGCCCTCATCAGCCAGGCTAGCTTGAATTCACTGGCAAAGTGAGCAAGGGACCCACGTCTGGGCATACCCTGTAAACTTAGGGCGAACAAAGCAAACACAAGGAGATGATGGACGGAGCGCTGAAACTTTTCAGACACTCACCCCCAGTCACAGATCTGGGTTGAATCCATCATGTTCTTTAGCTCACATCGCCAACCCCAGTTCAGACACAGCTATATGCAAATAAGTCTTGACCCTGTGCCTCATGGGAACAGTCCAGCCCGAACTGCCAAGCCATGTCTTCCCTGGACCGGAAACAAGCATCCTGGGACCGGTTTCGGGCTAACAGCCCTCATCAGCCAGGCTAGCTTGAATCCAGTAGCAAAGTGAGCAAGGGACCCACGTCTGGGCATACCCTGCCAAATTAGGGCGAAAAAAAGCAAACACAAGGACATGATGCACGGAGCGCTGAAACTTTCAAGACACTCACCCCCAGTCACAGATCTGGGTTGAATCCATCATGTTCTTTAGCTCACTTCGCCACCCCAGTTCAGACACAGCTATATGCAAATCAGTCTTGACCCTGTGCCTCATGGGAACAGTCCAGCCCGAACTGCCAAGCCATGTCTTCCCTGGACCGGAAACAAGCATCCTGGGACCGGTTGCGGGCTAACAGCCCTCATCAGCCAGGCTAGCTTGAATCCAGTTGCAAAGTGAGCAAGGGACCCACGTCTGGGCATACCTTGCCAACTTAGGGTGAACAAAGCAAACACAAGGAGATGATGGACGGAGCGCTGAAACTTTTCAGAAACTCACCCCCAGTCACAGATCTGGGTTGAATCCATCATGTTCTTTAGCTCACTTCGCAACCCCAGTTCAGACACAGCTATATGCAAATCAGTCTTGACCCTGTGCCTCATGGGAACAGTCCAGCCCGAACTGCCAAGCCATGTCTTCCCTGGACCGGAAACAAGCATCATGGGACCGGTTTCGGTCTAACAGCCCTCATCAGCCAGGCTAGCTTGAATCCAGTGGCAAAGTGAGCTAGGGACCCACGTCTGGGCATACCCTGCCAACTTAGGGTGAACAAAGGAAACACAAGGAGATGATGGACGGAGCGCTGAAACTTTTCAGACACTCACCCCCAGTCACAGATCTGGGTTGAATCCATCATGTTCTTTAGCTCACTTCCCCACCCCAGTTCAGACACAGCTATATGCAAATCAGTCTTGACCCTGTGCCTCATGGGAACAGTCCAGCCCGAACTGCCAAGCCATGTCTTCCCTGGACCGGAAACAAGCATCCTGGGACCGGTTTTGGGCTAACAGCCCTCATCAGCCAGGCTAGCTTGATTCCAGTGGAAAAGTGAGCAAGGGACCCACGTCTGGGCATACCCTGCCAACTTAGGGCGAACAAAGCAAACACAAGGAGATGATGGACGGAGAGCTGAAACTTTTCAGACACTCACCCCCAGTCACAGATCTGGGTTGAATCCATCATGTTCTTTAGCTCACTTCGCCACCCCAGTTCAGACACAGCTATATGCAAATCAGTCTTGACCCTGTGCCTCATGGGAACAGTCCAGCCCAAACTGCCAAGCCATGTCTTCCCTGGACCGGAGAAATAGCATCCTGGGACCGGTTTCGGGCTAACAGCCCTCATCAGCCAGGCTAGCTTGAATCCAGTGGCAAAGTGAGCAAGGGACCCACGTCTGGACATACCCTGCCAACTTAGGGCGAACAAAGCAAACACAAGGAGATGATGGACGGAGCGCTGAAACTTTTCAGACACTCACCCCCAGTCACAGATCTGGGTTGAATCCATCATGTTCTTTAGCTCACTTCGCCACCCCAGTTCAGACACAGCTATATGCAAATCAGTCTTGACCCTGTGCCTCATGGGAACAGTCCAGCCCGAACTGTCAAGCCATGTCTTCCCTGGACCGGAAACAAGCATCATGGGACCGGTTTCGGTCTAACAGCCCTCATCAGCCAGGCTAGCTTGAATCCAGTGGCAAAGTGAGCTAGGGACCCACGTCTGGGCATACCCTGCCAACTTAGGGTGAACAAAGGAAACACAAGGAGATGATGGACGGAGCGCTGAAACTTTTCAGACACTCACCCCCAGTCACAGATCTGGGTTGAATCCATCATGTTCTTTAGCTCACTTCCCCACCCCAGTTCAGACACAGCTATATGCAAATCAGTCTTGACCCTGTGCCTCATGGGAACAGTCCAGCCCAAACTGCCAAGCCATGTCTTCCCTGGACCGGAAACAAGCATCCTGGGACCGGTTTTGGGCTAACAGCCCTCATCAGCCAGGCTAGCTTGATTCCAGTGAAAAAGTGAGCAAGGGACCCACGTCTGGGCATACCCTGCCAACTTAGGGCGAACAAAGCAAACACAAGGAGATGATGGACGGAGAGCTGAAACTTTTCAGACACTCACCCCCAGTCACAGATCTGGGTTGAATCCATCATGTTCTTTAGCTCACTTTGCCACCCCAGTTCAGACACAGCTATATGCAAATCAGTGTTGACCCTGTGCCTCATGGGAACAGTCCAGCCCAAACTGCCAAGCCATGTCTTCCCTGGACCGGAAAATAGCATCCTGGGGCCGGTTTCGGGCTAACAGCCCTCATCAGCCAGGCTAGCTTGAATCCAGTGGCAAAGTGAGCAAGGGACCCACGTCTGGGCATACCCTGCCAACTTAGGGCGAACAAAGCAAACACAAGGAGATGATGGACGGAGCGCTGAAACTTTTCAGACACTCACCCCCAGTCACAGATCTGGGTTGAATCCATCAAGTTCTTTAGCTCACTTCGCCACCCCAGTTCAGACACAGCTATATGCAAATCAGTCTTGACCCTGTGCCTCATGGGAACAGTCCAGCCCGAACTGCCAAGCCATGTCTTCCCTGGACCGGAAACAAGCATCCTGGGACCGGTTTCAGGCTAACAGCCCTCATCAGCCAGGCTAGCTTGAATTCACTGGCAAAGTGAGCAAAGGACCCACGTCTGGGCATACCCTGCCAACTTAGGGCGAACAAAGCAAACACAAGGAGATGATGGACGGAGCGCTGAAACTTTTCAGACACTCACCCCCAGTCACAGATCTGGGTTGAATCCATCATGTTCTTTAGCTCACTTCGCCACCCCAGTTCAGACACAGCTATATGAAAATCAGTCTTGACCCTGTGCCTCATGGGAACAGTCCAGCCCGAACTGCCAAGCCATGTCTTCCCTGGACCGGAAACAAGCATCCTGGGACCGGTTTCAGGCTAACAGCCCTCATCAGCCAGGCTAGCTTGAAACCAGTGGCAAAGTGAGCAAGGGACCCACGTCTGGGCATACCCTGCCAACTTAGGGCGAACAAAGCAAACACAAGGAGATGATGGACGGAGCGCTGAAACTTTCCGACACTCACCCCCAGTCACAGATCTGGGTTGAATCCATCATATTCTTTAGCTCACTTCGCCACCCCAGTTCAGACACAGCTATATGCAAATCAGTCTTGACCCTCTGCCTCATTGGAACAGTCCAGCCCGAACTGTCAAGCCATGTCTTCCCTGGACCGGAAACGAGCATCCTGGTACCGGTTTCAGGCTAACAGCCCTCATCAGCCAGGCTAGCTTGAATCCAGTGGCAAAGTGAGCAAGGGACCCATGTCTGGGCATACCCTGCCAACTTAGGGCGAACAAAGCAAACACAAGGAGATGATGGACAGAACGCTGAAACTTTTCAGACACTCACCCCCAGTCACAGATCTGGGTTGAATCCATCATGTTCTTTAGCTCACATCGCCACCCCGGTTCAGACACAGCTATATGCAAATCAGTCTTGACCCTGTGCCTCATGGGAACAGTCCAGCCCGAACTGCCAAGCCATGTCTTCCCTGGACCGGAAACAAGCATCCTGGGACCGGTTTCGGGCTAACAGCCCTCATCAGCCAGGCTAGCTTGAATCCAGTGGCAAAGTGAGCAAGGGACCCACATCTGGGCATACCCTGCCAACTAAGGGCGAACAGAGCAAACACAAGGAGATGATGGACGGAGCACTGAAACTTTTCAGACACTCATCCCCAGTCACAGATCTGGGTTGAATCCATCATGTTCTTTAGCTCACTTCGCCACCCCAGTTCAGACACAGCTGTATGCAAATCAGTCTTGACCCTGTGCCTCATGGGAACAGTCCAGCCCGAACTGCCAAGCCATGTCTTCCCTGAACCGGCAACAAGCATCCTGGGACCGGTTTCGGGCAAACAGCCCTCATCAGCCAGGCTAGCTTGAATCCAGTGGCAAAGTGAGCAAGGGACCCACGTCTGGGCATACCCTGCCAACTTAGGGCGAACAAAGCAAACACAAGGAGATGACGGACGGAGCGCTGAAACTTTTCAGACACTCACCCCCAGTCACAGATCTGGGTTGAATCCATCATTTTCTTTAGCTCACTTCGCCACCCCAGTTCAGACACAGCTATATGCAAATCAGTCTTGACCCTCTGCCTCATGGGAACAGTCCAGCCCGAACTGCCAAGCCATGACTTCCCTGGACCGGAAACGAGCATCCTGGTACCGGTTTCAGGCTAACAGCTCTCATCAGCCAGGCTAGCTTGAATCCAGTGGCAAAGTGAGCAAGGGACCCATGTCTGGGAATACCCTGCCAACTTAGGGCGAACAAAGCAAACACAAGGAGATGATGGACGGAACGCTGAAACTTTTCAGACACTCACCCCCAGTCACAGATCTGGGTTGATTCCATCATGTTCTTTAGCTCACATCGCCACCCCAGTTCAGACACAGCTATATGCAAATCAGTCTTGACCCTGTGCCTCATGGGAACAGTCCAGCCCGAACTGCCAAGCCATGTCTTCCCTGGACCGGAAACAAGCATCCTGGGACCGGTTTCGGGCTAACAGCCCTCATCAGCCAGGCTAGCTTGAATCCAGTGGCAAAGTGAGCAAGGGACCCACAACTGGGCATACCCTGCCAACTAAGGGCGAACAGAGCAAACACAAGGAGATGATGGATGGAGCACTGAAACTTTTCAGACACTCATCCCCAGTCACAGATCTGGGTTGAATCCATCATGTTCTTTAGCTCACTTCGCCACCCCAGTTCAGACACAACTATATGCAAATCAGTCTTGACCCTGTGCCTCATGGGAACAGTCCAGCACGAACTGCCAAGCCATGTCTTCCCTGGACCGGAAACAAGCATCCTGGGACCGGTTTCGGGCTAACAGCCCTCATCAGCCAGGCTAGCTTAATTCCAGTGGAAAAGTGAGCAAGGGACCCACGTCTGGGCATACCCTGCGAACTTAGGGCGAACAAAGCAAACACAAGGAGATGATGGACGGAGCGCTGAAACTTTCAAGACACTCACCCCCAGTCACAGATATGGGTTGAATCCATCATGTTCTTTAGCTCACTTCGCCACCCCAGTTCAGACACAGCTATATGCAAATCAGTCTTGACCCTGTGCCACATGGGAACAGTCCAGCCCGAACTGCCAAGCCATGTCTTCCCTGGACCGGAAACAAGCATCCTGGGACCGGTTTCGGGCTAACAGCCCTCATCAGCCAGGCTAGCTTGAATCCAGTGGCAAAGTCAGCAAGGGACCCACGTCTGGACATACCCTGCCAACTTAGGGCGAACAAAGCAAACACAAGGAGATGATGGACGGAGCGCTGAAACTTTTCAGACACTCACCCCCAGTCACAGATCTGGGTTGAATCCATCATGTTCTTTAGCTCACTTCGCCACCCCAGTTCAGACACAGCTATATGCAAATCAGTCTTGACCCTGTGCCTCATGGAAACAGTCCAGACCGAACTGGCAAGCCATGTCTTCCATGGACCGGAAACAAGCATCCTGGGACTGGTTTCGGGCTAACAGCCATCATCAGCCAGGCTAGCTTGAATCCAGTGGCAAAGTGAGCAAGGGACCCACGTCTGGGCATATTTTGCCAACTTAGGGCGAACAAAGCAAACACAAGGAGATGATGGACGGAGCGCTGAAACTTTTCAGACACTCACCCCCAGTCACAGATCTGGGTTGAATCCATCATGTTCTTTAGCTCACTTCACAACCCCAGTTCAGACACAGCTATATGCAAATCAGTCTTGACCCTGTGCCTCATGGGAACAGTCCAGCCCGAACTGCCAAGCCATGTCTTCCCTGGACCGGAAACAAGCATCATGGGACCGGTTTCGGGCTAACAGCCCTCATCAGCCAGGCTAGCTTGAATCCAGTGGCAAAGTGAGCAAGGGACCCACGTCTGGGCATACCCTGCCAACTTAGGGTGAACAAAGCAAACACAAGGAGATGATGGACGGAGCGCTGAAACTTTTCAGACACTCACCCCCAGTCACAGATCTGGGTTGAATCCATCATGTTCTTTAGCTCACTTCCCCACCCCAGTTCAGACACAGCTATATGCAAATCAGTCTTGACCCTGTGCCTCATGGGAACAGTCCAGCCTGAACTGCCAAGCCATGTCTTCCCTGGACCGGAAACAAGCATCCTGGGACCGGTTTCGGGCTAACAGCCCTCATCAGCCAGGCTAGCTTGAATCCAGTGGCAAAGTCAGCAAGGGACCCACGGCTGGACATACCCTGCCAACTTAGGGCGAACAAAGCAAACACAAGGAGATGATGGACGGAGCGCTGAAACTTTTCAGACACTCACCCCCAGTCACAGATCTGGGTTGAATCCATCATGTTCTTTAGCTCACTTCGCCACCCCAGTTCAGACACAGCTATATGCAAATCAGTCTTGACCCTGTGCCTCATGGAAACAGTCCAGACCGAACTGGCAAGCCATGTCTTCCATGGACCAGAAACAAGCATCCTGGGACCGGTTTCGGGCTAACAGCCATCATCAGCCAGGCTAGCTTGAATCCAGTGGCAAAGTGAGCAAGGGACCCACGTCTGGGCATATTTTGCCAACTTAGGGCGAACAAAGCAAACACAAGGAGATGATGGACGGAGCGCTGAAACTTTTCAGACACTCACCCCCAGTCACAGATCTGGGTTGAATCCATCATGTTCTTTAGCTCACTTCACAACCCCAGTTCAGACACAGCTATATGCAAATCAGTCTTGACCCTGTGCCTCATGGGAACAGTCCAGCCCGAACTGCCAAGCCATGTCTTCCCTGGACCGGAAACAAGCATCATGGGACCGGTTTCGGGCTAACAGCCCTCATCAGCCAGGCTAGCTTGAATCCAGTGGCAAAGTGAGCAAGGGACCCACGTCTGGGCATACCCTGCCAACTTAGGGTGAACAAAGCAAACACAAGGAGATGATGGACGGAGCGCTGAAACTTTTCAGACACTCACCCCCAGTCACAGATCTGGGTTGAATCCATCATGTTCTTTAGCTCACTTCCCCACCCCAGTTCAGACACAGCTATATGCAAATCAGTCTTGACCCTGTGCCTCATGGGAAAAGTCCAGCCTGAACTGCCAAGCCATGTCTTCCCTGGACCGGAAACAAGCATCCTGGGACCGGTTTCAGGCTAACAGCCTTCATCAGCCAGGCTACCTTGAATCCAGTGCAAAGTGAGCAAGGGACCCACGTCTGGGCATACCCTGCCAACTTAGGGCGAACAAAGCAAACACAAGGAGATGATGGACGGAGCGCTGAAACTTTTCAGACACTCACCCCCAGTCACAGATCTGGGTTGCATCCATCATGTTCTTTAGCTCACTTCGCCACCCCAGTTCAGACACAGCTATATGCAAATCAGTCTTGACCCTGTGCCTCATGGGAACAGTCCAGCCCGAACTGCCAAGCCATGTCTTCCCTGGACCGGAAACAAGCATCCTGGGACCGGTTTCAGGCTAACAGCTCTCATCAGCCAGGCTAGCTTGAATCCAGTGGCAAAGTGAGCAAGGGACCCACGTCTGGGCATAACCTGCCAACTTAGGGCGAACAAAGCAAACACAAGGAGATGATGGACGGAGCGCTGAAACTTTTCAGACACTCACCCCCAGTCACAGATCTGGGTTGAATCCATCATGTTCTTTAGCTCACTTCGCCACCCCAGTTCAGACACAGCTATATGCAAATCAGTCTTGACCCTCTGCCTCATGGGAACATTCCAGCCCGAACTGCCAAGCCATGTCTTCCCTGGACCGGAAACTAGCATCCTGGGACCAGTTTCGGGCTAACAGCCCTCATCAGCCAGGCTAGCTTGAATCAAGTGGCAAAGTGAGCAAGGGACCCACGTCTGGGCATACCCTGCCAACTTAGGGCGAACAAAGCAAACACAAGGAGATGATGGACGGAGCGCTGAAACTTTTCAGACACTCCCCCAGTCACAGATCTGGGTTGAATCCATCATGTTCTTTAGCTCACTTCGCCACCCCAGTTCAGACACAGCTATATGCAAATCAGTCTTGACCCTGTGCCTCATGGGAACAGTCCAGCCCGAACTGCCAAGCCATGTCTTCCCTGGACCGGAAACAAGCATCCTGGGACCGGTTTCGGGCTTAACAGCCCTCATCAGCCAGGCTAGCTTGAATCCAGTGGCAAAGTGAGCATGGGACCCACGTCTGGGCATACCCTGCCAACTTAGGGCGAACAAAGCAAACACAAGGAGATGATGGACGGAGCGCTGAAACTTTTCAGACACTCACCCCTAGTCACAGATCTGGGTTGAATCCATCATGTTCTTTAGCTCACTTCGCCACCCCAGTTCAGACACAGCTATATGCAAATCAGTCTTGACCCTGTGCCTCATGGGAACAGTCCAGCCCGAACTGCCAAGCCATGTCTTCCCTGGACCGGAAACGAGCATCCTGGGACCGGTTTTGGGCTAACAGCTCTCATCAGCCAGGCTAGCTTGAATCCAGTGGCAAAGTGAGCAAGGGACCCACGTCTGGGCATACCCTGCCAACTTAGGGCAAACAAAGCAAACACAAGGAGATGATGGACGGAGCGCTGAAACTTTTCAGACACTCACCCCCAGTCACAGATCTGGGTTGAATCCATCATGTTCTTTAGCTCACTTCGCCACCCCAGTTCAGACACAGCTATATGCAAATCAGTCTTGACCCTGTGCCTCATGGGAACAGTCCAGCCCGAACTGCCAAGCCAGGTCTTCCCTGAACCGGAAACAAGCATCCTGGGACCGGTTTCTGGGTAACACCCTTCATCAGCCAGGCTAGCTTGAATCCAGTGGCAAAGTGAGCAAGGGACCCACGCCTGGGCATACCCTGCCAACTTAGGGCGAACAAAGCAAACACAAGGAGATGATGGACGGAGCGCTGAAACTTTTCAGACACTCACCCCCAGTCACAGATCTGGGTTTAATCCATCATCATTCTTTAGCTCACTTCGCCGCCTCAGTTCAGACCCAGCTATATGCAACTCAGTCTTGACCCTGTGCCTCATGGGAACAGTCCAGACCGAACTGGTGTTGAGGGCCTGTGTCCATTGAGTCCTGTTACCTTTTTAAGCATTTAAGCAAGGCAAACCACAAAACCTTAACATGTGATATATCAGCGGTGGCAAGGTTTTGGATACACATACCTGATGTTTGGCAATGCAATGTACAGTAAATCCTCAATTGTACACAACCACTAGAAAGAGGGAATATCAGGTATCAAGTCCCAGATTGACACTGTTCTGATGTAATAAGATCAAAGTGGGATATCCAGGGCCCTACATCCCATTTTATTTCTGTTGGATGAATTTAGCAAGATACATAGCAGTCTCCATAATTATGTATTGGTAAATGGCATGAAGCTACTTACCATTGCCCAGCTCCTCTTTATCTTTCCAGTGGTTTGCAATGTCACGTTTTGCAATGAGCTAGCCAGTACGGATAAACATTTTCATGCTCCTGGCAGTTTCTACACCATTCAGGAGCCATAGAAGTGCCACTTTAGGAATCTAAGTTCTAACCCCACTGCATTTGATACGACAGTGGAAACTTCTCAATAGAATATTTATGGTGCATTGCAGCCCCAAAACATTTATAGAGAGTCTTTCCTTTACTTGAGGCACCTCTAGCAAGTGGGTGAACCAGCTCACTTGATATCCCAAAACCTTACTCTGATGTAGTTTTTTAAAGTTATTAACAGTTGCATAGGTAAGCTTGTTTGTGGGGGGGACTAACTTCTAAACAAGGTCATGATTTTAATTCATTTTTTTGAGATCATTAAATGCACATGTAAACTTCCATTCCATTGAAATAGCTTACTTGAGAAGCAAAACCCAAGTGATATCTGTGAAACTAGGACAGTTGTTTGTGACACAAGTGGGAGTATTTATTATATAATTATGCATGTATGCATGCTATATGTGTGCAGATGAGTAGATGGAAATTTCCTTTTTACAGATAATGAAACAAATCTCTAGGTACGGCATCAAAAACTCGGTCCTGCAAATCTGAGACCAAAGAATAGAAATTAATCACAACATAGTCTTGCTGATTACATTCAGATAATTGTTCGATGAGCAGCCAGCATTCAAGGTCAACTCCTTCCCTTATACATGCTCCTGTACATCTCATGGTGGATGACTCATGAATATGCATGAGGTGGAGTTAGGGTGACCACCCGTCGGTAATTTTCATGGACAGTCCGTAAAATAACCCCATTGTCCATTGTGCGTGTTGAAGATTTCAACAGACAGCATTTGCATGTAATTTTAGCCTTTTTGCTAAAAGACCTATGTTACAGTTTAAATGCCTTGGCTGAAGTGAAAGATTTCTGGCGCTGTGATCCCGAGGAAGAGGCAGACACATAAACAAGAAACAAGCCTTCTCACAACGGGGGTGGCAGCCTAAAAAGAAATGTAGATCTGTGCAGTTGGTTAATTTATAAATGTAAATGTTGCTTGAGAGCCGGTAGAAGTGGCGTTAATTGAAGGAGACACTCTAAGCATCCTGAACACAAAGATTATGGGGCATATTATCAAGGGCTCTATCGCCGCTTTAGCGGGACTTTTTCCCGCTAAAGCGGCGATAATTCAAACGCCCTATTAGCAAGCTGTCGCTAACTGCTGTTAGCGACAGCTTCTAGGCGATAGCGACCGGGTTGGGTGCCGCTTTGCATGCCAGCGATATTTATCGCTAATGGCATGCAAAGTAGGCGTTCCCAACCTAAAAGCGACTGGAAACAGTCGCTAAGGTCGCTATCGCCTATTAGCGAGGCAGGGGAGGTGATTAACGAACCAGCGCTAAACACGCTTAGCGCTGGTTTGTTAACGCCTGGTCCAACCCTGACTTAGCCATGTAATCCAATGGGAGGTGGATTACATGGCTAAATCCCCCTCGCCCTATCGCCAAGCTAACACTGGACACAGTGTGAACATCGCTTGTTTTCAAGCGATATTCACACTGTTCTCCAGGGTTTCTATCGCTTTGGAGATAAGCGTTGCTGATAGCACGCTATCTCCGCGATAGAAACCTGCGATAGCCGGCGATAATTATCCTAGCGCTAACTGCGCTTAGCGATAATTATCGCCGGTTATTGCTAATAGGCCCCTTACTCTTTTTGAGCTGGATTGTAGGGGGTGTTCCAAGCTGAGTTGTGTAGTGTGTGCTTTTAATGGACAGTTGTAAACCTATTTGCACTAGGTGCAATCTCTCTTATTACTAAAATGTGCACTTTGAAAACCCTTTGTTATTTTAACCTACATTTATGGCCATATTTTGTGGCAGCCTATCTTATACTTGTTAGAATGCAAATTTTAAATAATTACTTAAACATTCACTGTGCTTTCTGTAATGGACAGGGACCTCCTAGTACTAAAAATACACAAATCACTATTCCCTACTGATCCAAATAGAATTCAGTTTTATGGGCTTCTGGTTGCACACACATACATCTGCAGGGATCACATTAACAAACAAAGGTTTCATAACATAAAATAGTGTGCGTCCCACTGATTTTTTTTTTTACTTGCATTTACTTTACATTTAAGGTGTACATTATTTTTTATGCAGGTGAAAGATCAAAAAATAGTCACAGGATATTTTGTTCTTTTTAGCTACCCTTTGATTCCTCCTCACACTCACTGACCAGATCCCCACTGTACTCAGGATCAAAGTATCCACACTTTTTTTAATGCCCAACGGCCACTGAGAAAACCAGTGATGTCAGCATATGTTGTCCCACGGTTCCTCACTGACACTATCTACTTTTTTTTAGACATTGTGTTAAATTAACCTGGGATTTGTATTTACTTAACACAGTGTACTATTGATCTAACAAAAGTGTACAAAAAAGCATTGTGAAACCTTGCAAAACAATTTAGGGTACACTTATTCTGACACACAACAGATGTGAGTTAACTGACAATAGAGAAATTAGAAATAGAAAGTTTTCTCCTAGTTCAGGTGTTTTTAATTGCAGCTAGCGACCGAGCCTTCATTTGCTGTAATCTTCCCAAATGCAGAAGTGTCATAAGGGTGACTAATCCACACACAATTAACAGTTCTGATTTTTTTTTAAAGTGTTCTTATGCCACTGCGATGTTGTAATTTATGTTGTAAAATGTTCTCCTGGGTTATATTATGCAGGTGAAACCATTTTTATATAGACGAATTACAGTTTAACGAACAAACTGAGGGCAATTAGAGCTTTGAAAGTGAAATCTCAAGGTGCCAGGCTCTTCAGAGAGAGGTCATGGAGTGTAAGCCAATTACAATAGCATGTTAAAGGCACAGTGCTGAAAACATTATCAGAGGTGAAGGAGAAACATTAAAACGCTTTTAAGGTGAGATCACTGATTGCACTTTTTTCGCGCAGAGTACTTGCGCTGGCTGGTGGAACTTTTATCACAATGTCGATTTGGCTAAGTACAATTTCCACTCCAATGCAGCAGAGGTGTCAACGAGCAGAGACATCCTATTGTTTTTAGTGTGCGTTTGGAGTTACGGCCAGAGCTGCCGACTTTGGACCTGGGAAACTAGGGGCCAGATGTACAAAGCATTTTCCTGGATCCAAACAGCCCGATTTGCAGAATCCTTTTATAATCAGGAAAATGCTTTTACAGATGTACAAAATGCAAAATGTGATTCGGTAACCTGATACCGAATCACAAATTGCATTCAGCGATTTGATATTTATAAAGAGGTTGTGTGAGCTGTCCCTTCAAAATACAGAATTGGTATGTATGTATTACTGTTTTGCAACCAAATTTCAGTCAAAAAACAGTAATACTTTACCACCATTTTAAAAGTGGTTGTAACCCATTCGCAAATGGTAAGGGGGTCCTTCCTCTTTGAGAATGTTGAAAAAATATTTTTTAAGAGCAGGTGTCCCACAGGCAACTGCCTACTCTTAAAAATGAAACTTCAAAGTGTAATTTTTCTTTTTAAAAGTATCCTGTTTCCCTTCAAGGAAAACAGGCTCCATTTAAAAACAAAATATTGCTTTATTAAAAAGCAATCACAGACATTGGTGGTCTACTGACCTCAACAGGCCACATCCCTGTGATGGCTGTGATTTCTTATGTGTCGCAAATTACGACCTAGCTCATTAATATTCATGAGGTCGGTCAATTTGCAGCCTACTAGGAATCAATATTTGGCAAGAAAAATTCATACATTAAGAATGCTGATTTACTAACGCCAATTCAGAGATAATCACAATTAGGAAATCGGTATTCCTAATGCCGGTACATCATGCCCCAGATTCTGGCTCAGCGTCTGCTCATCATCCTGTGACTCTGGGGAAAACATTGGAGCTCTTCAGTGCCTAACAATTGAACGTGACATTACATAATGCAACTGGTGCTATTGTAAAGCGCTCCTATAACTTTGGATCGAGATTACGTTATATAATAAACTGCAAAGTAATAATAATAGTAATAATAAAGTGATCAGTACCCTGACAGAGATTATCAACCAGTACTGTTTTTTCATTATTATTATTTTATATTATGATAATATCAATAATATTATTTGCAGCAGGTGAAACCTGAAGCAACAGCAGGAGCAGCTATCGCATATTTGCTGTTTGAATATGGGGGAATGGGGGAATAACTCACACTGTTAGCATGTAATTCTCCTTCCCAAAGTGTCAAACATATAGTCGGGTGCAAAGTGAGGACCTGTTAATTTGAAAACCCTTCACAATCACAAATGAATGAGTGTATTTGCACCTGCTGCTTGTGAGTCAATCGTAATGAGCCTTACAGAACCTGTGAGTCACAGGTTTGAATCTCATTGCATGAGTATCGGCCTCCTGTCCTTCAAGTGCCATTAAAATGAACGCTCATGAATTTGGTCATCAACGCGTTGAGGCATCAGCGAGCTGGCACTGTTTGGTAAATCATTATCATTCGCATAGAGCGAGCAGCTACACATTCCTAATATTCCTAAAGCCCTACAAGAATTTACAGGTATAAGTAAGTTAAATAAAAAAACAGGTCGGCAAATAGATTTGATTATCGTTTTTTTAAAAACAAAATGGAGCATAGTTACCTTCCTACCATGTCTACCGCAATCCTACGGAAAATCGAACTTAGAGAAGAAACCGGAAGCAAAGTTGAACGGTAACTTAAAGGTACAATTGGTCAGGACAAGGGCAGGATAAAAGTACTGGGTTGAATGTAAAAGGCGAGGGAATGAAAAAAATAGGAGAGTTGCAGAGAGGAATCAGAATGGCAAGCAGACCAGCAGAAAAAAGGGGAGGCTCAAATAAAGATACTCAAAATGTGTTCATTACTTTTAGACCCACAAATTGACCTGACAATGTTCACATTTCAATGTTCACAGTTTGCATCAGAACAGGTTCAAGAGCCAGGGCCGGCTTTAGGGCAGTGCGACCGCTGCGGCCGCACTGGGCGCTGACCTGTGGAGGGGGCGCTGTATTTAGCAATAACTTATGATTGGAGAAGAGATGAGGGGTCCTTTTGCCCGCTGGTAGTGAGAGAATCCGAGGAGGTGGTCATGGGTTGTGGGGCGCCAAGGAGGGCGTGGCTTGAAGCCGATGTAGGAAGACGTGGGCTGCGGAGCTCTGCCCGCCGCCGTCCCCAAACCATAAATCCTGTACTCTGGTCGCAGACCTGACAACCGATCTGCGAACCGGAGACCTTGGGGCTCTTAATGAGCTGTGGAGCGCGCTGCATAACAACCTCAGTGCGGGTAAAAATTCCGAAATTCGCCGCGAGGTGAGGGAACGAGCCCGGCTGGAAGATGGCGCCTGCACCTCGGACTGCCTTCGACCTGTGACCTGATCGGCCGCGCGGACCTCGGCGCCCTTGAGGAGAAGCACAGCATCCTGCGGAGGCAACCACCACATCTCTGGTGAGCGGGGGGCACAAGGGGGCGGAGCCCGGCGGAGGGAACCAGAGCCTGGCAGGGGGGCGCTCTGAATCCTGTCCCTGAGCCGACGAGATACAGTGGGACCCCCAGCAAGATGGCGCCTGTGATGTAGGCCGCCCGGCGGGCCTGTACACCGGGGTGGAGGAGCGCTCACCTTTGCTCACTGGCGGGAAACTAACTCAGCGTCGAGGCCTCCCCCGGCTTGGAGAGGACTGAGAGAGCTCCTGCAACAGTGGGGGGCCCAGAGCCGGCTCCATTGCAGCGATTACACATTGGGCCTGAGCGACTCGGTGGAGGCAGTGGGGCGAGGGCGCCCGCGCTGGACTGCGGTGCAGCCAACTCTTGGGACCAGCACATCAGGGTGTGGATAGCGAGGGCGCTGGGGAGCCCGGTTTTCATCTGGGCGGGGGGGTGCCCCGAAGGCTGATCACCCGGGAGTGAAGAGGCTGGGCTGTGGCCGGAAGAGGGGCCGGGGCGGGCCCTGCGCATATGGTAGACCTGTGCAACAGATGATCGGTTTGCCATTTATATTCTGAAGGGAGCGGTCGGCAACTCTCCACACCAGAATCCACTAGCAATCTAACGGCCGGTGCCCACTGGAGCAAACCCTTTGACGTGGCCCTCAGGGTCTCGGCGCCTCTTGCTGTGGGTGCGGACCCTGGAGTGTGAAGACAGCTGGAGATGGCTACTGGCGAGAAGCGACCGCAGCGGAAGAAGGCTAGAGTGGGCCTGGCGAGTTACTGCCCTGAAGTGCGGTGCAAGCACACACAATGTGGGGATGAGCACACAGAGAGGGGGATTCGTCTGGTGTCGCGGAGGCGTCTGCTCCCCTAGATCCGGAAGCGCCGGGGTCTCCCAACCAGCAGCAGCCGCATGTGTGCACGGAAGAGTGCGACCTAGGAGCGCCTTGTGAAGGAAACAACCAGTTGCGCCAGTGGGGCGACTCTCTGGGGTGAGAGCGGCTGAGACGGGGGGTTTAGCGACACAGGTGAAGCTGGAGTAAAGGAAGCATCAGACCTCTTAACACTCCAACGGGCTTCACCACTGCATTGCAACAGTCCCCTGGGCCCTGAGGAAGAGGGGACAAAGGCTTCCCGAGGTGATGGGGAGAACCCAGAAGAAAAGAGGATATACGGTCCTCCATGTGGAAGCTCCTGGCCCACAGTCAGACGTGGATGAGGAGGTCCAGGAATCAGGCAGCGACTTGGCTCCCAGGAAACCTACACTGACAGACATTATGCAGGCGATCACGACCTCCAGGGAGGTCCTAGAAGGAAAAATAGAAGCTATAGGCACAGACCTAAATTTGCTGAAGGACGACCATCGGAAACTCAAAGATCGAGTTCTGAACTCGGAGAAGGAGCTAGGAGGCTTGCCGGAGAGGATGACCGTGATGCAGAAGTCCCTGGCAGAACTTGAAGCTAAAGTCAAAGTGCTGGAAGTGCGGGCCGAAGATAGTGAAGGGAGATCCCGCCGGAATAATATCTGTGTTATTGGAGTACCGGAAAGGGCGGAAGGTGCAAATATAGTGCGCTTATTGGAGGACTGGCTTCGAACGGAAGTAGCCCCGGAGGGTCTATCATCCTTCTATGTGCTAGAGAGAGGCCACAGAGTGCCGGCAAGACCACCCAAACCAGGGGCCCCTCCCCGCCCGATAGTGGCACGCCTGCTGCACTTTCGAGATAGGGACCATCTACTTCAGCAGGCGCGTCAAAAGCAAAAATTGCAGATCGACAACAGCGCAGTCATGATCTTTCCAGACTTCACAAGGGAAGTGCAACGGAACAGGGCATCCTTCATTGCTGTTAAAAAGAAGCTGCGCCAACTACAGTTGCCATATGCAATGCTGTTTCCTGCGAGGCTCCGGGTCGCGGACACTGCAGGACCCCGTTTCTTTTCCACGGCACAGGAGGCCTGGGAATGGTTAGATAGACGAAGGCCTCCGGGGGGCCCCACTTCCCCCTTGAGCATGCCTCGCCAAAGCCCTCGCAGCGGCAGATCGGGTTCTAGGGGTCCATGTCCGGGGGAGCTCAGCCTGGAACGTCGGAGAGCACTGCAGGAAGTTGCGAAGCACAGCACTCGGGGCTCCAGTCCCAACTCTAGCAACAGCAGAATGGAAGTGGAACGGTCAGAAGGGTCGCCGGCACCTAGTGGACTTGATAACTCGGAAATGGAACTCCCGGAGGTTACACCGCAGACGGCGGATGACATTGGTTGATGCCCATGTGTAGTTATCCCGCGCTGTGGGATGGGTAGAGGGATCATGCTCATGCACTAAGAGAACGTGCACTGGCCACTATGATCAGAATTGTGGCAACAGGCGATCTTGGATTACTGGACCAGGGTGAAACAAGTTGTGCAGGTATGGTGGGGGGCGGCGGGCAGGGATCTGAGCTTGGAATCATCGGCTAACCACCACTACCCTCGCCACTCATGGTAGACTTTGTGTTCTCAGGTAAAGTTTGGATGGAAACTAGTTCTTCGGGGACTGTCCTGGGGAGGGGGAGTTGGGGGGTTTGTTTGGTTATTGAACTGTTAGGGGGGGTCAGGCGTGGCACAATGGTACACCATGGCAGAAGCGCGTTTACCCGCGTACAATGGGATCCGCATTAGATTTAAAATGCATTACATGGAATGTGCGGGGAATGCACTCAATGGTACATCGTCATAAAATTCACTCATATCTGATCCGTAGGGGGGTCTAGGTTGCTCTGCTCCAGGAGACTCATATTCTGGCAAACGAAGGAGCAGCGTTGCAACGTCGTTGGCGGGGGCAAGTTTTTTACACCAATTACTCGGCATTCGCACAGGGGTACTGGTTTGGGTGAGGGCGGGGTACCCTCTCAATGTACTAAACAAATTATAGATCCTGAGGGCCGATACGTGGTGGTCTCTGGGAAGCTGGATGGTAGGGATATAAGTCTGGGGAGCATATACGCACCTAATTCAGAGCAGCCAACTTTCTTTTCACGCCTCTCTAGAAAACTGGCCCCTATTCTCACTGGCTCAGTGCTATTGGGAGGGGATTTTAATTGCATATCTGACATTACACTAGATCGCTCTCAGCCCCCACTACCAGGTGCCCCCACGCATAAAATTGCAGAAGCACGGCAAAACTGGCAGCAGGGTTGGGGATTGGTAGACTCCTGGAGAGCCCAACACCGGGGAACCCGGGATTACTCCTTCTTTGAGGCACTGCATGACCTCCATGTCAGACTAGATGCCATATTGTGCTCATCAGATGTACATGAAGGAGTGCGTAGTAGCGAATACCTCACGCGGACGATTTCAGATCACAACCTGGAGCTGCTACACTTACTGTGGTCTCGGGCAAGACCCAAAATACCCACATGGCGACTGCGACCCGAGGCACTAGAAGATCAGGGGGTATATTCACAAGAACGTGCGCTAAACATCTCCAAAAAATGTTAACGCAACTTCACACATCGCAGTCTATCGCGGGAAAATAACCCCGTGTTAACGTGGAATTCACAACACGGCGGTACCATGCGATAGTCTCCCAAAAACGCGGACAATGTCCGCGATACAACAACCGCGACGGTGATAAAAACCCAAACCCCAACGCAAAAAAACATGCGATGGGCCAAACCGCGATGAGGAAATCAGCAATAAGCAGCGCCAGGCCTGCAATACACACACGGCAGGCGGGAAAATCACTACAGAAGTAGAAAAAACACACAAACACAAAATAACCAACACCGAAGCAGCATGGAGGCATCCGGAGCAGGCGCAGAGGACGAGCGGAACCCCACAAGCACCCCTGACGACCAGCCTGGGACCTCGGGGACAGGGAAGGGCAAGGACAAGAAGAAGAGGAAGAGGAAGAGGAGGTTCGGTCCGCAGGAGAATAGGATCCTGGTCACGGAGGAGATGGAACACCATCATGAACTGTTCGTCACCTCCAACGTGTCATTGGGCACCAAAAATGGAATATGGCGGTCCATCGTGGACAAGGTGAATGCCGTCGGAGAGCACAAGAGGTCAATGGATGAGGTCAAGAGGCGATGGATTGACATCAAGCGCAAAACCAAGGAGAAACTACGCGAGGCAACCAGAAGGCAGCAATGCAGACTGGAGGTGGGAGCCCAGCGCCACAGCTGGAGCTGGATGACATGGAGGAGCTGGTGTCGACAGTCATCAGTGTGGAGACCGTGGCAGGAGTCGGGGGAGCGGACACTGCTCGACATGACACAACACAACAGCAACAGGGTGAGTAACCACCAGGTACTGGGGAGATGGGGGAGATGGCCACAATGGCACACATGCACAATCAAGCAGAGCACAGTGCACACCCACAATGACTCTGGATCATGGCCCTGATCTTCAGACTGTCACAATGTACATTGCCATGCTGTCTGAATGTAAACATGTACCATGTGGCTACATACATGTGGACACATTGTAATACAGCATCTCCCCTTCACATTGCAGAGGCACCATCAACACCTCCTGCAGAGCAGTCCCAGCCACTCTTCACTGATGACGAGGAGGAAACCCCCAGCATTGACACCCAAGCCCTCCAAGACATCATTGACATCATCCGCAACTCACCTCCAGGATCAGGGCAGCCCAGCTGCATCGAGGAGACCCCACCCACTCCACATCCCACCCAGCAGGAGGCACCCACAACCCCGGCTGTCTCCCAAGACCCCCACGAACAACACATGGCCTTCCAACGCCGTGTGTTGAAGGGCCAGAAGGAGATGGCTGAGCAGGTGCGGGTGGGGTTCGACCTCATGGCAACCAAACTTGACGCCATCCATGGGTGTCTAAGTCCCATCAGGGACCACCTCCAGTCCCTAACGGACACCAACAGGCCGCTCCATGGTCTCCAACGAGCCCTGGCTGACATCGCTGGAGTCATGACTCAGAGACAATAACACCTGTCCGCTCAGAGTGGCTCCAGCGATCTCAGCTGTGAGCTGGCACACATGCGGAGGCTCATGGAGGACATGGTGCGGATGGAGGCGGAAAGGATGGCAGCCACCGCTGCACATCAGCAAAATGTAGCTGGGATCTACCATGCCCTGCATATCCTCATCATGGCTTTGCTGACACAAGGCGTGGCGCAGATGAATGCTGCTACTCCTACACCATCCACATCTCCGCCCCCTGGTGTGTCAGTGCCTCACAGTGCGGCAGGCATTTCCACTCCGGCACCTGATGTGTCACTGCCACACAGTGTGGCCGACAATCCACCTCCGGCCCCTGATGTGTCAGTGGCACACAGTACCGCAGCCGGACCTGCACCACCCACAGGTGGGGCAGAGCACACATCCGAGGACGTGGATGGGATTGAGATCAGAAGGAGGCACTAGCATTCATTTCCGCCACCTGGCCTGTTGCTGCTTGGTGCCGCACATGGCCCATGACCTTCCACTGACCCCCGATACACTCTGCTGCACTCACCTTGGACTGCGACATGGACTGCCATATCCTGTTTGGTGACCAATGACACAGCGACCAGACTGCGGACTGTACCCTTCCTCTTCCGCTGTACTTGTCATTCCCCGATGGACTCTGGCTGGCCCTCCACGGGCCCATATTGTGAAGTGGGGTTGGCATGGCCCTGTACTGCTCCAGCTGCAAAACTCCACTGGATGTGTATTAAACATTCAGAAATGCACTGCTGTGTCATGTCTTTCATCATTCATGTATGAATGTGTGGATGAATGTAGGGACAGTGATTCCCCTAACGTCAATGATGCTCATCTAGTGGGATTCCAGTCACAGTGTGCTACATTGCCGATTGCGTTCCGGGTGCCATAGACACTACAACAGGGACACACGCATTAGTCACTTCCTTGTCCGGACATGGACTGAACCACGCCCAGAGCCCCCGAGTCATTGTTGCAAGCCCTGCGCTGGTCTGGCGTACGCCAGGCCAGACCACTCCGCTTACGCTCTGAGGGGGGGCCACATTGCTACATGTCGCAGGTTTACAAGCTAGTGGTCTGCAGGTCACTGGTCTAGTTGTCAGCATGTCACGGCCACTCCCTGAGGGCAGGTTTGCACACACACCACACCCATCCGGAACAGGCATCACAGGCCATGTGACCCCACCAATATAAGGGGCCGACAACGTAACATTCCCCACTGCCGGTGGTGACTGGATGACGGAAGTTCCATGATTCTCAATCATAAAGGGCCCATGAGTTGTTGCACACAGGGTTAGTCGCACCCGAAGCCATGCGGCCATCACGGGCATACCACCACGTGGCGCTGACTCTTGTTGCACAGGGTTAGTGGCACCCGAAGCCTTGCCGCCATCACGGGCCTACCACCACATGGCGCTGACTGGGGTTGCACAGGGTTAGTGGCACCGAAATTGCTGAGCGGGTGTGCAGCCTGCGATGATGACGTGTGCACTGATGTGGTCTCTGCCATTGATGCCTCAGGACTCAGCGTCATGTGTGGGACCTGCTGGGCCGCGGTGCGTGTCCGCATGATGTGGAGCATGCCATGGTGGCGGGACCAGGGCCTGGAGCTTGCACGGGCACGTGGTGTGCCCACTGGTGGACACACCATTGGCGGCAGGTGAGCAGTGGGGCCTGGGTGCGCAAGGGCAGACAGCCAGCGCTGGCCGGCAGAATGGGTGGTAGGATGCGGCTGCATGTGTGCGCAGGGACGGACAGGCGTTGTTGCCGTGTGCAGTGAGATGGACTCTGCCATGATTGACTCTGGCCTCGATTACAGATTGCAGACCTGGTGGCTTGCAGTGTATACCGGCACGTGGTTGGAGACACACCGGTGGCAGCAGGTGAGCAGTGGTGCCTGGGTGCGCGGGGGTGGCAGTGTCCCTCCCTCTCTCACTCTCTCTCTCCCTTCCTTTCGTTCTCTCTCTCTCTCTCTCTCTCTCTCCCTTCCTTTCCTTCTCTCTCTCTCTCTCCCTTCCTTTCCTTCTCTCTCTCTCTCTCTCCCTTCCTTTCCTTCTCTCTCTCTCCCTTCCTTTCCATTCTCTCTCTCTCTCCCTTCCTTTCCTTCTCTCTCTCTCTCTCTCTCCCTTCCCTTCCTTTCCTTTCCTTCTCTCTCTTTCTCTCTCTGCCTTTCTTTCATTCTCTGTTTCTCTGTGTCTCGCTCCTTTGATGTGCGCATGACACACGTTCTGATTTTGTGCTTTATTTTCCAGGCTGTGACATCAAGATTGTCCCGGACGGACCCGACTGGAGTCTTTCGCATTGGTGTTTTGTGTTGTATTTCAATAAAGTTTTTGGTTGTTACTTCAATGATGAGTGACTGTTTCTCGTTCTTCTGACCACACATGTGTGTTTCTTTTTGTCATTGTGCGACATCATGCGCTTTTTGTGGCTCTTGTATCGTGCACGGTATGTGTTTGTCCGGGGGGGGGGCCTGGGAGTGGTGGCGGTGGGTGTTGTGGCCCTCTTGGGTCTCCGAGCTGCATGATCATTGGCTCCTTGGCATCTGTGGGTCTTCCGATGTGGCTCTGGGCTGGGCTCCCTTTCGTGCTGCAGGTAGTCGTCCTGCTTAACACCAGCAGAAGGCAGGTGTTAAATCCCTGCTGCTACCGCTGCTTATCGCCTGTTTTTGGTTCGCATCGCAGATCTGGCAGTTTGTTGTGAAAGTGGTGTAGTGGTGTTTTCGTGTGTTTTTGCACGGGAACGCCTACTCTGCATCTCATTAGGGTTAGTTGGTGGTGTCACCCGTGGGGGTAAAATTTGCGGCAGTTCTCGCGGGAATACTGGCGATGTCTGCAGTTTGCACACGCTTGTGAGTGGGGCGTTAAATCTATCTCCACTTTTGATGCATTAAGGTGGCGATAACTCGGCGATAAGTCCTTGTGAATATGCCCCCAGGTGTTTCATGGAGAAGTAGGCTCAGCCATAGAACACTATTTTCACGACAACGCTAACACAGCATCAAGTACTTTGATAGAGTGGGATGCCTTTAAGGCAGTCGTTAGGGGGCGTTGTATATCGGGGATGGTGGGGATTTGGAAGACCTTGCTAGAGGACATACAGAGGGCAGATCAACGCCTCAGGGAACTTGAGCAGGAACGACCGGGGAATGCTGCTAAACAGGGGGAACTTTTAGATGCTAGAGAGAATGTGGCGGTGCAGGTGGAACGCCTCCGCTGTTTCGACTATAAAAAATATATCACACAAGCGCATATGGAGAGGGATAAGTCGGGAGCCTTACTTGCGTGGTTAGCTAATCCAGCCAGGAGAGGGTCGGTCATACTGGAGGTCAGGGAGCCGAATGGAGAAGCAAGGTATGACCAGCAAGGCATCAATAACCTGTTCCTGGACTACTATACTGAGCTGTACAGCAGTAGGGCAACCCAGGCGGGGGAGAACCTAGATGAGTTTGTAGGAGGAGTGGACCTACCAGTCCTGGACGAGGGCATTGCGGAGGCTATGGGACAGGACATAGAAATTGGAGAAGTCAGGGGAGCAATTAAAAGTATGGCAAGGAACAAAACACCGGGGACAGATGGTCTGCCTGCTGAATTTTACTTAGCATTCATTGACTTACTGGCCCCCAGATTGGTAAAGATGTACAACGAAGCGAAGCAGGTGGGACATCTCCCGGTTTCGACCAGCTATGCTCAACCTAGACTACAAAATTCTGAGTCGGATACTGGCAACTCGTCTGCTTCCACACATGACGACCCTAATCCATAGTGACCAAGCGGGGTTTATACCCACCAGAAACACAGCCGGAAATGTCAGGCGCCTCTTGCAGATATTAGAAGCAGACTCATATAGGAAGGAAACGGCGACGGTCTTCTCAGTAGACATAGAAAAAGCTTTTGACAGTCTGGAATGGCCTTATTTACTCTGCGTGATGAGAAAAGTTGGGTTGGGAGACGATTTTGTGAACTGGACGGCCCTCCTGTATGCCAACTCCATGGCCAGGGTTAAAACAGGCGGACTCATATCAGATGCTTGCAGGGTAGGGCGAGGTACGCGGCAAGGGTGCCCGCTCTCCCCCCTTTTGTTCGCCCTGGCGATGGAACCGTTTTCAGCTAGGGCCAGAATGGGGCGTTACTATGAAGGACTCACTATTACTGGGCGAACAAACCATATAGCACTCTACGCCGATGATTTGTTGATGTTTTTGGCAGACTCGGGTGAGGCGCTCAGGGGAGCGAAAGAATTATTGCAAGCACTAAGAGTTGCAGCTGGTTTAAAGGTAAACTGGGGGAAATCTTGTTTATTTCCCGCAAAGGAAGGCAGAATAGGCCCACAAGCAACGGAAGGAGTGAGGTGGGAAGATAGGAGCTTGACATACTTAGGCACTCAAATATTCCACATGCAGGGAGACATTCTAGAGGGCAACATTGGGAGGGCCATTAGAAGCATGAAAGGCAATATTGAATTTTGGGCTTCCTTGCCACTGTTGGAGGCCGGCCGAGTAGCCCTGCTCAAGATGGTGACGCTACCACCGCTGCTATATTACTTTGGGACCCTGCCGGTTTGGATACCAGCGAGATACTTTACCCAACTAAAATTGATGGTGTCGGGATTTCTGTGGGGGAATGGAAGGCGACGAGTGGCACTTGGTGTGCTCATGCACCCGAGAGCAGAGTGGGGGCTAGCGGTGCCTGATTTTGAGGCCTACTACATCTCAGCGCAAATGCAATGGCTCACTAAGAGGGTGGCGAGCTGCATCAGAGCGGAGGGTGAGCTGAGAGAGAACTTAGAGACCCTAAGAGTACTGTCCCGAATTGTATTGAGGCTTCCCGTTAGCTCCTTAACTCTATCCCTGGAATTACGCACAGCCCTGCTCTGCTGGAATAGATGTCTGAGGCGAGCTAAGATTAAGTGTCCTTATGCTCCAGAGATTCCACTGCTCATGTGTGAGGCCCTGCCGCATGGGGGCAATTGGCAGGGATTAGCGACCTGGGCTGAGCAAGGGTTGGGGACTATGGGAGGCCTATACGATGAAGGAGCTATGATTCCATTTAATGACCTGCAGGATCGTTATGGTTTACCCAGGGGGGACTTCCTGTTATATTCCGCCCTAACTGCAGCCATACAAAAGCATTGGAGAGAGGGGCTCACTGAACCGCGGACGTCACTAGGATGCCAATATATGGTTTTGTCGGCAGGTACCATCAAGGCGGTAACATGCCTCTACAGGCGAATTACTCAGGAAACAGTACAGCCCTTAACGGAGCTAAGGTTGAAGTGGGAGGCGGACATCGGCGAGGCTATTCCAGAGAATGCTTGGGGGGAAATAGTAGAGAGGGCTTGGAAGAGCACCAGGAACGCCAGATTCCAACTAGTGCATTTTTATATCTTACATAGGGCATACCTTACCCCAGAGAAGATCAATAAATATTTTGAGATCCAAACAATAACTTGCCCGCGGTGTAACAGGGAAGGGGCGGATCTTAAACACATGTTCTGGGCCTGCCCGCACCTGGGTAGTTACTGGGAAGAGGTAACAAGGCTGCTGGCGGAAGTTACTGGCAGAGACATTGAGACGTCTCAGGGCTGCTGCCTCTTTTACATTGGTTTCCACACACATCTAAAAATAAAACCACGAGCAAATTCATAGATATGGGCTTAGTACTGGCTAAGAGAGAAATAACTATGCATTGGAAAGCACCACAGGGACCGAGTATAGATAGATGGAAGAAGAAGTTCATTAAGTTGGCAGAATGTGACGGAATACTCAGAATGCAGTTAGCTAAACGAACGAGAAATGAGAAAACACTGGACGCAGCAAGAGCCTGGGACACTTTGGTAGAGTTGCTCCGAGTCCTGGATGAGACTGAAGAAGAAGAAATGGGAGGGGACCCCCGGTAGAGATGGGATGAATATTATGTAGCCTCGCTTGTCCCGCAGCCTTTGGGAAACTGGCGATAACCCCAATGCACCGCCGTCCTCGATGACTGAGTGCTCCTAAAAGGCTCACTTAGCTAACAGTGGCACACAACAGGAGGTACAAAACGAACATGTATGAATGACTTGTGTGGAGGTGACACGCCTGGGGGGGAGGGCAGGGAGGGGGGTTAGTTGGGGGGGGTCGGTGGGGGGAGCAGAGTTCGATTTTGAGCTTCAATATAGCTGCAGCAGACTAAGAAATACAATAAATGACTACTGATCTAAGATATGCTGACGGAGGAGTGTGAGCAAATGTTAGCAGGATGAGTTGTTGCCCTTGTATAGAGGGTATTTATAGAGATGTGACTATCTTGGCTCAGTGGAGTGCTCACCTGAATATTAATGGCTATGATGCACTGTTGATTATTGGAACCTTTGTAAAACCCCAATAAAGTTTTTTTTTTTTTTTTTTAAATGGGTTGTGGGGCGCCAAATATGATTGTTGCACCAGCGCTACCAGCGCTAAAGCCGGCCTTGTCAAGAGCTACCAGTTAGCAAAAAGGTTTTTGTAAATGCTGCCTTTCTTCAGCATAACATAAGACCACTAGCTGCCCGGCATTTGTGCTTGTTGGACAGTAATACGTCTTCAGTTGATTTTGGGCAGGCTGAACAACGAAAATGTGTGCCTTACAGCAAATGGAGTGTGAGCCGACAATGTTGTTTTGTTTCATTTTATGCAAGGTGGCTTAGAGGACAATGGTGTGGAAGCCATACTGACTAAGTTAGGCGCTGGCAGCATTAGGAAAGCCTTATGCAGCCAAGTCTTCCCACCACCATGACGATCTCATTTGGGAATGGTATGTCCCACAAGTCCTTCCTTGTTGAAAGCCCATTCAAAGGGGGCAGGAGTGCGGGGGGTGGGGCATGGGGGGCAGTGGAATGACATTTAAATAATTTATGGTTAGTGCACAACATTTGAGGCCATGTTGAAGGCCGTAAACTGATCTGAGGATGCACTTTTCATGGAAAATATCAGAAGGCAAACTCCTCTTGTCTTTAATAGGACTGTGAATTGCATATCCGGTAGTATGGAAAATAAACATTGTTATGAATATATCTTGAAGTCTGCTTTCTCAAAAAGTAAAAAATCTATAATAGTCCACCTATACCTCTCACACACAACTGTGACACGTTTCTGAATGGAACGCCATAGTTTTCGTTGAGTACATTAACAACATTCTTAAAATATATTTTTAAGAGAAATACACGCATGAATTAGTCATTAAAAATGTACCCATAATCCACTGCTCAAAACCCTCACACCATCACTATTTTTAAACTAGTGGATGTGCTCAACACTTTTGCGAATGCCAACTAATGCAACTTTTCAGGGGTGTAACACAGGCGCCTTAAGCCCCTATAGTGCAGGCGGGTCACCCAAACACTTCAGAGGGGCCCCATTCTGCCCAAGACCAATGAATATTTGTGAGATAAGTCTCGTGGGCCACTCTTCACATTCTACAGGGGGGCACCATCATTCTACCTTATGCTACTGCATTTTTAAAACATCATTAATCTGGAAACATCTAAGATCCATAAGAGGAAAAAGTAGTCGTACACTGGACAAAAAATCAGTAGTCTAGATTCCCCTTAAAATGTCAGCAGCATGCAACACCTATGGCCACCACAACCTTCCAAGTTGCCTCTCCTAGTCCATCAGAATATGTGGTCTGAAATTGGCAGAGTAAAATAAAAGATTGTCTCCTATTATCGTTTCCACTGTATTAGAGAGCGCCACACGTCCCTCCCTCTTGTCTTTAAAATAGCATGAAACTACGGGCTTCCATCACACAGAGGCATCATCTGTAACTCCAGTGTTATTTGAAAGACACGCAACTCTGCACTTGCTCTGACACATTCAATTTTGGATCCAAATTAGCCGCAAAGTTGGTGCAATCTCTATCTGATCCAAGGTCAATCATGGTTGGATGTTATTCAACTACCTAGACTTAATGGACCCAAAACAAACACCCTTAACTGACTACATTGAGGCCTCCATTACAAGAGCCCTGGAGTCATTCCCATTATTTCGCCTCCCCACAATATCTGTTCCAGGGTTCCTGGTAATTCAGGGGTAGAGAAATAACAGGGATTTCAAGATTGGTGGAAAATACCAAATTAATTCCTGTATGTTTTTCTCTGGTCTTTCACACAGATCTCAGGGTGAAAAACAACATCTTGTAATTCTGATTGGCCTGGTAACTCCTGTTACCAGGCCCCTCAATATTATCTGTCCATTTGTATCAGGCATATCATGATATGCGTCAAGTGTGCTCTTATTAGGCCGAAATAGATTCTCTGAAGAATAAGGTATAACTCACTCTGGCGAAACTCCTAATAAGCCACATGTTGAAGTTACCATACAACGGAGAATAACACATGGTCCTGCTCAACTCAGACTGAGGTATACCTTATTCTTTAGAGAGTTTATTCGGCCTAATACTTGGCCCATCTGCGCCCGTCCGCGACCCGACCGCGGCCAGCGCCAGGAACCCTGGACCTCCCACTACCCATCGCTACAACACCACCACCCTCCTCGCACTCAACCCTGGAAGACTTAGAGAATGCCAACAGGCCTCGCCGAACATGACCCATGGCCAGTTCTCCTGCCTCCACTGCCGCCAGACCCTCACCGCCACCCTGGCCTCCAACACCGCCGACGCCAGCACCGGCGACACCCTAAAATGCATCCTCCTCAACGTACGCTCCGTACACAAACACGCCATGGAAATCTGGAACCTACTCGACTCTCTTTCGCCCGACATCGCCTTCTTCACAGAGACCTGGACCAATGCATCCTCCGCCCCCGACATCAGCACCGCCATCCCAGACGGATACAAGATCCAGAGGCAAGACCGCCCCAACCACCCAGGAGGGGGCCTCGCCATCGCCCACAAGATCACCCTCCGCCTCACCACCTCCAGCGAAACCTTCCCCTCCGCCGAACACCTGCACTTCAAGATCCAGATCACCCCCAAAGCCACACTCCGAGGAACCCTCGTCTACAGACCCCCCTGCCCCCGAACACCCTTCGCCACCACCATCACCGACTTCATCGCACCCCACGCGATCGCCTCAACAAACTACATACTCATTGGAGACCTGAACTTCCACCTCGACAACGCCAGCGACCCCAACTCCACTATCCTTCGTGACAACCTCGCCAGCATCGGACTTAAACAACTCGTCAACACACCGACCCACAGAGCAGGACACACCCTCGACTCCATCTTCGCGGCAGGAAACAGCGTCCATTTCAGCCACACAACGCAGCCGCCATGGACCGACCACCACTGCGTACACTTCGCCATCAACAAACCCAAGGCACCCAAACCAGCCCCACGCCCACCACGAAGGAACTGGAGCAAGGTTACCGACGAGCAACTTAACTCCACCCTCACCCGAGACAACCACACCTGGGCACCCGACTCAAACAGCGCAAACGACGCAGCCAGAGAACTCCACACCTGGATCTCCAACTGCGCAGATGAGGTCGCCCCGCTACGCAACCCCGACAGACAACGCCCCAGGAAAGCCGCCTGGTTCACAACCGCTCTCCAAGAAGCCAGACGCACCTGCAGACGCCTGGAGAAGAACTGGAGAAACACCAAGACAACCGAAAACCACACCACCTACAAGGACGCCATGACGGACTACCACAACCAGATCAGATCCACAACAAAATCCTGGCCAACTCCACCAACTCCAAAGAACTTTTCAGTGTCATTCAAGAATTCACCAACCCATGCAGCGAAGCCACAGACATCACCCCATCCCAAGACCTCTGCGACAAGCTTGGAACCTATTTCCACCTCAAGATCAAAAACCTCTACGACAACTTAATCGACCATCCACCAGGCTCCACAGATGGCCCCCGCCCCCCAAAAACACCAGCCAGCCCACCATCTCCAACTGGACACTGATCACGGCCGAAGACACCACCTCGACCATGAAAAGCATCCACTTGGGGGAACCCACCGACCCCTGCCCCCCTCACATCTACCACAGAGCCGTGGCCGCCATCGCACCCAAACTACATTGCACCATCAACACCACCTTCAAAACAGGCACCTTCCCAGACGACTGGAAGCGCGCAGAAGTCAGACCCCTGCTCAAGAAGCCCACAGCTGACCCCACCGAACTCAAGAACTATCGGCCCATCTCGCTCCTCCCCTTCGCAGGCAAAGTTGCAGAGAAAACAGTCAACAGGAAACTGACACGATTCATTGAAGAGAACGCCGTCCTCGACCCGTCCCAATCCGGATTCCGAAGCAACCACAGCACAGAGACCGCCCTACTCACCGCCACAGATGACATCCGCACCCTCCTGGACCAAGGCCACTCCGCAGCCCTCATCCTACTTGACCTATCAGCGGCCTTCGACACCGTCTCCCATCGCACACTAGTCGTCAGACTACACGACGCAGGCATACAAGGAACAGCCCTGGACTGGATCCGATCATTCCTCACCGGAAGAAGCCAAAGGATCAGACTCCCACCCTTCCTCTCCGACCCCACGAAAATCACCTGCGGAGTCCCACAGGGTTCATCACTGAGCCCCACCCTCTTCAACATTTACATGGCCCCCTCGCAGCCATCGTCTGACAACACGGCCTCAACATTGTATCCTATGCCGATGACACCCAGCTCATCCTCTCCCTCACCAAAGACCCCACCACTGCCAAACTCAACTTCCAGAAAGGAATGCAAGACGTCGCAGTCTGGATGACCAACAGCTGCCTGAAGCTCAACGCCGAGAAGACAGAACTCCTCGTCCTCGGTACCACCCCTTCTGCATGGGACAGCACCTGGTGGCCGACCGCCCTCGGAAGCCCACCTACCCCCTCAGACCACGCCAAGAACCTCAGCATCGTACTCGACTCATCACTCTCCATGAACCGACAGGTCAACGCCGTCACCTCCAGCTGCTTCAACATCCTCCGCAAGACCTTCAAGTGGATCCCCCCTGAGTCAAGGAAGACAGTCACCCACGCACTCATCACCAGCAGACTGGACTATGGAAACGCACTCTATGCCGGCATCAACAAGTCCCTACTCCGCAAACTCCAGACAGTACAAAACACCGCCGCCAGACTCGTCCTCGGCATCCCCCGACACGAACACATCAGCCAACACCTATGAAGTCTCCACTGGCTCCCCGTGGAGAAAAGAGTCACTTTCAAAATCCTCACTCACGCCTACAAATGCCTACACAACAACGGACCCAAATACCTCAATGACAGAATCAACTTCCACGTACCCAAAAGAAACCTCCGATCTTCCAACCTCGCAGTGGCCGAAACCCGCGCATCCACAGAGCCAGAGCAGGCGGAAGATCCTTCTCTCCACATTGCAGCCAAGACCTGGAATGAGCTACCGGCAGACATCAGGCGCGCCCCCTCCCTGAACACCTTCAGGAAAACTCTCAAGACCTGGCTCTTCGGCTAAACAGATCTGCGGACCCCCCCCTCAGCGCCTTGAGACCCTCACGGGTGAGTACTGCGCTTACAATTCCCTGATTGATTGATTGATTGATTGATAACATGATATGCGTTATACACATCTGCAACTATATGATTGAGGCACTTTTTCCAAATGAATATGATCTTACCTAACTTCTTATCATCATTATGTAATATGTCTAAGATCTTTTATTCACGGGTGATGATATTTGATCAGTTCAGCTGTACATATAAGTATTATAGGTATTACGCCAAATTAAATTAAAAGTGTTTGTGATCCACGTGTTACTGAACCATCTCACTTGTTGGCTATGAGTACCTATTATGTTTTAAATGTTCAGCACCTGCTATGCAATACACAGAGTTGGTGCTTTTATCCACTTATCAGTCTCCAGAAGGGCGAGGGACAGTGGTGTCTGGTGACATTTGAAATTGGTGGAGCGTAAACGTTCTGGATGAGTGCCCTATGCCGAGCGAACATAGTGAGCGAGCCCGACCGTTAAAAGGGGGATTTGGAGGGGTGGGGGGGCTCTCCCCCCAAGAAAATTTTGAACAAAAGAGTGGGCAAATGGAGCATTTTCAAGCAAATTTGAGAAAGCAATAAGGTTACTAAGACAATTGTGAAAGTGCTATAGTAGCTACCCCTACCAATTTAGGCGATTGGATACCACTTTGTCTGCTGCACTACCGCTTACAGATTAATTTATTTATGCATTTTTATATAGAGTGTACTTTACCCAAAGGTGTCGGAGCGCTTTATAATAGAACCAGTTACATTACATAAGGATTTCAGAGTACATGAGTTACATAAAAGATACAAACAGAAAAAAACTCTAAACTCACATAAAATGGTAGTAAGTACATATGTCTACTACAGATACTAGTGGTTAGAGTTACATATATAGAAGATGCAAATTCACTCAAGATTACATTTTAAGAAAAGTTGAAGCGATTAGGATTGGACAAATATATATTGCATATTTACACAGCATGATCTTCTCGCCATTGCTCAGGTTCTAGCGGTGCTCGTTCAGCCAGGCGTCGAGAGATCCCAGAGCTGGTGCTGGCCGTAGGGGTAGAAGGCCGGGTGGTGGTGAGGAAGGCAGTGTGCTGGATCCAGGGATGTCCAAGTGGGCCCTCACCGTTCCACCATCCATCTGGGGGATGATCGCTGGACCATCTGGGGGACTAACCTCCTTTCTGCGCATGGGGCCCTCCTTTGGTTTCTTCCTCAGGCCGTCTGAGATGTGGCAAGGCCTCCGTCCTCAAAAAGCCCCTCTTGCAGGCGCCACAGCTCCAACACGTTCCTCAGTTGCCACCACGCTGCCGATGGGGCATCCTCAGTTCACCGCCACAGCACCTGCTGCAAGGCCCAGGGTTCAGGCCTCATCTGCCAAAGGGCACTCAGTGTCACTGGGAACTGTTAGTTCGTCCATCCGTCGCGGCCCCCGATTGACTGCCATCCTGCTCATTTTTATGAAGCCTGGATAATGAGGATATGCTTTGGCCATTGTCTTTCCCTCAGTAAAATAGTTTTTTAACAACAAGCTAACTCAAAAGCATCTTCGGGCAGTCAGGGGTTAAGTCCGTGCTTCCATAGAAGTCAGTTGTCTAATGCAAAATTAAGAGTTTATTCATTTGCGCGATTTAATTTGAATACCCACATGCAAAAAAATAGGATCTATGACTATAGGTAGTAATCGTAGGGTTGGTGAAAACGAAAGGAAGTTTGCAAGC
Source organism: Calotriton arnoldi (assembly GCA_963921515.1). NCBI lineage: Eukaryota > Metazoa > Chordata > Amphibia > Caudata > Salamandridae > Calotriton > Calotriton arnoldi. Next base: position 288,927 of record CAWUFW010002583.1, read on the forward strand.
GAAACATTTGGCAAGTTCACACACCCCTCACCTAAATACGATCCCAGCTCACATATACAGTCATGAGCTACTGTCGCTATTCAGCCCAATGCACTTCCTTCAATTCTTTGATTATGACGCATTTAAAAGACAATGTTATACTGGTAAACAAAAGCGCAATTACTTCTGTTTTTGCTGGGCCGTCATCGCACAAGATGCACAACGTTTTTACTCTAAAAGGAAGATTCGTCTAATGAGCACAGCTCCCAAGAGCTCATTGGTGACATTTTATCATCTTTCTGGATGTGCTGGAACAAAAAAGCTGCTCTTAGGGGCATATCTACAAGGGCTGGCGATAAAATTATCGCCGCTTTAGCGTCCGTTTTCGGACGAAAAGCGGCGATAATTTTAACGCCCTATTAGCAAGGACACGCTAACGCGTGAATCCATGCTTTTCGCCCTTCCTCTTATCGCCCAGCTTTGCATCTCTAATGAGATGCAAAGTGGGCGTTCCTCCCCAGAATAACGGGAGAAATGTCGCTAAGCGACATTTCTCCTATTATCAAGCCTGACGCTAAGAATCATATCGACAAGAAAAGTAGCGATAACCTCTGTTATCGCTACTTTCCTTATGCCTGCTTTGAAACCGACTTAGCCATGATATCCTATGGAAGGTGGATATCATGGCTAAGTATGTGTGGCCCTATCAGCAAGCTATCGCCAAAAGTTGTGCGATTATCGCTGGGTTTCAGCGATAATCGCACAGTTGACAGCTTGCGCTCTGAATTTTATCGCTTTGGAGATAAGCGTTGCTGATAGCACGCTATCTCCGCGATAAAATTCAGAGTTGGCCGGTGATAATTATCCTCACGCTAAGAGCGCTGAGCGATAATTATCGCCAGCCCTTGTAGATATGCCCCGTAGTGCGTGAGGTCTGATTCTGGGCAGGCGCAACAGGCATCTCCAGTGGTAAGCAATTGGATGGGAGTGACAAGGACAGGGGAGGAGAGGGGGGTCAGGCCCCCTGTCAGTTGCCTAAGAGGCTCTCCCAGGGATGCACCTATGGTACTTGAACCCAGAGGACAATGTCTCCAGTTTAATGGGACAAATGGCATCGCGTCATGAAAGAGCTGTAGCACTCTAACAGCTTCGGTATTTATCCGGCTGTAAAACATGTCCCTAAACTATTGTGGGTAATTCCTGGTTCGAAAGACAGATAACTCACCCCTCCGCTGAGGGATGTTGAGTTTGTTTTCTAATTCTATCTTATACATGTACGTCGTTGCTTTTAACTTGCAAGCACCATAACAGGCAGGTGTGCTCGGCCGAGCGATTTTTAGGTCGCGCGGACTCTGCTCTATCGTACGGGCCTCCTCTTTGGTGATTTCATTTTCAATCGGAGGCGTGTAGACAAGGTATATATGCTTGTGGTGCCGTCATTTCAGTTTGTACAATAGCGGAGTCTAGAAAGTTATTTTGATGCCGCGTTCATTGCTTTAATTTCTTTCTATTTAGTGTCTGACATCTACCAGGATTGAACCACACGCAGAATTTCTGCATACTCGTAGTTATTTGTGCCGTCAAGGTAATTAAGTCTGCTTTCTCTGTATTTCAACATTATGGATAGTGTAGTATGGATGTTTGTTCTAATTTTATCTTTATTTGCCATCAACCTTATTTATCTAGCACCCAAGACCCTCTAAAGGGTTGAAATATACTTGAACACTTCGTAAAGCGACAGGGACACTGTCCTACTACAGCGTAGTGGACTAGAAATCTTTCCTTCAACCAGCGATTCATTCTTAGCATGACATGATATCCTCATGTCAGGAGCTATCTTAAGTGATCCGTTACAGGAACAATGTAATACTATCCTTTGAGGTATGTGCGGTGTATCGCTAGTCTATGAGCACTCAAATGAAGGCTACCTTATAACATGTATAACACATTTGCACATCTGTATTTCAGGATAGACATTTGTGTCAATGTTGCTGCATCAATCACGTTATATCCAGGGGCGGCTCCTCCATGTGGGCGGAGGAGCGTCGCGCCACTGCTTTCTAGCAGTGCAAGAAGAAGAAACATAAAAAGGTATTATAAATACCATTTTATGTTTCTGCTTCTCGCACTGCAGAAAGCAGAAGAGTTTGGTTGGGGGTGGGCGGGTGGACGGTCCTGCTCTAGGGCAGGGGGTGAGTGGCTTGCCCACTCTGAGGGTGCTGACTGTTTGGTCGGCCCCAGGGCCAACCAAACCAGTCATACGCACTCTGCCTTTTGTCCATGTAGGCTGCATGCAGCCTACATGGAGAAAATGGCCTCCCCATAGACGCCTGTGTGGTCGTCGTCCCAACCAATCACAACGCTGCCATTGCAGTGTTGTGATTGGCTTAGGGGAGGTGAGGGAGGCTGCCTGATTCCTGTGAGGAGCAGAGAAGCAAAGATGACGCAGGACCGGACCGGGCCGGGCCGGCAAAGGTAAGTGAACTTTTAAAAACATTAAATTAAAGCTCCCCTCCCCGCGCAGCCCCTGCTCCGCGTGACCCCCCACCTACAAGTCATGCCAGCCATGACTGGTTATATCTATATTCCTGTACCTAGAAGTAGGTCAGTGTTGATCTCTTTATGATCCCATTTAAGACAAGCTGGGGGCCAAATATGGACGCGCACATGGTTTTGTTCTCTTCTGTTTTCTTTTTCGTCTATGACACTTTGGGAGTTTTTATTTTTTATTTATTTTCCTTTTCATTAGATTTCTTGTGTTTTATTTTGTCTTATCTTTTCTACTTTTGCTTTTCAGTGCATATCTGCACATACCACTAGTTTTGTTGGTAGATCACATGCACTTGATTATGTGGTACACTAGGGTGATGCATGTGAAATTTTCACTGGTGTGTTTCACGGACAACATCCAGATGTGTGATTAATTGTTACACACACTGCATCATTTATCTTGGTTGACTTTCAGAGCTCTCATCCTTTTGATTGTATATTTTCAGGTATTATTCAAGTCAACGAGGGATGGCTCTCCTGATGAAGGCCTGTGTGCCAAAACGCACGTAGAGAGATCCCTTGAGTGCATTTTTTACTCCAGCCATATTATATTTATCAACTGTAAACGATATTTGGCCTTTGCATTTCCTGTCATGTGCCATATCTTGTTTTGTATATTAATAAGAAAGTATATGTTTTAATGGTTATCTTCTATATCTGTCAGGATCTGTACATCGAAAGACATTGATTTATAAATATATTGGAAGCTTACTATTTGATTATTGAGTGACGTTTATGAATGTATATGGATTATGATAGATGTGGATGTGTGTACTGTATTGTTTTAGAGCCGTACTACATGTATATTTATACTTATGTCATGTGTTTGTCTATATTTGTGTAATGATAATAAAATAATTTTGATATTTTTCTAAATTTATGTGCTCATGAGCTCTGTTTATTATGAAATAATGTGTTAGTAAGTAAATGACAGTAGTTGCCTGAGGATTAACATTATAGTTCCTAAACTATTGTGGTACACTGGCACATGGTTGCAACAATTCATTTACATATGTGAACAACATTAATTAAATTCTTACAAAACCATATAGTACAAAAACACTTAACTCAAACTTTCGATTTATTTTTACCTTTTTTTTTTTTTACACTGCTGCCGACTTCAGGGTCTCTGACTATGACCCCAAGTGCTGCCTTGGGGCTTGTGGTGGGGCCTGGGCCTCAACATGGCATGTGCGAATTAGATTCAGAGAAGTGACGAGCAAGATGGTGGTCCAAGTAGGAATAATATACCTCTCTCCTGAGACGTGAGTCGTCTCCGACTGCACCGCTTTGCTTCCTAGTCGTGTCTGCACTCTCTGACTGCAACAATGCTGTACTGCTGGTGGACACAGGTCCTGGAGTCAAATGCGCAGGAAGATTCAGACTCGAGCACATGCAACAGCTGAAAGGGCCAATCACTGCATGACTTCATAATGAAGCCATGCAGTGATTTGTCATGATCTCTGTGGGCCTGTAGAGAACCTCCCACCCCTGAGCTGCCTCATGTACACTAGAGAGGCCTACTAACTTTGTCTCTTCAAGTCAATTCTGACATTACTCTTTTGCTGTTATATTAGCAACACAGCATGAGAGCAGTGGCATGATTGCCTTGAGCAAGCAAATTTAGCAATCATTATGAGCCTGAAGGGCTGCAGGTGTGATTCCCCCGGCTCACTAATTAAGCAGGTGAGAAAGGCCTTGAGTGCACATGTCGGGTTAGGATGGCTGCCTTTCTGTGGCCAGCCCAACATGCGCACTTGAATGAATGAGTGACTGACTATGATCATGTTTACTGTGCTTTTTCCACGTGTTTTCAGTGCCAGTTATTTTGAAGCCCCATTCCACCCACCTTCCTCAATCAGGATTCAGGAACTTAAAGTAACCGGCCCACAGATGAAAAACTGACCACCGCGGCCAGAAAAAAAAAGGTTTCACTTTAGTACACTTAATTCTAAGGATTGGGGGTCCACAGAGAGTGGGTAGGGGGTCAACAAATGTAGGGTCTATAATGAAGTCTCCCGGGCTATCCTGCCACATTTGTTAAACTTGTTTCTACTGCTTTTGGGTCCCAAAGGAACAGGTGTGTAGAAGAATAGCTGCTCCTTAATGTCCCCATTTAGTGCAACTTCGTTGAAAAATATGCACATATATTTCTGCACCACAATTGTAATTGTAATTGGATTTTTATAGCGCTGACTACCCCTGACCAGGCGTCAAATCGATTTACGGCGAGTAGCAGGCTACTTCAGAACCCAAGGCTAGTGGTTAGTCCAGTGCTTATTGTTGGTTATTGTGATTAGTAATGTGCTCTCAAGAAAAATTGCATCCATTTACTCCAGTTACATTGTTATATATTAATAGGTGTGATCATTATTGGGGGCCATGTGGTTTCAGGTGAATAGTTGGTGGGATAGATAGGCTGGTGGAGATTAGTTAATGTTAGATTACAGGGATAGGGCTTTAAAGAGGAAAGGTTGTGATCGATGAAATGAGGTATCAGCCAATTGCAGATTTACAATAAGAAGGTTTGAGGCAGACAGGCATGAGGCTGAGAGAGGCTATCCTGAGAAATAGAAAGCATGAGGAGGATGGAAGGCAGGAAGAGGGTCACTCTGAAGAAAGAACAGAGAGGAATCAAACAAGAGTAAATCAATGTCATTTTTTCATGCAGTGTTTAGGAGTATAGTGGGAGAAGGCTTTCTGAGTTAACAAGTAGTCAGAGGATGTAACCTGTATTAAAGTAACATTTTACATAGTGTTCCATTTACAGGGCAGACAGCTTAAACATGTGATTCCAAGCGTATACATCATTTAAACTTTAAGAGCCCTAGATATTGAAAAAAGTGTTATGCTCATTTAAAGCACTTCAGTGCCCCTGAACCAATTCGAGTTATATAAAACTGCAAAAATAAAATCTGTATGCTGTGTAATGCCCTCTTTCATTCAAGCTTTGAGCGGGTGTGGCGTAATGGTCAGAGCTGCCAACTCCGGAGCTGGGGAACAAGGATTGAGCCTCAGTGTAGACCCAACATCATGTGACTTGAAGCAAATCACTCCATCGCCCTGTGCCTACAAAAACTGATGTGTCTCTGTGCAATGCAACTGGTGCTCATGCAAAGCGCTCCAACACCCTCGGGGCGAATCTGTGCTATACAAAACTGCAAAAAAAATTAAAAACCTTGTGTGCAGTAATGTCATGGGTGTGTGTGCATAGCGGTACCATTAAAACATGAAACTGGTATGAAAGACAGAGGGAGGTTGAACTGGCTATGCAGATGTGTGGCCCAAGACATGCTGATTAAGAGGACAATAGGGAGGCCTTTTGTTGGGGGCTGCTGCAGGGGCTGTCCTGTAGTATGGGTTGTGAGATGGCGCCTGAGTTGATTAGTCCCTTCCTCCCACTGGTCTGATCCCGGCTCAAACCCCCCTTCCCAGGTGTGGAGGAGGCCCTGACACCCATTGTCAAGAAACAGGGAACTGAGAGGGGACAGGAAGAGTGGGCGACACCCCCGTGGATGCAGCATATTCATAGCCTCTGGAGTCATGGGGGTCTTTACTCCTTGCCAAATGGATCTGAGGGCCCCAGGCCTTGAGCTAAGGCCTCACCTCCCTGCACTAGACCTAAGCCATCTCCTCTGTCTCCCGTCTTAAAGATGCAGGGTGGGGGGTGTATTCCACAAATGACCTCAACCCCCAAAGTTGATGCCTAGTATCCCCTACTTGCCCCATAGCCGTCAATGCTCCCTCCCTTCTTCCCGAATGGAGTCTGACAACCTGCACTTCTATTTCATCCACAGCATACATGTCAACATTTGGAAACAAATAAGAGGGATATTTAGAGACAAACTCAGGGTAAAATAATTACCCATTTGACTTGTATTTGGTAGGGGGAGGTCTTTAAGAGTGAATTACATAAAATATCACACTTTTTAGATTACAAATTGTGCTTTCCCCTGCCTAAATTGAATAGTACCACCTATGGGAGAGGATGTAGCGTTACGGCCATGGTCAGAGCTGAGGTCTTTGGAGCTGGGGGTGCAGGTTGGCTAAGCATCCAACGTTCTGCGCATATCACTTGATATCCCGTGCCCCAAACAAAATGAATGCAACCTTGTGTAATATATCTGGTAAAACAGGCCAATACCTTCGGGTCGAGGTCCTGCTATATAAAACTGCAGGAATAAATATGTTTCTATAATTAGATGTTATATGCACCGCCTGTTTCATGGCCTCCCCCAGGTTAGCATCCCCTCACACCTGGTCAGGCTTTTAAACTGATGCCCACACCATTGCCTGATGAGGCTCCTACCCCTGGCTTTAACTGCAACTGGTATTGGTCCCCATGGCTTCTTCTGCTCTTGTCCCTCCTCAGGCATTCGGGACACGGTCACCACCAGGACGCCTTGTTCCGAATCCACTTCTGGGCTTTACTCTGCACTGAGGCACAAGGCCTGTGAGCGTAAGTTTCTTTCAGACAAAAATTAGCACTGTAGCTTCCTTCACGGCGCATAAACATGCTCTGAACACATGCATTCTAGGAATCCTTGCCTTTGCAGATGTCACAAGGCTCTCAGTTCTTTATTTTTTAAAGTTTGAGTTTATTAAAGAGTAACAAAGAAAAGAGATATAACAATATTACCATAGAATGAAGCGTTATTTAACATAAAAAGAAAAAGATAAGAATGATGGTACATAATAATATTTGTATCACATGGTATACCAAGTTAAAATGCATTCATATAAAACAATAAGAAAACAGGGAGGGGAATTCTGTAAAAAGAAATGCTATAAAATAAGCAACAATTGAGGGTCAGAAACACATTATACAAAAATAGTTAACCAAGTAAGCATAACAATAAATGGTATTATAAAACCAGCATAGTAATAAAACAATCAGTAATGAAAGACTAACTAATCATCTATAGTAAGAGGCAAAGGGGAAAATTAGGGTGGTTTTCGTACTTCGTCTTAACTATTTTTAGAAGCAGCGGTAAAGGAAGCAGATAGGGATAAATAATTTGCTAAAGGGAGCCATAAAAGATCCCTTTTAATTGCAAGGGATATGGGGAGACATAATTAGTATCCAGTCGGTGATGAAAACAGACTGTATTCCACCAGGATTTAAAATTGACTTTATCAGCTTGCTTCCAATTTGAGGTTATTAAGTGGAAAGTGATAGCTAACAATAAGTCTAAAAGCTTAAAACTCAGAGGAGACTGAGGCCATTGGGGGGATAGAGTACCTAAAAAGATGTGTGTATAAGAAAAAGGGAGCGAAACTCTAAATATTTATTGATTTGAGACCAAACAAGTTCCCAGAATTTATGAATTGGGGGACATTCAAACAGCATGTGTTTTAAATCAGCAACAGGACAAGTGCAGGACCAACAAGTGGAGGGTGTGTTTGATGAAAAAGAGGCCAAAAGCAATGGAGAAAATAATGCTCGGTGATAAATGAAAAAAAGGGTTTGTGTGGTGTTTGCAGCTCTTGAGGTTTAATGAATTTTAGACCATAATTTATCCCAAATAAGAGTTGGCCATTCTTGTAAAAAATCCTTTTCCCAAGCTAACTCAACTTTTGTTTTGTATCTGTCTGGAGGAGATTTCAATGATTTATATACATTGGATGCTGAGGGAGAGGTATCTAAAACTTGGAATAAGTTTTTATACAAACTAGGAACATCTTGAGATTGGGGAAGATTTTTAAGATATTGGAAGAGTGAAGAATGAAGAAGGTTATATTGTGATCTAGAGGAGGAAGGTAGAGAAAATTGAACTTGGAGATCAGAGAAAGTAAGGGGTTGAGAATTAGATAAAAGCTGGGATATCCAGCTTAAACCTCTAGAGTGCCAAGATTTCCAGTATATAGAGCGATTACGAATTCGTAATAATTTATTGTGCCAAATAGGTTGTTGATGTAGGGAGTTATGAGAGGGATAAGACGAGGAGAGTGTAGGGAACAAAAGTTTGCGGGAATGGGAAATGATAGGGGAACGCAGAGAAGCAGTGTTGGAAGTGAAAGCTAAAATTTCTTGAAAATCGAAAGGAGCGATAAAAGAGTTCTCTGTTTTTAACCAAAGGGGAGGGTGTAAAGGAAGATCTGTAGATAACCATCTAGCCGTTTGTTTTAACAAAAAAGCAGAGTGATAAGTTTTAAAGTCGGGAAACCTAAGACCCCCGTTAGGTCTGTCTTTTTTCAAGGAGGACAAAGCTATACGAGATCGTTTACCTTTCCACAAGAATTTTACTAATATTGAATCAATTTAAAAAAAAAAATATTCAGGGATGTGAATAGGGATCATGGAGAGGGTATATAAGATAAGAGGAGATAGCATCATTTTAATTGAGTCTAAACGACCCCACCAGGACAGAAAAAGGGGATGCCAACGCGTGATGGAATCATTCAACTTTTTAGTAATATAATCAAAATTTTATTTCAACGTCTCAGATAATAAAGGAGCAAACCATAAACCAAGATATTTGATTTTTAGAGGTTTCCAAGAAAACTTGGAATGATCAAAAAGATGTTTTTGGCACAAAACGTTTAAAGGTAAAACTTCACATTTGTCTACATTAAGACGATAACCCGAAACACTAGAGAAAGATGACACCTGTTGAAGAAAAGGAGGAAGGGACGATTCTGGATTAGAACAATATAAGAGAATGTCATCTGCATAAACTGATATTTTAACTTGATGAGGACCAAAATGAAATCCAGTAATATGATCATCCTGCCTAATTTTAGTTAAAAAGGGTTCCAAAGCAATAACAAATAGTAGGGGGGATAGAGGACATTCTTGTCGTACTCCTCTATGCAATGAAAAATAATCAGAAGTCATACCGTTGACAAAAATTGAGGCTTGGGGACCAGAGTACAATAAATAAATGAAAGAAATCAATCTAGAAGAGAAACCGGCCCATTTTAAGGCATGAAACATAAAATCCCAACCAATTCTATCAAATGCCTTCTCAGCGTCTAAAGAGATCGCGGCAAAAGGGTGATCCAAAGAAGAGGCTTTAATTAAAACATTGAAGAGAACTCATGAGTTGTCAGAGGCAAGTCGTCCCTTCACGAAACCTGATTGTTCCGGGCCAATAAGATCAGGAAGAATAGGATCCATACGGAGGGCCAAAATGTTTGCAAGGATTTTATAATCTGTATTGACCAAGGAAATCAGGCGGTAGTTCTTGCAAAGGGAATGATCTTTATCCTCTTTAGGAATCAAGCAAATCAGCGCCTCTTGGAAAGTGCCTCGAGAAGAACCATCTTCAAGGAAATATTGAAATAAAAGTAAAAGATTTGGTAAAAGTATGCTCGCAAAAGAATTATAAAATTCAATGGTAAAACCGCCTGTGCCCGGAGCTTTCCCCCGACGTAATACCGATACAGCATGGGAAATATCCGCTAAAGAAATATCAGCGTCCAGTGACTCAAAGTCAATGTGGCTGGATGGAGGGGGAGGAATGGATTGGAAGTAGGAAAGGAGATCAGACTGATCTGGCGGGTTTTCAGGAGTGTATAAATTCTTATAAAAGGAGACAAATTTGTTCAAAATATCCTTATCTTTGAAAATGGGAATACCGGCAGGACCTTGCAAGGATTCAATTTTTGTTCTTTCTTTTCTGACTTTTAAATAGTTTGCTAATAGTTTCCCCATTTTGTTCTGACCCCCATAATAACGGGAATTGCTTTTCAATAGAATATTAGAGGCAGCATCAGTAGAGAGTCCGTTAAAGGTAAGTTTAGCATCAATAAGATTTTTCAGGGAGGATTCATCATTTGAATGATAATATGTATATTCTAATTGTTTAATGTTATTGAGTAGCTGAGAGGATAGTTTTTCTAAGGATTTCTTCTTTTGTGAAACAAAATTAATGATAAAACCTCTGGCAGCAGCCTTAAAAGAATCCCAAACCATAACAAAAGGGGAATCAGGAGTATTGTTGATAGAAAAAAACTCAGAGGCGAAGGAGTTAAACCTTTGACAAAAATTTGGATCAAGGAGAAGGAATTGCTAAAGCGCCAACGGCCTGGGTGAGGGAAAAGGGGATAAGGTCAATGTCTACAGTGACAGGGCGTGGTCTGAGATTAAAATAGAACCAATTTCAGAGTGAGTGGCAAGTTGGGCTAGGGATTTACTCAGAAAGAGATAATCAATCCGGGATTGGGAATGGTGTGGGGCTGAATAAAAGCTGTATTCTCTGAGGTCAGGATGGCAAAGTCTCCACATGTCCACCAAAGCTTTACGACGGATAGTTGAAGTAAACTGTGAATGCATTTTAGATGGGCAAAACTTAATTCTAGAATGTCTGTCTAGTATGGGGTTGAGGATTTGGTTACAGTCACCTCCAAATATAATGTAATCATCATTATAGGCAAGTAGTTTGTCAGATACCTTAGTCCAAAAAACCTTGTCAATCATAGTAGGGGCATATACATTAAAAATGGTTAGAGGGATCTTATCTATAAGAAGTTTAACAATAACCCAACGGCCTTCAGCATCAGTTTCTTGATGAACAATTGAAACATGCAACATTTTGTGACATAGAATCAGAACTCCATTTTTTTTACCCAAGGCTGGAGAATTAAACACGTGCCCCACCCAGCATTTTTTCAGTTTTGAAGCTTCATCTTCAGAGACATGAGATTCTTGGAGTAAAGCAACATCAGTTTTTAACTTAGCTAGGTGAGATAACACATGTTGCCTTTTGATAGGGTTACTTAGTCCTTTAATGTTCCAAGTTGTAACCCGAAATGTAACTCAGTGAGGAAAGTGTGAACAAATTTCATGCTTACAAGAACAGGAATTGAGAATTAGTGAAAAAGATATAGAAAAAGAAGACAGGAGAGATTGAGCAATTGTTTTAGAGAGGAATACAACAGAAAAGAAAGGGATAAATAAAGATATAAGAGCAAAGAAGAAGGTGATAAAGAACCAATGGAAAAAACAAAAAGGAAAAGGGGAAGATAGAGAACAAAGAGACATTACAAGTCATACATAAGACGACTGAAGAACATTCCTACAGATACAAACGAAATGGGGAATGACTACACCAAAGATGACGACATCAGCAGTGAGACTCCACCGACAACCCGACGGACTACATCATGGACTTCAACGAAACAGGGAGAGCAAATAAGGAACGCAATCGAAAGAAGAAATACACCTGTGTATGAAAGAAAGAGAAGTTAATAAAAGAAGAAACAACAACGTTGAGAAGAAGAAGGTGAGAAGATTATATAAAGCAGAACACAATATATTAAAACATTACAAGAATATAAACGAAACAACGTTCAATATGAAGCCAAAGCATGGGAACAAGTACATAACAGGAGGCAGGAATAATAATCATGCAGGTTTTGAAGTATCCATAACATCAGTTCTATGAAGGCGAAGAAATTCTTGCAATGCCGCGGGGTCATCATATGTTGTGGTCCTGTCTTTATACGTAACCTTGAAGAGGCAGGGATGTAGAAGACCAGATCTGGCGTTAATAGCACGTAGCTGAGGACGAAGATCAAGAAACTTCTTCCGACGATCTGCCGTGACTTTAGCAACATCTTGAGAAAGAAATAGACGATGACCTTCCCCAAAAATTTGTTTTTTGGATTTGACGGCTGACAGAACTTGAAGGAGATCTGTGTACTGCAGAAAAAGCATGATGACACCACGTGGTTTCCCAGAGGTTTTAGGACCGAGTCTATGAGCCCTCTGAATGTTAAGAGAATGAGTAAGTGGTAAGTCCAAAAGCTTAGGTAAAAATGACTGAAAAAAGTCAGTTGGGTTGGAGCCTTCAACATTTTCAGGGAGACCATAAAGCCTGAGGTTGTTCCTGCAATTTCGATTTTCCAAATCCTCCGCTTGTTTTTTGAGTAGGAATACTTCAGATTCTAAAGAGGAAATGCGGGAGCAAGAAGCTTGAAGGGATTCCATCGTTTGTTCCACAATAAGCACTCGCGAGTCCAGTGAAGACCATTTGTCATGAAGAAACTGTAAAGTTTTATTAGTGTCCTCCACGAAAGGTTTCAGTGCCCGAACTTCTGCAAGAATTAAATCCATGGAGGCAGAGGAAGAGTTTACAGGAGAAGGTGGGTCTTTCTTAGGATGTTTAGTAGATATTGCAGGTAATTTACTAGCAAGTTGCGTTTTAGGAATGGTGCCTGAAGATTGATCAGGTTTGTGAAGCGAGGGGTCATCCATGTCGTTAAAATTAGAATTAGAGTCTGAGTCAGAGCACGTAGCAACTTTAGTGGAAGCAGAGAGCTTAGTGATCCGCAGTCTCCCCATATAAGTTATTTGAAAAATACACCAAACTCTTGAGGGACAAGGTCCAAAGGATTATAGTTTGAGAGAGCCTCCTTGAGATGAGAATAAATTGAACTCACTGAATAAATTCAGAAAACCACAAGGTCAATGGAGATGGTGGTATAGAGTTAGATATTCTCCTTATGAAAAGAAAAACTCGTAGGAAGCACAAAAAGGAGATTGTTCATAAAGCAAACAAACCATAATTCAGGCAATAATGCTTCAATAGAGAAAAAGTCTCAAAGCGTGTGTACCAAAAGAAGAGACAATAGAGTCCTAAGAAAAAAGAACTGACTCAAGAGGAAACATCTTGATATACGTTGGGCGCTGTGAGGAAAATACAAGAAAAACAAAATGGCTGTCATAAATCATATGAACCGAATTGCGCCTTCAAAAGTTGCTGAAAAACAGTGAAACTGCATTTAGGGGTGATAATAGGCTCACCGCTATGTGTGGAAAGGATATCCAGCCAGTTATGTGGAAAGTGTTTCTCCTCATCAGGAAACACGGTGGTGGAATACAAGAAAAACAAAATGGCGGCTGTTAGGAAGCAGGGCTGAGTTACGCTGTCAAAAATGCTGAAAAGGCGATGTAGGCGGCATTTGAAGGTGTCAGAAGGCTCACTGCATTGTCCACAGGTGATTCCTGACGTCCGATAGTCAGGAAATGAAGCGCTTCTCCCTCTAAGCGAAAGGCATCGGGTGTCGGCTCACGGAGCTCCGACGCTACGCAGCCATCTTGGTTGGCGCGTAAGCCACGCCCTCTCAGATCTTTTTTAAAACCCAGCCCAGAGCATTCCGGAAGCTCCTGCCACTTCCAATATATGTGAACGACAACAGGGCAATGCTTGCAGACTTTACTTTCTTTTCGTTACATAAGGCATTCTAGGTGCTCTGGTAATTTGCCAGATTTCTCCATTTGACGTAGATACCCTCATCCCAGTCCCTGGATTTCATAGAAAACCTGAGTGCACTATGGCAATTAAAGCGATGGTTATTTAGCCTGAAACACTGGGACTAAAGTTAAAGACTATAGAAGATTTACAGCAGTCTGGCCCAGGACTGGAACGTGATGCTGCAGGGACAGGGAGTTGTTTGGTCACCCTGCTCGGAAGTCTCGTGAAGCTCAGGTTGTTTTATACCAAACTGAAGTAGCTTGTCACAGCTTGGTATTGCTCGTTGCGTTGTGGTACTTATGGAGTCACTTTTGTGAGTGGTCTCTTTAGAAATTATAACTGTAGACAGCAGATTGTAAATAAAATGAGAAAAGACATGAGTGTACACACTATTCCCCTCTAGCAAAGGAAAACCTCAAATGGTTGCTCTCCTCTCCATGCTGAAGAACACCTTGCCTAGTGCTCTAGGCTAGTGATCTTTGATTGAATAAATCCGTACATTTTTGGGTTGTAGCTTTGATTCACTACAATTGGTACGAGGCATCGCTGAACAATAAGTTGTAAAATCTAAGCTTGGGACTGGAAACGTGCTGTCCTAGGATCACAGGAGTAATTCCTCATGCCTCCACATTGCTAGTATGCCCCCTCAGTCCAGACACCACGTAACCATGGGTTGTATTGTATTGTAATTGAATTTATATGGGGCTTACTACCCCTGACGCGGCGTCGAAGTGATTTTTGGTGAGTAGAACGCTACTCCGGAACCCATAAAGGATTAGTGGTGAATTAGTATAGTGAAATATTAAAGTAATTTGAGTGGTGGATATGTTAGTCAGTTATTTGGATTGAGAAGGATAGTGGAGGGATAGAAGAGGGAAAAAGGTTTGCATTTATATAGTGCTTGCTACCCCTGATGAGGTGTTGAAGCACTTTTTTGTGAGTAGCGCGCTACTCTGTAACCCATAAAGATTTATCAAAAGCATCTCCTGTGCAGTAGTTTGCTGTGTAAGCGTTTGAGCTCTCCAGAACTCAAACTTCATTTTCTAAATCATTTTCATAACACTGTTCTTGGATGGTACAGCCTATCTCTGCTAATGGTGTCTGTTAAGGAAAGGGGCGCTATTGCCAGCTTTCATGTTGTTGTAGCACATAATGTTGCTTCATTTTCTTTCTAGGAGAGCTGGCAGTGGCACTTCACCCAACTCTTACCAAAAACGTCTCCTAACAAAAATTCAGACCTATTGGCTTTGCCAGTGCTTATTTGTATATACATTTATAACACTTTTACATTGCCTTTTGAATTGAAAAGTCTTGGCTTCATTTATGGCTCCCTCACTTTGTTCAGTTGTGCTTTTTCTGTTATCCACAGCAGTAATTGTTTCCAACTTGATACAAATCGGAAACCTTTTTAGTCAATGTTTTTCCTGTGTAAAGCACTTCTGCCAACAAAGTTGTGATCAGACCTGATTTGGTGTTCACAGCATCTTTAGCAACCATCTCGCTTGCTGAAAGCCATGTTCACAGTTCACCATCAGCATCCCTTTTTGTTTCTTTACGCAAACACCTTACACATGCCCTTTAACATGGACCTTGCCCTAGGTGCCCATCCGACGCCCAGGTCAATGTCCTTTGCATGCCCCATTTCAAAATTTCTTATGCATTGCCCATATAGCTGCCACCACTAAAGAGGGTTGCATTAACCACCCCACCTTCTACCTGTGAACTTCAGGTGTGCTTGGCGTTTACCTTCTTTAAGCCCTACCCATGCCCTTTATCAGACTTCCTACCCCCACACGCTTGCCCAGTTGTCAGACCTCTTATACCATCCACTTCTCTCAGATCCAGTCTTTCTCCTCTCTGTGGATCTCAGCTGCCCTCTTGGAATGTGGTGGATTTTCTGGTTTTTGGTGGGTTTCCTGATGTCACCTCAGGATATGATCCACTGCTTTTGGTCAGGTTTGAGCCACTCTCTTTTCAGCACCACCGCTGTTTGATATGACGTCACATATTACATCATTCATGACATGGTCAGTGACATCATGGATGACATCACTGATAACATCTCAAATGGGCTACCTCTTTGAAAAATGCCAAAACTGTGGTACAAAATTAGGTTCTATGATTCAGCTCTGCATGTTCCTGGAAGCTGAGAAGATGATGACTTAAGTACAACAAACCATTCGTTAAAATAGACATTTTTATCTGGAGCCCTTTTTTCTATTTTTCTCAAAAAACTCAAAAGTTTGTTTTATTTTGCCTACTGTCTCGGTCCCCTACAGGATAATCCACAAACCCTGGGCACCTTTAAAATCCCCAGGATGTTGGAAAAAAGGACGTAAATTTTGCATGGATAGCTTATGTGCAAAAATGTTATGGAGCCCTAACCTCAAACTACCCTAAATAGCCAAAAGGGCTCAGCACTTGGGGGGTGGGGGGGCAGCAACTTAGGAGTTAGGTGCCCATACATAGCTTTCAGAATGCCCATATGCATATTGGTAAACCTACAAATAGTGCACTGTCCTTTCTGTTTTTACTAATTGTATATTAAAATTAATATTCCTAGCTTATTCACATTTTAGGTGTTTTGGGGAAAACTCAAAACGGCACCTCAGAGTGCTTGAACTACTGCTACAGGAGTACTGTGTTATGTATTCTTTGTGTGACAGGTCCCAGACCCTTTAGCAGGCCATGGTTCTGGGACTAAACCATTCTTGGGAGCCATCTAGGCAGCATACTGCCCAGCATGAGTTCGCAGGGCAGTGTCATCACTGGACTTTATCAATTTTCTGGAGAAAAGCACTCGCCGTTGACAGCTGGGCTCAGATGTTTTCTGCAGAAGTTTTAGGGGTATATTTACAAGCCCCATGCACCACCGGAGCAACCCTTTTTGCACTCTTGTGGCTCACAGCACAGGCCCATATCTACAAGGCCACGCAAAGCCACCGTGCATGGCTTTTCATGACCTTGTAGATAAGGTATAAGGCCACACAGCGCAAGTCGCTGCGTTGCCTTACATTGCAGCAGGGAGGCGTGCCATGGGTGTTGCTGTGGGTGTTCCGACGCAACACTCATGTGTTTTTACACACTCCCAGATTTACAATGTAGCGTGAATCTGGGGCAGCCCCAAAAGCTTATGCCTCCCCAAATCAGGCGTAACAAGGAGAAATGTTTACATTTCTCCTAATTTTCTGCAGCACACATAGAACGAGGAAAGTGCCCCTTCCTGCACAAAAACAATCCTGCCAACAACGCAGACTCCCTTGCACCATGGTGTAAGGGTGCCTGCATTGGCGCACGGCTACAATTTTTGCACTGGCGCTTTTCGAAAGGGCGGGAATGCACTGTATCATGTAAATACAGTGCATTTCTGTCCTTTCGAATTGGCGTAGGGCAGTGCTGCAAAATGACTTGTGGCGCTGCCCTATGCCAATTCATTGTAAATATGCCCCTTAGTGTCCTGATTAAAGCTGTATATATGTCAATGCCCATCATTATGCAAGCTCGAGAAAGAAAAATGTTGGTTCAGAGGCATACATTAAAATGTTTGACAGGAAGATGCCGGGAGAAAGGATGGCGAATAGCACGTGTTTTGATGTAAAGTAGTCCCTTAAATAGGCTTACTAAGGGGGTTTACTTGGACCATTAACATCTTGATTGATTTTTCAGAATGATCTCGTGCAGAGTGAGAAGCTGCTGGTGAAAAAAGAAATGACTCATTAGGCCATTATTTTGTATGTGATGTCAATGCAAAGTCCCTACTAGGAGGTAAATTAAAGTATTCTCTCCTGTGCGGATTAAGGTGTCTGCATTTGTCATACCAGAAAAAAAGACATTTACAGTCTGAAAATATTTACTTAGCTGCAAACGTGTGATATTTACTCTGTTTCTATTTTCAACCAACCACGCTCAATCATATTTGACCTCTGGGTAAGTATATGTTACTCTGTTTTGAGTTTCCACCTCGCTATAATCCTTGTTTCGTTGGCAGTGACGGAAACTCCTAACATTAATACATTCACCACTTTTGGGTAGTAATGTTTTTATTAAGAAAGCGTCCATGTGTTATTGAGATGCAATTTCACCATTGAAATATGAATACACTACAATCTCTGTCTGCCCTCAGTTTTTATGCTCTTATTACACGCACGTTCTGGCATTACAATCTACTTGAAGTAAAAACATTATCTTAGTACTTGCTTGTAATACATTATTACGAGTGAATGGGTATGTTACAGCCCCACCTACGCTTTGGAACACCGTATTTGATGGATGTTTTCCTTACGCCTTCCCATCTCACCTCGGGAAGAGAGAGCCCTGTCAGCCGCAAACAGGAGTGAGGGGGCAGAATATGCAAGACAGTGTCTACCTGCCCATCCGGCCCCTGCTGCCACTCACTCATGCTGCAAGCTGAAGACTGACGATCAGAGGTGCGGCGGCCAGTGTTACAGCCATTTATTTTGATTTTTTATTTATTTATTTATTTAAGAAGTTTAATATAGCGCTGGCTCCACCCAGGGGTATTAGAGCGCTTTACATTAGTATGATGATATTAAAGGACTACAGAACAGTTGTTTCAAATGCAGCATTCATACATGGTGGACTAAAAGAGCATATTGAGTAATATAGACTAAGTGGAGAGAAAAAGGAAAGAAAGGCCATTTAACAAACAGCATGAGAAAGATGTAGTTACAAATTATAATACAGTACATAGGGGGTAGGCTCAGTGGTCGGAATAAAGCGGGAGGGGTTGGGCGCGTGAGAGGGGTGGATGGGGGAATGTTAGGATGTGGAGAGGAGGGAAGCCAGGTGGAGAGGGGTCAGGAAGGGGATGTGTAGGTGAGGTCGGCAAAAAAAAGGGGGGGAGAAGGCAGGGGTTTAAGGAGGAGGGAGAGTATAGCAAGTAGGTAAGAGAGGGATTATGTACCCCAATATTTGTTGAGCAGGTGCATTTTAAGGTCTTTTTTTAAACTGACATAAGAAGGGTTACATCGTAGATCTTTAGGGAGGGCATTCCAGATGCTGGGGGCCTTGCCAGAGAAGGAGCGGGATTGAGAGGCTTTTTTTTTTAACAGAGGGGGGACGAGGAGAAGAGAGTTGGTGCTTCTCAGCGTTCGAGCGCAACCTGCTTTATTGAGTTTGTTTGAGAGGTAGAGCGGGGTCTTTTGATAAAGGGCTTTGTGCGTAATGCAGGCAATTTTATAGGAGAATCTGCCTTCGATAGGAAGCCATTTAAGGTCCTTGAGGACAGGTGAGATGTGGTCAAAACGTTTACAGTCAGTTGTTAGCCTGGCCGCTAGGTTGAGAACAGATTTGAGGGGGGCAAGGTGAACTTTGGGAGTTCCGGAGAGTAAAGCGTTTCCGTAGTCAATTTTCGAGAGGACTAGATATTGGACAACCGATTTGAAATCTTCCGCTGGAATGAAAGGTTTGATTTTTTTGAGATGTCGGAGTGTGAAGAGTGCTCCCTTGGCCGAATTTTTTATATGGAAATTGAGTGTTAGCTTACTGTTGATGGTGATGCCAAGAGATGTTACTGATTCGGCGAGGGAGAGAGAACAGTTTAGGGCATTAAGTTCAGCGATCCATGTTTGAATGGGGAGTGGGTTGTTTTTAGGAGAGAAAAGAATTATTTCAGTTTTGTTTGGATTCAGTTTGAGATGATTGGAGTAGAACCAGGATTGAATCTTAGTTAGGGCAGTGTTGAGGTGTAAGATATCGGAGTGGGATTTAATTTTATAGTACAGTTGGGTGTCATCAGCATACAGGTGATAGTTAATTCCGGCTTGTTTAAGTATGAGGGTAAGGGGTTCCATAAAGAGGTTGAAGAGAGCGGGAGAGAGGATAGATCCTTGGGGGACACCGAGGGAGACAGGTGTGGGGCAAGAGAGGCAGTTTTGAATTTTAATTTGTTGGGTTCTGTGTTGGAAGTAGGAGGCGAACCAGTTTAGGACAGTGCCATTAAGGCCGAAATGATCTTTGAGTGCATTAAGTAAGGTTGAATGGTTAACTGTATCAAATGCAGCAGTGAGGTCGAGAAGAATGAGTAGGCAGGTCTCGCCCTTATCCAGGGCGAGGTGGATGTCATCCACTATATTAAGCAATACAGTTTCTGTGCTGCAGCCTTTACAGAAGCCGGATTATAGAGGGTCGAGCAGGTTGTAAGTGTGAATGTGTTTATCCAATTGATGTAGGGCACATTTTTCAAGGGCTTTGGAAAGAAGGGGGAGGTTGGAGATAGGGCGGAGGTTGTTAGGGTCATTAGGATCAGCCTTGGGGTTTTTAGGGATGGGCGTGATTTGTCAGAGTTGGAGGGAGACAGGGACGCACCCCGTAGAAAGGGAGGAGTTAATGATATTGGTCCAATAAGGGACAATGACGTGCTTTAGTTCTTGGACGGGGGTAGATGGGAGCGGGTCTTTTGTGTGAGAGGACAGTTTTAATTTGGATAAGATGTTAAAGACTTCAAGGAGGCATTATTTTTAAGCAGTGGGTTAGTGAGGTAGGATTCAGGAGGGGTAGATGAAGGAAGGTGTAGGGAAGAAGTAGGGGGTAGAATCAGGGAGGAGGGTGGTATTGAGGTAGCATCAAAAGGACATTGGGGGGTGGGAGGGAGCTGAGTTACAAGGAAGGATTGATCAATTTTGGCAATTTTTTCGGAGAAGAAGTTAGCAATTTCTTCACATTTGTTAGTGGAGGCCATCAAGTTGAGGGGGGCCGGGGAGGTTTGGTTTCTAACAATGTTGAACAGTTCTCTGGGTCTGTTCTTGGCACGGGCGAGATGCGAACGAAAGAAAGATGCCTTTTCAGAGAAAATGTGTTTTTTGTAGGTAGATCTAGCGGTTCTAAGGAGGCCGAGATGGGAGGGGAAGGGTGTTGTCTCCATGTTCTTTCAGCTAGTCTAAGTGAACGTCTTTCATTGTTGAGGTCTGAGTTAAACCATGATTTGGAGGATATTTTTAGAGTTTTAAGTTTGGGTGGGCAAGTTGATCTAAAACCTCGGAGACAGTTTTATTAAAGTGCTCAGTGAGTTCATTTGCATTGAAAGAGGGTTGGGTGAGACGAAGTTGGGTTTGAAGTTTGGACTCCAGTGCACCAGGAGGGATTTGCTTAAGATTTCTGATCACAATTGTGGCTTTGTTGTTTTTAGCTGGGGCGGGCAGGGTTGAGGGGGAAATCATGAACAATATCAGGTGGTGGTCAGACCAGTCGATAAGGATGATGTTGGATAGGGATGCCAAGTCAGTGTTTGCAATGATGGCGTCAAGAATAGCCCCTTTGGAGTGGGTTGGGGAGTGACAAAGTTGTTTGAGGTCGCTAATCTCGAGAAGATTAGTGAGAAGATTGATTGTGGGATCCTCGGGTTCGTTCCAGTGAAGGTTAAAATCTCCTAAGAAGAGATTTTTAGAGTTAGAAAGTAACGATTGCGTAAGAAGGTCAGATAGTTCCTCAGCGAAGGGAAGAGGATCACCAGGAGGGTGGTAGATATTGTGTAGTCGTATTGGGGGAGAGCCTTGCATCTTAAGTTCGGCTCCAAGGTATTCAAAGGTTGTGTAGTCTGTGTTCTTGACTAGGGAGAGCTGGAGTTCTTTTTAAAAAATAATTGCTAAACCACCCCCTATTCTCTCAGGTTTGTCTTTTCTGATAATAGAGTAACCGCGGGGGGAGAGTAGGTCGAGGATGGGTGTTGAGTGATCTTTGAGCCAGGTTTCCGTGAGGAAGGCGATGTCAATAACCTTCGCTAAGGATGGTTTCCGATATTTCGGTCGCATGTCGAACAGCCGAGCGGCAGTTCACGAGCATGCAGGTCAGGGGTTTAGGATTGGTATTGGGGGGAGGGCACGAGTGAATGGCGGTAAGTTGAGGGGGTCTGGGGGAGCCGGGAGAAGAGTGGATTCTGCTGATCCCCATGATAACAGGGATGTTGGAGTGAGGAAAGGAAGAATCCTTAAGTGGGGACTTTTTTAGGTAGGAGTTGCAGAAGTTGGAGAGGTCGGAAGCGGAGTAGTCACTCAAGGTGCGAAGAGGTCTGTGTGTACGGTTGTGTAGAGGTGTGGTTATCCAATGTTTGGGATATGGGCACTTTAGAGGGCCAGAGCATGGAGAGGAGGACCAAGAGGGGTGGGTTCTAGGGTTGAGGGATTTGAAATTTTTGAAATCCTCTCTAAGGGCAAGTTCGGTTACCAAGGTAGAGATATTGCAGTCAATGTTGCAAAGTGTCTGGGTTAAAAGAGTGAGGTGGGTTGTGGTTGGGGCAGGAGGAGGTATGTTCTGAGTTGGCTGGGGGAGGAGGTTTGGTGTTCGGAGAGGTAGAGAGGCCGGGGGGGGACGAGGGGAGTACTGAGACTGTGGGAGTGGGGGAGGCCTGGGGAGGGGAGGGAGGAGTGATCCGGCATTGGGAGGGAGGGAGGGGCGTGGAGAAGGACAGGACAGTTATAGAGGTAGGAGATGGGGAGTGAGGAGAGGGCGTAAGGGGTGTGAGGAGACGCAGCATCAGAGTTGGGGGTTGGAGTGTAGTTCGGGGAGGGAGGAGTAGGGGCAGGAAGGGGTATAGTAGCTAGGAGGTGAGCTTGGGGGGAAGGAGAGGGGTTTGAGATGGGATTTGGGGTTGGATGGAGACGGTCAATAGGGGGCATGGTAGTTTGGGGGATGGTGTGTGAATTAGAGGTGTTGTGGGGGGTGTATTCAAGAGAGGGTGATAGAATAGAGGTCATAGAAAGGGATATGTCATTAAGGTTTGATATGTCTAGGGGGAGAGAGGTTAGCGTCAAGGAGGCAGGGGAGAGCCAGGAGGGGTTTTGGGGTTGGGCAAGTGTGGGGAGAGGAGTAGGTATGGACAACTGGTGGGATAGGGTGCTGAAATGGTGCTCGAAGATGGTGAGGTGGTGTTCGGAGGCTTGATTCAGGATGTTGCCAGTTTTGAAAATGGAAATGTCAATTTCACCGGGGAAAAGAGGGGAAGGAGTAGTGGATAGTTTGAAACCGTAAGGGATTTTGCTCGATTTGGATACTGGGAGGTGGCGTAAGAAGGTGCTCTTCCATTTGGAGGGGCGTTTGGATTAGAAAATGTAGTTGGTTTTTATAGGGGACGTGAGGCTGTGGTAGTTGTCAACAATCAGGGTTTCGGGATGCCGGATTAGTAATTTATGTTTAAAAATTTTCTTGCATTTTTGGAAAGATTAGGAGGGTAAGGAATGGTCCAAGAGTTGGGGCCATGTTTGGAGAGGGAGGGGTCTATGGAGGTGAGAGCGGGATAGAGGTGGGATGTCAGAACGGGATTGAGGTGGGACATGATAGGTCAGTTGGTTGGAGGAGAGGGAGGAGAAAAGAAGGGAGGGTGGAGTGATATAAAGAGATTTGGGCGACAGCGAGGGTGAGGGGTAGGGGGTTGACGTAAGAGGGTGAGGTATGTGCTCAAGGCAGAAGATAGAGAGAGATTTAGTGACGGGGAGTGTAAGGACGAGTGAGAGAAAGAAAGTGAGAGCAAAATAGATTCATGAGGGGGAATTGACAAATTGGAATAATTTAATGAGAGAGTATTAGGCAGAGGTTAAAGACCTGGACGGGGTTGAACATGCACATCTGTTTTCTTTGAGGGTCTTGGCAAATTTCCCACCATATCAAAAGCTCCTGAAGTCTAGATGGCTAACAGCAACTGAAAAACTCCCAAACCCCCTATGAAAGCACATATACAGTAAAGGAGAGAATGTGAATTTCTCATTATGTAGTTCTGTTGTTCTCCATTCAACTTGAATATACCTTCAAGTAAGTATTCAGGAAAGAGTGTACTTGTCTAAGTTTGTATATTTCCGGTACAAACAATGCATCCAATCCGGTTTTTACTTTTCTGATAATGACGACTTTAACTGTCTTGCAGCACCATGAAATAAATAAAAATCATAAACAATTTTTTTTATTACAAACACAGTGGGTTTTGGGTCAGCACTCTTCATCCATTGGTCTGTTTAATTGTCATTCACATTTTGTTTCCCCACAACACAGAGAACCAGGTAGGGCAATTGGTCAGCTGACTCCGGCCATTGGCTACCATGAGCTATGAGCGATGGCATTATTTCCTGATCACATATGCATGGCCACCTAAAATGAAGTGTTCTTCAGTGTCAGGGCTGGTGAGTCAATAACTTACTCGGTCAATGCTTTCTTTTTTCCATTTTTATACTTTTTGTTGTTGTTTTAGTCATTCTTTTGTATGTAAACTATGCCTTCAGGTTACTGTAATTCAAAGCCAATAGTACCTTTGTTTGTGTCAATGGGGATCATATTTCCTTGTGATGTGCATTAAAACTAACATTACTTTATATTCTAGTTCTAAGTACCCCTGCCTGCTAGGAAGTAAGTACACGGTTCTATTAACATTGTATGCAATCGTTAATTTTAATTTCATTTTTTTTATTGCAAGTGTATGGACTGCACTTTGAGGATATGGGTGATGTGCCCTCTTTTTTGTATTTTTATGGCATATGATTGCAATAAAAAATAAAGATATAATCACCACAGCTTACCAAGGCCAGGCATATCGGTTTAGTCTTTGAAAGTCAAAGCAGTGATAGAATACCTATGGTAATACATTGATCCCATATAGCAAGGCTTAGAGCTATGAGTCCAGAAACTGTTTTAGTAGTTCTGTGTGTTTGCTTGCTACAGCAAATTATATTCCCCATCCCTCCAGCCAATCAGATATCACGGGTCAGGCAAGACATGCTCCAGGCAGAGAAGGAAGGTAAAATACTGTGAAATGCCCTGCATTTTATTGCGGTTGGAGGAACCCTCTAGGATTCTGCACGTTTCTTTCTTTGAAAATTATGTCCACTCCCGTAGTTTCTCAAACTCAGAAAGGCATTGTGTACTGATATAAAAAAAAAACATTTGCTTAGTTACCTCTACCTTCTTTAGTGCTTTTCACCTTCCCCTAAAGTTCTGTAACACATATTTCACATTTAAACCTACGTGTTTTGCCTTATGCTGATTCATATACTTCTTAAAGAGTACTACTGCTCCTAATACTGACTTTAAGGGAAATTCTTTGACGATTCAAAGCTTCAAATTTACTGCATTATGATACGGAACGCTGACGGAGGTCCACATAACATGACAATAGTAAAAAACATAGTGCATAATACATAATAAAATCAGCAATAAAACTACAAGTCCTTCAACCGATTACATAAATCACTTTAAGAGCATCATTTGCTGCTCTTTATAAGGTGACAACGTGCATAGCACCACAGAAGATATATAAATATTGCATACTATCAGGCACATGCATCAACCATTTTTGAGAGCGCAAACGGTGCGATTACGCAAAAATCGGCCGTTTGCGCCCGCAAAAGGGCATTTGCGATGCATCAAGGTTCAAGGCACTCGCAATCTGAGAATTCGCAATTATTTGCGATTTCTCAAATTGCGATTGCATTTAAGGAATCGTAATTTGCGATTCCTTAAATGCAATGCAAGAATCCACTTTAGAATAGCGATTTCGCTAATAGGGGCGCAAATTACCATGAAGTTGAACTTGATGGTAATTTGCAAAACTTTGAAAATGCACTTTAGTGCATTTTTCAAAGTTTCATGTTGCGCACACACATGCCCTTGGGGCATGTGTGTGCGCAACATGGGTGCACATCACTATTTCAGGGGTGCAACAGGGTGTCATTTTGACACCCTTGCACCTGAAATACATGCGCAATTTGCGAGTACCTATTGGTGCTCGCAAATTGCGCATGCAATCTCCCATTCATTCCAATGGGCCTGTAGGCCCATAGGAATGAATGGGGAGCCATTAATTGTGACTCGCAATTTGCGAGTCGCAATTAAGGAATTTGTAGGCATCGCTATTTTCTCAGCAATTCCTACATGCATAGGCATTTGCGCATCCTTATTAGTGAATCCTTATTTTTCGCTAATAAGGAATCGCAAATGGCATGTTTGATGCATGTTGCTGTATAATCTTATAAATGCAACCTTTTAAAAGGGACGTTGTGCATAATGCAATATAGAATATGTAAATATTACTTATCACAGAATGAAGCCCAAAGTAGCACTTTTTACATTTGGCCAACCAGCTCAACCAACCACTTGTTCCCAGCCTCTAAAAGGTGTCAGTCTACATAGTAAGGCATAAAAGATACAAATACTGCATATGAAAACTTAATCAATGCATTCCTTTTCTAGCCTAAAGTGGTAACGTGCATAGTACAACATAAGATGTGCATCTATTCCATACTAGAATCTTATAAATGCAGCCTTTAGAAGTACCATCATACATACAGCAGAATAGAATGTACAGTTATTGTGTGTCAAAGCACTTTTTCAGCTCAAGCCATCCAAACAATTGGGTCATACATCAACAAGCCTTTTAAAAGATACATCTGTGCATAATACACCCTAAATTAGAAAATAATGTCTAACAACATAAAGAAATTTTGAGCCCTATTAGTACAACATATATTGTACAGCAGTACTCCAACAATAGTACACCATGGCCCTTAAAAATATCTGAAGAATTGATTAATCTTATTCCAGATCATTTTGTTCAAGGAAAACGTTACAAATTTACAAGCCTCCAAGGATGATTTAAAAAATAAGAGAGGTTATATGATGGAAATTAGAAGGCATTGAAGAATCAAAAGTAGTTTTTTGAGAAGTGGCAAAGTAGCAATGAGTTTAAAAAATGGGGGAGGACCCTGAGGTAAGAGAGCTAATAAAAAAATGTGGAATTAAAAAGAAAAGAAAGGGATAGATCTAAAAAATAAGAGAGGTTAGGATAGATCAGAAGATACAGAAGTTGGTTTGGCCAACTCAAAGAAAAGTGGAATACGAAGTCTGGAATACGAAAAAGAATGAAAGGGGAGATTTTGATAGTAGGGATAGAAAACCTAGACTGGAAATAGAATCTTGGCAAATCAGAGTGTGTTGTCAGGAGACACTAGACATAGTCTACTGGCCCGCAAAACAGACCAACAAGACATGCACAAAAAGATAACATCCTCAAAATGGTTCTTTCTCAATCATAAAGCTGTGCTCACAATTGTTCAGCAGCATTGGGCTTTGGGCACGCATTGGATTGATGAGATGTCTTACACCTATTCATGCAATGGTCTTCAAAGATCCAGTCAGAACACAAATGACTGGTAGGAATCCCATGATTGCCAGTTTCGAGGACTTACAAGATATGCCGTACCAACACGCAGCATGTTATACTAACACTATAAGCAATGCCTGTCAATGTTTGTACTTTTTGGAAAGAAATTAACCAGGGAATAAAGGTTGATCTTTGAGTCAAGTATAACAAATAAATGTCAGGTTGACAGATATAAATCTAAATTCACAGGGCTTTATTTATGGGCTTTTGGCGTAGGGCAGCGCCGCATGACTCCCTGCAGCGCTGCCCTACGGCAAAAGGAAAGGGCAGGAATGCGCTGTATCTATATGATACAGCGCATTCCTGTCCTTTTCCCCTGCGCCGGCGCACAATGGGCTGCAGTGCGCCAACGCAGGCAACTTTGCACCATGGAGCACGGGTGCCTGCGTTGCGGGGATGATTCATTTTGTGCAGGAAGGTACCCTTCCTGCACAAAATCAATCAATTCAGGTGCTTTCCTTTTTCTATGTGTGCTGCAGAATGCAGCACACATAGAATATTGAAAGCCCGCGGAGAAATGTTTTCATTTCTCTTCGTTGTACCTCCCTAACGCCACCCCTGGGGTGGCGTTAGGTTCTGATGCATTCCCAGGTTTACGATGCCTCGTAAATCTGGGAATGTGTCAGGTTTCATGGCTGTTGCGTGGGAACACCCACAGCAACACCCATGGAACGCCCCTTTCACGTGAAAGGGGCACATATTTATAAGGCCATGAAAAGCCACGTAAAGCGGCTTTATGTGGCCTTATAAATATGCGGTGGCACATTGCGCCAACGGAACATAAAAAAAGTGACGTTCCAGACGCACAAAAGTGCCGGTGGGCCTCATAAATGAGGCCCACAATGCATATGAATGACCAAATGCTACATATTTTGAATATAGCCCTACTAGATGCCCCTTGCATTTGTGACTATCTTACCTATTTGCTCTTGTTTGTTTACTGCAGTAACATTGAATTTACATATGGAAGGGCTGTCTCTATCATATGCCAGCCAGCAAGATTATCTGAAATGGAATCTTCACGAATTCAGATTGTGTTCAAGGGTCATGGGCGGAATGCAACAACAAACTTCTTTCTCCCTTCTAATGTGGCAGAAGCCAAGGTGCGACTCTGCACCTTGGATGCACTTGAGAGATGGCAGGTGTCTTTTAAGAAACATCACAGCAGGAGGCAAAATCTGAAGGCATAAAAAACTTCTTGGTAAGTTAGCACCAAAAGTCAGGCAAAAGTAACAGATAAATATGAAGACTATGCAAATTATTAGTCTACACGAAGGACAGCACAGAGTGGGACCCAGCAAAGCACCAAGTTCCAAAGTAATGGTAAGAGTCCAAGCAGAAAACCCCACAAATAAAAGGTTAAAAAGGGACAAAATGAGAAGGTTAGGGGATGATGAATGCAAATAAATATACCTCAAAAATGTAAAGCTTCATTAAGTGGGAAAATTACAGGAAATGAAATCCTAGGTACCAGTACAGAAAACAAGCTACCATCTTGGAGTGGAATAAGACTAATTGCTAAGAATAGTTTACTTGGTATTGATATATAAAAAAAAGCCACAAACACTTTCCGTAGTTGAAATGGTGCTGAGTCATCATGATGACTCTCAGCACTCTGTAACCCTACCAGCATAATGGAAGGGTCAGCAAGGAAGACTGAATCCACCTACACTGTTGAGGAACTGCCTACGACAAGTCACAAAGCCTGGAGTGGAAAAGCTTGAGTATCCATGGTTGGACTTAATCTAGCCGAAGCGGCTGGAACCCCCAGTGCTGAGCTTGAACCATAAGAGTGGAAACTCGAGAGGAGACAACTCCCCTAGAGATGTGCATCCCTTGAGTCCACAGTGCTGTAGAAACTGAGTCACCCGGCTCTCCTATACCGCCACTGGGAAGCAAGTGGACCTGAAGTAGCAAAACTGGACAATGGGAAAACTCTCTGGGCCTGATTACAATGATGGTGAGACCACCACCGACAGCCTGTCGGTGGCGGTCTCACTGCCATCGTAAGCATGTTTTCCGCCTGCCATATCACAATGGCGGGTGGGTGGATGGGGGTCGGAAACCGGATCTAATGGGTACTGCGGCGGGTGCTGCAGACCGCAGCACCCGCTGCAATACAAAGAAAAGGCATTGCGACTGCCGTGGTGGCGGATACATCGTAGTTTGGCGTGTGGGACCGCCGCCTTGTAGGCGGGCGGTCCCCATTCCGAATGGATGGCGGATGGATGGAAGTTCATCCACCATCCTAATGAGGCCCCTAGTGAGCTGGTTGACAAAGAGCTATCCTGCAAGCACTCTTGATGGAGCTGTATGCAGTTTTAATTTAGGCACACAGATGGTTTGCTACTGTAGAAAAAGAATGTGCCTGGATACCATTCCATACCCTAATGTACTGGAATATTTCATACTTTTCTCTTGAGAAATGCCACAAAAACAAACACAGCTTCCTAGCCAATATATTTATACAAGTATTCTGTTATATAAATCTTTTGGCCCCGATGTTTTAAAAAAAGGTTCCTGAGTAGAGAACCTCACTCCCCACCAAATCTTCCTGGAAATGTTAAAACCTTCTTGCTACTTTCACTCGGTGCAATATGGAATGGAAGATATAAGAACTAATTGAAACATGAAGCCTCAGTAACTAGAGAACAGATATCATTCCTCTATCTCCAGCAAAGCACAGGGAAAACTACCAGTCAATTATGAATTTACCCACATTCACTCAGGCAGGACATTGTATTGGTAAAGGGGATGGTCAGCTGTTCTGGGATGTCAAAGAAAATCTTTTTCAGCAATAACTATGGTTGGTACTGTCCCATGATGTAAGGAAATAGTGCTGCAATCCTGCAATATAAGCCTGATTTTATCGGTGCAATCCTGGCCATTCACTTGGCTTGGCAACCTGAACATAAACGTGGATAGTTACAGGTGAGGAGGAGACTTCTGCTTCTCCTATTTATCAACAATATACATTAAATGTTGCTGATATATGAATTAGGCTTTCTTTAAAGAAACAGTATTGATGAAGGATCTACAATTACATTGAAAAATGCATAGGTTTATTGGACATACCTGGGTATTAACTGTTCTGCCACAGTTACAGAGAAAGTGCATATACCTATCCTGGAGAAAAGCGTTTTGCCCATGTTTAGGCCTCAAAATGCTCAGGCCCATATTTATGAAGGGCTTGCACTGCCATTGCACCACTGTTTTGTGAAGCTGCGGCAGCGTAATCAGAGCCGGACTGGGAACCAAAACCGGCCCTGGCAAAGTGCTCGGCTGGCCCCCCAGGGGGTTGGGGGTGCAGCAGAGCTATTTGCCAGGGCCGGTTTCGGCCGTTTTTGTTACAGGGTCCGATATTGCAGCAATGCTGCAAAAACGGCCCTATAAGCAAAACGGCCCCCCAGGGGCCCAAAACCGGCCCCCACCCTGGCGGCCCACCGAGGAAATGCCTGGTGCCCGCTACGGCCAGTCCAGCCCTGAGCGTAATCAATGCACCACACTGCGCCCTATTTACAAAGTGACGTATCTAGGCAGATGCGTCACTTTGTAAAGGCCTGCGCTACATTATACCTGCATCAGGTATAATGTATGCAGGGTGGGCGTTCCCCCGTAATAAAGCCTTGTAGAAGTGGCGCAGTGAAATGTATGAGATTTCACTACGCCACTTCTACAAATTGACTCAGCAAAATCCTTACGCCTGCTTCAAGCGGGCGTAAGGATTGACGCAGGTCTTTTCACATGGGATTCGCCCATGGGTCATGACACACTGCTGGAGTTGCGTCAGTTTTCTGACACACTCCAGCAATGCATCATTTTTGCACCACCAGATACGTCAGAATTCCTGACGTATCTGTAATTTCTTGTGCCATGGAGCGCCGTATTGTAAACACGGCGCATCGATGGTGTGGTAAGGATGGCGCTATGAAAAGTGACATCGCTGTTTTTGCCCCACGATGCGTCACTTTTCATAAATGAGGCTCTCAATTTATTATACGGTTGTCTTTTGTTGGAACAGAAAACAACTGCATTTAATGCCAATTTCCCTCCAATAGACTTGTACAGAGCTGTCGTTTTGAAACATTAGACAAACACCCAACTGAATGCCCTAAAAAGCCAATTTATCTTTAGAGTGGGCTTTAAGGCATCCCCTTGCTCTGACTGGACGGCTTTGTAGTCTATCTCAGATATCTGCTATTGATTTGATGGCTTTGCTCCCTATTCTTGCACTCGTCCCTCCCAGGAGCATTTCGGTCTCATAGCGTTCTGAATGGCTGGGTTGTATCCTTCCACTGGATATTTGAGGGGACTCTTTATTTATTTTTAAATCAGCACTCAATTGTAGTGCATGTGTGTCCTTCGTCTCTCCCCCAGTTTTTAATTTTACCTTGCACATTTCTTTCATAAACACCTTCCCCTTCACTCCCCGATGTTCCCCATCATATCCCATTTTCTTGTTTCTCAAAATGAATGGTGAACCAAAACCTCTCAAAAGTCAAATAGTGGGCAAATAGCTGTGAATGGCTTTAATCTTAAATGCAAAGCTTTGTGCTTTCAAAGTAGCCAGAGGGATGAAGTCTAGGCAACAGGAAACAGGTGAGGTGTACGACAAAAGTGCCTAAAAGGTGGGACTACAGCAATGAGCGTCTGCAGAAATGTTTTCGGGGAGGGTCATTATTTTAGAGTCATCCATCCTCTGAGTGACGCAGACGTCGTGGCACGTGTTGACGTCATCTCAATACGTAGTTGCCAACTTTTGAGATTGTTTATGTGTGACATTTTACATTTGCCATGATTTTATGTGTGACAATTCAATGACTTTGAGTGACACTTTACCATATGTGGAGTCATGTCATGGAGTATAAAGAGATTATTTGTAACAATAAAGGCCTTTTCAAAATCGTAATGGTCTAGAAGGGCTTTGAAAGCTGCAGCAAGATTGGACACACATGATGCTTACAATGGCAAGTCATAACTTCAGGATGCAATGACTTGGATCCTATAGGAAATTGACAGACAGAGCACAGCTGCAGCAGGAAGCCTGTCACCAGTACTAAAGCCACCCCTGTGCTCTTTGCTCCTGCATCTGAGTCTGCTAAAAGTCAGACAGAGGGGGGGAGTACAGTGACAGTTTGGAGCAGTAATGCTAAACAGCTGAGTTAACGACACTACAGACAGAGAAAAAACAGCATAAAACGGAGATTCCACTTGTGTTATTTTCTCCACCATGAAATCTCTATGGTGAAAGTAATTCCATCTGTGAATTCTTTTCTAGTTTGACCACTTTTCTCATGAGTCAGAAATGCCTTCATTTCCATCTATTCCTATTACAAGCCCTGTATTAGTCATTCACAAAACAAAGCACCACTCCTCTCTCTTACCCATCCTTCTCGTCCATTAATTCACATTCTCTTCCTGTCTCAGTGGCTAGTCCTTTTCCTTTTCTCTTTCTCTTTATGTATGTATTTTCTCTTACCTTCATCTTCTCCTTCTTGTCTTTTACCCTTTACGCCCATATCTCCGTCCCCTTCTCGCTTTAATATCTCAACTTCTCTATCTCGTCCTTCCAAACTCATCAAGCTTTTCTGTGTTCTCTTGTTCATATTGCTTCTCTCGAATAGCACTTGTTACTTAGCATGCGTTTAGTACGCATGCCATTACAACGCGGTCGTTAGAACAACCACGTTGTTAGTTCGCATACCTTTACTACGCAATTTGGAACAACGAATCGCAGTAGGGGGCGCTGGATGTTGGAATAGTATAATTTACTATTCCAACTCCAGCCTATGCGGACACTAGGGAAGGTGTTGGATTTTAAATCCAACACCTTCTCCCCCCTAACGCAAGTCGTTGTTCCGATTTGCGTAGTAAAGCTATGCGAACTAACAACGCGCTCGTTGTAACGACTGCGTTGTAATGGCATGTGAAGTATCGCATGCGAAGTAAACGCTGTTTACCCTTCTCTCTCCTCCTTTAGTCCCTATACCCTTCCGTAGCACCCTTTCCTTCATCTTCACTATGCACTATTCATTACCTCATATATTTGGTGATGTTGTTTCACATACTGTGAAAAGCTCTCTAGTATACACTGTTTAGATGCCAAGTGTCCCCTTACTCTGGGTGAAAGTTCATGATTTAAAAATAGCCGAACTGGAAGTGAAATATGACAAAAGCAAATGGCAGCAACTTGATATTGTTAGTGTTCCGCTGAGCTCCTTACCCTGTCTTGTCATCACTGTGCTTCTGCAGTCACCATGATCATCTCAGATACTGACAGTTACAGCTCAACTGTCATCTCTGATGACATAACCATAGATACTTGGAAACAGGGTGATCTGGGCATTGGTTTGTTGTTAACCTTCCCCGGCCTTCCATTTAGTTTCCCCAATCGTCGGCCACACTGAAAATAACGTCTCGGCTCTATTTTATGTTGACTGATTTTGTGTCCCTCAAAGCGTTGCTCCTCACATCACTGGGTGCTGCTGAGTTTTAGGCCACTTCTCCATATAATCCTTTTTACGATTGGCCTGCAGCCCGCAGCGGCGGGCTCCGTTGCACAAAGCCTAAATACTGAATATCATAAAGGAGAGGATCACTTGGCAGCTGGAGGTTTAGCTGGAAGTGAAAAATCCAGGGGGGGGGGCGGTGGCACCCCCCCTTGGGGACGCCAATAACTTCAGCCTTGCACCCCTGTTATTAATGCTGCTGTATCTGCTTTGATATAATTTCTAATGTGCAGGGCACTCTGATGCAGCCACAAAGTCAGGTTCTTACAAAAAAATAGACATCGAAGTACCACTTTATGTAAAAGGCAATTGATCCCTGCTTTAAGCCAATATGCCAATCAGCCTGATATTTACACATGTTGCCTTCAAGTCAGAAACAAAATGGTCCATCCGACTATAAATAGAGCTGTCAGACCATCAGTTTGGTGGGCAGGGTACTCGCCATGTTTGTCCCAGCATACCCTGTCTGTGAAACTCAAAATCAGGCCCTACGTTTCATCCTTTATAATTAAAGACCACATCTTATGTCGCCCTTCTTCTTTGCTCCCTAGATAGCCACATTGTTCATATGTGCACTTGTTCTACAACTAGTGAAAGGTGCTTTGAGTGAAATGGATGTGGAAGGTGCAAGTGACCCTTCCCATAAATCACGCATGTGTTTATGGAGACATATACAAATGTGCTTTTGCACGAGGTAAGAGGCAGCTGTATTCCTTTGGTAGTTAATCACTTTAACGGCATATTTATGGGATGTGTGGACCAGGGCAGTGCAGCAAGTTACCTTGCTGCACCGCCCTGGGTCACAGGGTAAGGGCAGGAATACACCACATTAATCCAATAGGGTGCATTCCTGTCCTTTCCCCCAGTGCTGGCGCCGTTTCCGTGACCGAGCGCAACAACACAACATGATGCAAGGGTGCCTGTGTTGTAGTCAGGATTGTTTTTGTGCAGGAAGGGACACATTCCTGCACAGAAACAATCCCTTCCTGCACAAATACAATCCATAGAGGTGTTTTCCTCTTTCGAAAGAGGAAAAAACGAGGAGAAATAAAGATAGTTCTCATTACGCCTCATCTGGGGAGTCATATCTTTTTGGCGCATTGCCAGGTTTACCAGGTTTGGTACATCTGGGAATGCATCAAAACCCATGGGGTTTGCATGGGAACACCCACTGCGACACCCATGGAATGCCTCCCTTGTACAGAGTAATGCGATGCAGCGATTTGCTCCGCATTGCATTACTCAATATTTATGAAGCCATTCAAATTAAAGAAACTTGCTTGGAGCTTTGCGTTGTGCATGTACCATGTTGCGTGGTTCAAGCATGACGCAAGGCCCTCGTAACTATGCCCCTTAGATTAGAGTGCAAGTGCAATATCGCGCTGGTATTTTTAATCATGTAGATTGCACTGGTGTGGGTGCAGCTTTTAACCAACATAAACTTATTTTTTTTCAAAATGATGCTATTAGTTTCTTCTTATGTGTCTCTCTGGGTTCTATTTATTTGATTTATTACCATTTTGAATTCATCAGGTCGCTAAATGCCATTGCAAGATTGCACAGTCACAATTTGGAGAATTTGGCCCTTATATTGGAACCATGAGATGTATATGTTGCTATATTTCAAATTAGCATTTCTCCAGACTAACACAAAGTGCGATCTGCAGTTTTCCACACATTTTAAGTGCTGAACTAAATAGAAATAGATTTCCTTTAATCACTCGGGCAATTTGTGCTCCAAAAGCAGTCGCCAGCTGTTTTGTCTACAAATAGTCTACGGTTGTTTATTCAACTTTCATGTTAATAGAGCTTTCCAATCAATAGTAAATCATGTTGGTGTACAATTATTGTCCTGGAAATGTTTCCGGAAGCAAATGCTCTCTCCTAAATTACAAGTAAGGTTTAGGACTTTTAGGTCAAACATAACCTCAGGCTCTGTTCAAATAATTTCCCCTGGTGTAATGAGGAAAGGTCAATTGCTAATACAGCACAGACATTACATGTTCAGCTCTGCCAGAAATTTCTAGCTAGCTTTCAATTTCACAAAGAACCTGCCACAATCAGACTCATTGTTACCGAAAAAAATGATGTCCTTTCTTGCTCATTGTCTTTGTGCTTTTGAAATCCAGATTTAAAAATACTAATTCTAAATTCAGGTTCGGACCAGGGCAGGACTAGGAACCCAAAGCAGCCCTGGCAAATTTTGTCAGACCAGCCCCGGTACAGTCCCTAGCGAGTGCATCAAAGCGAGCCCGACCACTACAAAGGGGGCTTTATGGGGATTCTCCACCCCATGAAAATGTAGGGGAAAATGGCTCATTCTCCAACTCATTTGTAATTATATATTCAATTGTATTATTAGGTTTTAAAGCATAGTAAATGATGACCTTGTTGTGCACTAGGATACGACCATATTTGTTGGGGCTCTTCAATGATTCCCGCACTATCACCCTCCAACAGTGTCTTTCACCTCTCCATAGCCCCTCTCTCACGTGTATTTTATTTGTTTTATAGCACCTCTCTTCACCCAGTGTAGAGTGTCGGACCACTTTACATCACACACACACACATACAGAGACAATGAATCATACATGTGTAAATCAGTATATAGAAAATGTTACATAAGGTAAAAGCGACTACAAGGTGTAGGATTCGCATGCCATCCATACTGGCAGGCACTTTTTAAGAGGGCTTGGTCTGTAGAAGTACACACTCAGGATTTCGAACATAACACAGTGGTTAGGGTTGACTGTAATAATAAGAACTTTAGTCTTCCCAAACAAACTTTAGCAACATCAGTATAATGAAAGACTGGCAAAAAAACAAAACTTTATGACCTGTACCACGCATCTTACATGCAGCTCTTTGATCTGTAGTTCATAGCTCACTGTGCTAGATTACGATTGTAACATGAACTGCACAGTAACAAAGAATCTCTGTGAAAAAAGCAGTAACCCACTGAGCTATGCTTATAAAATATTGTTCTTTGATATGCATCATACACGTTCTTTGCAGCAGGCGTATTAACCCTCTGTGCTACCTTAGACGAGTCAAAACTGCCACTAGACAAAACTCCTATCTCTCTGAATAAAGGTACATTAATTACCAGAGTTATCTTGACACTTGCATTCTTGTCCGAAAACTGAAGGATATAGAAGGAACTTTGCAGTACTTTTAAAAATGCTGCACTACTACAAATCCACCCCCCACCCATCCGGCTTCCCAGGGAAACATGCTAGTCCTAGGCGAGGAACATCGTTAAGCGCAGAGGGCCTGGCCCCACCACCTTTTTTCAATCGTGAAGAGTGTCTTTCAGGCTAAGAAACTGTCAGCTTGACAGACACTCTTCATATTCAGATCAAGCAGCTAGGCCCTGTACATGTGCTAAATGCTCAGGAGCCTGTCTGCCTGAGCCGAACCTTATCGGCCTGAAGATTTCTCAGCCCTGTGGGCGTGACCTCCTCAACCTGGAAAAGAACTGCGAGGTAGACTCAGAGCTGGGCACTTCAGTTTTAAGCACTGATGTGCCCAGGCCTGACTGTCCATCAGTTACGCCTTGTCACAGACTGGCATGGGGTCAGCCAGTCTTACTGACCCCACCCCACTCTGTGATAAAATTGGAAAAGGCAGCAGTCCCAACCCTCCCGGGAACTGTGAGGCGTTCCTCTCCGAGAGCTGTAGGGCAGGTAAGTTTTATGTTTTTAATTATTTGGTGTATGCAAGTGTGTATGTATAAATGTATTAATGTTTTGTGAGTGGGTGCTGTGAATGAGTGTGTGTGTGTGTGTGTGTGCATGTTTGTGAATGCATGGATGTGAGTGAGTTTATAAGTGTGTGAGTGTGGCCCGCCCCCTCCCTGCCAAAATAGTTACAGAATAAATTGCTCTTTTTAGCCACTTCTTTTGTCACACCACTTACTGGCCTTGCCCCATGGCACTCAGGATCACAGTTCACATACTTTTTTCTGTAAATGAAGACAGGTGGAAATGTGCCAATTAACAAAATTGCTCCTCTAGGCCATCTTCATTTACAAGAAGCTGAAGACACATTCGCATCCCCCCCACGGAATGCAGCCACACTGTTTGAAGACCCCGATATACCTGATTGTATTCTTCTGGTAGGCTGTGCATGCCCAGGGTATTCACTTACACAGGGTCCTTAATAGTCACCGATATTTCGGGCTCTGTCACGGGGCCTCCCAGGCCCTTACTATCTATTGGGACTACTTGTGGGAGCTGAACCCATGCCAAGGAGGGATCTATTACCTCCATTTTGTCTGTATATGTCTCCTTATATACCTTCTGATAATAGTGATTAATCAACTTGTGGATCTCCTCTAGGGTATGGACCAGGACATTTAGCGGTCCCTTGTTACCAGTGATAGGGCTACTCCGTTTTTGCAGCTGGATCAACCAGGAGAATGACCTACCAACTCTGCTCCCTCTCCAGCCTTTTAATGTTCTCCTTTAGGGCGACTAAGTCCCTTTCTAGGGATCATCGCGCCCCCACTGTTAAACCTGGTAGCCTTAGGGTGGTCTTCCCACCAACTGTTTGCCTTCCTCCTCCATTTTTTCTGACCTCGTTTTTGCTAGCCTTCGGACTTAGCACACTTTGCCACTGCTAACCAGTGCTAAAGTGCTTGTGCTCTGTCCTCTAAACATGGTAAGATTGGCTTATCTCCAATTGGCATATTTAGTTTACTTATAAGTCCCTAATAAAGTGGTATTACATGTGTCCAGGCACTGTAAACTTAATGCTGCTAGAGGGCCTGCAGCACTGATTGTGCTACCCACCTAAGTAGCCCTTTAAACATGTCTCAGGCCTCCCATTGCAGAGGCTCTGCAATGGGAGGCATGAGACATGTTTAAAGGGCTACTTGTGTGCAGTTGTAAAGTGCCATTTCGACCTAGCAAAATAAACCTTTTTCCAGGCCCAAACCTTCCTTTTTAATACATATAAGTCACCCCTAGGGTAGGCCTTGGACAGCCCTGAAGGCAGAGAGCAATGTCTTTACAAAGTTGGACATGTACTTTTAAGTTTTACATGTCCTGGTAGTGAAAAACTCTTACATTCGTTTTTCACTATTGCAAGGCCTATCCTTCCCATAGGATAACATTGGGGTTGACTTATTGCATGTTATAAATGTCATTTTCAATTGGGGAGAGATAACCAGTTCAGGTTTAGTGTTTCTTGAATCAAAATTTTAAATCCTAACTTATGGTGAAGTTGGATTTTAAATTGCCACTTTCAAAGTGCCACTTTTAGAAAGTTGGCATTTCTCTGCCTTATCCATTTAGTTCCTATAGACTGTCTCTGGTCACATGACTGGGTGTAGCTGACAGATGGGCTTTGTGTTTTCCTACTAGACAGCCACACACAACAGAGAGCTTAGGTGGGCCTGGATGGGCCATTACCGGCAGGGTGGGAGGGAAGAGCTGGGCACAGCCCCACTTACACCTGAATAGGATGTACCCTGCCTCCGCACAAAGGGCTGCATAGCCCTCGTAGTTAGTCTAGAGCTAGAACAGGATGCCTGGGGACTTCAAAGGGAAAACTCTAGAAGTTTCTCCTCCATTTCAAAGGCACAACTGGATATAAATACTGGACCTCACACACCATCACTTCAGTACACTTCTGGGCCTGTGGATACTCAGCTAGGAAGAAGGACTGCTGTGCTGCTAAAGGACTGCCACTCTGCTGGACTGCACCTGCATCTCTTGACCTCAGAACCTAGAGCGCCTCCAAGGGCTAGTTGGATGGCCTCCTGATCTGACACCTCAGGGACATAACAAGCTTCCAACCACCCTGCATCTGCATCTAGACTCTGACAGCCGTGAGTCTACCCTGTCAAGTGGTACCACTCCAGTCCTGGACCCTTGATAGTGGGCTTAGGGGTGCTTTGCCAGCCTCTGCAGATCCAGCGGAATCGACGCATCTCTTCTACTGCACGGCGCAACCCCCGCATCACCGACGCATTTCCAACGTTGATCCACGCAACGCTCCACAAACCAGGATTTAAGGTACTCTGTTGAGCAGGCCTAACTTGGCCGGTGCAACCAGATATCCACAGTTGGTGCTTTACGCCTTTTGGCGCTATTTTACGTAAAAACATTAAAATCCAATATCTCCAGTTCTACTAATTGAATATTTGTCATTTTGGTCTTGATTTCTTATTTAGATCAAGATCTATGTGTCTATCCTAGTTTGGGATTATAATGTGTGGTGTTTTCACTGTTTTACTGTTTGAAGTGTTGCACAAATGCTTTACACATTGCCTCTAATTTATGGCTGACTGCTCTGTGCCAAGCTACCAGAGGAATTGAGCATAAGTTAATTTAGGGTTTGCTTGTGACTTCACCCTGAGAAGAATTGTGGTTGCTGCTTGACAAATGTTTCACACCCTTCAACCAGCAACCCAGTTTCTTACACACACCATCTACCCAATGCAGAACCCTTCTATCACAGCGTTAGGAGCATCCCATTCTACGTTGGTGTGGGTGGTTGTGCGCCAACTATGTTTTAAATACTCTGTAAATGAGTCCGCAATGGGGTCTCGGAACATGGGCTTCTGGAGGTGTATGACCCTGAGTTGCCATATCAGTATGGGAGACATCTGTTTACTTCACGGTTCTGTTTTCCAAGGTATCTTTAATTCAGCGCAAAGGTAACCAGGCCACTGCAGACATAAGGCATGTATGTGATAGAAGCGACATTGATTTCATTCTGGCTTCGAGAGATAACCGGTAATTCCATCAGTACTGGAGAAATGTGATTGTATTTTCCTGCATGTGAAGAAAGCCTAGTAGCAGAGTGAAGTAAATTCTTCATGGTGGTGAGTGAGGATGCAGGAGAACTCATCAGTAAAGCATCACTATCATCATTTCTGGATTCAACACATGTCTGAACAACAAGGCATTCACTGTTAGGATGATAGAATATTTTACAGCTTTAGATGCTGAATATTCAATTTGTGTGCCAGAGATAAATTTGAAACCAACCATTGTCTTCACTAATGTAACAGTGGTATTAGTTACCTGCGATTGAATGACTAGTGAGGGGAGGGATTTGCTGAGAGAGAGCACAAGAGTACAATTTAGGAGCACAACCATGTAAGAATTGGCTGATGAAGGCTGATAGCCTGAAACCGGTCCTAGGATGCTTGATTCCGGTCCAGGGAAGACATGGCTTGGCAGTTCGGTCTGGACTGTTCCCATGAGGCACAGGGTCAAGACTGATTTGCATATGGCTATGTCTGAACTGGGGTGGCGTGGTGAAGCAAAATAACGATGGATTAAACCCAGATCTGTGACTGGGGGTGGATGTTTGCCAATGTGCAGCATTCCGTCCATCATCTTGTGTGTTTTGCATTTTGCCCTAAGTGGGAAGGGTATGCCCAGACGTGGGTCCCGTGCTCACTACGCCACTGGAGTCAAGCTATCCTGGCTGATGAAGGCTGATAGCCTGAAACCGGTCCTAGGATGCTTGATTCCGGTCCAGGGAAGACATGGCTTGGCAGTTCGGTCTGGACTGTTCCCATGAGGCACAGGGTCAAGACTGATTTGCATATGGCTATGTCTGAACTGGGGTGGCGTGGCGTGGTGAAGCAAAATAACGATGGATTAAACCCAGATCTGTGACTGGGGGTGGATGTTTGCCAATGTGCAGCATTCCGTCCATCATCTTGTGTGTTTTGCATTTTGCCCTAAGTGGGAAGGGTATGCCCAGACGTGGGTCCCGTGCTCACTACGCCACTGGAGTCAAGCTATCCTGGCTGATGAAGGCTGATAGCCTGAAACCGGTCCTAGGATGCTTGATTCCGGTCCAGGGAAGACATGGCTTGGCAGTTCGGTCTGGACTGTTCCCATGAGGCACAGGGTCAAGACTGATTTGCATATGGCTATGTCTGAACTGGGGTGGCGTGGTGAAGCAAAATAACGATGGATTAAACCCAGATCTGTGACTGGGGGTGGATGTTTGCCAATGTGCAGCATTCCGTCCATCATCTTGTGTGTTTTGCATTTTGCCCTAAGTGGGAAGGGTATGCCCAGACGTGGGTCCCGTGCTCACTACGCCACTGGAGTCAAGCTATCCTGGCTGATGAAGGCTGATAGCCTGAAACCGGTCCTAGGATGCTTGATTCCGGTCCAGGGAAGACATGGCTTGGCAGTTCGGTCTGGACTGTTCCCATGAGGCACAGGGTCAAGACTGATTTGCATATGGCTATGTCTGAACTGGGGTGGCGTGGTGAAGCAAAATAACGATGGATTAAACCCAGATCTGTGACTGGGGGTGGATGTTTGCCAATGTGCAGCATTCCATCCATCATCTTGTGTGTTTTGCATTTTGCCCTAAGTGGGAAGGGTATGCCCAGACGTGGGTCCCGTGCTCACTACGCCACTGGAGTCAAGCTATCCTGGCTGATGAAGGCTGATAGCCTGAAACCGGTCCTAGGATGCTTGATTCCGGTCCAGGGAAGACATGGCTTGGCAGTTCGGTCTGGACTGTTCCCATGAGGCACAGGGTCAAGACTGATTTGCATATGGCTATGTCTGAACTGGGGTGGCGTGGTGAAGCAAAATAACGATGGATTAAACCCAGATCTGTGACTGGAGGTGGATGTTTGCCAATGTGCAGCATTCCGTCCATCATCTTGTGTGTTTTGCATTTTGCCCTAAGTGGGAAGGGTATGCCCAGACGTGGGTCCCGTGCTCACTACGCCACTGGAGTCAAGCTATCCTGGCTGATGAAGGCTGATAGCCTGAAACCGGTCCTAGGATGCTTGATTCCGGTCCAGGGAAGACATGGCTTGGCAGTTCGGTCTGGACTGTTCCCATGAGGCACAGGGTCAAGACTGATTTGCATATGGCTATGTCTGAACTGGGGTGGCGTGGTGAAGCAAAATAACGATGGATTAAACCCAGATCTGTGACTGGGGGTGGATGTTTGCCAATGTGCAGCATTCCGTCCATCATCTTGTGTGTTTTGCATTTTGCCCTAAGTGGGAAGGGTATGCCCAGACGTGGGTCCCGTGCTCACTACGCCACTGGAGTCAAGCTATCCTGGCTGATGAAGGCTGATAGCCTGAAACCGGTCCTAGGATGCTTGATTCCGGTCCAGGGAAGACATGGCTTGGCAGTTCGGTCTGGACTGTTCCCATGAGGCACAGGGTCAAGACTGATTTGCATATGGCTATGTCTGAACTGGGGTGGCGTGGTGAAGCAAAATAACGATGGATTAAACCCAGATCTGTGACTGGGGGTGGATGTTTGCCAATGTGCAGCATTCCGTCCATCATCTTGTGTGTTTTGCATTTTGCCCTAAGTGGGAAGGGTATGCCCAGACGTGGGTCCCGTGCTCACTACGCCACTGGAGTCAAGCTATCCTGGCTGATGAAGGCTGATAGCCTGAAACCGGTCCTAGGATGCTTGATTCCGGTCCAGGGAAGACATGGCTTGGCAGTTCGGTCTGGACTGTTCCCATGAGGCACAGGGTCAAGACTGATTTGCATATGGCTATGTCTGAACTGGGGTGGCGTGGTGAAGCAAAATAACGATGGATTAAACCCAGATCTGTGACTGGGGGTGGATGTTTGCCAATGTGCAGCATTCCGTCCATCATCTTGTGTGTTTTGCATTTTGCCCTAAGTGGGAAGGGTATGCCCAGACGTGGGTCCCGTGCTCACTACGCCACTGGAGTCAAGCTATCCTGGCTGATGAAGGCTGATAGCCTGAAACCGGTCCTAGGATGCTTGATTCCGGTCCAGGGAAGACATGGCTTGGCAGTTCGGTCTGGACTGTTCCCATGAGGCACAGGGTCAAGACTGATTTGCATATGGCTATGTCTGAACTGGGGTGGCGTGGTGAAGCAAAATAACGATGGATTAAACCCAGATCTGTGACTGGGGGTGGATGTTTGCCAATGTGCAGCATTCCGTCCATCATCTTGTGTGTTTTGCATTTTGCCCTAAGTGGGAAGGGTATGCCCAGACGTGGGTCCCGTGCTCACTACGCCACTGGAGTCAAGCTATCCTGGCTGATGAAGGCTGATAACCTGAAACCGGTCCTAGGATGCTTGATTCCGGTCCAGGGAAGACATGGCTTGGCAGTTCGGTCTGGACTGTTCCCATGAGGCACAGGGTCAAGACTGATTTGCATATGGCTATGTCTGAACTGGGGTGGCGTGGTGAAGCAAAATAACGATGGATTAAACCCAGATCTGTGACTGGGGGTGGATGTTTGCCAATGTGCAGCATTCCGTCCATCATCTTGTGTGTTTTGCATTTTGCCCTAAGTGGGAAGGGTATGCCCAGACGTGGGTCCCGTGCTCACTACGCCACTGGAGTCAAGCTATCCTGGCTGATGAAGGCTGATAGCCTGAAACCGGTCCTAGGATGCTTGATTCCGGTCCAGGGAAGACATGGCTTGGCAGTTCGGTCTGGACTGTTCCCATGAGGCACAGGGTCAAGACTGATTTGCATATGGCTATGTCTGAACTGGGGTGGCGTGGTGAAGCAAAATAACGATGGATTAAACCCAGATCTGTGACTGGGGGTGGATGTTTGCCAATGTGCAGCATTCCGTCCATCATCTTGTGTGTTTTGCATTTTGCCCTAAGTGGGAAGGGTATGCCCAGATGTGGGTCCCGTGCTCACTACGCCACTGGAGTCAAGCTATCCTGGCTGATGAAGGCTGATAGTCTGAAACCGGTCCTAGGATGCTTGATTCCGGTCCAGGGAAGACATGGCTTGGCAGTTCGGTCTGGACTGTTCCCATGAGGCACAGGGTCAAGACTGATTTGCATATGGCTATGTCTGAACTGGGGTGGCGTGGTGAAGCAAAATAACGATGGATTAAACCCAGATCTGTGACTGGGGGTGGATGTTTGCCAATGTGCAGCATTCCGTCCATCATCTTGTGTGTTTTGCATTTTGCCCTAAGTGGGAAGGGTATGCCCACGCGTGGGTCCCGTGCTCACTACGCCACTGGAGTCAAGCTATCCTGGCTGATGAAGGCTGATAGCCTGAAACCGGTCCTAGGATGCTTGATTCCGGTCCAGGGTTGACATGGCT
This sequence comes from Calotriton arnoldi, assembly GCA_963921515.1. Classification (NCBI taxonomy): domain Eukaryota; kingdom Metazoa; phylum Chordata; class Amphibia; order Caudata; family Salamandridae; genus Calotriton; species Calotriton arnoldi. The sequence continues at coordinate 333,393 of CAWUFW010002583.1, forward strand.
TGGCAGTTCGGTCTGGACTGTTCCCATGAGGCACAGGGTCAAGACTGATTTGCATATGGCTATGTCTGAACTGGGGTGGCGTGGTGAAGCAAAATAACGATGGATTAAACCCAGATCTGTGACTGGGGGTGGATGTTTGCCAATGTGCAGCATTCCGTCCATCATCTTGTGTGTTTTGCATTTTGCCCTAAGTGGGAAGGGTATGCCCAGACGTGGGTCCCGTGCTCACTACGCCACTGGAGTCAAGCTATCCTGGCTGATGAAGGCTGATAGCCTGAAACCGGTCCTAGGATGCTTGATTCCGGTCCAGGGAAGACATGGCTTGGCAGTTCGGTCTGGACTGTTCCCATGAGGCACAGGGTCAAGACTGATTTGCATATGGCTATGTCTGAACTGGGGTGGCGTGGTGAAGCAAAATAACGATGGATTAAACCCAGATCTGTGACTGGGGGTGGATGTTTGCCAATGTGCAGCATTCCGTCCATCATCTTGTGTGTTTTGCATTTTGCCCTAAGTGGGAAGGGTATGCCCAGACGTGGGTCCCGTGCTCACTACGCCACTGGAGTCAAGCTATCCTGGCTGATGAAGGCTGATAGCCTGAAACTGGTCCTAGGATGCTTGATTCCGGTCCAGGGAAGACATGGCTTGGCAGTTCGGTCTGGACTGTTCCCATGAGGCACAGGGTCAAGACTGATTTGCATATGGCTATGTCTGAACTGGGGTGGCGTGGTGAAGCAAAATAACGATGGATTAAACCCAGATCTGTGACTGGGGGTGGATGTTTGCCAATGTGCAGCATTCCGTCCATCATCTTGTGTGTTTTGCATTTTGCCCTAAGTGGGAAGGGTATGCCCAGACGTGGGTCCCGTGCTCACTACGCCACTGGAGTCAAGCTATCCTGGCTGATGAAGGCTGATAGCCTGAAACCGGTCCTAGGATGCTTGATTCCGGTCCAGGGAAGACATGGCTTGGCAGTTCGGTCTGGACTGTTCCCATGAGGCACAGGGTCAAGACTGATTTGCATATGGCTATGTCTGAACTGGGGTGGCGTGGTGAAGCAAAATAACGATGGATTAAACCCAGATCTGTGACTGGGGGTGGATGTTTGCCAATGTGCAGCATTCCGTCCATCATCTTGTGTGTTTTGCATTTTGCCCTAAGTGGGAAGGGTATGCCCAGACGTGGGTCCCGTGCTCACTACGCCACTGGAGTCAAGCTATCCTGGCTGATGAAGGCTGATAGCCTGAAACCGGTCATAGGATGCTTGATTCCGGTCCAGGGAAGACATGGCTTGGCAGTTCGGTCTGGACTGTTCCCATGAGGCACAGGGTCAAGACTGATTTGCATATGGCTATGTCTGAACTGGGGTGGCGTGGTGAAGCAAAATAACGATGGATTAAACCCAGATCTGTGACTGGGGGTGGATGTTTGCCAATGTGCAGCATTCCGTCCATCATCTTGTGTGTTTTGCATTTTGCCCTAAGTGGGAAGGGTATGCCCAGACGTGGGTCCCGTGCTCACTACGCCACTGGAGTCAAGCTATCCTGGCTGATGAAGGCTGATAGCCTGAAACCGGTCCTAGGATGCTTGATTCCGGTCCAGGGAAAACATGGCTTGGCAGTTCGGTCTGGACTGTTCCCATGAGGCACAGGGTCAAGACTGATTTGCATATGGCTATGTCTGAACTGGGGTGGCGTGGTGAAGCAAAATAACGATGGATTAAACCCAGATCTGTGACTGGGGGTGGATGTTTGCCAATGTGCAGCATTCCGTCCATCATCTTATGTGTTTTGCATTTTGCCCTAAGTGGGAAGGGTATGCCCAGACGTGGGTCCCGTGCTCACTACGCCACTGGAGTCAAGCTATCCTGGCTGATGAAGGCTGATAGCCTGAAACCGGTCCTAGGATGCTTGATTCCGGTCCAGGGAAGACATGGCTTGGCAGTTCGGTCTGGACTGTTCCCATGAGGCGCAGGGTCAAGACTGATTTGCATATGGCTATGTCTGAACTGGGGTGGCATGGTGAAGCAAAATAACGATGGATTAAACCCAGATCTGTGACTGGGGGTGGATGTTTGCCAATGTGCAGCATTCCGTCCATCATCTTGTGTGTTTTGCATTTTGCCCTAAGTGGGAAGGGTATGCCCAGACGTGGGTCCCGTGCTCACTACGCCACTGGAGTCAAGCTATCCTGGCTGATGAAGGCTGATAGCCTGAAACCGGTCCTAGGATGCTTGATTCCGGTCCAGGGAAGACATGGCTTGGCAGTTCGGTCTGGACTGTTCCCATGAGGCACAGGGTCAAGACTGATTTGCATATGGCTATCTCTGAACTGGGGTGGCGTGGTGAAGCAAAATAACGATGGATTAAACCCAGATCTGTGACTGGGGGTGGATGTTTGCCAATGTGCAGCATTCCGTCCATCATCTTGTGTGTTTTGCATTTTGCCCTAAGTGGGAAGGGTATGCCCAGACGTGGGTCCCGTGCTCACTACGCCACTGGAGTCAAGCTATCCTGGCTGATGAAGGCTGATAGCCTGAAACCGGTCCTAGGATGCTTGATTCCGGTCCAGGGAAGACATGGCTTGGCAGTTCGGTCTGGACTGTTCCCATGAGGCACAGGGTCAAGACTGATTTGCATATGGCTATGTCTGAACTGGGGTGGCGTGGTGAAGCAAAATAACGATGGATTAAACCCAGATCTGTGACTGGGGGTGGATGTTTGCCAATGTGCAGCATTCCGTCCATCATCTTGTGTGTTTTGCATTTTGCCCTAAGTGGGAAGGGTATGCCCAGACGTGGGTCCCGTGCTCACTACGCCACTGGAGTCAAGCTATCCTGGCTGATGAAGGCTGATAGCCTGAAACCGGTCCTAGGATGCTTGATTCCGGTCCAGGGAAGACATGGCTTGGCAGTTCGGTCTGGACTGTTCCCATGAGGCACAGGGTCAAGACTGATTTGCATATGGCTATGTCTGAACTGGGGTGGCGTGGTGAAGCAAAATAACGATGGATTAAACCCAGATCTGTGACTGGGGGTGGATGTTTGCCAATGTGCAGCATTCCGTCCATCATCTTGTGTGTTTTGCATTTTGCCCTAAGTGGGAAGGGTATGCCCAGATGTGGGTCCCGTGCTCACTACGCCACTGGAGTCAAGCTATCCTGGCTGATGAAGGCTGATAGTCTGAAACCGGTCCTAGGATGCTTGATTCCGGTCCAGGGAAGACATGGCTTGGCAGTTCGGTCTGGACTGTTCCCATGAGGCACAGGGTCAAGACTGATTTGCATATGGCTATGTCTGAACTGGGGTGGCGTGGTGAAGCAAAATAACGATGGATTAAACCCAGATCTGTGACTGGGGGTGGATGTTTGCCAATGTGCAGCATTCCGTCCATCATCTTGTGTGTTTTGCATTTTGCCCTAAGTGGGAAGGGTATGCCCAGACGTGGGTCCCGTGCTCACTACGCCACTGGAGTCAAGCTATCCTGGCTGATGAAGGCTGATAGCCTGAAACCGGTCCTAGGATGCTTGATTCCGGTCCAGGGTTGACATGGCTTGGCAGTTCGGTCTGGACTGTTCCCATGAGGCACAGGGTCAAGACTGATTTGCATATGGCTATGTCTGAACTGGGGTGGCGTGGTGAAGCAAAATAACGATGGATTAAACCCAGATCTGTGACTGGGGGTGGATGTTTGCCAATGTGCAGCATTCCGTCCATCATCTTGTGTGTTTTGCATTTTGCCCTAAGTGGGAAGGGTATGCCCAGACGTGGGTCCCGTGCTCACTACGCCACTGGAGTCAAGCTATCCTGGCTGATGAAGGCTGATAGCCTGAAACCGGTCCTAGGATGCTTGATTCCGGTCCAGGGAAGACATGGCTTGGCAGTTCGGTCTGGACTGTTCCCATGAGGCACAGGGTCAAGACTGATTTGCATATGGCTATGTCTGAACTGGGGTGGCGTGGTGAAGCAAAATAACGATGGATTAAACCCAGATCTGTGACTGGGGGTGGATGTTTGCCAATGTGCAGCATTCCGTCCATCATCTTGTGTGTTTTGCATTTTGCCCTAAGTGGGAAGGGTATGCCCAGACGTGGGTCCCGTGCTCACTACGCCACTGGAGTCAAGCTATCCTGGCTGATGAAGGCTGATAGCCTGAAACTGGTCCTAGGATGCTTGATTCCGGTCCAGGGAAGACATGGCTTGGCAGTTCGGTCTGGACTGTTCCCATGAGGCACAGGGTCAAGACTGATTTGCATATGGCTATGTCTGAACTGGGGTGGCGTGGTGAAGCAAAATAACGATGGATTAAACCCAGATCTGTGACTGGGGGTGGATGTTTGCCAATGTGCAGCATTCCGTCCATCATCTTGTGTGTTTTGCATTTTGCCCTAAGTGGGAAGGGTATGCCCAGACGTGGGTCCCGTGCTCACTACGCCACTGGAGTCAAGCTATCCTGGCTGATGAAGGCTGATAGCCTGAAACCGGTCCTAGGATGCTTGATTCCGGTCCAGGGAAGACATGGCTTGGCAGTTCGGTCTGGACTGTTCCCATGAGGCACAGGGTCAAGACTGATTTGCATATGGCTATGTCTGAACTGGGGTGGCGTGGTGAAGCAAAATAACGATGGATTAAACCCAGATCTGTGACTGGGGGTGGATGTTTGCCAATGTGCAGCATTCCGTCCATCATCTTGTGTGTTTTGCATTTTGCCCTAAGTGGGAAGGGTATGCCCAGACGTGGGTCCCGTGCTCACTACGCCACTGGAGTCAAGCTATCCTGGCTGATGAAGGCTGATAGCCTGAAACCGGTCATAGGATGCTTGATTCCGGTCCAGGGAAGACATGGCTTGGCAGTTCGGTCTGGACTGTTCCCATGAGGCACAGGGTCAAGACTGATTTGCATATGGCTATGTCTGAACTGGGGTGGCGTGGTGAAGCAAAATAACGATGGATTAAACCCAGATCTGTGACTGGGGGTGGATGTTTGCCAATGTGCAGCATTCCGTCCATCATCTTGTGTGTTTTGCATTTTGCCCTAAGTGGGAAGGGTATGCCCAGACGTGGGTCCCGTGCTCACTACGCCACTGGAGTCAAGCTATCCTGGCTGATGAAGGCTGATAGCCTGAAACCGGTCCTAGGATGCTTGATTCCGGTCCAGGGAAAACATGGCTTGGCAGTTCGGTCTGGACTGTTCCCATGAGGCACAGGGTCAAGACTGATTTGCATATGGCTATGTCTGAACTGGGGTGGCGTGGTGAAGCAAAATAACGATGGATTAAACCCAGATCTGTGACTGGGGGTGGATGTTTGCCAATGTGCAGCATTCCGTCCATCATCTTATGTGTTTTGCATTTTGCCCTAAGTGGGAAGGGTATGCCCAGACGTGGGTCCCGTGCTCACTACGCCACTGGAGTCAAGCTATCCTGGCTGATGAAGGCTGATAGCCTGAAACCGGTCCTAGGATGCTTGATTCCGGTCCAGGGAAGACATGGCTTGGCAGTTCGGTCTGGACTGTTCCCATGAGGCGCAGGGTCAAGACTGATTTGCATATGGCTATGTCTGAACTGGGGTGGCATGGTGAAGCAAAATAACGATGGATTAAACCCAGATCTGTGACTGGGGGTGGATGTTTGCCAATGTGCAGCATTCCGTCCATCATCTTGTGTGTTTTGCATTTTGCCCTAAGTGGGAAGGGTATGCCCAGACGTGGGTCCCGTGCTCACTACGCCACTGGAGTCAAGCTATCCTGGCTGATGAAGGCTGATAGCCTGAAACCGGTCCTAGGATGCTTGATTCCGGTCCAGGGAAGACATGGCTTGGCAGTTCGGTCTGGACTGTTCCCATGAGGCACAGGGTCAAGACTGATTTGCATATGGCTATCTCTGAACTGGGGTGGCGTGGTGAAGCAAAATAACGATGGATTAAACCCAGATCTGTGACTGGGGGTGGATGTTTGCCAATGTGCAGCATTCCGTCCATCATCTTGTGTGTTTTGCATTTTGCCCTAAGTGGGAAGGGTATGCCCAGACGTGGGTCCCGTGCTCACTACGCCACTGGAGTCAAGCTATCCTGGCTGATGAAGGCTGATAGCCTGAAACCGGTCCTAGGATGCTTGATTCCGGTCCAGGGAAGACATGGCTTGGCAGTTCGGTCTGGACTGTTCCCATGAGGCACAGGGTCAAGACTGATTTGCATATGGCTATGTCTGAACTGGGGTGGCGTGGTGAAGCAAAATAACGATGGATTAAACCCAGATCTGTGACTGGGGGTGGATGTTTGCCAATGTGCAGCATTCCGTCCATCATCTTGTGTGTTTTGCATTTTGCCCTAAGTGGGAAGGGTATGCCCAGACGTGGGTCCCGTGCTCACTACGCCACTGGAGTCAAGCTATCCTGGCTGATGAAGGCTGATAGCCTGAAACCGGTCCTAGGATGCTTGATTCCGGTCCAGGGAAGACATGGCTTGGCAGTTCGGTCTGGACTGTTCCCATGAGGCACAGGGTCAAGACTGATTTGCATATGGCTATGTCTGAACTGGGGTGGCGTGGTGAAGCAAAATAACGATGGATTAAACCCAGATCTGTGACTGGGGGTGGATGTTTGCCAATGTGCAGCATTCCGTCCATCATCTTGTGTGTTTTGCATTTTGCCCTAAGTGGGAAGGGTATGCCCAGACGTGGGTCCCGTGCTCACTACGCCACTGGAGTCAAGCTATCCTGGCTGATGAAGGCTGATAGCCTGAAACCGGTCCTAGGATGCTTGATTCCGGTCCAGGGAAGACATGGCTTGGCAGTTCGGTCTGGACTGTTCCCATGAGGCACAGGGTCAAGACTGATTTGCATATGGCTATGTCTGAACTGGGGTGGCGTGGTGAAGCAAAATAACGATGGATTAAACCCAGATCTGTGACTGGGGGTGGATCTTTGCCAATGTGCAGCATTCCGTCCATCATCTTGTGTGTTTTGCATTTTGCCCTAAGTGGGAAGGGTATGCCCAGACGTGGGTCCCGTGCTCACTACGCCACTGGAGTCAAGCTATCCTGGCTGATGAAGGCTGATAGCCTGAAACCGGTCCTAGGATGCTTGATTCCGGTCCAGGGAAGACAAGGCTTGGCAGTTCGGTCTGGACTGTTCCCATGAGGCACAGGGTCAAGACTGATTTGCATATGGCTATGTCTGAACTGGGGTGGCGTGGTGAAGCAAAATAACGATGGATTAAACCCAGATCTGTGACTGGGGGTGGATGTTTGCCAATGTGCAGCATTCCGTCCATCATCTTGTGTGTTTTGCATTTTGCCCTAAGTGGGAAGGGTATGCCCAGATGTGGGTCCCGTGCTCACTACGCCACTGGAGTCAAGCTATCCTGGCTGATGAAGGCTGATAGCCTGAAACCGGTCCTAGGATGCTTGATTCCGGTCCAGGGAAGACATGGCTTGGCAGTTCGGTCTGGACTGTTCCCATGAGGCACAGGGTCAAGACTGATTTGCATATGGCTATGTCTGAACTGGGGTGGCGTGGTGAAGCAAAATAACGATGGATTAAACCCAGATCTGTGACTGGGGGTGGATGTTTGCCAATGTGCAGCATTCCGTCCATCATCTTGTGTGTTTTGCATTTTGCCCTAAGTGGGAAGGGTATGCCCAGACGTGGGTCCCATGCTCACTACGCCACTGGAGTCAAGCTATCCTGGCTGATGAAGGCTGATAGCCTGAAACCGGTCCTAGGATGCTTGATTCCGGTCCAGGGAAGACATGGCTTGGCAGTTCGGTCTGGACTGTTCCCATGAGGCACAGGGTCAAGACTGATTTGCATATGGCTATGTCTGAACTGGGGTGGCGTGGTGAAGCAAAATAACGATGGATTAAACCCAGATCTGTGACTGGGGGTGGATGTTTGCCAATGTGCAGCATTCCGTCCATCATCTTGTGTGTTTTGCATTTTGCCCTAAGTGGGAAGGGTATGCCCAGACGTGGGTCCCGTGCTCACTACGCCACTGGAGTCAAGCTATCCTGGCTGATGAAGGCTGATAGCCTGAAACCGGTCCTAGGATGCTTGATTCCGGTCCAGGGAAGACATGGCTTGGCAGTTCGGTCTGGACTGTTCCCATGAGGCACAGGGTCAAGACTGATTTGCATATGGCTATGTCTGAACTGGGGTGGCGTGGTGAAGCAAAATAACGATGGATTAAACCCAGATCTGTGACTGGGGGTGGATGTTTGCCAATGTGCAGCATTCCGTCCATCATCTTGTGTGTTTTGCATTTTGCCCTAATTGGGAAGGGTATGCCCAGACGTGGGTCCCGTGCTCACTACGCCACTGGAGTCAAGCTATCCTGGCTGATGAAGGCTGATAGCCTGAAACCGGTCCTAGGATGCTTGATTCCGGTCCAGGGAAGACATGGCTTGGCAGTTCGGTCTGGACTGTTCCCATGAGGCACAGGGTCAAGACTGATTTGCATATGGCTATGTCTGAACTGGGGTGGCGTGGTGAAGCAAAATAACGATGGATTAAACCCAGATCTGTGACTGGGGGTGGATGTTTGCCAATGTGCAGCATTCCGTCCATCATCTTGTGTGTTTTGCATAAATTTGAAACCAACCATTGTCTTCACTAATGTAACAGTGGTATTAGTTACCTGCGATTGAATGACTAGTGAGGGGAGGGATTTGCTGAGAGAGAGCACAAGAGTACAATTTAGGAGCACAACCATGTAAGAATTGTCAATAATACCCTGGCAAGAAATATCTTGTTCTCCAGATTGACTGGTGTTTGAATGCTTCATCAGCCACCAAAGCAGGACGAAACAACAATTCTTACCTGACAATTTGTTGAGGAGGTGAGTTCATAGGGACTATGCATATTCAAGGATGTAGAAGGTGCTTGTCTCCTTCACAGCAGTATGTTCCAGGTGATATATGTGGCATAAGGCATTCCACCATAGTGAGTAGTGGGAGGAGAGATCCAAGTCCCTCCATTTAATCAAACATTTTGGACAGCGATGGCTAACATTAGGTTCTAAAGTCTGCTGTTAGCATCATCAGCCAACTTATTAGGGCAAAGTGTGGTTAAAAATCAAACTAAGGTGTCAGAGATGCTGATAGCTAACATTACATTGATCGTGTTTAGGATTTGGACCAGTTGTGGGCGAGCGATGGCTAGAAAAATACCAAGTGCTCTAGGGAAGCTTATTTGCTGTGGTGTCCCCAGTATTAATTAGATCCGAGAATGACTGACTTATGTAAGACAGGCAATTCACAAAGGGATTTTCTACTGTAGACATATATTTACAGCCAAAAGTATCTTATTCATCTCTGCGAGTAATTCACAAAAGTATTCCTAGCAGGTATAAATGTATTTACCAAACACAAGGAGATGATGGACGGAGTGCTGAAACTTTTCAGACACTCACCCCGAATCACAGAACTGGGTTGAATCCATCATCGTTCTTTAGATCACTTCGCCACCCCAGTTCAGACCCAGCCATATGCAAATCAGTCTTGACCCTGTGCCTCATGGGAACAGTCTAGCCTGAACTGCCAAGCCAGGTCTTCCCTGGACTGGAAACAAGCATCCTGGGACCAGTTTTGGAGTAACACCCTCATCAGTCAGGCTAGCATGAATCCAGTGGCAAAGTGAGTAAGGGACCCACGTCTGGGCATACACTGCCAACTTAGGGCGAAAAAAGCAAACACAAGGAGATGAATGGCAGAGCACTGAAACTTTTCAGACACTCACCCCCAGTCACAGATCTGGGTTGAATCCATCATCGTTCTTTAGCTCACTTCACCACCCAAGTTCAGACTCAGCCATATGCAAATCAGTCTTGACCCTGTGACTCATGGGAACAGTCCAGCCCAAACTGCCAAGCCAGGTTTTCCCTGGACCAAAGACAAGCATCTTGGGCAGGTTTCGGGGTAAAACCCTCATCAGCCAGGCTAGCTTGAATCCAGTGGCAAAGTGAGAAAGGGAACCACGTCTGGGCATACCCTACCAACTTAGGGCGAACAAAGCAAACACAAGGAGATGAAGGACAGATGGCTGAAACTTTTCAGACACTCACCCCCAGTCACAGATTTGGGTTGAATCCATCATCTTTCTTTAGCTCACTTCGCCACCCCAGTTTAGACCCAGCCATATGCAAATCAGTCTTGACCCTGTGCCTCATGGGAACAGTCCTGCCCGAGTTGCCAAGCCAGGTCTTGCCTGGACTGGAAACAAGCACCCTGGGACAGGTTTAGGGGTAACACCCCTCATCAGCCAGGCTAGCTTGAATCCAGTGTCAAAGTGAGCAAGGGACCCACGTCTGGGCATACCCTGCCAACTTCCGACAAACAAAGCAAACACAAGGAGATGATGGCCAGAGCACTGAAATGTTTCAGACACTCATCCCCCAGTCACAGATCTGGGTTGAATCCATCATCATCATAAATGCATTTACCACCAAGGATGTAGAGAAAGATACAGTACTAATTGATGTAGGAAATTGGGTTGTTGGTTGAGTGGGGTGTTAACCCTGCTCAAGCAACAGCCACAATCCTTGTCAGAGTAATTCACAAAAGTCACTAAATTAACTTGTGCTTAACCCTCTGGTAGCTTGGCATAAAAGCAGTCATGGTTAACTTAGAGGCACTGTGTAAAGTATCAATGCAGCACACAAACAGTAATAAAGTTAAAACACAAGAAAAATCACACACCAATTTAGAAACATAGAGTAGATTTTAATAAATTATTTGACATTAAAATGACAAAAATCCGTAGATCCAGAGTTATGAATTTTTAAAGTTTAAGGTAAAAACCAGCTCCTAAAAGAACAAAGCACCAACCACGGACATCTAGCTGCACGAGAACGGGTCAAAGTTGAAAAAATATGGCTGATCACGATGAAGTGCAGGTCAGATACAAACAGTGGATTGGGCTCGTTCTGCGCTTACCCTCAGACTTGGAAGCAATTCCCGGAAAGACATCTCTGAGAAGGTAGAAGTTTAGCGGTCCAAGGCTACAGGTGATGTCCAAGGAGGAGGCATCGTAGTCGGGGAGTCTCTGTAAGAGGTGACAGTGAAGATTTCTATGTTCGGACTACTCTTTTTTGGAAGTCAAAAATCTCCAGCGAGACGAAGCTGGAAGCTGTAGCTGACAAGAGTTTTACGAGGCAGGATACCCTTTTGGCGATGGACCGCTGAACAGGAGTTTCTGCTGCGGAGAAGTAAGTCAGACCAACCGGCAATGCACCATGGGTGGATAGGCATGCAGGTTGGTCCTGGTCTCCTCTCAGTTCTCAGAGCAGTTTTTATCCAAACATTTTCTAAGCTCCAAGTTTTGGATTTTGGCTCTCTGGGCACCCTTAACACCACCACCATGGACCCAGGACTTTAGGGACACCACTTGGGGTTTAGTACTCACTCAGGCTGGGTCCAGAGGTTGGATCAGGATGGTTGGAGCCCTTCTCGTCCCTGAGGCTCTGATCAGGGGGCCAGCCAACTAGCCTTCGGAGTCACTCTGGTAGTCCTAGGTCCAAGCAGTGGAACAGGGCTCAAGCCGCAGGGCAGGCCCCTTAGGGTTCAAAGCAGGCTACAGGCAAAAAAGCAGTTCTTCCAGGTGCAGCAAAGCAGTCTTGTACAGTACACAGCTGGCCGTCCTCTGAGAGCCCTTCCACAGGTGCAGGAAGTGAACTGAAGAGTGAAGGTCTTATTTTTATACCTAGTGCCTTCTTTGAAGTAGTAGAAGTTTCTAGAAAGTTTCCTTTGAAGTTCTTGACATTTCCTGCCTTTCCTGCACTGGCTGCTGACTGACGGCATGAACAATGCAGGGGTGACAAGTCCTTTGTGTGAAGGCAGTGCACAACCTATCATGTTGGGTGTTTGGACAAAATAAAGGAAAATAAGTGTTGTGAAATAAAAATATTGTATAAAGAATATTGGAATGTTAAAAATATTGCTGTATGGGAGAGGTAGGCCTCACAGTAGTGAAAAATGAATTTAGAAGTTTTTCACTACCAGACTATGTAAAACTTCAAAGTACAGCGCTGGGCCTTACAACGTAATCTCTTAGCCAAGTCATCAAGGATTCTTCCCCATTGGTCATATAGACCTTTGATACCTGACATGAAGTATGGAAAGGGAGAAAACATCAACAATACATTTCGAACTTGTGAAGCACATGTCACTCACTCCACAATAAGGACCAGGAATCACTAAATAGAGTTAAAGGGTTTTATTAAGATTACCAATCAATCCAGTAAATATGCAAGTGAAAAGTAAATTCAATAGGTACAATAGAACAAGTGAAATATCTCAGTTGATTGAGACGCAACTGAATGAGATACAGAATTGCGATAGCCACAACTGTACAGTAACAAATATAAGAGAACAGATGTTCCATAAAGAAACTTCCGTCTCTATCTTAAACATAAGTCTGATGTAGGGTCATCTATCAATGGTCTCTAATTCTGGAGCATAAAGAAGGCAGTTCAGACTTCAGCAGAAGTTCCATGAAAAAGGAAATAAGTGTTTAGCATAAAGCTTTACACTTGCAAGAATAGGGCAAGCAGAAAGTCTTTGAATTCCCGACTCATCGGAATGAGACTGCTGTTCTCAGCCTTAACATCTTCCCATCCTTTTACAAGATGAACGGAAGGAATTCTTTCAACCATTGTTTCTCACGTCCAATCCCAACTTTCTCTCAGGCCTCCCTATCAGCCACCTAATACAGACAATAAACCTTTCTCTAACTAACAAAATAATAAACCTGCAAGAAACGGAAAACATGCTGACAAGCAAAATGCATTTCAACTGAGGCCTGTAGATAGGCTAACTTTAGTTAAGCCTTTAGGGCCTCTTTTATGGGAATTTGATGTAGGGTAGTGCAGCAAGTCGCCTTGCTACACTGCCCTACACCAAAGTGAAAGGGCAGGAATGCATCGTATTTATCTAATACGGTGTATTCCTTTCCTTTCCCCCAGCACTGGTGCCATTTCGGCAACCTAGCGCCAACTCAGACCCCCTTGCAGCATGGTGCATGGATTCCTGTGTTGTCGGCAGGATTATTTTTGTGCAGGGAAGGGCACCTTCCTGCAAAAAAAAACAATCCTGAGAGTCGTTTTCCTCTTTCCATGTGTGCTGCAGAATATAGGAAGAAAGGGTGTTAGATATTTTAAAGTGTTGATTGATTTCATACATAGATATAATTGCTTTTATCGCATGATTAATGAACTATAATGTCATTTGTTTTTATCTGTATCATTTTATTGTTTGTATGTGGTATATTTTAATGAATTTAAAATGTATTAATATGTTTTTATTCACCTTTTTATGTAAATTGTTCACTGTGGTGTACTTTTATGGCTTTGGTTAGCCGAATAAAGTGGTTTGACTTGCATCACACATGGAAAGAGGAATAAACGAGGAGAAAAAAAGTTATTTTTCTTCGTTATGCCTCACCTCAGGAGGAGTAAGGATTTGGCGCTTCCTCAGGTTTACATGGTCCTATAAATCTGAGGAAACATCGGAATCCATCGGTGTTGCATGGGAACACCCACTGCAACACCCATGGAATGCCTCCTGAGCATAGAGTAAGGCAACACAGCAATTTGCACTGCCCTGCCTTACTCCATATCTATGAGGCCATTCAAAGCTAAGCATAGTAGCTTTGCGTGACCTCATAGATTTGATTTTATAGTTTGCGCCGCTGGAGCATCACAAAAAGGGACATAAATAAGCCCCTTAATGTGCACTTCAAATACATGGTGATACATGCCCACTTGTAATAATTTAGAAATCAACGTAAAACAAAAAGAGAACATGAAGTCATGTTTAAATGCTTCACACACATTAATAAAGTAAAGGCACACAGTGAATATAATGCCATAAGCATGTATATAATTGCATTTCTATGATGAGTAATGGTGGAGTCTAAATTGCGCTGCTCCATGTACATGTCCAACCTTTTAATTACAATGCACCCTGCCTTTTCGGCTGCCTAGGGCTTACCTTAGGGGTGACCTATATACAATAAAAGGGCAGTTTAAAGCTTGGAAAGGAGGTTATATTGCCAAGTCAAATGGGAAGTTTAAAATTGCATAGAGGCTGCAATGACAGACCTGGGACATGTTTTAAGGGGGTACTTAAGTGGGTGGCACAATATGTGCTGCAGCCCCACTAGTAGCATTTCATTTACATGCCCTGGGTATATGGTATATCATTTTACAAGGTGCCTATAAGTAAATTATAAATACCAAACAGGTGTAAGCCAATTTTGCCATGTTTTATGGAGTGAGCACAAGCAGTTTAGAAATGGTTAGCAGTGGTAAAGTGCCATTGGTGCGTCAGAAGGTAAACAGACAGAATATCGAGTGTTTTATTTCGACTTGAACTAATATCGAGTGCAAAATATCAGGATACAAAAATATCGACTGTCAGAATATCGTCGTAAAGAATATCGAGTCTAAGGTAAGTCATATCGTTTTTAACAATATCGAAGTCATTAATATCGTTTTAAAAAATATCGAAGTCATTAATATCGTTTGCAAAAATATAGGGGCCCATTATGATAACGGGCGGATCGCCACCGCCCGTATGGCGGTGGCGATCCGCCCGCTATTTTCCTCCGCCTGCCACACATTTCCCCCCCACCATATTACTATGGCGGGGGGGACCCCGGCGGACGGAAAGACCGTCCGCCGGTTTTCCGCCCAGTCGATGAGTCGACCGGGCGGAAAAGCATTTAATATGGTGGCGGTGTCTAGTAGACACCGCCATCCATATTATGATGCATGCGGGGATATGCCTTTCCGCGGTGGCAACGCCGCCACGGAAAGGCATACGGTATTCTACATTGGGGGCCCGTAGCGGGCCCCCAGGGATTCTGGGGGGTGGGGGGTGCACATGGGGGGTACCTATGGTACCCCCCTGCATTTCAATGTACAACGTGGCAGGCACCGCGCGGTGCCTGTCACGTTGTGCATTGAACAGCACAACTTGCATTTCTGGCATTGCAGCGGGCGGTGCTTTCAGCACCGCCCGCCGCAATGTTAGAAATGCGGGATGCGCCCGCCAGTGTGGCGGGCGCATCCTAATGCGATGTGCGGGACCGTCGCATGCATTGCGGGCAGTCCCATTTCCCGGGGGTTGTCCGGGCGGACAAAGTCCGCCCGCCATGCTAATGACCCCCATAGTTGTTAAAAATATCGTTTTTTAGTTAGTGTTATGTATTTTAGTATGTATTTTAAATGAATGTGTTCTATTTTTTTGTTTAAGTATTGCATTTGTTTTTTAATATATGTATTACATTTTTAGAAGTTATTAATTTTATTTTAAAGTAAATTTTGCGTTTTAGTTCCGTAGCGGGTTGTGGGTTTATAGGGGAATAGGGTGGGAAGTAATTTAATTATAATACATTTATTAATAATTTTTAGAAGTTTTAATTTTATTTTAATTAAATGTTGCGTTTTAGTTCCGTAGCGGGTTGTGGGTTTATAGGGGAATAGGGTGGGAAGTAATTAATTAATTAATATTTTTTAATAATTAATATCTATGTTTTTAATATTTTGTATTATTAATTGTGGTAATTAATTTATTATTAATTATTTATTAATTGGTTGTTAATTATTATTAATTCATTGGTAAATATGTTAATTGTGTCATTTTTTTAGGAGTGGGTTGTGGGTTGATAGGGGAGTAGGGTGGGAAGTAATTTAATTATAATTAGTTAATTAATATTTTTTAATTAATATTTATGTATTTAATATTTTGTATTTTTAATTGTGGTAATTAATTTATTATTAATTATTTATTAATTGGTTGTTAATTATTAATAATTAATTGGTAATTATGTTAATTGTGTTATTTTTTTAGGAGCGGGTTGTGGTTTGATAGGTGAGTAGGGAGGGAAGTAATTTAATTTTAATACATTTTTTAATATTTGTATTATAAAATTTAGTTAATTTTATTTTATAGTGTTAATTGTGTGAATTAATTTATTATTAATTGTTTTAATTTTGCTTGTTAATTGTTATTAATTAATTAATTGTTAATTAATTATGTTAATTGTGTCATGTTTTACAACATTGGTGGTGTCATTTATAGGGGAATATGGTGGGAGGTAAATTATTTATAATTAATTAATCATTTGTTAATTAATGCTAATTAATTAATTAAAATTAAATATGCTAATTGTGGAATCATTTTGATGTCTGAGTTGTTTGGTTTATAGTTGTAAATTTTGGGGAAGAAATGTATTTATAATTAATTTATGATTTGTTGTTAATTGTTATTAATTTATTAGTGTTAAATTAGTAATGGAAATTGTGTAACAAATTGTAAGTGTGTGTTTTGGTGTTTTTTGGGGCCGAGGGTGGAAAGTAATTTAGTTTAAATAAATTAATCATTAGTTGATCATTAATATTTATTTATTAATTGATAAATAATTTTGGTAAATGTTTTGTTTGAATTTTGTTTGGGGATTTAGGTTCAATAGCTGTAGTTTTTGGTTTTATCCCCTCTGCTATCCAAGAGTTTCCCTACTGTTGCACTCATTGGAGTGGGACTAGTCATTTATTCCCCTCCGCTATCCAACACTTTCTCTACTGTTGCACTCGCTGGAGGGGGAATAGTAATTTTTATCCCTCCGCTATCCAATACTTTCCCTACTGTTGCACTTGCTGGAGTGGGAATAGTAAATTATTCCTCTCCGCTATCCAACACTTTCCCTCCTGTTGCACTTGCTGGAGTGGGAATAGTAATTTTTACCCCTCCTCTATCCAACATTTTCCCTACTGTTGCACTCCCAGGAGTGGGAATAGTAATTTTATCCCCTCCGCTATCCAACACTTTCCCTACTGTTGCACTCCCTGGAGTGGGAATAGTAATTTGTATGTCTCCGCTATCCAACACTTTCTCTACTGTTGCACTTGCTGGAGTGGGAATAGTAATTTTTTCCCCTTCGCTATCCAACACTTTCCCTACTGTTGCACTCATTGGAGTGGGAATAGTAAATTATTCCCATCCGCTATCCAACACTTTCCTACTGTTGCACTTGCTGGAGTGAGAATAGTAATTTTTACCCCTACGCTATCCAACACTTTCCCTACTGTTGCACTCGCTGGAGTGGGAATAGTAATTTTTACCCCTACGCTATCCAACACTGTCCCTACTGTTACACTCGCTGGAGTGGGAATAGTAATTTTTACCCCTACGCTATTCAAAACTTTCCCTACTGTTGCACTCGCTGGAGTGGGAATAGTCATTTTCACCCCTACGCTATCCAACACTTTCCCTACTGTTACACTCGCTGGAGTGGGAATAGTAATTTTTACCCCTACGCTAGCCAACACTTTCCCTACTGTTGCACTTGCTGGAGTGGGAATAGTAATTTTTACCCTTTCGCTATCCAACACTTTCCC
This sequence comes from Calotriton arnoldi, assembly GCA_963921515.1. Taxonomy (NCBI): domain Eukaryota; kingdom Metazoa; phylum Chordata; class Amphibia; order Caudata; family Salamandridae; genus Calotriton; species Calotriton arnoldi. The sequence goes on from CAWUFW010002583.1 coordinate 350,783, forward strand.
TACTGTTGCACTCCCTGGAGTGGGAATAGTAATTTTATTGACTACGCTATCCAACACTTTACCTACTGTTGCAGTTATTGGAGTGGGAATAGTAAATTATTCCCAATCGCTACATAACACTTTTCCTACTGTTGCACTCGTTGGAGTGGGAATCGTAATATTTATCCCTACGCTATCCAACATTTTCTCTACTATTGCACTTGCTGGAGTGGGAATAGTAAATTATTCCCCTCTGCTATCCAATACTTTCCCTACTGTTGCATTCTCTGGAGTGGGAATAGTAATTTTTACCCCTACGCTATCCAACACTTTCCCTAATGTTGCACTCGCTGGAGTGGGAATAGTAATTTTTACGTCTACGCTATCCAACACTTTCCCTACTGTTGCACTTGCTGGAGTGGGTATAGTAATTTTTTCCCCTTCGCTATCCAACACTTTCCATACTGTTGCACTCATTGGAGTGGGAATAGTAAATTATTCCTTCCGCTATCCAACAATTGCCCTACTGTTGCACTTGCTGGAGTGGGAATAGTATTTTTTTCCCCTTCGCTATCCAACACTTTCCCTACTGTTGCACTCATTGGAGTGGGAATAGTAAATTATTCCCTTCCGCTATCCAACAATTTCCCTATTGTTGCACTCGCTGGAGTGGAAATAGTAAATTATTCCCCTCCGCTATCCAACACTTTCCCTACTGTTGCACTCGCTGGAGTGGGAATAGTAATTTATTCACCTCTGCTATCCAACACTTTCCCTACTGTTGCACTTAATGTAGTGTAAAATGTAGTTTTAAACACTAATAAATATTTTAATAATTTAATTTATAATCTATATATATTTTTTATTTTTAATGTTACAGGTGTATGTATATATATATGTTTTTATAATTTGTAATATATTTCTAACATTTTATAATTTAAAATAATTATTTATTAATTATTATTAAGTAAATATATATATTACATTGTATATGTGTCTGCTTAATTTATTTTTATATTACATTTATTACTTATAATTGTTAACATTTTCTAATAATTCTAAATATTTTTTTAAGTTATATGTATTATTTAATTTATTTTACATTATTTTTTATACATTTAAAAAAGGATATTTTTATCTTCGATATTTTTAACGACGTATATTTTTTTTCTCGATATTTTAGTACTTACAATTATGTAGATAGGATGTCGATATGTTTGACATCGATATTTATGTCCCGATATTTTGGGAACACAATATTTTGTCCTTCGATATTTTGTCAGTGATCCACGTCAGAAAAGTGACACTTTGGCGGGGCAAAAGTGCCGCTAGGGCCTCGTAAATGAGGCCCATAGTCTTTTGTATTCTTTACTTTTTTTAGTTGCTTGGTTCCTGATGACTGCATTAAAATGTAAAACTTTGAAGATAATGTTATTTTTTAAGCCTTTGTGTACTGAGAGAAGTCCGCTGCTTCTTTAAATAATCTTATCCCATTATTAGCAGGTCTTGTGATAGCTCTTTTAAGTGCGCCATAAAGCATGATTGGGAAGTAGAAATTTTGGGCCAGGTCTATGAACATTCAATTTAATATTGAGAGCCACAATTTGTGAATTTTAGGCATCCTAATCTTACTTACGGCGTCCAGCTTTCCATTTGTATTGATTTTTACAGATAAATATAGACTGAAAACAATCTATTTTCTGTCTGTATTTATTTTTAAAAGCAGAAAAGCACAGAAAATTGTGCCTCTTGTGAGTACATCATGAATTCCAGACCAGCTGCTTAGCAGATAGACACTATGGGGATTTAAAAACAGGATGCCATTCCCTTAAATACAGGCATATGTTCACATTTATTTGTTCATAATGCAAATATTTACCTGTAGGTCTAGAGTTTTGTTGTATTTGGCTGCTTAATTTGCTAAAACGCGACAGGCATCAAAGTATGAGTGCATGTTTATCAGTTGAATAAAGGTGGAAACATACCATTTTATGACTCCATTTATTCTCAAAACATAAAATAAATATTGATAAATACCACTAAAATGGCCACACAAAAAAAAATATGGATAAATACAGATGGAAATTAATGTAAAAAACAAATACCATAAAACCGGGAGCCCTAATCATACTGTGGGCATAGAGGTAGTTCAGTCACTTGTCCAAAGGACGATTGAAGTGCCTTCAAGAAGGAGACCCAATAGTGTGGATTATTCACTTAGTCGAGCTGTGGGCTGACTTGCAAATTTGGCAGCAATACTCACCTGGCATATACTTGATATGCAGGGACAAATAGGCAGTCCCTCTGGTGACATTTATTTGGGCATGGAGCTTAAGCATGTGTACCCGATTAGGTTATAATGCAATTGAACAAGCAGCATGCACAACATGTGTTCCCCTTCATGCAGGTGGTTTGATTGATACTACAGGCGCATTTGTTTTGATGAGCTGCAACTTGCACATTTTATGTTAGGTACTGATGCTGGCAATAGTCATTAATATACATTCAGTGATTTATATATTTTATAGATGAGGCTTTAGCTCATATATTTTGCACTCCATGCACAAGTAATAGCTATTTGACATTGCAATGAGAGCTTTTCTCAATGTAGGGCCTTTGCACACCGCAGCATGCTGATTTGTGATTTGCAGACTAGATTGTGATTGGCTTGCAAATCACTAAAAGTATGTAGAGCTGGCCCTTTGGCCTGAGATCTGTGTAAGGAACTGTATCCTCCTATGTTAATACCTGCCCGATTGAGAAGATGCCCTTATCTATCCGATGGATCACCCTTTGTTGCACTTATCAATTTTAATTTCTTTGATATGCCATGTAGAATTGGATAACCATTCCTTTTCTGATGTGCATCTCTTTTTACAAAAGGGATGGCCAGTTTTCTGGGTGTGTTTAATGGCAGCTATGGGAGTGGTTTGTGGTTGAGATTTTATTAAAGGAAGTGTGCTCAATAGGAAAGGCTTGAAGACCACTACTTCATAGCATACGTAGGTTGGCCTATGGGCTTGGACTATTTGATCTGACCAGAAGGCTTGTTAAAGCCTAAAGCATTGTAGTAATTTTCAATAGTATAGAATTTACCACCACCTTTGTCTTTCAGTGACTGAAATTTTAGAAGAGCAATGCAAAGAGATGGCTGTGGTCATTAAACCTCATTAATAGGGTATCGGTTTCTCTCTAGAATGTATTTGTGACTGGCAAGGAGAACATGGCGAGCTGAAATAAGATAGATGGTGATCATTTGAGGATACTCCATATTTTCATAACAGCAGCAACGTTGTATTGTGTTAAATGCTGGCAAATATTTAGTGCACTGGCTTGGTGTCTTGTGAAATGGATCATCAGGTGTTTTAAAGATGGTGGGGTCGATTCCGATTCGGGCCGGAAAAAGCACCGACCGACTCGGATCCGGAAATAATACCGACCGACACGTACCCGTGGCGCCCGACACGCCAAGTACGATGCAAGGCGTGAAAAATCCGACCGACACGTACCGAAACCAAGTCGACCGACCGAGCCGCAAGGAAAACAGCAATCCGGCCGGAAAAACACGCGAATCCAACCGACCGACACGCACCCGGAACAAATCCGACCGAAACGTACACGCGAACTCCAAACCGCAAAGTACGATGCAAGGCGCGAAACCACGAGCGAGTCGGACGGAGGCCAAGCCGTACGACCGACACGCATACAAAACCGAGCCGAAGCAACACAAAACACCGCGACCGACGCGTACGCAGCATAGAAAACTGCACAAACACAGCGTGAACGAAACGGAGAACACCGTACGAGACAAATGCAGGGTCCGACTCGGTCACAAGAACGTTTCCAACATACACAAACAGCACAAAGGAAAAATCACCCAAAAAAAGGCCAAACAAGCAATTACCAAGCCAATAAATACTGGGGGGGTGGGGACAGAGAACAAAGACACACCCACAACTCCACCTATATAAAGGACACAAATCACAACCATGAGCCTTTGCAAATGCCATTCCACTGCCAGCACCCAAGAGAAAGCAACCACACACCCACAGCTCATCCCTCACACAAGCCACACACCATCAGCACACCAACAAATACCTACCTCACATACACCCAGCAAAACACACACTCACACACCCTCACCTGCACACCAACACACACATCACTCACCATCACCACCCATCACCATGCCCCCAAGAAGAATCCCAAGTTCCTAGATAGTGAATTGGAAGTCATGGTAGACGAGATCCTCAGGGTAGAGCCACAGCTGTTTGGCACACTGGTCCAACAGACCCCCATCTCCCAGAAAACCAAGATGTGGGAGAGGATCATCAACAGGGTGAACGCACAATCACCATGTCGGCGCACAAAGAGCGACATCCAGAACAGGTGGTATGACGTGCGCAGGAGGGTACGGGACCTGCTGAAGAAAGACTACATCAACAGCCAATACACCGGCAGTGGCCCTCCTGCCAAGCCAATATACCTCAGGCCCTGGGAGGAGAAGGTGTGGGCCATCCTTCCGCCAGTGAGCGTATATGGACTAGAGGACATCCCAGAGCCTGGTGAGTACACAACAAATGTACACAATATACTGCCACAAAACACACACATCACTGTCAAGGGAGAGTCAAACCATGCACTCATAGCAATTACACAGCAACCAGAACAGAATCATCCCAAAATGTGTATGTCAGTCAGATAAACACAACACATGCCATCAAAAAAGTCACATCCAACTGTGCCAACACATGTACAAACACAACTACAACTACAGCTAGGCAGTGGCACAAATAGAACTAACAAACACATCCAGACATGTAGCCACCACAACAACACCAACACACAGTGAAGACCACTCAAAGGAAGGAATTCTGTGTATGCTGGCCAAGTCAGTGTAGCCAATAGCATCATGGGAGTCGCAGTCACACATATTGCCCCCCCCACAACTGTCCCATCAACACCACCCTGAACCATGCTCACATCACAGGGAGTGGAGAAGGACTCACAAGATGGCTGACACTGGCTACTGCTGTGGGGAGCACAAGGCCCTGCTGGCAACTGTGCACCAACAAACAGCAGGACACCACTGACTGACATCCTGAGAGACAACTTACACCCCCTGCAATGCAAGCACGTTCCATGGTGGGATATCTGGCTAGCTGGGTGGGAAGGAGGACTTGCAGCACTGACCATAGTCACAAGCACCTCCACTCACACACACCCCAACACAAACTCCACAGAACCCACCTGGTAGAATGCAATGCCCCCATCCTAACACAAGATCCCACAAAGAACCACCACCCTGGGTTATGTTGTGTGAAGCACAGGGCCACTCTTGGGACTTTTAGCCAAACAACTGCCAGGACAACACTCCCAGCCATCCTGTCAGCACAGCCAGCCCACCCCACAGGGAAGCAGAGTCAAAAGGAAGGAAGCATGGGCATGCTGGGAAGGGGGTGGAGGCAATAGCATGATGGGAGTCGTAGTCACAGACATGGCTCACCCCCACAACTATCCCATCAACACCACCCTGAACCATGCTCACATCACAGGAAGTGGAGAAGGACTCACAAGATGGCTGACACTGGCTACTGCTGTGGGGAGCATAAGGCCCTGCTGGCAACTGTGCACCAACAAACAGCAGGACACCACTGACTGACATCCTGAGAGACAACTTACACTCCCTGCAATGCAAGCACGTTCCATGGTGGGATATCTGGCTAGCTGGGTGGGAAGGAGGACTTGCAGCACTGACCATAGTCACAAGCACCTCCCCTCACACACACCCCAACACAAACTCCCCAGAACCCACCTGGTAGAATGCAATGCCCCCCATCCTAACACAAGATCCCACAAAGAACCACCACCCTGGGTTATGTTGTGTGAAGCACAGGGCCACTCTTGGGACTTCTAGCCAAACAACTGCCAGGACAACACTCCCAGCCATCCTGTCAGCACAGCCAGCCCACCCCACCGGGAAGCAGAGTCAAAAGGAAGGAAGCATGGGCATGCTGGGAAGGGGGAGGAGGCAATAGCATGATGGGAGTCGTAGTCACAGCTCTACATCCCCCACCACATGGCCCAGCAAGCTCACACTCACGCATGCACATCCCACAGAGAGTGGAAAGGCCCATCAAAGATGTCTGACACTGTTGCTGTGTCGTGGGGAGCACAAGGGCATGCTGGGTACTGCACACCAACCAACAGCAGGACACCACTGTCAGCCATCTTGCCATTGCTCTCACACCCACACACACTGAACTCCCCACAAAAGCAAGTAAGTATGGGAATGCTGGGAAGTGGGGTGGAGGCAATAGCATGATGGGAGTCGTAGTCACAGACATAGCTCACCCCCACAACTGTCCCATCAACACCACCCTGAACCATGCTCACATCACAGGGAGTGGAGAAGGACTCACAAGATGGCTGACACTGGCTACTGCTGTGGGGAGCACAAGGCCCTGCTGGCAACTGTGCACCAACAAACAGCAGGACACCACTGACTGACATCCTGAGAGACAACTTACACTCCCTGCAACGCAAGCACGTTCCATGGTGGGATAACTGACTGGCTGGGTGGGAAGGAGGGCCGGCTGTCAACCAAACACAACCAATGCAGACCATGTTCACACCCCAGAAAATACATAGAAATGCCCAAATAATGCAGGACAATGTGCCACACCAATATCAACCCCTGACTGTGACGACTTAGGACAATGCAATGTACAGGCCCGCACCCAGAGGCACAGTCACAACTGTCATGTGTGTCAACCATTGATGCCTGCAGAAACATAACATACATTGTTTGTGTCTCCAAAAAACAGGTGATGATGGGGACACAGTAGCAGATGCTGAGGAGTCCCAGTCCCAGGCTCAAGAGGATGCGGAGCTCACTGGCGTCGTACAGCCTCTGTCCTCCTCGGACGATGAAGACCAACCTGGCACATCCGGTGCAAGTCAACATGCAGCACCAGCAGGACCACCAGCTGCAGCACCAGCAGGACCACCAGCTGCACCCCCTGCACCCACCCCTCCAACGACTGTCACCACAAATACCATCCCTGCCGACATGGACAGAACAAGGAGCAACACCAGCATAGGGACCCTGGACCAACCTGGGGCCATGGACACCACCACCACCACCAACCCCCAAGGTGGACCAGGGTTATCTGTGCGTGCCACTGCACACACTGCACATGTCAGCAGGGGTGGTGGGAGGGGTGGGAGACAGAGGTCGCTGCTTGCAGACGTTGCTGGTGTGCATGATGACCCACAACTGGTACGCATAGCTGATGCGTACCAGTGTCCAGCACCGGAGAGCTCAGCCAGGTAGTGGGGCTCCTCAGAGACATGAAACAGCAGCAGGCTGCCCATCATGCCCGCTTGGACTCCCACATGTCCCACGTGGAGTCACACATGTCCCGCGTGGACTCACACATGTCCCGCGTGGAGTCCAAGTGGGATGCACTGCATGAGATGACGGCGGTGCACAGGGACATTTTACAATGCCTCCGCCAGATGAACAGCAACCAGTCCACACCTCCCTGTGTGCCAACAACATCTGGTGCCGAACAAACTGCAACTGCCACAGGGAGGGAGGAGGACTCTGGCGGAGAGTCCCCTGCACCGCAGCAGCCTGTACTTGAGGGCCCCCCCCAAGAAGAGGGGTCGTCCGAGGAGGGAAAAGTGAGAGGCCGATGGCCAAGCGCAACTCCCAGGAAGCCTGAAACTGTTCTGGATGTTCGCCTTTGTGCACAGACTGTTCACCCTGTTGACGGCAACACTACTCCCACACATTGCATGGGGAGTAAAAGTTGGACCAATGTGTCAGACAACTGTGGCCCCGATACTGGGGATCCTGTCTACCAGGACTTTCAATTCACCTAGGAATTTCGGATTGCAAGATTTATGTACAGCACTACCCATCCTATGCACTATTAACACAAATGTATCACAATAAACACACTAATACACCATACTTGCCTCTGTCGTGATTCCAACGTGGGTGCTGTTATGGGGATGATGAACTGCAAAATTACACTGTGTATGCGAACTGCAACAGCAAGGACAACACAGGCATGTGAGTAAAGGCAACGTGACACATATGAGGGAGACACACCACCAGGGCTACACAACACATACACACCTAGGCCATCTGACTCATTGCCTACACTGATGTTGCCAGGGAAGACGGTGCAATGCACAGACACCACACCCATTCCCAGTTGTAGTCAAGTAGCCCACAGGTGCAGTAAGCAACTGGCAGTCAAATGTGTGACCACAGACAACGCACATCACAAAGTGAAGCACAGGTTTATTACACAGTTGCAACATGTTGTAACCACTACAGATGCAAGGTAATCCCACCTGGCAGCGGGCACACAGTCAACAACTGTAGACGGAAGGAAGTCCATGGGTGTGGTGCACATCACCTGTAGGGACACAACAGCTACCAGCCTGGATGTGCAATCACGTTGTCGGTGGACACAGTTGACCAAACGAATCTGAAAGTACCCTGTGAAGGACAGAAATGACACACAGTCAAAAGCAATGGAGTACAGGACAGAACAGCAAAACTCATGCACAATACATGTTACAAGATACCCACCCAGAACCAAGTTAGCATGTCAACACTGTTGGGGAGTACAGCCCACCTGTTAGCACACATCGCAAGACACATCCAGTCAAGTAGCCCATGGACACACTCCAACAGCACCAGAGCACCACCCACACATCATGCCAACTCACATCATTGACATGACACCTCAGGATACTCACATTCAGCTAAAGAAGTTGGTGATGAGCTATGTGCGGACATCCACATCACCATCATCATCATCATCATCGTCACTGGCATCGTGGTCCAGGCCAGGATCCTCCACAGGTGGCGGATGTTGGTCATTGTCATCCTGGATGAGAGGCAACTCCTTCCGCACTGCCAGGTTGTGGAGCATGCAGCAGACGATGATAATCTTGCACACTTTCGCAGGGGCATATGGGAGGGACCCTCCGGTCTTGTCCAGGCAGCGGAAGCGGCTCTTCAGGAGACCAAATGTCCGCTCATTCACTCTCCTGGTCCGACCATGTGCCTCATTGTAGCGCATCTGGGCTGGTGTCACAGGGTTCCTGAGGGGTGTCAGCAACCACGGCATGTTGGGGTATCCCGAGTCACCTACGGACAGACAAGTGCACATTAGCTGACTTGGAAAAGTGGGCGGAATACTACAGATCAGATCACACACAATGGCACAAAGTCAGTACACACCGACAAGCCAGGCACGCTGGTTCTGCATCTGTGCCATCATCCTGGGGATGCGACTACTCCTCATCACAAAGGCATCGTGTGCTGAACCAGGGAAACGGGCACACACGTGTGTGATGAGTCATGTCTGCAAGACACACCACCAGTGCATTGACCGAGTGGTAGTGCTTGCGGTTCCTGTAGGCCTGCTCCTGGGCCTGTGGTGGTACCAAAGCCACATGTGTCCCATCAATGGAGCCAATGACATGCGGCATCCTCCCCAGGGCATAAAAGTCACTCTTCACGTCAGTGAGTCGTCGCAGTCTAGGGAAATAGATGTACCGGTTCAGGAATAGCAACATTGCCGCCAAAACATCGCGGAGCACACGGCTCAACATGGTCTGTGACATCCCACCAGCAGTCGCCACAGTATGTTGGAAGGTACCGGTGGCAAAGAAGTGTAGGGCTGCCATCACCTTCACCTTGGGGGTCAGCGCTGTAGGATACGGCCGGCCAGGCTGCAAATGTGGGGACAACTGCACTGCCAAATCCTCAATCAGCTGCCTGGTGAAGCGGTACCGTCGGATGCTGTCCCGTTCCACCATCGTTGCCAGGTCTGGGAATGGTCGATGGACAGCAGGAGCCCTGCAGTGCAGAGGAGAAGTAAGCAAGATTGTCAGTCACCCCACATATGCGGCATTGAACACACTCAAGATCCCAACATACATCATTATGAGGCACAACTACATGAAGTGTGCAGTTCCGGAAGGACATGTATGGTACATACATGGCCAACATCTGTCAACACGGTCCAACAGGTGGCATCAATTAGTCCCAGGTTGGCCCATTGGATATCATGAGGCCGTGTCACAGTTCCCATCTCCTGCTGCCGTGTCACAATCACCCCCCACAGTGACATGTGAGGACAGATGTGCCCCAGGCACCACAGCTCAACGACAGGTACATTCCCAGGGACCCTATATTGCCACATGGACACTGGCATTACATGGAGTATCATGTATACACCACAGCAAAACAACCATGACCCCCACAGGTAGTGGCCCCACTTGCCACAGCAGGACAGACATGGACATCTGTGACACACACACGCACAACATCAAAGTCCATGCACACACAACCTGGATGTGGAGACTGTCTCCCATTGTGCACATGAAATCAGAGACATTGTAAACACTACATGCACGAAGACTGTGGAGGACCATCACTATTGTGCCACTGGGACACCCTGGCTCAAACATACCGTCCCACATGGGACTCACAGGGTATGTGACATGACATACACATACACCACCGTGAAATGTGACCATGGCACATGCACAGATATGAACAGTTGCACATCACAGTGGTCATGTACACGTAACACCCAGGATCCTGTCCCCATGAACACGTGCACAGCCTGGCTGCCCACAGGTGACACCCACAGGACAACATGTACACCAACATACACACAATAGGAAATGCAGCCTTACATGCCTTATGATAAAGTTTGGACAGGCTGTCGTGATGTAGGTGTGCCCATCACTCCCTGGGAGCTATCTGTGGCTGGCATATGTCCATCTGAGACAGGCATGCTGACATATGCCAGTCACATGTACAGTGATGCGTTGTACTGCAATGGACCGATCGGTGCCTCCGGCCGGTCCATTGCATTCAATGTGTGCGGGTACGCGTTGTACCCCTGTACGCGTTGTACTGCAATGGACCGATCGGTGACTCCGGCCGGCCCATTGCATTCAATGTGTGCGGGTACGCGTTGTACCCCTGTACGTGTTGAACTGCAATGGACCGATCGGTGCCTCCGGCCGGCCCATTGCATTCAATGTGTGCGGGTACGCGTTGTACTCCTGTACGCGTTGAACTGCAATGGACCGATCGGTGCCTCCGGCCGGCCCATTGCATTGAATGTGTGCGGGTACGCGTTGTACCCCTGTACGCGTTGTACTGCAATGGACCGATCGGTGCCTCCGGCCGGCCCATTGCATTCAATGTGTGCGGGTACGCGTTGTACCCCTGTACGCGTAGTACTGCAATGGACCGATCGGTGCCTCCGGCCGGCCCATTGCATTCAATGTGTGCGGGTACGCGTTGTACCCCTGTACGCGTTGTACTGCAATGGACCGATCGGTGCCTCCGGCCGGCCCATTGCATTCAATGTGTGCGGGTACGCGTTGTACCCCTGTACGCGTTGAACTGCAATGGACCGATCGGTGCCTCCGGCCAGCCCATTGCATTCAATGTGTGTGGGTACGCGTTGTACCCCTGTATGCGTTGTACTGCAATGGACCGATCAGTGCCTCCGGCCGGCCCATTGCATTCAATGTGTGCGGGTACGCGTTGTACCCCTGTACGCGTTGTACTGCAATGGACCGATCGGTGCCTCCGGCCGGCCCATTGCATTCAATGTGTGCGGGTACGCGTTGTACCCCTGTACGCGTTGTACTGCAATGGACCGATCGGTGCCTCCGGCCGGCCCATTGCATTCAATGTGTGCGGGTACGCGTTGTACCCCTGTACGCGTTGAACTGCAATGGACCGATCGGTGCCTCCGGCCGGCCCATTGCATTCAATGTGTGCGGGTACGCGTTGTACCCCTGTACGCGTTGTACTGCAATGGACCGATCGGTGCCTCCGGCCGGCCCATTGCATTCAATGTGTGCGGGTACGCGTTGTACCCCTGTACGCGTTGTACCGCAATGGACCGATCGGTGCGCACCCATTGACAATGGGCTTGCCTGGCAACGGACGCGTTTTCGAATTTCGAACGAGTCGGTTGCTGGAAAATCAGTTGGTCACCCACAACAATGTTGCAAAATCATGTATGTCATGAAGTTGAAGATTTGAAGGATGCTGTGGGCGTGTTTTGGTGCTGCTATTCCATGGATTGGCCAGATTCAGAAGATGCAAACGACTTGGACCTATCACTTTGGACACAAGGGACAGTATCTGCCTCTCCAGCACATATATATTGCTGGCTGTTCCCCTGAGAGCTCACTTGCCTGCACTACATGCTCCAGGACGACATCTGCCACTGCACTGCTGCTGTCTCTGCCCCTCTGGACCCTGCAATGGCACGTACTGTGGAGAGAGCCCCAGCCTTCAGCCTTGAAGAGAACCAGGCCCTGCTGGACAGCCTACTTCCACAGTACAGCAAGCTGTATGGGACACCAGGGGAGCAGGTGAGTGTTCTGTGCACTGCCTTTCTGAATGTGCATTTTGTCTGACTAGCAAGGCTGAAAGTCTGCACGCCACTGGCTAGCAGGCTCACTGAGTGGTTGTCACCCCCTTAGTGTGTAGTGACATGCACTGGACAGGTATGGTGCAGTGACAGTGCATTTGAACATGGTTTTACTTCCCATGCAATGATACCATGTAGTGACGTCTGGCAAACTGTCCAGGGGCAGCTTTGCACTGCCTGTGTACATCATGTGCCCCTGTGATTGAGACATGTATATACAACTGTGTCATGCACGGATATGTTGCATGTGTGGTAATGGCCTTTTCACTTTGTCATCCTGACAGGTTAATGCCCATCGGAAGCAGGAGATCTGGAAGGACATCGTCCGGGCCGTCCGGTCCGTGGGGGTCTACAAGCGCCGGATCCGCAACTGCCAGAAGAGGTGGCAGGACCTTCGGGGCTGGACCCGGAGGATTGCACGGGTCCAGCTGAAGCTGTTGCCTCCTCGCAGGAGGGGCGGAACACGGACCCTGACCCCCACATGCTCCAGATCCTGGCGGTGGTGTTTCCAGACCTGGATGGGCAGCTGAAGGCCAGACAGCAGCAAGGAGGGGTGAGTCAAAGACTGCACTGTGAACTCTGTATTACATGCTTTGTGCCCTCCTCTGGCCTGGTTCAACTGCCACAGTGCAGCAGTCATGTTATCCAGGAGCCATGTCCCTCTATTGTGCACTGCCCACTGCTCATCTGATACCCAGGTGTGGCCCTTACATTCAGGGAAGTTGTCACTTGGGACTGTGTCCTTGCAGTTTGCTTCACTAAAGGTGGGGGACAGCATCTGTTTCCCTAACTCTGTTGTGGGCATCATGGGTGGGTCCATTGTTCACACAAGCCTGTGTTTGGACATGTGATCTGCGTGTTGCTTTGATATGCGGTCCACTTGCTGAGCTGAGCCACCACATGTGCCTGGGGTATGTGGCACACGCCCATGCAGCGGGTGGGAACAATGTTTGGGCCCCAGGAGTGTGCAGATTACGTGTGTCACACATACATAGCCAGCTATCCACTGTCCAGGGCACATCCCTCATTCATGTGGAGCAGGACAGTCATGCCTACTCCAGGCCATGCAATGCACTCTGTACTCCCACTCCCGTGTATCAGCTGACACATTGTGCACAGTGATTTGACCCCTCAGGTGTCTGCCTCTGTGTCAGTGTGCTGTGGATTAGTTGCCAGGACTGCTGGGGTGTTTCTTGGTAGGGGCTCAGCATGCCCCTGGAGATGTGACCATAGGAGACGATACTTGTGTGTCACATAGGTGTTTGATCAGCTGCCCGTGCAGACTGGGGTATGCGAATGTGAAGTTCAGGCAGCTGTTCCCCATTCACAGCAAATTGTGAGGGGCTCAGGTTCAGAGGGTAGTGTCACAGGTCTCCCATATGTCCAATAGGTATGACCTGGACAGATGAGGGTTAAGATGATGTGTTGTGTGGGGGATGTACAAGTGCACTTGTGCAGCTCCAGGACTTGCATTCCCCATGACCTACTATTGTGACACAGTGCATAGTGTTGTTGTCTGGCTGCCAAGTCATACATCACTGAGACAGTGATGTATGACTTAGCAGTCATGCCTCTGCCATGGCATCTGTCAACTTATTGGTGGTCCTGCAGGGGAGTGACATGTGCTACATGCACACCATTGTGGCGATGGCTATCAGGACATGGGTGCATCATGGTGTCTGTCGCTGGTATGCATCACATGCATTTCCTATTTGACTCTGGGCATCCCTTTCATCCGTAAACCTGTACTGACTCAGTGGCAAGAGCTGTGATGTGTGCATGTCCACATGCCACACCGTGTCCTCTGCACTGTCCAACTACTGTGTACTTGGTGCATGTGTCCACACTGGGGTGTTGCAATCCAACAGACACCAGACAGATGGGTGCAAGGCCATGTGGGATGTGAGTGCCATGCTTGGCATCAGACTGACAATTGGCTTCTCCTGTTCAGTTAGGGCACTTTTAGCAATGTACAACTAATGATGCCAGGGCTTGCTCTGTAATGTGCTGTGCTCACAGTGGTGTGTGCGTTTGGTGCAGGTGACTGATGTCTGTCTGTTTCCCCATTGTTTGCAGATACATCCACGGCCACGGAAGGGGACAGCTCCACGGACCAGGAGGAGCCAGAGAGCCAGACTGGGTCAGCAGCCGAGGAGTGGTCGGAGGGACCCAGTGGCACGGAGGGCGAGGGGAGCCACACCGAGGAGTCCTCAGCACCATCCACCTCAGCTGAGGACCAGAGCAACTCGGAGGATGACTCCCTTGTGGAGGCGGGTGTCAGCAGCCACCACACCCCAGCTAGTGTTGCTGTCCCCGCCACCACCAGCACCACCACCGCCCTCCCATCGGCTCCCATTCCCCAGGTCCGTGGAGGCTCCCATGTTCGGGAGCGTGTCTCCTTTGGGCCAGGCACCGCACCCCCTGCCCCTGTGTCCCCTGCTGCCCTGAGTGAGGAGTCTGTGTACCTCCTTCGCCAGCTCCATGTAGGGCAGACAGCCATGCTGAGTGTCCTCCATGCGCACACCGCACTGTTGACTCAGCTGGTGTCGTTCATGGAGGGCATCTCATCGGGCATGTCTGACCTACAGAGGGGCAATAGGTCCATGGACTCCTCCCTGACGGCAGCAGTGTCCCTCCTCAGACAGTCCCTCACCCCTCCTGCCTCTGCTCCATCCACACTCCCCAGCACCTTACCCGTCCCAAGCACACACACACCGGCACAGGCACACACCAGCACACACACGTCCAGCACACAGACACACACGCCACAAACAAAACGCACACGCACGCACAGTCAGGGGACTGAAACCAGACTCACAGGGGATGGGGCCCTGGTACACACACACGCATCCACGGGCACTGCGCAGTCCTCAGTTGCCTCTCCCTCCAAAGCACCCTCCCTTGCCTCACCTGCAACCCCAAAGACCCAGCGCCTCTTCCTCAGTGACCTCGGCCTCTTCCCCTCCGATCCAGCTGCTCCAGCATCCAGGGTGAAGAGGAAGCCCCCCACATGGAGCAGAGTGCCCCTCGCCCCCGGACACCCTCCCCCAGGCGCAGACAGACTGAGGCCCCCACCCGCAAGCCCCCGGAGTGCTAAGAGCAAGACCCCGCCGCCGCCCTGCAGCTCAAGCACCAGGTCTCCTTCCTCCATCCCTCAGGCCCCCACTCCACAGGTGCCCCCACCACACCCTGCCCCAGGTTCCCCCACCCACAGATATACCATCCCCAAGAGGCTCCGGCCTTCTCCCCCTGCCACTTGCTCTCCCGGCACCACACCCCCGCTGCGCTTGTCTGTGCCACTGATGTGGTGAGGGTGTCCTCCCCCTCTGTCCAGCCCACCTTGCCTGTTCCCCATTCTCCTCCCCTGGTGGTAGGCACTGCAGTGGAGTCCACTACCACCCTGTCTGACTTGGGCACTGCAGTGGCGGACCTGTCCACTCCATCTGCAGGGTCCACTGCAGTCGTGCCGGCACCCACAACATCTGAGCCATGCCCCCCAGTTGTGCTGGCACACACCATGTCAGACACCTCCACTGCAGTTGTCAGTGGCTCTCCAGCACCCACCACCCCTTCCCTGCTTCCTCCTGGTGAGCCCTGATCCTGTCCCTGCGGTGCCTGGCCTACCCCCCGGTTGCCCCTCCTAGTGGATTGTCCCTGGTTTTGTGCAGGCATGTGTAGGGTGGCATCTGCCACTGTCACCCACTTGTGACTTTGTTGATGGACTGGCCATTGGCCTTTGTTTATGTTCTACCGGACTTCTACTTTTAATGCCACATATGCTGAATAAAGCAACTTTCTGTTCTCTAGTGCTTTTGCTTCTGATGTACATGATGTTGATGATGCTAACCATGCCCTTGCTGCAGTGATGGTGATATTTGGTCTCATGATAATGAAGTGTTACTGTGCAGGAACCCATGTGGTCCAGGGGGAATGTGTCCTATCCTGTGGTGTATCCATGTCATCCATAGCAGCATCTGAGGGTGTCATGTGTTCAGTATTTGGCAATGGGATTTCCTACTTAGATTGCCTATTTCACATCTGTGGCTTCCACCCCTGCACATCTGTTGTGCCTGCCATTGTTCAATTCGTCTACTTCCCTGACCGTGTGGCCATCTCCAGTGGACATGCAGGTTTGGGCATCAATGGGGAAGGACTCATCTGTGTTGTCAGTGCAACATTGCTATACAAGTGTGTTGGATCTGTGCTGATGATTCCGTTGGCACTTCCATGACCAGGCTGATGTGACGGGAGCCCTCATTTGGTGCTAATTGTTGATTGTGTGACCAAGTGCTCAGCTGACATGATGGGGCCCTACTGAGGCAACATATGGCACAGCTTTCCTCACACAGGAGTGGAGTCCCCTCATGGCAGTGTGTACTCCTGTGACATTGCCTGCGCCCAAGGTGTGTGTTGTATGTGCATGTCTGTGTGTTCACTTCCGTTTAGCTGTGCATGCTGTGATCCCTAGTGTTGTACCTGTTTGTGATGCTAGCTGAGTTGAGCTATGTTCCCCCAAAGTCTTCTCCCTGGGTTCTCTGTGATGTGGGTGCATGGCACATTACTGGTCATCAGGGTGTCACCCATAGGTGTGCTTGCTGTCAGGGCTGAGTTTGTGTGCAGACGCAGATGGGTCACAGTCAGGTTTCCCCTTGGCACTTGTTGTTTGCCCCTGTCATGTGATTTCCAGTTTGTGTTATCTTTCAGTGATTGTGACACGTTGTGTGTGTGACTGCTGGCACTCCTCAGGGTCCGGGCTGCAATGTTGGTTGTTGTCTATGTGTGTTCTTTGTGGGTGACCTTGGCTTCTTCATTGGTGTGTGACTGTGGCTGTGATCCCATTGGTTGGTCTGGTATTGCCGTCATGTCCATGTACAGCGTAGTGTGCAGTGTGTCAGACATTCAGGAGTCTTGTTGAGTGTCCATGTGTGATGTGTTTCTGCACCTTGGTTCCCACCCACCACCCTGGAATAGTCATGGGTGCATGTGCAATGTCACCAGTGCATGTGTGCTTCACTGCTGCACATTGTTGGAGGTCAAGGGGTGTGGTGTTGAGTGTGTGCAGATGAGAGTTGTTGCCCGGCTAGGCCCCTGCCTCCATGTTGGCCTTGGCTTACTGGCCATGCTGTTTGATTTGTGCTTGTGTAGGTGTGATGGTAGTTAGTTGCTCAGTACACATGACTGTGGTTCACAGTTTGAACCACATTTAGCTTTGTCATTACAGTGGGATTGTAATGCAGCCCAGGGTCACCACATTGTGGGGGCCCTGGGGGTGGTGCTGTGGTGTGTCTGTGACTTGCTGTGTCAGTTGCTGTCCCTACGTGCCTGTGTGACATGTGTGATTTGTGCTCCCTCTCATCTGACAATGCCTGCTTGCCCACATAGGGGATTTGGATCCATGAGTTACCTTTGTGTGGCACTGTATGCACATCTGTATGATTGGTATTCAGGTCTCCTCATGTGTTGTGTGGTTGCCTGGGGACACTGGCACCCCCCCTCACCTGTTGTGTATGATGTGCAGTGTGGGTCTGCCTGTTTGTGTTTGTGCATCTGCACCACTGCATTGGCATATCTTGGGTGTGCCATTGGCTGTGTGTAGTTTGGTGGGTTCCCCCTGCTGTCCCTGGGACTCCTAGGTCATCGGTCAGCACAATGATCATGGTTTGTGTGTCCCATTGCTGCCATGGTAAGGTATCTGTTCACCTCACATCTGCAGTCTCCACAGGGTATCTGCATGTGTGTGCCCATTGGTGCAAATATGTGGGTCTGCATTCTGATGGTCACTTCTGTCATTGTGTCATTGATGATTGTTGACGGTGTCAGCCCCCATGGGTGTTGTTTGTCTGCACATGGCCAAAGGTATGTCTTATTTGCACTGCAGGATTTGGCTCCCCAATTTATGTTGCAATGGGACACATACACTACTTTGCCACTGATGTGTTTGTTGTTCTGTGACCAGGAATCATCCATGCAGTTTGGCAGTTGCACCTCTTTCTTTGTCAACACTTACCTTTTGGTCACTGTGATGATGGGGGTTTGGACCCCATTGCCACAATGTTCGAAATGTGCTTCAGCTATGGACCCCACACTTACATTTTGGTCACTGTGATGATGGGGGTTTGGACCCCATTGCCACAATGTTCGAAATGTGCTTCAGCTATGGACCCCACACTTACATTTTGGTCACTGTGATGATGGGGGTTTGGACCCCATTGCCACAATGTTCAAAATGTGCTTCAGCTATGGACCCCACACTTACATTTTGGTCACTGTGATGATGGGGGTTTGGAACCCATTGCCACAATGCTCAAAGTGTGCTTCAGCTATGGACCCCACACTTACCTTTTGGTCACTGTGATGATGGGGTTTGGACCCCATTGCCACATTGTTCAAAGTGTGCTTCAGCTATGGACCCCACACTTACATTTTGGTCACTGTGATGATGGGGGTTTGGACCCCATTGCCACATTGTTCAAAGTGTGCTTCAGCTATTGACCCCACACTTACATTTTGGTCACTGTGATGATGGGGGTTTGGACCCCATTGCCACAATGTTCGAAATGTGCTTCAGCTATGGACCCCACACTTACATTTTGGTCACTGTGATGATGGGGGTTTGGACCCCATTGCCACAATGGTCATGGCCTGCTTGCATTGTGGGTGCCACACACATATATGTGTGGCACATGTGCTAGGGGGTCACATTGTATGTTCAAAGTCATGTTCGGTGTTGTAGGCATTTGACACAGTCTACACACGCTTGTCATGGTGTTGGGGGATGTCTTCTTCTTGCATTCCCTAGGTTGTGGTGTGCTGGTTGTGTCATGCATTGTCCATCCTATGAGTGGGGGTGGTAGTAGTGGTAGGCATCCAGCCCCCCTGGGTGAGGGTGGTAGTAGTGGTAGGCATCCAGCCCCCCTGGCTAAGGGTGGTAGTAGTGGTAGGCATCCAGCCCACCCTGGGTGAGGGTGGTAGTAGTGGTAGGCATCCTGCCCCCTGGCTAAGGGTGGTAGGTGGTAGGCATCCAGCCCCCTGGGTGAGGGTGGTAGTAGTGGTAGGCATCCTGCCCCCCTGGCTAAGGGTGGTAGTAGGTAGGCATCCAGCCCCCTGGGTGAGGGTGGTAGTAGTGGTAGGCATCCTGCCCCCCTGGCTGAGGGTGGTAGTAGTGGTAGGCATCCTGCCCCCTGGGTAAGGGTGGTAGTAGTGGTAGGCATCCTGCCCCCCCTGGGTGAGGGTGGTAGTAGTGGTAGGCATCCTGCCCCCTGGGTAAGGGTGGTAGTAGTGGTAGGCATCCTGCCCACCCTGGGTGAGGGTGGTAGTGGTGGTAGGCATCCTGCCCCCCTGGCTAAGGGTGGTAGTAGTGGTAGGCATCCTGCCCCCCTGGGTAAGGGTGGTAGTAGTGGTAGGCATCCTGCCCCCTGGGTGAGGGTGGTAGTAGTGGTAGGCATCCTGCCACCCCTGGGTGAGGGTGGTAGTGGTGGTAGGCATCCAGCCCACCCTGGCTAAGGGTGGAGTGTAGGCATCCAGCCACCCTGGGTGAGGGTGGTAGTAGTGGTAGGCATCCAGCCCCCCTGGCTAAGGATGGTGGTAGGCATCCAGCCCCCCTGGGTGAGGGTGGTAGTAGTGGTAGGCATCCAGCCCCCTGGGTAGGGGTGGTGGTGCGCATTCAGGCCCCTGTGTGCATATGTGGCATTGGTGATGGGCATTCCGCCCCTATGGTGCTGCTGTTGCTGGTGTAAGTATATTCTGCATCCCTCTGTGTGTGTGTGATGTGTCGTGTACGTGTTGTATGTGTTTTGTGGTTGGTGTCTGGCTTACCTTCTGCGCCGTACGCGTCCGTGCCTGTTCCGGTAGTAAATGTAGAATATCGGTATGATCGGGACGAAGGGATTCATGGTTGGTTCGTGTCGTTCGTCCTTCTCGTTGCTTCGCGTCGTCCTCGTCGCTCGCCTCGTCCTCGCTCGCTCGCGTCGTCCTCGTCGCTGCCGTGTTCGTCTCGGAGCCGTGGATCGTGTTGTGGCGCGAATCGGAGCTTATGTGCGCCTCTCCGGATGCTTTGACGTGCCGCGCGTAGCGACGGGTTCGGCGCGCACGGAAAGCGCATCGTACTCGCTCGGCCGGACGGAGCTGCATTTTCCCTTCCGTGCGACTCGATTCAGCGTTTCCGGATTCGCCTCGGTCGGGGAACAGGACCTGGTTTGGGTGAGTACGGCTCGGCCGGATTCTTTGCTGTTGTGCGCATCGTACTTACTCGTTCGGTGTGTTACGGATCGGTCGGGAACATGCTTTCGCATGGCTTTTTTCCCGACCGAATGGTATTGGGTGCGCCTCCGACCGAGATCGGAATCGGCCCCTTAGTGTTTCTGGTGGTGATGACTGGGAGTCTACCCGGAGGCTCCTCTGGAGGCAAATCTTAGAAGGAGCTCCAGAGTGAGTATTAAACCTGCTAGGTTCAGGTCATAATAAAATATTACTTCAGTTTATCCCTTCCTGTTTTTTCTTGTCTTTGTTGGTGCTTTTACTTTGTTCTTTTATTTTTTTTAAGGAAGAAGGGAAGATGTGTATTATGGTCTCTTGTATACTTTATTGTGGGACTTTGTTATTTCTATCAATATGAGTATTTTACCTTATTACTTCCAAAGATTGTGGGTATGCTATTTGATCTGCACATCTATTTTTAACAGTATTGTGTTTATGTTGCCAATATCCTTCAAGACACATTTCTTGAGGGTGTTCTCATGGTGTCACAATACCCGCCCACTAAGGTATAAATCCACTAGAGCTGAAAAACAGCCTAGAAACAATGTCCAAAAAGTACACCGAAGCACACCACTTGGTCGTAACTCTTATCCTTAGTCCATGATCTGTATTCCAGCCAATCAAAAGGAATTCTCTTTGGAAGAATTTCACGACAGTTGTTGAATAAGGTCACTTGGATTATTTATTCCATTTCATTACAGACAGAAAGCAGCAGCCGACGCGCTTTTGTCCTCCTGGACTTTCTCAAGGCTTCACTCCAAGTTAACAGTTTCAATTCTGTTTCATATACTTCATAAATAAGTTTCTTCTTGAGTTCCAATATAATAACAAAATCGGTAAAAATATATATATCTCCAATGTTTCAGGTCAAAATGAGCCCAAGTAGCAACCGATATTTATGTTACATAGCATCCACGTATCTCACATCCCATAATAATCTTTGGAGGGCTCTCTTCTCCTCCAAGAACGTAGGACCCTGATAAGTCCACTCTTCAACTAGGAAGCAATCCGTAGTCCTCGCACGCGAGCCAATGGTCAATATATCATTCTTAATATCACTACACTGCCACACGGGGCAGGGATGTTTTTAAAGTGTTCATTTTCTATTGGGGCATGTACTGCAGCCTGCAGCACATGTCGCAATAGAAAATATACACATTGCGACCACAGTGAGTGAAGGCGGTCGATTTGTAATCAGGGCAGAGGGACCGCCGACTTCTAGTCGGGTGGTCCTGCTTCCGCTATGGTGCCGGTCAGATGAGAGTCCGACCAGCATCGTAATGATGCCCATAGTATTCTTGATCTGAATAGTAGGTGGGTGCAGTTATACTATTCATCAAGGAGGTGACCATGGTGTTCTACCTACTCTACACGATTATCCTTGAAACTCTAGTTTTAGAAATAATTTTATTGTACCACTCTGTATAAATGTGCCTTATAAACGAAGATAACTCTTTAAAGATGCTTACATTGCTTAAAGGCCATTGCAGAACACTAGAAATGCATTCAACTAATCAAGGAAGAGGGGTTTGCATATCGTCAAGTAACAACACTTATCTATTGTCTAATAGTTGGCATGTTGTCTGCGTTTAATTTTTAAAACTTTAAAAATAGAAAATGGTGACAAAACAAAATAATGGATGCTTGATTAAGGTAGATGGTGCAGTGATAGGGGAAAAGGTGCAAAATCATCAAGAAATATACAAATACAACATC
This sequence comes from Calotriton arnoldi, assembly GCA_963921515.1. Lineage (NCBI taxonomy): Eukaryota > Metazoa > Chordata > Amphibia > Caudata > Salamandridae > Calotriton > Calotriton arnoldi. The sequence goes on from CAWUFW010002583.1 coordinate 373,234, forward strand.
AGCACGTTTATTTGGGGGAAATTAACCAACAGTTACAGACACAACATATCAATTGAAGGGAGTTAAAAAAAGTCACAATTCGATCAAACCTGTCTCCTATTGGATGGGGTTATATTCAGGATGGGCGGCTGAAGCCACCTTTCAGACCAGTCACTAGAAGGTTCATCCGCTGAGTAGGTTAACAATATATCTTGGGCAACAAGGGTGATAAACCTGACGAGATAGTCAGGATCGTAGTCCTGCTATGCAAAGTAAACCAGAAATATAATTAAAATCATCAAGATGGTCTTGGGAGGGATGCAATTGATGTGGAAGTCACTCTGTCTAGCTCTAGAATCTATATGTTTCTCACAAAAGCAGAAAGTCAAATTGACCTGTCTTTAATCCATGTCTCTCAAATTGAGCACACAGAAAAAAAGATTGATATCTGCTATCCATTCACTGACAAATATGAACCCTTTCCATCAGCAACATCATTTAAAGCTCTTTGGTGGAAACTATTCTGTGAAAATCCTATTTAAGATTCGTACTTGGATGAAAAATGAAAACAATCAAAACGCATAAGACAGTTCCGGGACAGTTCCAACAAGATCTAAAACTCTTGTTCCCCAAAAAATGTAAAACAAACCTGTTTTTGCGGGACCTGGTCTACTACCATTTGCACAATATTCTAGACTCGCTACCCCTAATTTTCTTCCCCTTTTCACTGGTTCTATGTTTATTCTCCTTGCTCTCCCAACCACCCTTAGCTTCTCCTTCCCCACTTGTCATCCTTAACTATCATTTCACCTTTCTATGTCACCTCTGCTTCCAACTCTAATAGTCCACTACATATCTCATCTAGTCATTGTAGTCCTTATCCCTGCAATGTCTGTCTGGCTTATCTGCCAACTTTATTGCTTTTTTCTTCTTATATCGTTGTAGATATATTCCAAATACAATGGATGGAGAAAGCAAATCCATTACTCTGTTAGCTTTCTGTTGATATAATCACAGCAATCAACTCTCCATACCTGAGTTGCTGGAAAACAACTTAGAAATGGATCACTGACAAAATATCGAAGGTCAAAAAATCGACCTACAAAAATATCGCAACAAAAATATCGATGTCAATAATATCGAAATCCTATCTACAACATGGTAAGTACAAAAATATCGAAAAAACAATATCGATTGTCAAAAATATCGTTATCAAAAATATAGGGGCCCATTAGGATGTCGGGCGGAAGCACTACCGCCGTGCTGGCGGATGCAAAAACCACCAGTTACCGCCTGCACGCAGCAGTCCACACGCCCGCCCGATTACGATGCGAAAAGTCAGCCAAACACCGCCGGCAAGCCAGCGACACCGTCCGCCATCAAAGTGCGCCCGTACACGTAGCGGCGCAGCACAATTGACACACACCGTCCGACGAAACACGTACCGCCCGGCGTACAAATTACGATGCCGCACACAAACTGAACCCACGGCTAAGAGACACCGTACGTCAAACCGAAGCGGTAACACGAACGCCGAGCACGGACACCGAAGAAGCGGCACCCCCGAGCATGAATCCAGCACTGCAGGCCCTCCCTATGCTCTATCTGATGCACCACCAAGGACGCAACGTACCGCGAAGACGCAGGTAGGCACACATACAACAAGTGCACGCAAACAGCGCACACAGTGCAAGGGCGGAAAAAGCGGACAACCCCCCACCCCCGCGTGTACACGACACATCTACCATAGCATCCACATATGACACACAGGCCAAATTGTAACATCTCGTAACACATGTGTACACACCACCTGGGACTAGGAACCAACCACCCCGTCACGGCCCCAAAGCGGCGATGACGCTGCCACACATGCGCACAACGCAGAGGCCAACCGCAGCGCCATGCATGCGTCGCACACAGACACAGGGACACAACCAAGCAGCACACACACCAGCCCCACCCCGAACGCACATGACACGTGACAGGCCTGCCACAGACATGTCCCCAACGCCCAATTCACGGACAACACCCAACGTCACACAACCGACGCACACATGTCAGTGAAGTCACGCAACAGCAGGACACACCCCAGTGCAACAAACATGGCGAAGCACACAGCGGCGGCAACACCAACTAGGAGAAGCAGGGCTCCTTCGGGAAGAGGAACGCCAGTACCACACTGAAACACCCATACCACCCTGCACATATGAACAAGACATACAAAACGGAACACCAAAGAGCCCGGGGACCGACAACAGGTGGCCCAAGAATAACACTCACACACAAGGCCCAACGCAGAGCGGAAAGGCAGCCTGCCGCCCACACAAGGGAGAGCAGACAGCACTGAATGACCTTCCATTCCAACTCCGAAACCACAGCCCTACGAAAGAAGCCGGTGAATACAGCCATTGTCCAATAAAAGACCAACACAGGCATGCAGAGGAGACCGACCACAGGGCAGATAGCGCATATCACAGAAGAACACAACGGACGGGAAAGAATAAAGAAAACACTCCCCCATGTCGGCCCCATGCAAGTTAATTGGAAGGAGTCACACATCACTGACCTTGAACTGTCTGAGAAGCATGTGGGATGAGGGCCCGTGTCCTCCGCACAAGCCAACAGAACACAAGTCCTGTCTCCCTACGACTACACAGAGCTCACAGCAACCTCGGAGCGTGCACATTGCAGACTGCACACACAGCCGGAGCACGCCACCACAACGCACCGCTGCAAAATGGCAACCGCAACACACCTACCCAACTACGCCGGACAGGTCAAGCTGTACAAAACCAACCTGATACATATATTGGGATGCGAACTCCTGTCCCTGCTGAACGTAAGTTACCGACTGACTTACCGCATCACATTGTTCAGCTGCGTCATACCCGTCTTCTACTGTCGGAGGTGTCCCTACCAGCATCCCGTGGAGATGTGTCTCTCCAACCCGGCATGTCTAAAGGCGGACCTGCTAGTACTACTCCTCCCTCTGGACGCACACGACAGGGCCTGCTCTGCCTATGGGGGCATGGCGTATGTGGCCAACATCGCACCCGCACTGAAATGGGACCACTGTGCCTCCACACGACGGATCATCGAGCACAGCTACATCGAATGTCACCCAGCATGCCCCATCATGGTCCTCCAAGGGACAACTTACGAACAACACCTTGACAGCCACCATCCGCTACATTGGCTGGCAAACATAAACACCACCAATGACATGGAAGCCCTGCTGGACGGCATCGCATACCTGACAACCTGTAAATTCGTCGGACCCCAACGCAGGTTCCCCGATTGACCTATGATGTCCAACCCCGCACCCATGCTTAGCTTCCGCACGGACTGGCCAGTCACCACCACAACAGCCATACCAAACGACCGGCAACAATTACCACACCATCAACGACATCGCCATGACATCGGATATGACCGGGACATGCACACTGTTCCCCATCACATCCAGGAACACCGCATGCATCGTGGGAGGCAGTGGCATGGGGTCTGTGTATCGCACCCACATGGACGGAACTGCACGAACAACCAGGACACGACATGGATCCAGCGCCCATGGACACACACACCGCTCAGTGGACATGAATAGGTCGCCTGGAGTCTGTGGGTGCTGCACCCCTCCCACCCCCGCCCCGGGAATCCCATACCAGGACCTTTGCACGGACGACAAGTGCAAACAACAACAACACGACCCCAGTGACTGTGACATGTCCAGTAACCACCACATTGCAACAACAAGTGGCACGCCGCTGCATGCACGCAAGCACATGCCCTGATGTCATCTCACATGCACGCGTGCATGAGGAACAACCGCAGCAAACCTGTCACATGGAACTGAGATGGACTGTGCCCATGATGCCAAGCGGTCTGGTAGGCTACTTGTATACCGTCTGTGTCAAAGTCCGCAGCCCGCAGCTCCGCAGCTATACGTAAATGTACATTAGCACAGCCTTGGCCAAGCAGATGTAACTCTGAAGCCCACATCCCACATGCAACAGCCAATCACATGTAACCCCACACCCTATCCCATTTGTAATCATGCTCAGTATATCCTCAACATGTATTCCGCTGCCAGTAGTGTCCACTATACTGCATCACAGAGGACAGAAGACTCAATATAATGTTTGAAACCAAAACTGTCTCCGCTGACTCATTTCACAAGTACGAATGAGAGAGGATGAGAGTATGTGAAGTACACGGCAGTCGTGACATGACCATGTAGTCCACTGGTATTGGATGTCAACGCAAATGAGTAGCACAACTGTGGAAGACACACATGTGTCGTGTGAAGTCGTATGGACGCAGTGCTCAGGTGGGTGGGTGCGACGGGTAGATGCGCACATGCCAAGTTGGAGCACGCCGTGTTGGGAGGGGTCATGAACAGTACACCACCGCTTCCCTGGGCATTGTGAGAGGACACCTGTCGGGGGGAAGTGAACACGTGTGTGCACAGCAGCCGGGCACACGAACAATGCGGAACCAGGCGCACACGTCAGCCCACCCTCCGTGGACTAGCTGGATCCTGTTGTGCGCCCGCCATGCCCCTTGACAAGGCACACACAGCCCCAGTCGACCAGGTGTAACCCCAACATAGTCAATCCGCACAGGCGATACAGGGCACGGGATGGCAGTGGAGCATGGTGTGTGAGAGGTCTCCTCGCGCTCCTCCTGGTCATATCACGCAGGCAATAGAACCTCAACGTGTAGCATGGCACAAGTCAAATGGAAGTGTAGGGGGGACGCACCTCAGCACGAGCAGCACTGACGTCACGGGAGGTGGCTCGCACCATCCCATCCATTGCCCATTATACCAACCACGCCACATGCCATTGCGACTAAGTGCAAGCGCGTGCGCCACCACCCCCGAGCCCTCCCCAGAGAGGCCAAAGAGTGAATGTGTGGGCCATCAGTCACAGACGGACGCGGCCTGGCCGCAAGGGCAGCCACAGCCACTGGGTGTCGCAGGTGGCGGATCCGGAAGGCGAAGACTGTGATGCATAGTCCATGCAGGCCGGGTCTCCATTTGGGGCACCACGCAGGTGGACGGCGTCCCGCCACACATCATACCCTGAGACAGCCCACTCGTGCAACTGGACCCACACATACACTCCTTGCCCTCTCTGGTGCGAGCTTGGGGCTGCCTGTGCAAGCGCTAGCCTCGCAGGTGCACATGCATATTGGGGGAGCGAGGGGAGGACATGAGGGCTGGGGCGAAGATGACTGTATCACTGTCAGTGAGTACAAGGGATGACCCAGATGTGGAAAGGAAGAGACGTGTCCCGTGTGTACTGCAACTAGTCGCCAATCCAACTACCCCCCATGTCCGGAATGTAAGCCCGCACCTAGGCCCGCCCATCCGCCACATCGAATATACCACCAGCACAACAACCTTCCCATTCGAAACACTGACTGGGGGTGGCGACCAGTGAACAAACATGTGTAGCCTACCCACGCGTACATGTGGGCCCTCCATGATCCATGTCACCTGCGGCAAAGTCATGACATGCGCAATGAGGGAAGTGAGGTGAGCTGTCCGCCCCACGCACAGAAGGTGCATCAGCTCCACAGACCCAGCAGCGAGTCCAGCAGGGGTCACATGTGCAGGGGCAGCTGTGCCTGGTGTGAAGGCACATGCACATAGACAGCACATCGACCAATGTGTAGTCTGCCCACATCTACAGTCCATCATCATGCGGACATAGGAATTGTACACAGGGCAACACATCTTAGTGGGTGCACCCACCGTGACCAACAATGCGCAATCATCGACGTACCCGCCCTGTGCATGGCCCCCCACCCAACGGAGGCACATCCAGTGCCACCATCCCACACACACAAGCCTTCCACGGAACATGCTGTGTCCAATGGTCAGTACAGAGTCAGCGCCCATCTGGTGGATCCTGAACAGGAGACACATGCACACACATGATAGCTCCCACTATGTACGTCTGCCACCTGGCACGTGCAATGTAACCTCTCACCTGTGACGTGTGACTGCAAGCACACAGCCGTCTTGGCATGGGGCTGTCAATGTGGACACCTGTCAATGTTTCGGGAGGTGTGATCCGTACAGTGCTGTACATAGGGTGCAGTGCTGACACCTACTACTGTCTCATATCCCCTCGTGCCACAGGTCCCACTTGTTTTGGCCGCTCAGCCTGTGCCCACATCGTCGTCGTCGTGTGCCATACTCATCCAGCCTCGGAAGCAGTGCCATGCTCAGCAGACATTCATGTTGCCGTGGCGTTGCCGCTTGACGAATATGCAGTCAGTCCCCATCAGCACGCCCCGCAAGTCATTGGGGCCTAGATCCCCATGTGCATGACCATGGCAGTGGTTTGCATCACTAGCCATTGCCATTGGTGGGAGACCTGTGTAAGTGTATTGTGGCCGTGCCGTCCCTGCTTGACAGCTGGGCTGTGACTCATGTGCTTGCTCAGTCATGTCAGTGATGTGAATGCGAAATTGCTATGTGTTGTGTTGCTTTGACATGTGTCCACTGCCATCTTCCCTAGGCGGAGACCGAACATTGACCGCCCATACCAATTGCTGGCGGACATGGAGGATACTGAGGTCATAAGGAAGTTTCGGCTGGACAGGCCAACCCTGCATCGACTGTGTGCCATGTTGGAACCCCATCTCCGTCCCCGCAGGGTGTATCCGACAGCATTCACCCCCACGGCTAAGGTGATGGCCGCCATGCATTTCTTCGCCACTGGGTCATTCCAGCACACAGTGGGCAGTGGAGGAGGGATGTCCCAGCCCATGTTCAGCAAGGTGCTGAGGGATGTACTGGCAGCCATGATGCTGTACCGAAACAGGTACATCAGATTCCCCAGGGCTCGTGAATTGGCGGCAGTGAAGGGTGCATTCTATGCCCTTGGCAGGATCCCACACGTCGTTGGTGCCATTGATTGCACACATGTTGGCCTTGTTCCACCACAGGCCACTGAGCACCTGTACCGCAACAGGAAGCACACGCACTCCCTGAATGTGCAAGTGGTGTGCCTTGCGGACATGGTGATAACCCACGTGTGTGCAAAGTTCCCAGGCTCGGCCCATGACGCACACGTAATGCGCAACAGCATCTTGCCACGACTGATGTCCAATCTGCAACAGGATCGTGGCTGTATTGTCGGTGAGTATGTGGAGTGGTGTAGCGTGCTGGTTGTGCGATGCTGTCCCCTGTCCAGTTGGAATAGCAACGGTTCTCTGTGTCCCTCACACCCAGGTGACTCTGCGTACCCGAATGGGGCATGGCTGCTCAGTCCATTGAGGAATCCTCGCACCCCAGCAGACGATCGCTACAATGAGGCACATGGGAGGACCAGACGTGTGGTCGAGCGTACCTTTGGCCTCCTCAAGTCCAGGTTCAGGTGCCTGGACCGCACCGGGGGTGCGCTGGCGTACTCCCCACAGAAGGTGTGCCAGATAGTGGTGGCGTGCTGCATGCTGCACAATCTGGCCATTCGGAAGCAGATCCCCCTCATTGTGGATGACGGAGATCAACCAGGGCCCCAGCCCGCAGACCAGGACAGCTCGAGTGAGGAGGACAGCGGAGAGGAGGAAGCTGGGAATGTGCGCCAGCAGCTCATCGCCCGCTACTTCACTTGACGGTGAGTGTCCATGTACGACGGCTGATGTGTCTGTATTTGTGCAGGTGTGTGTGTGCTGTGTCAGGGTGGCCTTTTGTTCACTGCGTGCTGTGTGTCAACGCTCCATGCCCAGGTTAGTATGCCACTGATGGTGGCTGTGGCATTGTGCCCTATTGCTCTGTGCGATGTGTGTACATTGCTTGTAGTTGTTGACATGTACTGTGTGATGGGTGTGTGACACACTCATTGAATGTGCTCCTGTTCTGTCTCCCACCCCTAGGTCCCTACAGGCCCTCCGGTTCCATTGCCATGCCACGCATCAGGTGCCGTTCCGCTCAAGGTGGCCGTTGTATTCCGTACAATTAAAACACAGGGCACAGACAGCAGTTTGTGGAAGAGGTGCATTTATTTCAAACTGTGACATGTGATTGTGTGTAAGGTGATGACAAAAGTGGTGCGTGCAGTGACAATGAGCTGTCGGTCATGGCTGCGTGATGCTCAGGGTGTACCCACTGGTTCTATGTCCATAGTCCAACACACACATGCCATCCAGATGGCTGTGTGGAGTGGGATCGTAGTCCAAGTCAATGCAGTGGGTGGTCAAGGAAGGCTGGCTGGCTGCCTCACTTGCGTCTGGAGCGTGCGAAGTCCTCCCGGGAGATCTGTTTCCACTTCGGACGGCCCCTTCCACGTTTGCGAGGGGGGTGCCTGCTTGCGACATGCTGGTGGTTGAGGTGTGCTCACTGGCTGTGGACGCAGGGGAACTGGACACTGCTGCTCGACCCTGCGCCCCGGCAGGTGGTGGCGGAGGGGGAGCTGCTGTCCCTGGCTGTGACCTCACCGCCACCACCAGCTGGCCCATGAGGTCCACGAGTTGGCCCATACGGGCGTCCATGGACCTCAGCACCCCCAGCACCTCACGCGTGTCTGTAGCTGACCTGGCCCATTGTCCTTGGGCCTCTTCATAGGCCCCAAGGACTCTGGCCATTTGAGGCAGGGCATGGCTCCCAGGGGAGGCTGGCGTTTCCCTGACCCTGCTCCTCCTACCAGTCCTGCTGCCACCGGCCTGCCCACTAGCCACATTGCTCACCACGGTCCTCGCCCTGGCTCCCAGGGTGGATCCAGTCGTCCGGGCCACCACCTGCGCTGGGGCTGGGGCCAGCGAAGACGTGGTGGCGGTTGCGGCAGTGGTAGTGGCCGCAATGACCGTGGGTGTGGCCGCAATGACCGTGGGTGTGGCCGCAATGCCCGTGGGTGTGGCCGCAATGACCGTGGGTGTGGCCGCAATGACCGTGGGTGTGGCCGCAACGACAGTGGCAGCAGGGGGCTGGGAATGTTCAGCAGCCCTGGATGATGGGTTGGTGGGTAGGAGGGGTCCTGGGGAGCGGCTGGGCCCTGCCACACTAGATGGGCCTGCTTGGTGGTCCGTGTCCGAAGAGGAGGACAGATCCTCCACATCCGTGTGTCCTCGTTGGGGGCTTGTAGGCTGGCTGTGCTGGCTGCTGTCTCCATCCCCAGCATCCAGCAGTTCGTCACCTGTGGAGAGAATGAGATTTGTTATTGTGTTGCACCTGGCGAAGTCTGTATTGGTTGTCTGACATTCTCCGTTCGTGCACTCTCGTGCACGTGTGTCCCGGAGGCGGGTGTGTGGCTGTACAATCTGTTGTTGTGTGTGCTTGGCAATGGGACTGTGTGCTGTGCACATGTGGCATGGGACGGATTGGCTATGCCGATGGGTGTGTTGCTGTGCTCCTACTTATTGTGACTCTGGTGTATGCGGGCTCCAGGCCCATCCTGGGTCTGGTTTGTACTTTGCTTTTGGGGTGCATATGGAACGCTTAGGAACGCATTTGGCAACATGGGGGTCATGCCCCAGGAACGCATTTGGGATGGAATATGCTTTTGGGGTGCAAATGGAACGCTTAGGAACGCATATGGCAACATGGGGGTCATGCCCCAGAAACGCATTTGGGATGGAATATGCTTTTGGGCTACATGCTGTGAGCCATGGGTGCCGAACGTGACATGTGTTGTGGCAGCATGACAGTGCATGGTCTGAGGTGTGTGCATGCCTGACATACCCTGCATATTTGCTGTCTGTTGTGATTACTGGACATGGCATTGGACGCATCGTTATGAGTGTGTGATGGTTGTGTGCCACCCGACGTATTGCAGTTGTCCCATCTCCTTGGTGTGCGTGCTGCCCTGTGCCATGTGCATCACTGCAGTGCTCGGGAGGGTGTGGCCCATGTTGTGTGTTGTTGCTCACAGTGTGGCGTGCGCTTCATTGACTTCTGGCACATGGTTGGTCATGGGCATGTATCTTAGCGTGACTGCTGTATGTGTGGCAGCTGTGCGGATGACATGCCTTTCATGAGACTGGGGCTGACGGATGGGATGGATGGTATGTTGTATGTGCATGGTGTGTCTGTGTGTTTGATGGGTTCAGTGGTGTTCGTGTGCATTTATGTTGTTCCGCTCTGTTGCGTCTAGTGTTGTTTGTCTTACATAGGCGTAGTTGTGGGGTGTGTGGTTGACAGGCAGTAGGGGCTACATGGACAGGACTTCAATGGTGTTTCGGTTGTGTGTGATGGGTTGCACAGTGGCTGCCGTGTGGTACTATATTCAGTGTGGCTTGTGCATGCAGACGTGGCTCCTTGGGTGTTGCTGTGTCTGTGATGGGTCATGTGGGGTGTGAGTCTGTGGTTCATGTCCGTGTGCACATTGTTCACTTGTTCGTGACAGTGGGCGGTGCTGCGTGTTCGTCTGCTACGTAACATGTCCCATGTGTTGGTCGTGTTACGGTCCTCATGCCTCCAGTAATCCAGCCCTGTCCAGTTTCCCACCTGCAGGTTGTTCGTGCGTGCACTGTACTGGATGCCACATGGTTCTAAGCGGGGGTGCTCCATGTTGCAGGTCTGTGGGGGTGGGGGCGGTGTTGTGGGTCGTGGTGATGGCTGGACACCCACTGACACCGATTGTTGTGGACCGTGATGTCTACCTTTCGGCTGTCGGTGTGCACTGCGGTGGCTGACACGTGGGTGTGGGGTGGGGGATGCTCCTCCTTGCTGTGCTGTGGGACTAGGGGCCTGGTGTGTGTTGTACTTGAGTTGTCCACCCTCCCACCCACTGCACTTTGTGTTCCTGCCACTTACCTGTTACTTGTCGGTTAGTGCAGCTATGGCGGACACATGGGTGTGGTGGGTGCTCGTTGTGGCGCTTCTGGCATACTTGGGGACCTGTTGGTGGTTACGTGGCTGGCTGAGTGTACACATGCCCCCACGTATCTTACAGTTGTTAGGTTTGGGCTGTGTGTGGTGGTGTCTGTTGCATGTGTGTGTGATGTGTTGTGTATTGTGTGCTGGACATGGGGGTGTTTGTCCCTGGGAGCTGTGGCATGGTGGTAGTGCATGTGAGTACATAGCGGTGTGCTGGTATACATTAGTTTGTACTTACCAGCCTCCACTCCCCTGCTAATCCGGCGAGGATCTCCGGATGTATAATGACTCGCACCTTCTCCTCCCACGCTTTGAAGGTCTTGAAGAGCGCGGGATTCCCTCCGCCAGTGACGGCAGCCAGCTCTCTGTTCTTGCTCTCCTTCTTCTTGACCAGGCTCTTGACGTCATTCCACCGTTTGTTGATTTCAACTCTGTTCCTGGGCAGGGTCCCGACTGCATTGACCTGGTCTACGATCCGGTTCCACATTCTCTTTCTGGTGGCTAGTGGTGTGTGCTGGACCAGGTTCCCATAGATTTGTGGGTGCACCTTGATAATCTCGCCGACCATGACCGTCAGCTCAATGGGCGTGAACTTGGGCATTCTTTGTGGTGCCATGGTGTTTGTGGTGCTGGTGCGGTGTGTGTTGTGTAATGTGCAGGGGGTTTGTGGTGCCGGTGTTTGGTGGTGGTGGTGGTGGTGGTGGTGGTTGTGATGTGTGCGTTTCTGTGGTGTGCTGCTGTCCTTGCTGTGTCACTGTGTCCTCTCCTCTCCTCTCTAGTTTGCAATGTTGCAAGGGGTTGTGGTCTGTGGGAGTGCTGCTTTTGTACTTACCTATGTGGGTGTGTCCTCATGGTCTGTTGTTGTCAGGTGTGTTGTGTCTGGTGTTCTGGCCTTTGTATTTTTTGTTTGTCCAGGGGGGTGTTTTCGGGATGTGTACTGTGCTTGTGTATTTGTGCGTGCCTTGCAGTGTGGACTTGTTGGCCATGTTGTGTGCGATTGTTTTTGTCAGCGGATGGTTTCTGTGCAGGGACGTGGGCGCCATGGCTTCTGCCGTGTCAATTCTCATCGGCGTTGTTTGCGCTGGCGGGCGGTATATTTGTGGTTTACCCGCGCTCATGGCGGTGCGATCGTAATTTCACGTGCGGTGTGTCGGCCGTGAGGGCGGGCGGTTTTGTGTTGTCGTGCGTGTTTCCGTCCGTGGCGGGCGGTTTGACTCCGACTCGGACGAGGGCGGGCGGCATCTCAGGTGGTTTTTCGCCGATGGCGGTTTTCGGTTTGTGTAATCGTAATGGCGTGGTCGGTGTTCAGACGGTGTGTGCGGGCGGATTTTTGCCGCTTTCATGCCTGGCGGATTTTTTTACGCCGCGTATCGTAATGGGCCTTATAGTTTTTTTTTTGTTAAAAATAATATGTAAAATAAACTAAATAATGCTTATAATTAAAATAAACATAGTTAAAAATATTTTATAATTTTTAAAATTAATAAGTAACATATAATTAAATAAAACATTAATTAAACATATACATATAATATATAATATATATCCTTACTTTATAATGAGTTTCAATAATTATTTTAATAAATTATAAATTATTAAAAATATTATAAATTGCAAATACATCTATACACATAAAACAATAACATAAATAAAAATTAAATAATTATAATAACAAAATAAAAATAAAATTTACTTTTAATATTTTGAAAATTAATTATATACTATATTAACTAAAATGATACAAAAATATTAAATAGCGTAGGGAATAAAACTACTATTACAACCCCCAAAAAACAACAGTAAGATAAATGTTGGATAGCGTAGAGGTAAAAATTACTATTCCCACTCCAGAGAGTGCAACAGTAGGGAAAGTGTTGATAGCGTAGGGGTAAAAATTACTATTCCAACTCCAGAGAGTGCAACAGTAGGGAAAGTGTTGGAAAGCGTAGGGGTAGAAATTACTATTCCCACTCCAGGGAGTGCAACAGTAGGGAAAGCGTTGGATAGCGTGAGGGTAAAATTACTATTCCCACTCCAGTGAGTGCAACAGTAGGGAAAGTGTTGGATAGCGTAGGGGTAAAAATTACTATTCCCACTCCAGAGAGTGCAACAGTAGGGAAAGTGTTGGATAGCGTAAGGGTAAAAATTACTATTCCCACTCCAGAGAGTGCAACAGTAGGGAAAGTGTTGGCTAGCGTAGGGGTAAAAATTACTATTCCCACTCCAGCGAGTGCAACAGTAGGGAAAGTGTTGGATAGCGTAGGGGTAAAAATTACTATTCGCACTCCAGTGAGTGCAACAGTAGGGAAAGTGTTGGATAGCGTAGGGGTAAAAATTACTATTCCCACTCCAGGGAGTGCAACAGTAGGGAAAGTGTTGGATAGCGTAGGGGTAAAAATTACTATTCCCACTCCAGAGAGTGCAACAGTAGGGAAAGTGTTGGATAGCGTAGGGGTAAAAATTACTATTCCAACTCCAGAGAGTGCAACAGTAGGGGAAGTGTTGGATAGCGTAGAAGTTACAAATAACATACTTATAAATAAATTAATTTTTTTAAATAATTAATTAATTATTAAATAACTCTAAACTATTTACCAATACCAATAAATAATTATTAAAAACATAATTACCAATAGAAAATGTATTAACAATAAATTAATAATAAATACCAATAAATACTAATTAATAAATATTAATTACTAAATAATAAATATTGAACAATAAAATATTTTTAATAACATAAAACATAAATTATTAAAACTTAATTACCAATTAACTAATATTAAACAATTAAATGCTTTTTTATACCAATAATAATAATAATTAAACATTAATTATCAATTAATAAATAATTCTTAATATATTGATTAAATTTATCAATACATAATATTTAATAATATTTATTTACCAATTAATAATAAAACAACAATAAATTAATTTTTTAGAACCAAAAAATTGTAATTTAAATAAATTACCTATTAATAATTAATATCCAATAAATTAATTATCAATACCCAAAAATACATTTAATAATTACTTAATTAGATTTCAATTACTTCCAAAAGTATTCCCCTATAAACGCACAACACACTCCAATGATAAAATAATACACTTAACATAATGATCAATTAATCAATTAATAAAAATTAATAACTAATTAATAATAATTAATTACCAATTAATAATAATTGATTACCAATTATCAATTAATTAACAATAATATAATTATCAATACCAATTAATTAAAATAAATTATAAGTTAATTACATTTAAATTACATGATGATCAATTAATGAATTAATAAAAATTAATCACCAATTAATAAAAATTAATTACCAATTATTAATTAATTAACAATTATATAATTATCAATAAGAATTAATTAAAATAAATTATAACTTAATTACAATTAAATTACTTCCCACCCTATTCCCCTATAAACCCACAACCCGCTACAGAACTTAAACGCAAAAAATAATTAAAATTAATTTATAATTCCTAAAAATTAATAATTAATTTAGTAAAATTAAATTACTTCCCACCCTATTCCCCTATAAACCCACAACCCGCTACAGTACAAAAAAAAAAATTTAACTTACAAAAAAAATGTATTAACATATAAAAAGTGTATACATATATTTTTAAACAAGTAGAACACTTAACAAAAACACATATAACACATACATATTAAAAACATAACAAAATACATAACAATAATACAAATATCGATATTAGTAACATCGATATTAAAAAATTCGATATTACTTACCTTAGGGTCGATATTCTGTCCATCGATATTCTGTCCCTTCGATATTCTGTCCCTTCGATATTTTAACTTCGATATTTTTGTATATCGATATATATTATTTTCGATATTTTGTCTGCTCACCCTTAGGAATAGCCAAACCCTGCTCTAAAAACAACCACTGGACCAACTTGAATAACATGTCCCTTTTACTGAAAGGTGTGGGTCTCTATATGGCACTGCTTGATAAGGAACAACGCGAAACCCCACAAATAGAAGTAGGGGTGGGAGTAACGCGATTTTACACAGAATGACACAAGGAGGTTAACCTTTCCTTTAGTGCTATGTTCTTTGGGCAAAATACACCCTTGTGTCAAAAATGGACCTGAAGATGCATTTTGCGTTAAGAAAGTAGAACTAAATGTAACAGCATCATCCAGCAGCCACTTACACTCTGCTCCGGTGCTCTTGTGACAGGCATTTTTTCCCCAAATACCCTAAATTACATGTGAGATAATTTTCAGTAATTTTGCCTCACAAGAGTATCACAAAATTACTCTGGCATAATTGAACTTTCTCCCAGGCCTAAATAATAGGTACTTTTTTGTAGCCAAACAGGAAGTCATTCAACTGACCTTTGAAGTCCACTTCTTTGACCTGAACACAGCAGGTTCATTCTTCTTCTGATCTTTCACAAGTCCACAAAGTTATCTCCGGAGAGTGTCTTCGGGTTCCTCATATATGTTTTACACTAGCCAATGGGTGGAGATCATTCCTCGTTACTCCACAAACAATATAGAAAGAATTCATATGGCTTACCAGCGAAACTTTTGCACCACATTCTGTTAGTCTTACTGCTAACTATCCCATACAACACAATTCTAAAACTAGTCCAAGATGGCACAGGCCTTCTGTGCATTGATTTAGCTTGAATGACAGTCAGGAGGGTAATTATTGGAAAGAGCAATCACCTTCTGTGTGTTCACTTAAAACCACTTCTGTGGGTAGCGTCACTTCCACATTGTTTAGAAACTTCTGGCTAGTGAGGGCCTTGAGGAAAAAGGATTTGACTTCTTCAGGTCTGTTAGACATGTCATCCTTAAGGTGGTGTTCCCCCAAACCTTTTGCTTTTTCCCTCTAGTTTTGCTGAATATTTTTGCTGGACTTAGGATTCTGAACACTTTACCACTGCTGACCAGTGCTAAAGTGCATGTGCTTCTACCCTAAACATGTGTGTAATTGGTGTATACATATACAATTTTCCTGTAATTCCCTTGTAAAGTGGTATAGCATATACACAGGGAATGTAAGTTAAAAGCCACTTGTGGGCTTGCAGCGCTGTTTGTGCCACCCATATAAGTAGCCTTTCAATCCTGTCTCAGGCCTGCCACTGCTGTGCCTGTGTGTGCAGTTTACTGCCACTTTGACTTGGCATTTGAAACTACTTGCCAAGCCTTAAACACCCATTAACTTACACATAAGCAATCCCTAAGGTAGTCTATAAGTAGCCCTAAGGTTACACTGTGTGCATTTCCTCTAGACAGGCACATACACAGAAAGGCTAGGTGTGTCTGAGTATCCATCTGCATACATCTGCATTCTGATCGCCCTGCCTCTGCAGGATGGAAGTGAGGGGCCACCACTTCACTGAATAGGTAGTGTCCTGTCCCCAGACAGAGGGCTGCTTTGCACCCCATAGATAGTCTGGCAGACAGGGCTGGATTGAAAAGATAATTCTGTACTTCAAAGACCACCTATGAAGACACCCCCACTTCAAAACACTTTTGGGTATCAGTTTCGGGTCTCTGACCCACTAAAATCAGACACTACTGGGCCGGTAACTGAAGCTCTGCCAGAAGAACTGCTTTGCTGCTTAAAAGACTCAACTTAACTTCTGATCTGGAAGGCCTGCTTTTCTGTTTGTTGCCCTGCTGCCTGTTGCTTTCTGACTCTGCTGAAGGAGAGCTGGACTCTGCCTTTTCTCCAGTTGTGCTCCAAGGGCTTGTTGGCTTGCCTCCTATTGCTGGAGACTCAGGGATATCTATCAGGAATGAAACTGGGGTGATGAATGTTGGAATGCGTTCTTCTCTCTGCTGGACTCGCAGAGGCAGCTGGGACCCAACAATCCCCGGAATCCATCCAACGAGCACTGTACCAGAGACACCAGTGCTTATTTTATGACCTCAAGGGAAGGGGGTTTGGAAACACACAATAAACTAAAATAAGAAATTAAAATAATAAGGCAAAATAAAGAAGGTAACAACTGGTGCGCGTTCGTGCTGGTGGAGAATGCAAACGCTGGGTCACAGAATCCGCCTAGAAGAGATGCAATGACCCAGACCCTGGAAGGGAAAAGGAAACCAGCTCCTATGTACACAAATACACCAGGAACCTTTAAAAGACTCAATTGACATTAATGCATGCCCTTTTGTCTGACCTCTGGTGGTACCTTATGGAAGCAGGCACAGTCTCAGGAAACATACACACCAAAGTATAATAATCAAAACACTCACACACTCACACACACTACGATATATACATATATGAAATAATCCTCAAGACAAACTTGACATGATCACCACAGCAATAATTTCCTAAGGATTTGGGAGTGTTACCAAATCCTTGGCCAATAGGAAACTGAGGCACAAATCAGAGAAGGAATGATGCTTAAAACACAAACTTAAACAACATAGATTACTTGACTTAGCACCTGAATATCTACATCAAACAGGCTAAGCTAAGTGAGCATGGAGTTACATATTATGAGGCAAGTTTACACTGCGCACGCAAAGGCAATGTCTTCCAGAGACTAGAAGCCCCCTTAATGCAAGTAGCCCACTCCTAAAGCAAAAGAAGCACAGTAACTGCCAAAAATCAAAAGGATCCAAAGAGGAATGCAGAGTAAGGACTTAGCTCGCGATGGCTGCACTCTCCGCTGCCAGGAAACGCCGACCGGAGCCTTCAGCGAAGAAGAGAAGAGCCGCAGGACCGCTCTGGGCAATGGTCTCAATGAGAAGCATCGGGTGTTGCTGGGGTGGTGTTTAAATACCGGCGCGTGTATGCCAGACAACCGCAGCACATCCAGTAGCGTGAGCTCCAGCCGCAGCAGGCCGTCCATGAGACGTGGCTGCAGTGCACTGGTCCAACCAGTAAGGGCTTGCCAAATTCTCTGGAGAGCGCGCAGCCTCAGTCACACAGGGCTAGCAATGTTCATCCGGGAGCTGTGCTGGCTAAAAGGGGACACAGATAAGGAAAACACCGGCAAGACAGAAATACTAAGACCGCAAATACAATCTGGAATGCCATATCACATGCTACAGGTGAGCTTATACCCAAGGAGGGGAGACACATGCATATGGGAACCGTGTGCTAAGGGTGCGTTAATGGGAGGGAACAAGAAACCTGGTAAAAGCCCAAGCAGTCTTCTTGGGACATCTGTATGAGAAACGCTGAGGGCCCCCCGCCTGATGACTCCAACCCTATTTGAGGGAAGATGATGACACGCAGCACAGGGAATTCTGACAGTATCCCCAGCCCAAGGCTCCGGGACAGGGACAGGTTTGTGGGGATTATGCTGGTGATATATACGCAGAAGACGAGGGGCATGGACATGAGACGCTGGTTTCCAGGACTGTTCGTGGGGGCCATAACCTTTCCAAGCCACCAGGTAATATAAGGTGCCCCGAGTACGACGGGAATCAACAATAGCACTCACTTCATGTTCCAAATGACCCGCAACCGTCACAGGTAACGATGGAGTGTGGTGTTGAGTGTCAGGGTGAGTGGGTTTTAAGAGGGACACATGAATGGTAGGGTGGATTTTTAAGTGGTCTGGTAAAGCCAAACATACTGCAGATTTCTGATAGACCTTTAATATTGGAAAAGGTCCAACCTATCGTGGCTGAAACCTGCAAGACCCTTTTAATCATAAATGTTTGGTGGTTAACCATACTTGTTGGCCCACTTAGTAAGGAGGGGCAGAACGTCTCTTTCTGTTGCATACTGTTTGTACATGAGTTTTGCACGAGTCACATTCTCTTTTAATTCTTCAAGAACCTGATGTTGCAAGGTGTGACCTTGAGATAAGGTTTTGGAGCAGGAGGAGTGTTTGATAAGTAGAGGTGCAATTCTAGGATGGTACCCGTAGAGAGTGTAGAAAGGAGAGAAACCAGTGGACGCATTTACAACGTTGTTATGAGCAAATTCGGCTAACCACAGGTGATCGACCCATAAATCTTGTTCTGTTACGTAATTACGTAGTAATTGTTCAATTTCCTGGTTGGTTTGTTCAGTCTGCCCATCAGAGTCAGGGTGATTGTCGGATGACAGATCTACCGAAATGTTGAGTAATGTACAAAACACCTCCCAAAAATAGGAAACAAATTGAGGGTCGCGATCAGAAATGATATATCAAGGCAAACCATGGAGCCGTACAATGTGCTGTAAAAACAAAGTAGCCAGTTGAGGGGCGTTGGGTGTTCCTTTTACGGGAAAACAATGACACATTTTTGTTAATAGATTGACTACCACTACAATAGATGTGAACCCTTGGTCTTGAGGCAAATTGACAATTAGATCAATGGATACAGAATGCCAGGGTGATGGTGGGGTGGGAAGTGGATTGAGTAATCCGGCAAGCTTCTGTCGCTCAGATTTGGTACAAGCACATACATCACAAGTTTGAACATATTGCTAACAATCAGCATGTATGCTCGGCCACCAGTATTCTCTTTGTAGCAGTTCTAACGTTTTAGTGATGCCATGGTGACCAGAAAGAGGTAAATCATGACACCATTCCAAGACTTGTTGTTGCAGATCCGTTGTTGGGAGGAACAAGTGGTTCTGATGATAAAGTGCACCTCCAACAGCCTTTTTGTCTGTATGTTCTTTTAACCATAGTGACTGGTCTACCTGAGCAGAGGCGTGGTGTGCTTTTTTGGTCCATGAAGTATCCCTGGTGTTGACGTTATTTATAAAGTTTGTCCTGGCCAATAAAAAGGGGGGTTCGTTCATTCATTCTGCCTCCAGAGTGGGTCGAGAAAGAGCATCAGCTTTGCCATTTTTGCATCCTGGTCGAAAGGTGATCACCAAAGAAAAATAAGCAAAAAACAACAACAAACGTAATTGTCTCGGCGTGAGCGCTTTGACTGATTTTAGGAACTGTAGATTTCTATGATCCGTGTTCACGGTAACAGGATGTTTGATGCCCATAAGATAATATCTGCACTCCTGTAAGGCTGCCTTGACTGCCAACAGCTCTCTGTCAAAGATGGTGTGGTTCTCTTTAGCTTCATCTAGTTTATGAGAATAAAAGGCTACTGGATGTGGCTGTCCTGTGTCTTGTTGTCTCTGTGATAAAATGGCACCCAGTGCGATATTAGAGGCATCAGCTTCTAGATCGAAGGGTTGGCTAGTGTCAGGGTGCAAGAGAATAGGCTATAACAAAGTGGTAACAGTTCCTAAAGAGAAAAAGGACAAGAAGTGTGCTTGAAGTGGGGATAGACCTCCTGATATCTTTTGTGCCCTCACTGTACAAAAACTGAGTGATGGTCGACATGTTTCGCGCAACCTGTTGGTCCCTAATGGATCCCTGTGCGCTTCATCAGGACCGTGTGCATAAAGAGATAACTAGTGGGAGACAGGGAAAGACACCCTATACTCCCACTTTACCTATCGTCAGGTAGGATAAGACGTCTCTGCGTCCGAGACACGTGTTATCCGTGTTCACAAAAACCAGAACCTATTGGAGACAAAAGGAGAAAAGAAGAGAAGAAAATGGATCTTACTGAGCTAGATGGGATTTATTCAAACAGCTCTGTTAACATAAGAAGTGTGGAAAGAGGGTTCCATTGACTGATAGGGTCCACTAATTACGTGGCCCTGTCGTTCATAGTCTAGTGCGCGCAATTTGCGTTTTAAAATAACTCATGTGATTGTTGGTTAAGCTCTGTTACGACCAACTAGAGGAAGAAGGGTCTCTGGGTGATAGGCCCACAGAGAGCGTATGGTGTAAGGCATGGACACAAGGTGTTTGGCAGGCGTTAAGCAGACGTATAAATAATGGGTATAAGTCCATCACCCTGTCGTTGTTAGTGGGTGATGGAGCGATTGCTTCATTTTAAGTAGTGCTGGTCTTGTCACATAGATTTAGTTGCGATTAGTCATGAGGGAGCCAATGTAAGGAGACATGGGTGAAGATGTAAACTTAATTGCAATGGACGAGTGCGCTTATCTAAGGTAAGTTAAATGCCCGGATCACCGGTGTGCATTCATAGTCAAATCCATTAGAGGGTCGCAGCAGCGTGGGTTTTTTGCCTTAAATAACAGTGGATGCACTGCTCCTCAGGTAAATTATATAGCCAGATCACTTGGTAAAGGTGTGTCGTCAGTTATTCATAACCAAGTACATTAGAGGGGTGCAGCAGCGAGGGCGTATTCCATAATAACAGTGAATGCGCTTCAGGCTAATTGTGTGTCCAGATCACACGGTGCCTGTGTAAAGTCAGATACATATAGACAGGGGAAGAATTCTTAGCAGTTAGGGTAGCGGGTCATGTGCGCATCTGCCGCGTTCATCCTCTTTAAAAATATGATGGTGTTTAATTAAAACATAGTAGTGATATAGACGCAGACTCATCTTACAACTAGAATACATCATACACCAGATAATGTTTGTGACCATACCCTCCCAACGTTGTAGAAGGGCCGCGTCAGCGAGTAGTCAGGCTGCTGAGAGAAGAAGCTGAATGTGGAAGAGAGCAAGGTATTTACGTGTCACCCGAAGTTAGGCATTTCGTAACGAGGTGCAGTTAAATTACCCAGTCTACAGTGTTTGGCAGCGGTCGGGACTCACTGTATCTTCCTCGTTAGAGTGCCTGTATACCTGTCACCTGATCAGGTTTCGCCGGTGGCTGGCACTCGTGAAGTTGAGTAGATATAGCCATTTACTTCCGTGTTCGCGGGAAGGAGAGGGTGGGCGTGTCATCACGTGGTATCGGCGCACGTAGTGACGTAGCGTAGTTATTGGTGCAGTGGAGTGCTATTCTGGCGGCCATATTGGAAGGTGTTGAAATACCATGAATGCTTATACCTAAAGTCAGGGAAATCACAAGAAGTAGTACTTTTGATTCTGCAAAGGCTATTACATAGCTGGTGTGTAAAAAGAAACTTCCCTCATGTGAAGACAGGTGGAGGAAGGGGATCTGAATTCGGAGTGTCCCTCTAGATTAGCAGTTATGGTTTGAATATGGGCGAAATATCGTGGGTATGTCAGTGTTCTCTCTATGACGTTCTGCAATAGAAATATAATCTACCTGTGCTCATATTTTCTTGTTGGTGTGGATGATAAAGTATATTTTATGTTGTTGGCATACATGATGGTGTGCCTGGTAGGTTGTCAGCCCGGCCATTCTCATTTGTTGTGCATCATGTCCCATATGTGCGGTTATGTGTGTATCCAGATGATGTTCACAATGGGGTGCCATGTCATTCCGGGTGCCTTACTGTCATGATTACAGTGGATCTGAGCTGAATATCCATCATGTAGTGCTGGTGAAATGGGGTGGTCAGGATCCAGTTGTTCAAGAAACTAGTTCCACCCACGGGATATTGTCATTCAGTCCCATTTCGCTACTCTTGAGCCTGAACACCCATCGTTGTTCTTGTCTGAACAGTGCAGAAGTGCTCCACTGAGGGTTAGAGTCAATTATTGTCCATCTCAGGCTTTCAGGTGTGTTATTTTTCTCAAGACAGTGATTCTGTAGCTTCGTGGTCGTTTTTCGGCATCGAATTGTACTCTTATGCTCCCCGATGCGAACCTTCACCGGTCTCATGGTCATACCCACGTATTTCATTGAACAGGGGCATGTCAGCAAGTAAACGCAATTCTTTGTGTTGCAGTTAGTGTGGCGCTTTTGCTGCCACGGCCTCCTCATTCCTAGATCTATCTCTTTGGTTGGTGTTGTCTGGGGACAGGCAGCGCATGACCCGCACAGGTAGTGTCCTACTACCTACTACTGGAGTTTTCAATCCAGGCCCAATACCCCTATTTGCCTTCAAGCAGATGCAGAACCTAAAGGATATTTTAGTACACACACGTCCCACGAAACCTGCTCAGACGCAATCTACTCTGTGGGCCTTGCCTCCGGTAGTAGGACACTACCCGTGTGGGTCATGCTCCTTACATTGGCTCCCTCATGACTAATCGCAACTAAATCTATGTGACAAGACCAGCACTACTTAAAATGAAGCAATCGCTCCATCACCCACTAACAACGACAGGGTGATGGACTTATACCCATTATTTATACGTCTGCTTAATGCCTGCCAAACACCTTGGGGCCGATTCCGATTTGGGCCGGAAATCTCTCCGACCGAGCCGGACCCGGAGAGAATTCCGACCGAATCGGACCCTAGCAGTCCGACCGAACGAGTACGATGCGCACGCATGCTATCGGACTCGTGTTGGTCGGACTCCCATTGAAGTCAATGGGAGCCTGTCGTACAACGCGTACGCGGGCTCCCATTGACTCAATGGGTGCGAGGCGAACAAGGGCGCCCCTACAGTGGGTACGCGTCCATGCGCATCGCGGCGCACATGCACAGGTAGGGGGACCCATGGGTCCCCCTGTGTGCGACTCGCGCGCCTACGCGCACAGGGGGGTCCGACGCGGACCCCCAAAGTCCGGCTCCGACAGCTTTTTCGAGCCGGACGGCGCGAGTCGGTCGGACTCGCCCGCGGCGCGCATCGTACTTACCCGGCCGGGAAACGTCTCCATAGCGCGGTGCGAGTCGTGTCCATGCGAGTCGGTCGGAGCGTGTTGAAGCCGCGTTCGAGTCGGTCGGCGATTTCGCGGGTGCTTGCATCGTACTTGCTCGGCCGGACCCGCATACGATTCGGTCGGAAACAGGGCTCCGAATCGGATCCGGTGAATCCGAATCCGATTCGGAGCACTACCGGCCGAGATCGGAATCGGCCCCCTTGTGTCCATGCCTTGCACCATACGCGCTCTGTGGGCCTATCACCCAGAGACCCTTCTGCCTCGAGTTGGTCATAACAGAGCTTAACCAACAATCACATGAGTTATTTTAAAACGCAAATTGCGCGCACTAGACTATGAACGACAGGGCCACGTAATTAGTGGACCCTATCAGTCAATGGAACCCTCTTTCCACACTTCTTATGTTAACAGAGCTGTTTGAATAAATCCCATCTAGCTCAGTAAGATCCATTTTTTTCTCTTCTTTTGTCTCCAATAGGTTCTGGTTTTTGAGAACACGGATAACACGTGTCTCGGACGCAGAGACGTCTTATCCTACCTGACGATAGGTAAAGTGGGAGTATAGGGTGTCTTTCCCTGACTCCCACTAGTTATCTCTTTATGCACACGGTCCTGATGAAGCGCACAGGGATCCATTAGGGACCAACAGGTTGCGCAAAACATGTCGACCATCACTCAGTTTTAGTACACCACACACTTTTTCCCACGGTTTGAGAGCGGTGGGAACACACCGTTCCCTCCCTTTATTTAGTCTGAAGGAGAGTCTCCAAACCCAACTACCCTTTTAATTTACCTTAAGGACCCATTATTAAATTTATCTGGGTACCGAGAGGTAATTTTAACTCCACCTGCACCAACTCACTTGGCCCACACACCCACATGCACAAGTACGGCACCTCCTAAAATGATCTCCATCAAAGAGCCCTCTTGTAGGACCCGTGAGGGACTGCAGCGCCACACCCATGAGGAGCACTGCCCAATGATGATGCTTTACTCTTGCAAGAGTGTGTGAGGGCACTAAAGATATCAGAAGGTCTATCCCCACTTCAAGCACACTCAACCGTTATTTGGAGACATTCACAAGTCACTCAGAACCATAGCTTGGTTGTGGAGTTCTTGTCCTTTTTCTCTTTAGGAACTGTTACCACTTTGTTATAGGATATTGCCTTAGGAGCACAGGTACAGGACCTTCCCTCTTTTTCCAAATTTGCTCCTAGTCCCCCCCCTCGTGATAGTGTTTATTTATTGAACGGCGGCCAGCCGTGGGACATTATATTCTATCCTCTTCTTTCAACAAACCTCACTCAAACTATATAGGCCCACCCAACTGACTATCCCAGAAGGCAACACACAGGCATACACTCACATTACAAGTATGGATAATCCAGGCCTGAGTTTTGACGACGAGACAGTTGCAGAAATTCTCAGGGCGCCCTCCCTTTTAGCAGGGGATGGGAGTGCAGCAACAGGCAGTAAAAATGATGATTGGAAGTCTCTGCAAACACTAAGAAGACTTCAGATAAAGACAGCCTTACACGGGACAGTCATGACAGAATATCTTAGGGCCAATATTGCCCCTAATGGCCTTCTCGTGACACTGGCTCCCAGGATATTCCTAAAAGACCTTACCTTCCGCCATGAATGGTCGAAAATAGCCTGGAAATGCACCCGCGATTAGCTTGTGCTAATCATTAACACGACCAAACGCCTGTCTGACGAACTTCTTATACAAATTACCGTAGCAGAGAACGGGTTAAAGGCAGGAATATCCATCACTGCATTCAAATCTCGTCTTGCAGAAATAAACGAGGAGATGAATGATCACAAAGTGTATCTAACAAAACAGAAAGTGAACCAACTTCAAAAGGATTTAAAACGCTTCGATAAGGAAAAGATGTATCCCTATACAAAGGACAATTATGTATTTCAACACAGTGAGACCACATCAGATGAAGGAAGTAGCATCCATTCGGCGAGGTCAGACTCAACCAGCAGTGACTCGAGCTATGAAAATAATCAACAGAGACAGAGGGGAGGATACAGACATCAACAACCCCCGCTATTCCAAGGATTTCCATCCCTACCCTTCCAACCACAGATGTACCAAGGTCCATGGATGGGACCTCCCCCAATGTGGAATGGACCATCAGGACACCATCCTCAGATGCCCCCATACCAACAGTTCCCGAACCCCCCTTTTTTCAACAGAAGGAGGGGCAGAGGAAGAGGCAAAAGAAGAGGAGGGTCCAAGAATGTCCACTGGCAAGACCAAGAACAGATGTTACTGAGGAGCAAAACAACCAGACTCTAGTAGTTAATCTCTCATCGAGACCCTTGGTAGAGGGCAAGTACAGGCTCTTGGAGAAGGGCCTGGGCTTTGTCCCTACCCCCAAGGAGGACGACTTCAAACTTCACCAGGAACTACACCAGTTCTTTCGCAACGTGCGACTTAAAGCATTCTTTCAAGACAAACCTGAACATCCAGTGACAGCAACTGGTTTCAAGAGGAAATCCAAATTTACCCCCACCGCTGCAATGACACCCAACGAAGTTCTCACGTTTGAAAAAGCCATTCTCAAAGACGTGAAGGAGATCACGAAGAAACAACGCTTTGACAACCTTACGAGGGAGGAGAGAGGGTTGTTGAAGGCCATCACAGCAGACCCCACCATCAGCATAAAACCTGCCGACAAGGGCGGAGCAATCGACATACAAGACATGGTGGATTATGACGCCGAATGCCTCCGCCAACTTTCAGATACAAAGTACTACCAACTGATCGAAGAAGACCCGACGAAACGGCTAACCATCTGGATTCAGAGCCTTGTAACGGAAGCAGAGACGGAGGAATGGATCACTCGGGACGAAGCATCTTTCCTGACCACGCATCCCCTACTTCTATAACCTCCCAAAGATCCATAAAGGCCTTAATCCCCCACCGGGACGTTCAATAGTGTCCGGTATTGAATCACTTTTAGAACCACTCAGAAAATGTTGTGATTTCTTTCTCCGGCCGCTGGTTGTCAAGACCCCAACCTACCTGAGAGACACCACTGAGGTCCTGAATCTGATTCAGAACTTTGAAGACCCCAGCTCTATCAACCTCCTGGTCACCTTGGACGTGGAGGCACTATATACAAACATACCCCAGGACTCCACCATCAGGGTTCTGGAACGTACTCTCCATGATCTGGATCCTTGGCCCTATGAGACGCCCATCAACTTCATCTGTGACTGCGCTACCATTGCCCTCAAAGAAAACTTCTTCGCCTACGAAAAGAAACTATACCACCAGATACAGGGCACGAGCATGGGAAGCACGTTCGCACCGAGCCTGGCCTGCCTGTACATGGCGAACTTTGAGTCTGAATACATTCTGACACATACAACATCAACATTCTGCTATGGCGCCGTTATATTGATGACGTCATAGTCTTCTGGAAAGGGACAGAAGAAGAATGTCAGAATTTATTTCGATGGGTCAACACCCTGGATCCTTTTCTAAAATTCACAGACTCGTTATCAAGCGATAGCATCCCATTCCTGGATTTACGAATCTCGTTACAGGCTGGTAGTTTACTTACCACCAACTACAAAAAGACTACTGATAGGAACAGTCTTCTCATGTACCGGAGTCACCACCCCAAGGTATTGAGAGATAACCTCCCGGTGGGACAGTTCCTGCGCCTACGGAGAAATTGTAACACCCTGAATGAATTTGAAACCCAGGCCCAAATTCTATCAGACAGTACCCTAAAATACCCTAAATACCCTAAAAGAATTATAAAAAAAGCACACAAAAGAGCTAAAAACAATCATAGGGAAGCCCTCCTGGAAACTAAAGAAAAGAAGAAAACTGAAACAATGACATGTGTGACCACATTCACACCCAATTCTAACACTATCCAGAAGATTGTTAAAAGACATTGGAAAATTCTGGAAACAGGAGTTTTAAATCCAGGCCCAATACCCCTATTTGCCTTCAAGCGGACGCAGAACCTAAAGGATATTTTAGTACACACACGTCCCACGAAACCTGCTCAGACGCAATCTACTCTGTGGGCCTTGCCTCCGGTAGTAGGACACTACCCGTGCGGGTCATGCTCTGCCTATCCCCAGACAACACCAACCAAAGAGATAGATCTAGGAATGAGGAGGCCATGGCAGCAAAAGCGCCACACTAACTGCAACACAAAGAATTGCGTTTACTTGCTGACATGCCCCTGTTCAATGAAATACGTGGGTATGACCATGAGACCGGTGAAGGTTTGCATCGGGGAGCATAAGAGTACAATCCGATGCCGAAAAACGACCACGAAGCTACAGAATGTCTGTCTTGAGAAAAATCACACACCTGAAAGCCTGAGATGGACAATAATTGACTCTAACCCTAAGTGGAGCACTTCTGCACTGTTCAGACAAGAACAACGATGGGTGTTCAGGCTCAAGAGTAGCGAAATGGGACTGAATGACGATATCCCGTGGGTGGAACTAGTTTCTTGAACAACGGGAACCTAACCACCCAATTTCCCAGCACTACATGATGGATCTTCAGCTCAGATCCACTGTAATCATGACAGTAAGGCACCCGGAATGACATGGCATCCCATTGTGAACATCATCTGGATACACACATAACCGCACATATGGGACATGATGCACAACAAATGAGAATGACCGGGCTGACAACCTACCAGGCACACCATCATGTATGCCAGCAAAATAAAATATACTTTATCATCCACACCAACTAGAAAATAGGAGCACAGGTAGATTATATTTCTATTGCAGAACGTTATAGAGGGTACACTGACAAACCCACGATAATTCGCCCATATTCAAACCATAACTGCTTATATAGAGGGACACTCCAAATTCAGATCCCCTTCCTCCACCTGTCTTCACATGAGGGAAGTTTCTTTTTACACACCAGCTATGTAATAGCCTTTGCAGAATCAAAAGAACTACTTCCTGTGATTTCCCTGACTTTAGGCATAAGCATTCATGGTATTTCAACACCTTCCAATATGGCAGCCAGAATAGCACTCCACTCCACCAATAACGATGCCACGTCACTACGTGCTCCGATACCAGGTGATGACACGCCCACCCTCTCCTTCCCGCGACCACGGAAGTAAATGGCTATATCTACTCGACTTTACGAGTGCCAGCCACCGGCGAAACCTGATCAGGCGACAGGTATACAGGCACTCTAACGAGGAAGATACGGTGAGTCCCGACCGCTGCCAAACACTTCAGACTGGGTAATTTAACTGCACCTCGTTACGAAATGCCTAACTTCGGGTGACACGTAAATACCTTGCTCTCTTCCACATACAGCTTCTTCTCTCGGCAGCCTGACTAGTCGCCAACGTGGCCCTTCTACAACGTGGGGAGGGTATGGTCACGAACATTATCTGGTGTATGATGTATTCTAGTTGTAAGATGAGTCTGCGTCTATATCACTACTATGTTTTAATTAAACACCACTATATTTTTAAAGAGGATGAACGCGGCAGATACGCACATGACCCGCTACCCTAACTCCTAAGAATTCTTCCCCTGTCTATATGTATCTGACTTTACACCGGCACCGTGTGATCTGGACACACAATTAGCCTGAAGCGCATTCACTGTTATTATGGAATACGCCCTCGCTGCTGCACCCCTCCAATGTACTTGGTTATGAATAACTGACGACACACCTTTACCAAATGATCTGGCTATATAATTAACCTAGAGCAGCAGTGCATCCACTGTTATTTAAGGCAAAAAACCCACGCTGCTGCGCCCCTCTAATGGATTAGACTATGAATGCACACCGATGCTCCGGGCATTTAACTTACCTTAGATAAGCGCACCCGTCCATTGCGATTAAGTTTACATCTTCACCCATGTCTCCTTACATTGGCTCCCTCATGACTAATCGCAACTAAATCTATGTGACAAGACCAGCACTACTCAAAATGAAGCAATTGCTCCATCACCCACTAACAACGACAGGGTGATGGACTTATACCCATTATTTATACGTCAGCTTAACGCCTGCCAAACACCTGGTGTCCATGCCTTACACCATACGCTCTCTGTGGGCTTATCACCCAGAGACCCTTCTGCCTCTAGTTGGTCGTAACAGAGCTTAACCAACAATCACATGAGTTATTTTAAAATGCAAATTGCGCGCACTAGACTATGAACGACAGGGCCACGTAATTAGTGGACCCTATCAGTCAATGGAACCCTCTTTCCACACTTCTTATGTTAACAGAGCTGTTTGAATAAATCCCATCTAGCTCAGCAAGATCCATTTTTTCTCTTCTTTTCTCCTTTTGTCTCCAATAGGTTCTGGTTTTTGAGAACACGAATAACACGTGTCTCGGACGCAGAGACGTCTTATCCTACCTGACGACAGGTAAAGTGGGAGTATAGGGTGTCTTTCCCTGACTCCTACTAGTTATCTCTTTATGCACACGGTCCTGATGAAGCGCACACGGATCCATTAGGGACCAACAGGTTGTGCGAAACATGTCGACCATCACTCAGTTCTAGTACACCACACACTTTTTCTCACGGTTTGAGAGAGGTGGGAACACACCGGTCCCTCCCTTTATTTAGTCTGAAGGAGAGTCTCCAAACCCAACTACCCTTTTAATTTAACTTAAGGACCCATTATTAAACTTATCTGGGTACCGAGAGGTAATTTTAACTCCACCTGCACCAACTCACTTGGCCCACACACCCACATGCACAAGTACGGCACCTCCTAAAAAGATCTCCATCAAAGAGCCCTCTTGTAGGGCCCGTGAGGGACTGCAGCGCCACCCCCACGAGGAGCACTGCCCAATGATGATGCTTTACACTCGCAAGAATGTGTGAGGGCACAAAAGATATCAGGAGGTCTATCCCCACTTCAAGCACACTCAACCGTTATTTGGAGACATTCACTAGTCACTCAGAACCATAGCTTGGTTGTGGAGTTCTTGTCCATTTTCTCTTTAGGAACTGTTACCACTTTGTTATAGCATATTGCCTTAGGAGCACAGGTACAGGACCTTCCCTCTTTTTCCAAATTTGCTCCTAGCCCCCCTCCTCTCGTGATAGCGTTTATTTATTGAACGGCGGCCAGCCGTGGGACATTATATTCTATCCTCTTCTTTCAACAAACCTCACTCAAACTATATAGGCCCACCCAACTGACTATCCCAGAAGGCAACACAGAGGCATACACACACATTACAAGTATGGATAATGCAGGTTTGAGTTTTGACGACGAGACAGTTGCAGAAATTCTCAGGGCACCCTCCCTTTTAGCAGGGGATGGGAGTGCAGCAACAGGCAGTAAAAATGATGATTGGAAGTCTCTGCAAACACTAAGAAGACTTCAGATAAAGACAGCCTTACACGGGACAGTCATGACAGAATATCTTAGGGCCAATATTGCCCCTAATGGCCTTCTCGTGACACTGGCTCCCAGGATATTCCTAGAAGACCTTACCTTCCGCCGTGAATGGTAGAAAATAGCCTGGAAATGCACCCGCGATTGGCTTGTGCTAATCATTAACACGGCCAAACGCCTGTCTGAAGAACTTCATAGACAAATTACTGTAGCAGAGAACGGGTTAAAGGCAGGAATATCCATCACTGCATTCAAATCTCGTCTTGCAGAAATAAACGAGGAGATGAATGATCACAAAGAGTATCTAACAAAACAGAAAGTGAACCAACTTCAAAAGGATTTAAAACGCTTTGATAAGGAAAAGATTTATCCCTATCCTAAGGACGATTATGTATTTCAACACAGTGAGACCACATCGGATGAAGGAAGTAGCATCCATTTGGCGAGGTCAGACTCAACCAGCAGTGACTCGAGCTATGAAAATAATCAACGGAGACAGAGGGGAGGATACAGACATCAACAACCCCCGCGATTCCAAAGATTTCCATCCCTACCCTTCCAACCACAGATGTACCAAGGTCCATGGATGGGACTTCCCCCAATGTGGAATGGACCATCAGGACACCATCCTCAGATGCCCCAATACCAACAGTTCCCGAACCCCCCTTTTTTCAACAGAGGGAGGGCAGAGGAAGAGGCAAAAGAAGAGGAGGGTCCAAGAATGTCCACTGGCAAGACAAATAACAGATGGTACTGAGGAGCAAAACAACCAGACTCTAGTAGTTAATCTCTCATCGAGACCCTTGGTAGAGGGCGAGTACAGGCTCTTGGAGAAGGGCCTGGGCTTTGTCCCTACACCCAAGAAGGACGACTTCAACCTTCACCAGGAACTACACCAGTTCTTTCGGAAAGTGCGACTTAAAGCATTCTTTCAAGACAAACCTGAACATCCAGTGACAGGAACTGGTTTCAAGAGGAAATCCAAATTTACCCCTACCGCTGCAATGACACCCAACGAAGTTCTCACATTTGAAAAAGCCATTCTCAAAGACGTGAAGGAGATCACGAAGAAACAACCCTTTGACAACCTTACGAGGGAGGAGAGAGGGTTGTTGAAGGTCATCACAGCAGACCCCACCATCATCATAAAACCTGCCGACAAGGGCGGAGCAATCGTCATACAAGACATGGTGAATTATGATGCCGAATGCCTCCGCCAACCTTCAGATACAAAGTACTACCAACTGATCGAAGAAGACCCGACAAAACGGTTAACCATCCGGATTCAGAGCCTTGTAACGGAAGCAGAGATGGAGGGATGGATCACTCGGGACGAAGCATCTTTCCTGACCAATGAGGATCTACGCATCCCCTACTTCTATAACCTCCCGAAGATCCATAAAGGCCTTAATCCCCCACCGGGACGTCCGATAGTGTCCGGTATTGAATCACTTTTAGAACCCCTCAGCACATTTTGTGATTTCTTTCTCCGGCCGCTGGTTGTCAAGACCCCAACCTACCTGAGAGACACCACTGAGGTCCTGAATCTCATTCAGAACTTTGAAGACCCCAGCTCTATCAACCTCCTGGTCACCTTGGACGTGGAGGCACTATATACAAACATACCCTAGGACTCCACCATCAGGGTTCTGGAACGTGCTCTCCATGATCTGGATCCATGGCCCTATGAGACGCCCATCAACTTCATCTGTGACTGCGCTACCATTGCCCTCAAAGAATACTTCTTCGCCTATGAAAAGAAACTATACCACCAGATACAGGGCATGAGCATGGGAAGCACGTTCGCACCAAGCCTGGCCTGCCTGTACATGGCAAACTTTGAGTCTGAATACATTCTGAAGACCACCAACCCATACAACATCAACATTCTGCTATGGTGCCTTTATATTGATGACGTCATAGTCTTCCGGAAAGGGACAGAAGAAGAATGTCAGAATTTCTTTCGATGGGTCAACACACTGGATCCTTTTCTAAAATTCACAGGCTCGTTATCAAGCGATAGCATCCCATTCCTGGATCTACGAATCTCGTTACAGGATGGTTGTTTACTTACCACCAACTACAAAAAGACTACTGATAGGAATAGTCTTCTCATGTTCCATTGAGGCATTGAGAGATAACCTCCCGGTGGGACAGTTCCTGCGCCTACGGAGAAATTGTAACACCCTGAATGAATTTGAAACCCAGGCCCAAATTCTATCAGAAAATTTGACAGTAAGACAATACCCTAAGAGAATTATAAAACAAGCACACAAAAAAGCTAAAAACAATCATAGGGAAGCCCTCCTGGAAACTAAAGAAAGGAAGAAAACTGAAACAATGACATGTGTGACCACATTCACACCCAATTCTAACACTATCCAGAAGATTGTTAAAAGACATTAGAAAATTCTGGAAACAGGAGTTTTAAATCTAGGCCCAATACCGCAATTTGCCTTCAAGCGGACGCAGAACCTAAAGGATATTTTAGTACACACACGTCCCACGAAACCTGCTCAGATGCAATCTACTCTGTGGGCCTTGCCTCCGGTAGTAGGACACTACCCGTGCAGGTCATGCTCTGCCTGTCCCCAGACAACACCAACCAAAGAGATAGATCTAGGAATGAGGAGGCCGTGGCAGCAAAAGCGCCACACTAACTGCAACACAAAGAATTGCGTTTACTTGCTGACATGCCCCTGTTCAATGAAATACGTGGGTATGACCATGAGACCGGTGAAGGTTCGCATTGGGGAGCATAAGAGTACAATCCAATGCCGAAAAATGACGACGAAGCTACAGAATCACTGTCTTGAGAAAAATCACATACCTGAAAGCCTGAGATGGACAATAATTGACTCTAACCCTCAGTGGAGCACTTCTGCACTGTTCAGACAAGAACAACGATGGGTGTTCAGGCTCAAGAGTAGCGAAATGGGACTGAATGACAATATCCCATGGGTGGAACTAGTTTCTTGAACAACGGGAACCTGACCACCCCATTTCACCAGCACTACATGATGGATCTTCAGCTCAGATCCACTGTAATCATGACAGTAAGGCACCCGGAATGACATTGCACCCCATTGTGAACTTCATCTGGATACACACATAACCGCACATATGGGACATGATGCACAACAAATGAGAATGGCCGGGCTGACAAACTACCAGGCACACCATCATGTATGCCAACAACATAAAATATACTTTATCATCCACACCAACTAGAAAATATGAGCACAGGTAGATTATATTTCTATTGCAGAACGTTAGAGAGGGAACACTGACATACCCACGAAAATTCGCCCATATTCAAACCATAACTGCTTATATAGAGGGACACTCCGAATTCAGATCCCCTTCCTACACCTGTCTTCACATGAGGGAAGTTTCTTTTTACACACCAGCTATGTAATAGCCTTTGCAGAATCAAAAGAACTACTTTCTGTGATTTCACTGACTTTAGGTATAAGCATTCATGGTATTTCAACACCTTCCAATATGGCCGCCAGAATAGCACTCCACTCCACCAATAACGACGCCACGTCACTACGTGCGCCGATACCACGTGATGACACGCCCACCCTCTCCTTCCCGCGAACACGGAGGTAAATGCCTATATCTACTCGACTTTACGAGTGCCAGCCACCGGCAAAACCTGATCAGGCGACAGGTATACAGGCACTCTAACGAGGAAGATACAGTGAGTCCCGACCGCTGCCAAACACTGCAGACTGGGTAATTTAACTGCACCTCATTACGAAATGCCTAACTTCGGGTGACACGTAAATACCTTGCTCTCTTCCACATACAGCTTCTTCTCTCGGCAGCCTGACTACTCGCCGACGCGGCCCTTCTACAACGTGGGGAGGGTATGGTTACGAACATTATCTGGTGTATGATGTATTCTAGTTGTAAGATGAGTCTGCGTCTATATCACTACTATGTTTTAATTAAACACCACAATATTTTTAAAGAGGATGAACGCGGCAGATGCGCACATGACGCGCTACCCTAACTGCTAAGTATTCTTCCCCTGTCTATATGTATCTGAATTTATACCGGCACCGTGTGATCTGGACACACAATTCGCCTGAAGCG
Organism: Calotriton arnoldi; assembly: GCA_963921515.1. Taxonomy (NCBI): domain Eukaryota; kingdom Metazoa; phylum Chordata; class Amphibia; order Caudata; family Salamandridae; genus Calotriton; species Calotriton arnoldi. Next base: position 408,066 of record CAWUFW010002583.1, read on the forward strand.
CATTCACTGTTATTATGGAATACGCCCTCGCTGCTGCACCCCTCTAATGTACTTGGTTATGAATAACTGACGACACACCTTTACCAAGTGATCTGGCTATATAATTAACCTGAGGAGCAGTGCATCCACTGTTATTTAAGGCAAAAAACCCACGCTGCTGCGACCCTCTAATGGATTTGACTATGAATGCACACCGGTGCTCCGGGCATTTAACTTACCTTAGATAAGCGCACCCATCCATTGCGATTAAGTTTACATCTTCACCCATGTCTCCTTACATTGGCTCCCTCATGACTAATCGCAACTAAATCTTTGTGACAAGACCAGCACTACTTAAAATGAAGCAATCGCTCCATCACCCACTAACAACGACAGGGTGATGGACTTATACCCATTATTTATACGTCTGCCTAACGCCTGCCAAACACCTTGTGTCCATGCCTTACACCAGACGCTCTCTGTGGGCCTATCACCCAGAGACCCTTCTGCCTCTAGTTGGTCGTAACAGAGCTTAACCAACAATCACATGAGTTATTTTAAAACGCAAATTGCGCGCACTAGACTATGAACGACAGGGCCACGTAATTAGTGGACCCTATCAGTCAATGGAACCCTCTTTCCACATTTCTTATGTTAACAGTGCTGTTTGAATAAATCCCATCTAGCTCAGTAAGATCCATTTTTTTCTCTTCTTTTCTCCTTTTGTCTCCAATAGGTTCTGGTTTTTGAGTACACCGATAACACGTGTCTCGGACGCAGAGACGTCTTATCCTACCTGACGATAGGTACAGTGGGAGTATAGGGTGTCTTTCCCTGACTCCCACTAGTTATCTCTTTATGCACACAGTCCTGATGAAGCGCACAGGGATCCATTAGGGACCAACAGGTTGTGCGAAACATGTCGACCATCACTCAGTTCTAGTACACCACACACTTTTTCTCACGGTTTGAGAGAGGTGGGAACACACCGGTCCCTCCCTTTATTTAGTCTGAAGGAGAGTCTCCAAACCCAACTACCCTTTTAATTTAACTTAAGGACCCATTATTACACTTATCTGGGTACCGAGAGGTAATTGTAACTCCACCTGCACCAACTCACTTGGCCCACACACCTACATGCACAAGTACGGCACCTCCTAAAAAGATCTCCATCAAAGAGCCCTCTTGTAGGGCCCGTGAGGGACTGCAGCGCCACCCCCACAAGGAGCACTGCCCAATGATGATGCTTTACACTCGCAACAGTGTGTGAGGGCACAAAAGATATCAGGAGGTCTATCCCCACTTCAAGCACACTCAACCGTTATTTGGAGACATTCACAAGTCACTCAGAACCATAGCTTGGTTGTGGAGTTCTTGTCCTTTTTCTCTTTAGGAACTGTTACCACTTTGTTATAGCATATTGCCTTAGGAGCACAGGTACAGGACCTTCCCTCTTTTTCCAAATTTGCTCCTATTCCCCCCCTCTCGTGATAGTGTTTATGCAAGAGAATAGGAGCAGACGTAAAGGCCCATTTTAGCTGTTGAAAGGCTTGCTCGGTTTCCTGACTCCAAGTGAACTTCTGATTTTTACGAAGGAGAGAGTTAATGGGGGCCACCACTTGTGAGAAATTAGTGATGAAGTGCTGATAGAAATTGGCAAAGCCGATAAAGCGTTAGATCTCCTTGATGCAGATTGGTGTTGGCCATTCGAGCACAGCTTGCACCTTGGCTGGGTCCATAGTCAAACCTCCAGGTGAGATGATGAACCCTAAGAAGTGTACTGTCGTGACATGAAACTCACATTTCTCGAGCTTGGCAAACAGTTGATTTTCACGTGAAACCTGTAATACATTTCGTACATGGTTAACATGCTCAGTGAGACAGTGTGAAAAAATCTGAATATTGTCAATGTACACGAGTACAAAAACATCCAGATATTCTCGAAGGACGCTGTTGACCATTTGTTGGAAGGCGGCCAGGGCATTGCACAAGCTGAATGGCATTACTTGGTACTCAAAAAACCCCAACTTAGTACGAAAGGCCGTCTTCCAATTGTTGCCTTGTCTCATACGCGCAAAATGGCATGTTCCGCTTAAATCAAGTTTCGTGAAGATGGTGACTGGATCCATCATGTTGGAAATTGGAGCAAGGGGTATCTATTCTTGATGGTCACCTGGTTCAGGGATTGATAGTCTATGCAAGTGCCAAGATCTCCCCCTTTCACTCGAGACAAAGAAAAGAGGGGATGATGTTGGTGATTTTGAATGGCGGATCAACCCATTAGCCAAGTATTTGTCTAAGTAAGGTTTAAGAAGACGTTCTCTTTCTCTGTTAAAGCATATATGCGGCTGCAAGGAACCCGTGCTCCAGGCTCGAGATCAATTTGGCAATCAAACTCCCAATAGGGAGGTAGGGTCTCTGCTTTTTGATCATCAAAAACATCCAGAAAATCCTTGTATGTACAGGGCAGCCCTGCAAGGGTGGTGGCAACGGCTTGATATCCTGGGACCTGAGTGGTGGTACAGGGCACCGGAACAGGATGTGGACGAGTGTGACCCATATAGAACCGGGAACAGTACTCGGACAGAAAGGTGACGGTCCGCTTATGCCAGTCTGTGGTGGGGTTATGTTTTACCAACCAGGGAATGCCTAGAATTATTCCATACTGAGGAGCATCAATTAAATCCAGCTGGCATTTTTTTTGTGCCCAATGGGTGTTTCCATGCTTAAAGTGATAGCTTTATGGGACAGGGGCCCAGAGGACAGCGGGGAACCATCAACGTCACAGACTTGTTCAATGGTGTTTTTCTTCTGTACAGGAATGTGATGACTACAAGCAAACCCCCAGTCGCAGAAATTCCCTGTGGCCCCTGAGTCAATCATGACCGACACGTGCTGGAGATGGAAAGCGGGACCAGTTAAGAATACATCTAATCTGACTTGGGTGGTAGCAATCTGGGTTGTCTTGGCCACAATCCCCTTCCGGAAAGTAGCCGATCTCCAGAAATTGTTAGGGTTTTTTTGTACAGTCTTTCACAAAGGGACCACTCAGGCCACAATAGAGGCAAAGGTTGTTGAGTCGTCTTTTATCCTTTTCGGCTTTCGTGAGAGGGGGTCCGAACGGAACCAATCTGCATGGGTTCTCCGACTTCCCACGAAGTGTTTTTGGAAAGGCGGGAGTCATTGCGGAGCAAAGGGGGTGGTAGTCTGTTTTCCACATTCTTCTTCTCCTCTCTTCGTTCTGATAGCCGGTGGTCCAATTGTAATACCAGGGTCACATGGCACCACAGTCTTGAGGACGGTCCACTACCTGCGCCAGCATGTCCATTAGTTTGCCACGCAACCCACGGTAGAACAATGATTCTCTTTTGTGTTCAGGCCAGTTTGCCTCTACCACTAGTCTGTTAAATTGTGCAAGGTAAGCAAGGAGGTCCCTATTCCCTTGCCGTAACTCCAGGAGCTCATTATCCACGGTCTGAGTGGCAGTTCTTCTGTTGAAAATGCACTTGAGATCCTGTTGGAAGCGCTCAAAAGAATATAAAACAGGATCATCACTGGCTACGAGGGTGGTGGACTATGCTGCCACATCCCCAGAGAGATATGAAAGGACAAACACCACCCTAGATTCCAGAGTGCAGAATGCTGCTGGTCTACACAGAAAATGTAATTTACATTGGGTTAGGAAAACATGCAATTTTTGTGGATCCCCTTGATAGCGTTCAGGGGGTGCCAATGGGACCGCTACCTGCTGACATGCTTGCGAATGAAATGCATAAGTTCCCCTCACGGAGGGACGAGGACCAGAGTCCGTACCCCCAAGAGTTGCGCGATCTAGCCTTTGGGACATCCCTATAACATGTGACCGCAGAGTTTGATTCTCCAGCCGCGCTAACTCCATCTGTCGCTGGAGATCCCTCAAGATGTCATTTACGGCAGATATGTCAAAAGAACCAGACGCCATGCTGCCTGGGCGAGACAAATTAGGTTATTGGCTTCTCATTCTATCAGGAATGAAACTGGGGTGATGAATGTTGGAACGCGTTCTTCTCTCTGCTGGACTCGCAGAGGCAGCAGGAACCCAACAATCCCCGGAAACCATCTAACGAGCACTGTACCAGAGACACCAGTACTTATTTGATGACCTCAAGGAAAGGGGGTTTGGGAACACACGACAAACTAAAATAAGAAATTAAAATAATAAGGCAAAATAAAGAAGGTAACAACTGGTGCGCGTTCGTGCTGGTGGAGAATGCAAATGCTGGGTCACAGAACCCGCCTAGAAGAGATGCCCTGACCCAGACCCTGGAAGGGAAAAGGAGACCAGATCCTATGTACACAAATACACCAGGAACCTTTAAAAGACTCAATTGACATTCATGCATGCCCTTTTGTCTGATCTCTGGCGGTACCTTATGGAAGCAGGCACAGTCTCAGGAAACATACACACCAAAGTATAATAATCAAAACACCTTCACACTCACACACACTACGATATATACATATATGAAATAATCCTCAAGACAAACGTGACATGATCACCACAGCAATCATTTCCTAAAGATTTGGTAGTGCTACCAAATCCTTGGCCAATGGGAAACTGATGCACAAATCAGAGATGGAATGATGCGTAAAACACAAACTTAAATAACATAGATTACTTGACTTAGCACCTGAATATCTACATCAAACAGGCTAAGCTAAGTGAGCATGGCGTTACATATTATGAAGCAAGTTTTCACTGCGCACGTAAAGGCAATGTCTTCCAGAGACTAGAAGCCCCCTTAATGCAAGTAGCCCACTCCTGCATCGAGAGGAGCACAGCAACTGCCAAAAATCAAAAGGATCCAAAGAGGAATACAGAGTAAGGACTTAGCTCATGATGGCTGCACTCTCCGCTGCCAGGAAATGACGACCGGAGCCTTCAGGGAAGAAGAGAAGAGCCGCAGGACCGCTCCAGGTGATGGTCTCGATGAGATGCATCGGGCGTTGCTGGGGCAGGGTTTAAATACCCGTGTGTGTACGTCAGATGGCCCCAGCAGGTCCCGTAGTGTGAGCCCCAGCCGCAGCGGGCCATCCATGCGACGTGGCTGCAGCACGCCGGTCCAGCCACTAAGGGCCTGCCAAATTCTCCGGAGAGCACGCAGCCCCAGCCGCACAGGGCCGGCAACGCTCATCAGGGAGCTGTGCTGGCTGAAAGGGGACACAGATAAGGAAAACACCGCCAAGACAGAAATACAAAGATCACAAATACACTCTGGAATGCCATATCACAGGCTACAGGTGAGCCTATACCCAAGGAGGGGAGACACGTGTATATGGGAACTATGTGCTGAGGGTGCGTTGATGGGAGGGATCGAGAAACCTGGTAGAAGCCCAAGCAGTCTAGTTTGGACATCTGTATGAGAAACACTGAGGGCCCCCCGCCTGATGACTCCAAACCTATTTGAGGGAAGATGACGACACGCAGCCCGGGGAATCCTGGCGATATCAAAGTCTCTAACCTTGCTCCCATACCTGGATCACTGGAAGTAGACCCAGGTATTTGCAACACAGACATCAGCACATCTCATGTCTGCATGTAGCAGAACCCTGATGCAGGAGTAAAATCGTTGCTTCTTTCTCTGACCCAATGCAGCGCCTTGAGAGACCGGTGCATCGGAACCGCACATCGCCATCGCAGCAGCTCCGAGAGATCAACCCATCCCTCGACTGTGTGGAGAAACCCAGTACTTCACACTACGAAACCAATGCATCTCAGCCCTGCATCTCATCTTCAGAACCGACGCATCACCAGCCCTGTGTGAGGATGAATCAATGCATCATCGACCTGCGGGATCGACATCGACAGATCTCCAAATTCATCTCGCAGTTGCAACCAGAAAAGGTACTTTGTTCAGAGGGGCCTGCGTGTGTCCTGTAGCCGGCCGGCGCTCCATTGCAGTCAGCCCAAAGTTTGACTTTGCCCCAGTCCAGCACGACCTCAAGTAACCCCTAAACCGTTTTTTTCTTTAAGTGCTATTTTTCACGTAATCTTTTGAAATTCAATATCTCAACTTCTGTACGTTTGATTTTTGTCATTTTTTTCAGAATATAATGGTCTACTTTTTCTAAACCTGTGCAGAGGCTTTATGTGGTGTATTCATTATGTTACTGTGTGTGTGTGTGTGTTGCAAATATATCTTACACATTACCTCTTTTTATAAGTCTGACTGCTCTGTGCCAAGCAACCAGAGGGTGAGCACAGGCTATTTTTAAGTGCGTACTTAGCTTACCCTGAATAGAGTGGTGGTTCCTGCCTGGGTGCATACCTCTACCAACCAGGCAGCCCAGTTTTAACAAGGTCCCATATTACACTAATCTATGAATGGGCAGACTTAACCTCTGTCTCTTTCAAGTTCATTAGGCCTCTGGCTAAATCCCAAATGTCCTTCCTGGGTTGCTAGTGATCAATTTCACCATATTTAGCCTATCCTGTCACTAGCCATAAACAATTTTTCATCACTGGGACAGTGTTTGATCAATCAACCACTTGCTGGGCAGCTGCTGGGAGACTAATGCTAAATACCTTCCAGTAGCTTCATGCAGGGAAAAACTCACCTCCTAAATTTACATTTTTATAATTATTTCTTAAGTCTATCTTCAAGAATGAATTACAATTCTAATAAATTAAAAATATTGTCTTACAATGACTATTTGATCCATTTCCTGTCCAAAGGTAGTTATAAAGGTTTCTAGGCCTGGGCGGTGAACTCCACTCCGTTCGCGGAGTTTTCTGCGCTCCGCACTCCGTGGAGCTCGCGGAGTGCAGAAAGCTCTGCTTCGCGTAGTGCAGCGGAGGTTTTCCCCGCTCGCGATCGTGAACGGTAAGTTCCCGAGCGCAAGCTGCCGCTCGGGTAGAACTTCTACCCAAACGGCAGAAAGACCAGCGTGAATGGCAGTTCGCATTGCACTCTGCCACTTGCGGAACTCTGTGGAGTTTTTTTGTAACTTTGCGGAGTTTCGCATAGCAAACCTCTGTGAACTACGTCCAGGCCTGAAGGTTTCTTATGTCAACTTAGAAAGTTCCTACTGTCCAGCTACAGACATGTCAGTGAAAATACCTTTTGGGGGCTAGTCACAAGAGGAACATGCCAACTTCAAATTCACATGTGTACCACTTGAAAATATCAGGCAGCCTACCATCTGGGCTAAAAGGTGAACTTAGGAGTGATTTCTTGAGTGCTAAAAGCCGGGGTTACACATTTTCCAAAAATTTTCTTTTGACTAGTTTGACAGCAGTTGCTGCAGTCATGCTACACATGGTAAGCCTGAAGCCATGTTTTATTGGCCAACCCTGTGGAAAGGTACAATAAGTACTGGGCTATACAGGTGGCAAGGGTATTTTCAACAGCATATACTAGGGACTGGAAGGCAAAATAAAAATGTCAGTTAAAGATAACACAATGTAACCAATTTTTAACTTGGAAGCATAGACACTTTACTTATGTTTAGAGGGGTTCAATTGTACAAAGATAAAACAAAACACCCTAACATAGTGTTCTGAAAAAGTGTAAAAATCTGAACAAGCAAAAAAGGGGTTTTGAGAAACATATGACTCATTTTGTGACATAGTGTACACATATTATATCGTGAAAGATTAAACTTTTTATAACACAAATACAGTGACCTTTCACAGTCCACCAATTGTTTCTGCCCTTCCTAGCCAAAACCCTAGAAAGAAACGTTCTCTCATATCTATACCACCACATCGACAACTGCAATCTCCTGGACCGTCATTGATCGGGCTTCAGAAAAGGATGCAGCACAGAAACAGCTATTCTGACCATAGTAGATGACCTACACAAATCCCTTGATACAGACTGATGCTGCCTGCTAATACTCCTAGAGCTATTGGTGGCCTTTTACATGGTCGACCACAAGCTTCTCTTGGATTCCCTCTAAAAGAGGATCAGAGGAGAAGAGGTGGTCCTACGCTGGTTCACATATTTTCTACAAAATCACAGTCAACAAATAAAAATAAGTACTCTGACTTCTGACAAAATGACAATTACTAGGGCTGTCCACCAAGACTCTGTCCACTTGCCTACACTATTCAATATATATATGTAGCCCCTCATCATCTCCCTCAACCAAGCAAACATCTTCTTCCATCTATACACAGTTGACACCCAGCTCAACCTGGAAACTTCCTCACTAAATTTCATACACCGACTAAACGCCACACTCAAAGAAGTACTACCCTGGCTATCTCCCAACCTTCAAAAACTCAACCAAGATAAGACAGAAACTCTGCTCATATCAATCCCAGGAAGACCTGGTTTGGCAGTTTGGACTGGACCATGAGGAGCAGGGCCAAGACTGATTTGCATATGGCTAGGTCTAAAATGGGGTGGCATGGTGACAAGAAGATCAATGGATTTAACCGATATCTCTTTACTGGGGGTGAATGTTTGATTTGCTGAGCATTCCATCCATCATTTGTTTGCGTAGCAGATGTCAAAGACAGAGCAGTCCCCCCAGATGCAAGAATGGCTAAACTCCATAAACACTCTTAACTTTAATCTCACCCTAATTGACTCCTCTAAATCTCTAGGAATCACACTGGACCCCAACTTGAGCATGAAAGATCTTATGAAGAACAGTGCAAAGCTTGCCTTCTACAACTTGAAACTTCTGAACAAAATCAAATCCTCTCTACTGCTGAACGACTTGAAATCTGCCACTCAAGCACTGGTGTTGTCTAGATTAGAGTACGGAAAGGTCACCCTCACAGGCCTTGCAAAATCCCACCTTGCACCACTTAGAACCACTCTAAACACAGCAGCCAGAATGGTCATTGGAAAGAACTGAAATGGCTCCCAATTGAAGCTCGCTGCAGCTTCAGAACTGCATGCCTATTTCACAAAGGCCTTCATACTAGGAAACCAGCTTACCTCTCCTCAGAGCTCAAAAAGGCAGGCTATTCAAGAAACCTAAGAAGTTTAAACACCTTACTCCTCATTCCGCCAAGAGACCACAAACAAAAAACCGTGGCATGCTCCTTCTCAAGCAATTCCTCCAAAATCTGGAACTCCATCTCAGCACATATCAGGACAAACGCCTCCTTCTTGAGCTTCAAGAGCCAGCTAAAGGATTTCCTCCTCAACCAACATCTAAACTAAACAGAAGGTCAATTTGTCAAGACATGAACTCAACCTTTAGTTCTCCCTGTATCCCTCCCATATTTCCACCCTCATGCACAACCATTGACTTATTTTGATCTAATCTCGGATGTGTGATTATACTTGCTATTTGTAATGAACATGCAATGCTGTTAGGCGCTCTGATAACCTCAGGTCTTATCAGGGCTATATAAAACTCCTAAATAAATTAATTGTTATTTTGCCTCTAGACATAGTTCTTGACTCTCTAACATGTGTAGCTTTATCCTGCTAAGGGACTCTTTACCCATCTGGAGTTGATGTCATCCGGGCGCCTATTCTTTTAGAAGGGGTGGTGTCTTTAATCTTTCTTATGCGAGGAATGGTAAGGTAGCGCTGGGAAGGGAGGGCAATGACAATGGTGAGGTTTCAGTGAAAGAGGAGATTTTGGGGTTTGTGAATGTGGGAGGGTGTGGGAAATTGAGGTATTGGTTGAATGTGGGGTGACCCCAGTTCAATCAACAGTCACAATCCATGTCAGGGTGATTCACAAAATTCACTAAATTAGCGTGTGTTTAACCCTCTGGTAGCATAGCGCAAATGTAGCCAGGCTTAACTTAGAGGAAATGTATAAAGGATGTATGCAGTACACAAACAGTAATACAGTGAAAATATGAGATAAGAAAAATCTCTCACCAATTTAGAAAAATTGAGTAAATTGTAATACATTTTTGACACCAGAATGACTAAAGTCAGGAGAACCAGAGTTATACATTATTTCACGTTTTAGAAAAAATTATGCCAAAAAGATCAACGTGCCACCCACGGACATGTAGTCGTGTGAGACTGCGATTGAGCGCTGGTCAGATACAAGAAATGGATTGGGTCAGTGAGTGCTTACCTTCAGACTTAGAAGAAATTCTTGAAAAAATGTTCTGAGAAGGTAAAGGTCAGCAGGACTGATGTCCGAGGAGAGTGGGTTGTTGTTGGGGAGCCACTGGACGAAGTCACAGTGAAGATTTCTATGTTCAGAGTTAGTCACTTTTTTGGAAGTCAAAAATTTACAGCGGGAAGAGGCAAGAGGCTGTAGGCAACGAGAGATTCAGGAGGTCAGATGCCCCCTTTGGTGAAGAACTACTAAACAGGATTTGCTGCTGCGGAGAAGAGGATGGTGGGAGCCACCTCAAAGTCAGGCTGACCAGCGATGCACCTTGGGTGGGTTGACAAGCAGGTTGGTCTCAGTCTTCTCTTGGTTCTTTGAGCAGTTATTAGCCAAAAATTATATAATTCACAGGTTTTGGATTTTGGCTATCTGGGTACAACCAAGGGGCCAGGACTTGAAGGATGCCACTTGGGGGTTCAGGACTCACCCAGGCTGGGTCCTGGTGCAGGTTTAAGATAGTGGGAGCCTCGTATGTCCCTGTGGCTCTGAACAGGCCAGCAAACTAGCCCTAGGAGTCACTCTGGGAGTCCTTGGTTCAAGTGATGAAGCAGGGCTCAAGCAGCAGGTCAGGTTTCTGAGGGTTCAAGGCAGGCTTCAGGCAGCAAAGCAGTCCTTCCAGGTGTAGAAAAGCAGTCTTGTGGAGTGCACATAAGGCAAGAGAAGGCAGTCCTCTGGGAGTCCTTCTTCTATTCCTGAAAGTGAACTGAAGAGTGGGTCTGAGGGCCCTAGACATTTTCCTTTGCAGTTCTTGAAATTTCCTGACTCCCTGGCTTCATTCTGGCTGCATGAACAATGTAGGGGTGACAAGTCCTTTGAATGAAGGCAGAGCACAGCCTATTCAATTGCAAGAGGGGCTGTGGCATTTGATGGCTCATCTAGGCACACCTATTCCCTCTATTGTTTGACTGTATGGGAGGAAAAAATAAAATCAACTTTCTAAAAGTGTCATTTTCAAAATTGTAACTTAAAATCTGACTTTACCATTAGATTTCTTAGACACCAAACACAAAATGTTGTCCTGTTCCCAATCAAAAGTTAGCACTTATTAAATGTAATGAGGCAACCCAATGTTATTCTGTGGGACAGGTAGGTCTCACAGTAGTACATGTAAAACTTAACAGTGCATGTCCAACCATTTATTTACAATGTGCCATGCCATATGTACTACCGAGAGCCTACCTTAAGTGTGACATATATAAAATAAAAAGGACGTTTAAGGCTTGGCTAGGGAATTATATTGCCAAGTCGAATTGACAGTTTAAATCTGCATTTAGGCTGCAATGGCAGACCTGAGACATGTTTAAGGGGCTACTTAAGCGAGTACCACAATCAGTATTGCAGGCCCACTAGAAGTAACATGCAACAAAGTCTCAATCAGAATCAATGAGGGGATGAGATTCAAGGAGTAAGGTAATTACAAAGCAAACATTGCCAAGAACATGATTAAATGCAATTATATAGTCCGCAAAGCTGACAATATAATTGCATTTAATCATGTTCCTGGGACAGTTTGCCATTATTTAATGTTTGCATTGTAATTAACTTACTCCGTGAATCTCATCCTCTCATGGATTCCCGTTGACCCTTTGTTGCATGTTACTATGTTTACCCAGGTCTCTACTGGGACAACGTGTGTCTCCTGTGGTTGATAATATGCAGGCCCACTAGTAGCATTTAAATTACAGACCCATGGTATGTGGCATAGCACTCTCCAAGGGACTTATATGTAAATTAAATATGGCAATCAGGTTGTAAACCAAATGTACCATGTTTAAAGGAGAGGGCGCAAGCACTTCAGTATTGGTTGGCAGCGTGATAAAGTGCACAGAGTCCTATAGCCAACAAAAAGAAATTCAGAAAAATTAGGAGGGGTGAAGGCAACTGTTTAGGGCTGACAGAGAGGGCCAAATCCAACTGTGGGTTTGGCAATATTGGATGGTTTGGTGTGTGAGAGGAATTGACTGCATGGGAGGGTTTAGAGTTATTGGAGGATATAGGTGCCTGAGTGATATTTTCTGTATGAGAGTGTTTTGGGGTGTGGGAGAGTTTTGGTGCTTGGGAGGGTTTGCATGTATGTGAGTGTTTGTGGGATTGGTTGGGTTTAATTTTTCTTAGTGTGGTTGGGTCAGTTGCAATCTAAAATCTGGTCAGTTGGGGAAATGGTTTCAATAGTTTGGATGTAGACTAGGGAATGTTGGAAGAGGGTCACATGTGGGCACAAGGAATAATAGCTTTGTGCAGTTGTGGTGGGAGCACTGATCTCAGAGTGGTTACTGTAATAAGTAAACTTCTCTGTAAGGCAGACAAACAGAAATCATGGCATCCAAGATGGCGATTACTCATGTCAGTTGTTGACTGATACCCTGGGTGGCATTCAACAATGCTGTTTGCCCTACAGAAAGGTTCTTTAAAGCCTCAGGGGCTTCCTCACAGACCAGTGATAGGTGGATGGAGAAAGGGAGAGATACCAAGGGCAAAGGAGATCCCTGTCCATCTCCAGACTGAGTGTTGGCTAATTTCTGTGGGTATAGGAGTGAGGGTGCTGATGACACTTGTGTTGGTGGTGGACACAGGACCAAATGTCAAATGTTTGGATGTCTTTGCTGACAACATTAGGGTTGGCCCAAGTTGCAGACCTCAGACTCTAGATTATGTGGCATCCTGGTGAGCCCTGTAACCCTCAGTATAGCTGGGTTCTTCAGTGTCTGTAGCTTCATCTTCAACCTCCCAGACACCTGGCCAATGCATCCTATACCAACTCCAGAAGAAGCTGAAAGCACACATATTCACGCATCAGTTACAGAGTCCAGAGCCCAGTTGAATTCACCAAAGTAGATTGGTCTTGCTTAATGTTTGAAGTTGAAACATTTTGAAAAAGTTTTTAAGTCCCAATTCAAAAAGGGAATTTCAACAAATCTAAATATTTTTCTTCAAAAAATGGCATAGTACTTTTCTACCTTTTGAAAAAAAATCCTCAAAAGCTGCAGCACTTCAGGGGACCTGCCGCAAAATGTCTCCTAACGGCCATTCCCCGACACCGGATTGAGTCACCCTCATTAAAGTTCTCCCAGCCATAAAAAATTGGCAATATCTCTTTTGTGTTAGGGCTTAGAAATTGTTTAAGCAAAAACCCAAATTACTTGGTGTATCCAATCCATGCTACATCACATTTGTTTTCAAAGTGTGCGTGTGTCCCAGTCTAATTAGTGTTTTTTGCTTTTTGTATATATATTTTAAAAATACTTTAAAAAGCATATCTCTGGTTCCTCTTATTTTAATTTTTTTTTCATTTTGTTCTCATTCGCTTTATAGAAATTTGCTATAGTTTTTTAGTTCTGTTTGGGATGTTAATATTTATGGTTAGAACTTTTTTAGAACAACATAAATAGTTTACACAATGTGTTAAGTTGAGACTGTCTGCTCAGTGCCATAGCAACTAGGGTTTGAGGTCAGGTAAATTTAATGATTTTGAGGGTCACCGTTACTAGAGTTATTATTCCTTGATTGGGCATTTAGCCACCAAAAATATGAATGCTTTTGCTTTTACAATACTCACACTCCATGTTCCACATTTACATTCTGACATGTGTGCTCTGACTTCAATGCCTGTTGGCCACATTTGTGCTTAAGTGAAATGGAACTCCGTCACAATGTAAGGCAAAACCCATCTGCATTGCTTAATGCAATTGTAGTAAAGCGGATCAGAGATGGATCATCTTGTGAGAGAGTAACACATCAGCAAACACGAAAAAAAGAAAACAGTTCTGTGGCAATAAGTATTAAAAATAATATCTCTTCAATTGTGAATATTTTGTTTGCCTCATTAAATAGACTGATAAATATTTAGAAGTGTGAGTCCCTCAAAAGCTTGTCTGATGTCACATCATTCTTTTTACTACTACATTAGATCTAATAGCACTTTGAATATGGTGGATGGGATATGCATGATGGTTAAGATGAAGTAACCTGTCTTATCTTGACCTTTGACCTTGCCAGGTAGGTCGCTCCCCCACCACACAGCTCCGCCTGTGTTGTCTGCCCGCTGCTTCTGCAGGTAAGATTGCCCTCCGCTTGTGGCCCCGGTGCCCGTTTTTCTGCTTGTCTCCCCTTTTCCTTTTTGTGCCCCTCGCTGCCCCATTGTCGTTGTGCCCGTGATTTTGTCTGCTCTCTCCCCTTTTTCCTTTTTGTGCCCCTCGCTGCCCCATTGTCGTTGTGCCCGTGATTTTGTCTGCTCTCTCCCCTTTTTCCTTTTTGTGCCCCTCGCTGCCCCATTGTCGTTGTGCCCGTGATTTTGTCTGCTCTCTCCCCTTTTTCCTTTTTGTGCCCCTCGCTGCCCCATTGTCGTTGTGCCCGTGATTTTGTCTGCTCTCTCCCTTTTTCCTTTTTGTGCCCCTCGCTGCCCCATTGTCGTTGTGCCCGTGATTTTGTCTGCTCTCTCCCCTTTTTCCTTTTTGTGCCCCTCGCTGCCCCATTGTCGTTGTGCCCGTGATTTTGTCTGCTCTCTCCCCTTTTTCCTTTTTGTGCCCCTCGCTGCCCCATTGTCGTTGTGCCCGTGATTTTGTCTGCTCTCTCCCCTTTTTCCTTTTTGTGCCCCTCGCTGCCCCATTGTCGTTGTGCCCGTGATTTTGTCTGCTCTCTCCCCTTTTTCCTTTTTGTGCCCCTCGCTGCCCCATTGTCGTTGTGCCCGTGATTTTGTCTGCTCTCTCCCCTTTTTCCTTTCTGTGCCCCTCGCTGCCCCATTGTCGTTGTGCCCGTGATTTTGTCTGCTCTCTCCCCTTTTTCCTTTTTGTGCCCCTCGCTGCCCCATTGTCGTTGTGTCCGTGATTTTGTCTGCTTTCCCCCCCATTTCCTTTCTGTGCCCCCGCTGCCTCTCGCCATTCCCGCCGCTGCGTCCCCTGCGGCCCCGCCCCCCTGACTGCCCATTCGCTGCCCCTGCCTCCCGCCTCCCAGCTGCTCCTCCCTCCCACCTCCCCATAAATGGCAGCCGCTGCGCGGTGAGGAGAGCGACCCTTGACCTTGCCAGGTAGGTCGCTCCCCCACCACACAGCTCCGCCTGTGTTGTCTGCCCGCTGCTTCTGCAGGTAAGATCGCCCTCCGCTTGTGGCCCCGGTGCCCGTTTTTCTGCTTGTCTTCCCTTTTCCTTTTTGTGCCCCTCGCTGCCCCATTGTCGTTGTGCCCGTGACTTTGTCTGCTCTCTCCCCTTTTTCCTTTTTGTGCCCCTCGCTGCCCCATTGTCGTTGTGCCCGTGATTTTGTCTGCTCTCTCCCCTTTTTCCTTTTTGTGCCCCTCGCTGCCCCATTGTCGTTGTGCCCGTGATTTTGTCTGCTCTCTCCCCTTTTTCCTTTCTGTGCCCCTCGCTGCCCCATTGTCGTTGTGCCCGTGATTTTGTCTGCTCTCTCCCCTTTTTCCTTTTTGTGCCCCTCGCTGCCCCATTGTCGTTGTCCCCGTGATTTTGTCTGCTCTCTCCCCTTTTTCCTTTTGTGCCCCTCGCTGCCCCATTGTCGTTGTGCCCGTGATTTTGTCTGCTCTCTCCCCTTTTTCCTTTCTGTGCCCCTCGCTGCCCCATTGTCGTTGTGCCCGTGATTTTGTCTGCTCTCTCCCCTTTTTCCTTTTTGTGCCCCTCGCTGCCCCATTGTCGTTGTGCCCGTGATTTTGTCTGCTCTCTCCCCTTTTTCCTTTTTGTGCCCCTCGCTGCCCCATTGTAGTTGTGCCCGTGATTTTGTCTGCTCTCTCCCCTTTTTCCTTTCTGTGCCCCTCGCTGCCCCATTGTCGTTGTGCCCGTGATTTTGTCTGCTCTCTCCCCTTTTTCCTTTTTGTGCCCTCGCTGCCCCATTGTCGTTGTGCCCGTGATTTTGTCTGCTCTCTCCCCTTTTTCCTTTTTGTGCCCCTCGCTGCCCCATTGTCGTTGTGCCCGTGATTTTGTCTGCTCTCTCCCCTTTTTCCTTTTTGTGCCCCTCGCTGCCCCATTGTCGTTGTGCCCGTGATTTTGTCTGCTCTCTCCCCTTTTTCCTTTTTGTGCCCCTCGCTGCCCCATTGTCGTTGTGCCCGTGATTTTGTCTGCTCTCTCCCCTTTTTCCTTTTTGTGCCCCTCGCTGCCCCATTGTCGTTGTGCCCGTGATTTTGTCTGCTCTCTCCCTTTTTCCTTTTTGTGCCCCTCGCTGCCCCATTGTCGTTGTGCCCGTGATTTTGTCTGCTCTCTCCCCTTTTTCCTTTTTGTGCCCCTCGCTGCCCCATTGTCGTTGTGCCCGTGATTTTGTCTGCTCTCTCCCCCTTTTTCCTTTCTGTGCCCCTCGCTGCCCCATTGTCGTTGTGCCCGTGATTTTGTCTGCTCTCTCCCCTTTTTCCTTTTTGTGCCCCTCGCTGCCCCATTGTCGTTGTGCCCGTGATTTTGTCTGCTTTCCCCCCATTTCCTTTCTGTGCCCCCGCTGCCTCTCGCCATTCCCGCCGCTGCGTCCCTGCGGCCCCGCCCCCTGACTGCCCATTCGCTGCCCCTGCCTCCCGCCTCCGAGCTGCTCCTCCCTCCCACCTCCCCATAAATGGCGGCCGCTGCGCGGCCGCGCCGCTGACGCGCCGAAGCCGCGCCTAAGGCAAGCCCGTCTGCGCCCGTCCGCGACTGGACCGCGCCCAGCGCCAGAACCCCTGGATCCCACCGATGCAACACCACTCGACGGACCTACGACGCCGCCACACTCACCGCACTCAATGCCGGCCGGAACCCTGCCTGCTACCGAGCCTCACCGAGACGCACCCACGGACCCTTCACCTGCCAAACCTGCCGATTCACCTGCCCCCGGACGTGCACCACCTCCGCCAAGTCGAGCACCAGCAGCAACCACCTGAAATGCATCCTGCTGAACACCCGCTCCGTCCACAGGCACGCCGTGGAACTCTGGGACCTGCTCGACGCAACAGCACCGGACATCGCCTTCCTCACCGAAACCTGGATGAACGCCTCCTCAGCGCCCGACATCGCCATAGCCATCCCGGACGGATACAAGATCACCCGGAGGGACCGCGTCAACCAGACGGGAGGAGGCATCGCCATCGTACACAAGAACACCATCCGCATCTCGACTAACTCCGACGAGACCTTCACCGCCGCCGAACACCTACACTTCCAGATACACACTGACCCCAAGACCACCCTCCGAGGCACCCTCATCTACAGACCCCCGGGACCACGCACACTATTCAGCGAAGACATCGCAGACTTCATCAGCCCGCACGCCATGCCCTCCGCCGACTACATCCTCCTAGGGGACCTCAACTTCCACCTGGAGAACAACAACGACAGAAACACCACCGCCCTGCTGGACAACCTCGCCAACCTCGGACTCAAGCAACTGGTGAACACGCCCACCCACTACGCCGGCCACACGCTTGACCCCGTCTTCTCGTCCAGCAAGCACATCTCCTTCAGCCACGCCACCGGACTCCACTGGACCGACCACAGCTGCGTCCACTTCAGCTTCAGAAAGACTGCGACCCACCACCACCCGCAACAGGCTCCCCGCCGGAGCTCGAGCAAGATCACCGCCGAGCAGCTCACCGCCTCCCTCAGCCAGAACACACCCACCAACACAACGGACCCAAACGAAGCAGCCAGCAACCTCGCCAAGTGGCTGACCGCCTGCGCCGACGACCTCGCACCACTAAAAACCCTCCCAGCAGACCCGGAAGCAAGAAAACCCCTTGGTTCACCAACGAACTCAAGGAATCCAAGAAGAACTGCCGCACTCTCGAGAAAACCTGGTGACTCGACCAGACCACAGACAACAGGACCGCCCTCAAGCACGCCACCCGCAAACACCACCAGCTGATCCGTGCCACCAAGAAGTCGGCACTCAAAGAACGACTGGACAACAACGCCCATGACAGCAAGGAACTTTTCAGCATCGTCAAAGAGTTCTCCAACCCCAGCGCCGGAAACAACGACATCACCCCCTCGCAAGACCTCTGCAACTCACTCTCCGCGTTCTTCCACCGCAAGATCACCGACATACATAACAGCTTCGACGCACAAACAACGCACCCTACCGCCGAACCAACGCCCGCCACCACCACCCTCTGCAACTGGACCCCGATCAGCACCGAAGACACCACCCGCACGATGAACTCCATCCACTCCGGATCACCAACCGACCCCTGCCCACACCACGTCTTCAACAAAGCCGACGCCACCATCGCACCCCATCTCCGGGACATCATCAACTCCTCCTTCCACACCGCCACCTTCCCGGAGAGCTGGAAGCACGCCGAGCTTACCGCCCTCCTGAAGAAACCAACGGCGGACCCCACCGACCTCAAGAACTACCGTCCCATCTCGCTCCTTCCGTTTCCGGCCAAAGTCATCGAGAAGACCGTCAACAGACAGCTTGCCGCCTTCCTCGAGACGAATGGATCCCTCGACCCCTCGCAGTCCGGATTTCGGGCCAACCACAGCACCGAGACCGCCCTTATCGCAGCCACCGACGACATCAGAACCCTAACCGACAACGGGAAACAGCTGCCCTCATCCTCTTGGACCTCTCCGCGGCGTTCGACACCGTCTGCCACCGCACCCTAGTGAAGCGCCTCAGCAACATCGGAATCCGAGAGAAAGCACTGGAATGGATCATCTCGTTCCTCGCCGGAAGAACCCAGAGAGTCCGCCTCCCCCCGTTCAGATCCGAAGCCACCGAAGTCATCTGCGGCGTTCCACAAGGATCCTCACTCAGCCCAACCCTCTTCAATGCCTACATGCCCCCTCGCAGCCATCGCACGCCGACACAACCTCTACATCATCTCCTACGCCGACGACACCCAGCTGATCCTCTCCCTCACCAACGACCCCACCACCGCCAGAGCCAACCTACACGACGGGATGAGAGACGTCGCCGACTGGATGAGGAACAGCCGCCTTAAACTGAACTCAGACAAGACGGAAGTCCTCATCCTGGGCTCATCACCCTCCGCCTGGGACGACTCCTGGTGGCCCCCGGCCCTGGGCACCGCGCCCAAGCCAACGGACCACGCACGCAACCTGGGCTTCATCCTGGACTCCTCCCTGTCGATGACCAGACAAGTCAACGCCGTCTCATCTTCATGCTTCAACACCCTGCGCATGCTCCGCAAGATCTTCAGATGGATCCCCACTGAAACCAGGAAGACCGTCACCCAGGCACTCGTCACCAGCCGACTGGACTATGGGAACACCCTTTACGCCGGAACCACAGCCAAACTTCAAAAAGACTCCAGCGCATCCAGAACGCCTCCGCACGACTCATCCTGGACATCCCCCGACACAGCCACATCACCGGACACCTGAAAGACCTGCACTGGCTCCCCGTCAGCAAGAGAATCACGTTCAGACTCCTCACCCACGCACACAAGGCCCTCCACGACCTGGGCCCAAAGTACCTCAACGACCGTATGACCTTCTACACGCCCACACGCCAGCTACGATCAACCAGCCACGCCCTCGCCACCGTACCACGCATCCGCAGAACCACCGCCGGAGGAAGATCCTTCTCCTACCTGGCAGCCAAGACCTGGAACTCCCTCCCCACTCACCTTCGGCGAACCCAGGACCATCTCTCCTTCAGGAAGCAGCTCAAGACCTGGCTGTTCGAGCAGTAACTTACCCCCTCCCCCAGCGCCTTGAGACCCTCCCGGGTGAGTAGCGCGCTCTATAAATGCTGTGATTGATTGATTGATTATCTTTACACCAAACTATAAATCCCAGACTTACATTTCAGACATGAGTTTAGAAGTTGCTAAATATAAAGAATGTTTAATATCAACATGGAAAGTATTGTAGCTCAATACACTTATGCCTTGTCGCTGCTCCATGGCCTTCAGCTCCCTATCCAAGTCAGGATATGCCACCACCAGAATGCGTAGCATCAGGTAGTCTCCGATCCCCACACCTGGTTCTTGTAGGTAAGACCTTCTTAGTTTTTGAAGTGTGGTGATGCAGATCCATCACTGAAGGTTATCACACCTTTTCTGGCAGTGACCCTGTCGCCGCATTTGCCTGGCAACTTTGCACCAGATGTTTTTATTTTAATGTGGACTGACCTATAGAGAGTAAGAGAAGATACAATTGTAAATTCCTGAAAACTCTTCATGTGGTCATGACACAATGTAGTGTGTAGTTTCTGTGCATATTCTTACGCATGAATTCATTTTTTTAAATGTTATGCATGACTATGTGATTAAAGGGGACTACTGCCTTCAAATGTTCATGTTTTTGTTTCTATATATGCTTTATACATCATGATGATGAAATAGTCATTCTTTTTCTAAGTAACTATACACCATTGTATTTTCTCTATAGATTTTTGCATTTTAAAATGTGAGGGACAACAAGTCACAAATGAATTCTTGTATGGTCATTCTTTAAGTGGAGTTAAACATTTTCTTGACTGTAATAACAAAAATTATGTTAAGTAGAAATATGTTAAGTAGAATGAAATCTCTTACAACAACCAAGGTATCCCTTTGCTCGGCTAGTTCCATGTCATAAAACTTGCATGTCATTTGGACAACATTAATAGTTAAATATGGAAAATATATGACACCATGAATTTTTAGTATTTGTATCACTAATATAGCAGTTGTACATGTATACCACAAAGATGATCCATGTCAAAGGCTGGGCCTCCGTGCCCTCAACAATGTTCTACTGTTCTCATTAATAACACAACATAAGTTAAAAGTTTAGAAAACAATTTACTGTATCATATCATCATTTATGGTACTGGACTATGTTTTAAAATCTACTACTAACACTAAAAATGTTTTAATGAAGCTGCAATAAATGTGTGTGTATATTATCTACTGGCGGTCGCCAGTAGATAGTTATAGTTAGGACCTATTTTCCATAGGAAATCCGCAACATTCTATTTGAAATAACTCTTGCGTCGGTTGACGAATCTTCGCGAAATTTTCAAACTTTATGGCCCGCTCGTATCCTGAAAGTCTCGGTTTGACTCGTCAAGCGGGGGCTGAGATAAAAGGGGGGTCCCAAAACGTGTTTTCCCCATTCATTTTCCCATAGGAAACTTTAGCCACGGCTACAGCCCGAACTGCTGAACGGAATTACACCAAATTTGGCAAAGAGGTAGTTCTTGGTTCAGAAAGAACCCTTTTTGTTAAATGGTGTAAATCCGTTCAGTAGTTCCTGAGAAAATCAAAAGGAAAATCACATATATATCTATGGCCGCGTAGGGTCCGCGCACCCTCCCGATCACGAGCTGCATGCTAATTGGCTGTCAACACTCCAAACCGGGAAGTGTTGGCAGCCATCTTGTTCCTCGGTAGAACCGAGGAACAAGAAAAGAGAAAAACAAGTGCGCAAAGCGCAAAAGGGAGCAGGGTAGAAACACCCTGACCCCTAGGCCTGCTCAGGGGGCCCTACAAGGACCCCCAGGGCCCCAAAAATATATATATATTTTTTTTAAAAATCAGCAAAAACGCGCTGGGTGCGCGGATCCTGCTGATAAAAAAAAAAACGAAGCGCGGTCTCCCGCCCTTCGTTGTTAATTGGCCCCCGGGTGGGCCAAGTCCCGGGGGCATGCAGGGTTTATTTATAATATGTGGGGGCCTCTAAGGCCCCCAAGCCCCGAGGACCGCCACCCCTGGGGCTTTAAAAACAAATGGTGCGGGAGGGCTCTCTGGCCCTCCCGCAGCCCCGGGGACCGCCGCCCCCCGGGGCTTCTTTTTTTAAATTAAAATTGCCTGTGTGGGGGGGCTCCAGCCCCCCAACCCGCCCCGGGGACCGCCACTTCCCCGGGGCACTAAAGATCTAAATATGGGGGTCCGTTACGGACCCCAGAGCCCCGGGAACCACCACCTCCCGGGGCTTTGAATAAGTTGGGAGGGGGACCGCGCGGCCCCATCCTGGAGCCCTTGATGGCCCTGGGGACCACCACCCCCAGGGCCGGCTCCTCGCAGTGTCCCGGGTGCCTACCCCGGGACACTGTAGTTTGCTATGACAGGACTGGAGCCTCGCGGCTCCCATCCTGTCATAGCAAACTGCTTTGGATATTGGAAGAGAGAGCAGGAAACCTGCTCTCGCTTCCAATACCCAAAGCACATTGCTTTTCCACACGGGGAGCTGCACGTCAGCAGCTCCCCATGTGGAAAAGCAAATACCGGCTCTCGCAGTTGCAACCAGAAAAGGTACTTTGTTCAGAGGGGCCTGCGTGTGTCCTGTAGCCGGCCGGCGCCCCATTGCAGTCAGCCCGAACTTTGACTTTGCCCCAGTCCAGCACGACCTCAAGTAACCCCTAAACCGTTTTTTCTTTAAGTGCTATTTTTCATGTATTCTTTTGAAATTCAATATCTCAACTTCTGTACGTTTGATTTTTGTCATTTTTTTCAGAATATAATGGTCTATTTTTCTAAACCTGTGCAGAGGCTTTATGTGGTGTATTCATTATGTTACTGTGTGTGTGTGTGTGTTGCAAATATATCTTACACATTACCTCTTTTTATAAGTCTGACTGCTCTGTGCCAAGCAACCAGAGGGTGAGCACAGGCTATTTTTAAGTGCGTACTTAGCTTACCCTGAATAGAGTGGTGGTTCCTGCCTGGGTGCATACCTCTACCAACCAGGCAGCCCAGTTTTAACAAGGTCCCATATTACACTAATCTATGAATGGGCAGACTTAACCTCTGTCTCTTTCAAGTTCATTAGGCCTCTGGCTAAATCCCAAATGTCCTTCCTGCATTGCTAGTGATCAATTTCACCATATTTAGCCTATCCTGTCACTAGCCATAAACAATTTTTCATCACTGGGACAGTGTTTGATCAATCAACCACTTGCTGGGCAGCTGCTGGGAGACTAATGCTAAATACCTTCCAGTAGCTTCATGCAGGGAAAAACTCACCTCCTAAATTTACATTTTTATAATTATTTCTTAAGTCTATCTTCAAGAATGAATTACAATTCTAATAAATTAAAAATATTGTCTTACAATGACTATTTGATCCATTTCCTGTCCAAAGGTAGTTATAAAGGTTTCTAGGCCTGGGCGGTGAACTCCACTCCGTTCGCGGAGTTTTCTGCACTCCGCACTCCGTGGAGCTCGCGGAGTGCAGAAAACTCTGCTTCGCGTAGTGCAGCGGAGGTTTTCCCCGCTCGCGATCGTGAACGGTAAGTTCCCGAGCGCAAGCTGCCGCTCGGGTAGAACTTCTACCCAAACGGCAGAAAGACCAGCGTGAATGGCAGTTCGCATTGCACTCTGCCACTTGCGGAACTCTGTGGAGTTTTTTTGTAACTTTGCGGAGTTTCGCATAGCAAACCTCTGTGAACTACGTCCAGGCCTGAAGGTTTCCTATGTCAACTTAGAAAGTTCCTACTGTCCAGCTACAGACATGTCAGTGAAAATACCTTTTGAGGGCTAGTCACAAGAGGAACATGCCAACTTCAAATTCACATGTGTACCACTTGAAAATATCAGGCAGCCTACCATCTGGGCTAAAAGGTGAACTTAGGAGTGATTTCTTGAGTGCTAAAAGCCGGGGTTACACATTTTCCAAAAATGTTCTTTTGACTAGTTTGACAGCAGTTGCTGCAGTCATGCTACACATGGTAAGCCTGAAGCCATGTTTTATTGGCCAACCCTGTGGAAAGGTACAATAAGTACTGGGCTATACAGGTGGCAAGGGTATTTTCAACAGTATATACTAGGGACTGGAAGGCAAAATAAAAATGTCAGTTAAAGATAACACAATGTAACCAATTTTTTACTTGGAAGCATAGACACTTTACTTATGTTTAGAGGGGTTCAATTGTACAAAGATAAAACAAAACACCCTAACATAGTGTTCTGAAAAAGTGTAAAAATCTGAACAAGCAAAAAAGGGGGTTTTGAGAAACATATGACTCATTTTGTGACATAGTGTACACATATTATATCGTGAAAGATTAAACTTTTTATAACACAAATACAGTGACCTTTCACAGTCCACCAATTGTTTCTGCCCTTCCTAGCCAAAACCCTAGAAAGAAACGTTCTCTCATATCTATACCACCACATCGACAACTGCAATCTCCTGGACCGTCATTGATCGGGCTTCAGAAAAGGATGCAGCACAGAAACAGCTATTCTGACCATAGTAGATGACCTACACAAATCCCTTGATACAGACTGATGCTGCCTGCTAATACTCCTAGAGCTATTGGTGGCCTTTTACATGGTCGACCACAAGCTTCTCTTGGATTCCCTCTAAAAGAGGATCAGAGGTGAATAGGTGGTCCTACGCTGGTTCACATATTTTCTACAAAACCACAGTCAACAAATAAAAATAAGTACTCTGACTTCTGACAAAATGACAATTACTAGGGCTGTCCACCAAGACTCTGTCCACTTGCCTACACTATTCAATATATATATGTAGCCCCTCATCATCTCCCTCAACCAAGCAAACATCTTCTTCCATCTATACACAGTTGACACCCGGCTCAACCTGGAAACTTCCTCACTAAATTTCATACACCGACTAAACGCCACACTCAAAGAAGTACTACCCTGGCTATCTCCCAACCTTCAAAAACTCAACCAAGATAAGACAGAAACTCTGCTCATATCAATCCCAGGAAGACCTGGTTTGGCAGTTTGGACTGGACCATGAGGAGCAGGGCCAAGACTGATTTGCATATGGCTAGGTCTAAACTGGGGTGGCATGGTGACAAGAAGAACGATGGATTTAACCCATATCTCTTTACTGGGGGTGAATGTTTGATTTGCTGAGCATTACATCCATCATTTGTTTGCGTAGCAGATGTCAAAGACAGAGCAGTCCCCCCAGATGCAAGAATGGCTAAACTTCATAAACACTCTTAACTTTAATCTCACCCTAATTGACTCCTCTAAATCTCTAGGAATCACACTGGACCCCAACTTGAGCATGAAAGATCTTATGAAGAACAGTGCAAAGCTTGCCTTCTACAACTTGAAACTTCTGAACAAAATCAAATCCTCTCTACTGCTGAACAACTTGAAATCTGCCACTCAAGCACTGGTGTTGTCTAGATTAGAGTACGGAAAGGTCACCCTCACAGGCCTTGCAAAATCCCACCTTGCACCACTTAGAACCACTCTAAACACAGCAGCCAGAATGGTCATTGGAAAGAACTGAAATGGCTCCCAATTGAAGCTCGCTGCAGCTTCAGAACTGCATGCCTATTTCACAAAGGCCTTCATACTAGGAAACCAGCTTACCTCTCCTCAGAGCTCAAAAAGGCAGGCTATTCAAGAAACCTAAGAAGTTTAAATACCTTACTCCTCATTCCGCCAAGAGACCACAAACAAAAAACCGTGGCATGCTCCTTCTCAAGCAATTCCTCCAAAATCTGGAACTCCATCTCAGCACATATCAGGACAAACGCCCCCTTCTTGAGCTTCAAGAGCCAGCTAAAGGATTTCCTCCTCAACCAACATCTAAACTAAACAGAAGGTCAATTTGTCAAGACATGAACTCAACCTTTAGTTCTCCCTGTATCCCTCCCATATTTCCACCCTCATGCACAACCATTGACTTATTTTGATCTAATCTCGGATGTGTGATTATACTTGCTATTTGTAATGAACATGCAATGCTGTTAGGCGCTCTGATAACCTCAGGTCTTATCAGGGCTATATAAAACTCCTAAATAAATTAATTGTTATTTTGCCTCTAGACATAGTTCTTGACTCTCTAACATGTGTAGCTTTATCCTGCTAAGGGACTCTTTACCCATCTGGAGTTGATGTCATCCGGGCACCTATTCTTTTAGAAGGGGTGGTGTCTTTAATCTTTCTTATGTGAGGAATGGCTAGGTAGCGCTGGGAAGGGAGGGCAATGACAATGGTGAGGTTTCAGTGAAAGAGGAGATTTTGGGGTTTGTGAATGTGGGAGGGTGTGGGAAATTGAGGTATTGGTTGAATGTGGGGTGACCCCAGTTCAATCAACAGTCACAATCCATGTCAGGGTGATTCACAAAATTCACTAAATTAGCGTGTGTTTAACCCTCTGGTAGCATAGCGCAAATGTAGCCAGGCTTAACTTAGAGGAAATGTATAAAGGATGTATGCAGTACACAAACAGTAATACAGTGAAAACATGGGATAAGAAAAATCTCTCACCAATTTAGAAAAATGGAGTAAATTGTAATACATTTTTGACACCAGAATGACTAAAGTCAGGAGAACCAGAGTTATACCTTGTTTCACGTTTTAGAAAAAATTATGCCAAAAAGATCAACGTGCCACCCACGGACATGTAGTCGTGTGAGACTGCGATTGAGCGCTGGTCAGATACAAGAAATGGATTGGGTCAGTGAGTGCTTACCTTCAGACTTAGAAGAAATTCTTGAAAAAATGTTCTGAGAAGGTAAAGGTCAGCAGGACTGATGTCCAAGGAGAGTGGGTTGTTGTTGGGGAGCCACTGGACGAAGTCACAGTGAAGATTTCTATGTTCAGAGTTAGTCACTTTTTTGGAAGTCAAAAATTTACAGCGGGAAGAGGCAAGAGGCTGTAGGCAACGAGAGATTCAGGAGGTCAGATGCCCCCTTTGGTGAAGAACTACTAAACAGGATTTGCTGCTGCGGAGAAGAGGATGGTGGGAGCCACCTCAAAGTCCAGGCTGACCAGCGATGTACCTTGGGTGGGTTGACAAGCAGGTTGGTCTCAGTCTTCTCTTGGTTCTTTGAGCAGTTATTAGCCAAAAATTATATAATTCACAGGTTTTGGATTTTGGCTATCTGGGTACAACCAAGGGGCCAGGACTTGAGGGACGCCACTTGGGGGTTCAGGACTCACCCAGGCTGGGTCCTGGTGCAGGTTCAAGATAGTGGGAGCCTCGTATTTCCCTGTGGCTCTGCACAGGCCAGCAACTAGCCCTAGGAGTAACTCTGGGAGTCCTTGGTTCAAGTGATGAAGCAGGGCTCAAGCAGCAGGTCAGGTTTCTGAGGGTTCAAGGCAGGCTTCAGGCAGCAAAGCAGTCCTTCCAGGTGTAGAAAAGCAGTCTTGTGGAGTGCACATAAGGCAAGAGAAGGCAGTCCTCTGGGAGTCCTTCTTCTATTCCTGAAAGTGAACTGAAGAGTGGGTCTGAGGGCCCTAGACATTTTCCTTTGCAGTTCTTGAAATTTCCTGACTCCCTGGCTCCATTCTGGCTGCATGAACAATGTAGGGGTGACAAGTCCTTTGAATGAAGGCAGAGCACAGCCTATTCAATTGCAAGAGGGGCTGTGGCATTTGATGGCTCATCTAGGCACACCTATTCCCTCTATTGTTTGACTGTATGGGAGGAAAAAATAAAATCAACTTTATAAAAGTGTCATTTTCAAAATTGTAACTTAAAATCTGACTTTACCATTAGATTTCTTAGACACCAAACACAAAATGTTGTCCTGTTCCCAATCAAAAGTTAGCACTTATTAAATGTAATGAGGGCAACCCAATGTTATTCTGTGGGACAGGTAGGTCTCACAGTAGTACATGTAAAACTTAACAGTGCATGTCCAACCATTTATTTACAATGTGCCATGCCATATGTACTACCTAGAGCCCACCTTATGTGTGACATATATAAAATAAAAAGGACGTTTAAGGCTTGGCTAGGGAATTATATTGCCAAGTCGAATTGACAGTTTAAATCTGCATTTAGGCTGCAATGGCAGACCTGAGACATGTTTAAGGGGCTACTTAAGCGGGTACCACAATCAGTATTGCAGGCCCACTAGAAGTAACATGCAACAAAGTCTCAATCAGAATCAATGAGGGGATGAGATTCAAGGAGTAAGGTAATTACAAAGCAAACATTGCCAAGAACATGATTAAATGCAATTATATAGTCCGCAAAGCTGACAATATAATTGCATTTAATCATGTTCCTGGGACAGTTTGCCATTATTTAATGTTTGCATTGTAATTAACTTACTCCGTGAATCTCATCCTCTCATGGATTCCCGATGACCCTTTGTTGCATGTTACTATGTTTACCCAGGTCTCTACTGGGACAACGTGTGTCTCCTGTGGTTGATAATATGCAGGCCCACTAGTAGCATTTAATTTACAGACCCATGGTATGTGGCATAGCACTCTCCAAGGGACTTATATGTAAATTAAATATGGCAATCAGGTTGTAAACCAAATGTACCATGTTTAAAGGAGAGGGCGCAAGCACTTCAGTATTGGTTGGCAGCGTGATAAAGTGCACAGAGTCCTATAGCCAACAAAAAGAAATTCAGAAAAATTAGGAGGAGTGAAGGCAACTGTTTAGGGCTGACTCTGCAGAGAGGGCCAAATCCAACTGTGGGTTTGGCAATATTGGAGGGTTTGGTGTGTGAGAGGAATTGACTGCATGGGAGGGTTTAGAGTTATTGGAGGATATAGGTGCCTGAGTGATATTTTCTGTATGAGAGTGTTTTGGGGTGTGGGAGAGTTTTGGTGCTTGGGAGGGTTTGCATGTATGTGAGTGTTTGTGGGATTGGTTGGGTTTAATTTTTCTTAGTGTGGTTGGGTCAGTTGCAATCTAAAATCTGGTCAGTTGGGGAAATGGTTTCAATAGTTTGGATGTAGACTAGGGGAATGTTGGAAGAGGGTCACATGTGGGCACAAGGAATAATAGCTTTGTGCAGTTGTGGTGGGAGCACTGATCTCAGAGTGGTTACTGTAATAAGTAAACTTCTCTGTAAGGCAGACAAACAGAAATCATGGCATCCAAGATGGCGATTACTCATGTCAGTTGTTGACTGATACCCTGGGTGGCATTCAACAATGCTGTTTGCCCTACAGAAAGGTTCTTTAAAGCCTCAGGGGCTTCCTCACAGACCAGTGATAGGTGGATGGAGAAAGGGAGAGATACCAAGGGCAAAGGAGATCCCTGTCCATCTCCAGACTGAGTGTTGGCTAATTTCTGGGGGTATAGGAGTGAGGGTGCTGATGACACTTGTGATGGTGGTGGACACAGGACCAAATGTCAAATGTTTGGATGTCTTTGCTGACAACATTAGGGTTGGCCCAAGTTGCAGACCTCAGACTCTAGATTATGTGGCATCCTGGTGAGCCCTGTAACCCTCAGTATAGCTGGGTTCTTCAGTGTCTGTAGCTTCATCTTCAACCTCCCAGACACCTGGCCAATGCATCCTATACCAACTCCAGAAGAAGCTGAAAGCACACATATTCACGCATCAGTTACAGAGTCCAGAGCCCAGTTGAATTCACCAAAGTAGATTGGTCTTGCTTAATGTTTGAAGTTGAAACATTTTGAAAAAGTTTTTAAGTCCCAATTCAAAAGGGAATTTCAACAAATCTAAATATTTTTCTTCAAAAAATGGCATAGTACTTTTCTACCTTTTGAAAAAAATCCTCAAAAGCTGCAGCACTTCAGGGGACCTGCCGCAAAATGTCTCCTAACGTCCATTCCCCGACACCGGATTGAGTCACCCTCATTAAAGTTCTCCCAGCCATAAAAAATTGGCAATATCTCTTTTGTGTTAGGGCTTAGAAATTGTTTAAGCAAAAACCCAAATTACTTGGTGTATCCAATCCATGCTACATCACATTTGTTTTCAAAGTGTGCGTGTGTCCCAGTCTAATTAGTGTTTTTTGCTTTTTGTATATATATTTTAAAAATACTTTAAAAAGCATATCTCTGGTTCCTCTTATTGGATTTTTTTTTCATTTTGTTCTCATTCGCTTTATAGAGATTTGCTATAGTTTTTTAGTTCTGTTTGGGATGTTAATATTTATGGTTAGAACTTTTTTAGAACAACATAAATAGTTTACACAATGTGTTAAGTTGAGACTGTCTGCTCAGTGCCATAGCAACTAGGGTTTGAGGTCAGGTAAATTTAATGATTTTGAGGGTCACCGTTACTAGAGTTATTATTCCTTAATTGGGCATTTAGCCACCAAAAATATGAATGCTTTTGCTTTTACAATACTCACACTCCATGTTCCACATTTACATTCTGACATGTGTGCTCTGACTTCAATGCCTGTTGGCCACATTTGTGCTTAAGTGAAATGGAACTCCGTCACAATGTAAGGCAAAACCCATCTGCATTGCTTAATGCAATTGTAGTAAAGCGGATCAGAGATGGATCATCTTGTGAGAGAGTAACACATCAGCAAACACGAAAAAAAGAAAACAGTTCTGTGGCAATAAGTATTAAAAATAATATCTCTTCAATTGTGAATATTTTGTTTGCCTCATTAAATAGACTGATAAATATTTAGAAGTGTGAGTCCCTCAAAAGCTTGTCTGATGTCACATCATTCTTTTTACTACTGCATTAGATCTAATAGCACTTTGAATATGGTGGATGGGATATGCATGATGGTTAAGATGAAGTAACCTGTTTTATCTTTACACCAAACTATAAATCCCAGACTTACATTTCAGACATGAGTTTAGAAGTTGCTAAATATAAAGAATGTTTAATATCAACATGGAAAGTATTGTAGCTCAATACACTTATGCCTTGTCGCTGCTCCATGGCCTTCAGCTCCCTATCCAAGTCAGGATATGCCACCACCAGAATGCGTAGCATCAGGTAGTCTCCGATCCCCACACCTGGTTCTTGTAGGTAAGACCTTCTTAGTTTTTGAAGTGTGGTGATGCAGATCCATCACTGAAGGTTATCACACCTTTTCTGGCAGTGACCCTGTCGCCGCATTTGCCTGGCAAATTTGCACCAGATGTTTTTATTTTAATGTGGACTGACGTATAGAGAGTAAGAGAAGATACAATTGTAAATTCCTGAAAACTCTTCATGTGGTCATGACACAATGTAGTGTGTAGTTTCTGTGCATATTCTTACGCATGAATTCATTTTTTTAAATGTTATGCATGACTATGTGATTAAAGGGGACTACTGCCTTCAAATGTTCATGTTTTTGTTTCTATATATGCTTTATACATCATGATGATGAAATAGTCATTCTTTTTCTAAGTAACTATACACCATTGTATTTTCTCTATAGATTTTTGCATTTTAAAATGTGAGGGACAACAAGTCACAAATGAATTCTTGTATGGTCATTCTTTAAGTGGAGTTAAACATTTTCTTGACTGTAATAACAAAAATTATGTTAAGTAGAAATATGTTAAGTAGAATGAAATCTCTTACAACAACCAAGGTATCCCTTTGCTCGGCTAGTTCCATGTCATAAAACTTGCATGTCATTTGGACAACATTAATAGTTAAATGTGGAAAATATATGACACCATGAATTTTTAGTATTTGTATCACTAATATAGCAGTTGTACATGTATACCACAAAGATGATCCATGTCAAAAGCTGGGCCTCCGTGCCCTCAACAATGTTCTACTGTTCTCATTAATAACACAACATAAGTTAAAAGTTTAGAAAACAATTTACTGTATCATATCATCATTTATGGTACTGGACTATGTTTTAAAATCTACTACTAATACTAAAAATGTTTTAATGAAGCTGCAATAAATGTGTGTGTATATTATCTACTGGCGGTCGCCAGTAGATAGTTATAGTTAGGACCTATTTTCCATAGGAAATCCGCAACATTCTATTTGAAATAACTCTTGCGTCGGTTGACGAATCTTCGTGAAATTTTCAAACTTTATGGCCCGCTCCGGTCGGCTCCTATCCTGAAAGTCTCGGTTTGACTCGTCAAGCGGGGGCTGAGATAAAAGGGGGGTCCCAAAACATGTTTTCCCCATTCATTTTCCCATAGGAAACTTTAGCCACGGCTACAGCCCGAACTGCTGAACGGAATTACACCAAATTTGGCAAAGAGGTAGTTCTTGGTTCAGAAAGAACCCTTTTTGTTAAATGGTGTAAATCCGTTCAGTAGTTCCTGAGAAAATCAAAAGGAAAATCACATATATATCTATGGCCGCGTAGGGTCCGCGCACCCTCTCGATCACGAGCTGCATGCTAATTGGCTGTCAACACTCCAAACCGGGAAGTGTTGGCAGCCATCTTGTTCCTCGGTAGAACCGAGGAACAAGAAAAGAGAAAAACAAGTGCGCAAAGCGCAAAAAGGGGGCAGGGTAGAAACACCCTGACCCCCTAGGCCTGCTCAGGGGGTCCTACAAGGACCCCCAGGGCCCCAAAAAATATATATATTTTTTTTTAAAAATCGGCAAAAATGCGCTGGGTGCGCGGATCCTGCTGATAAAAAAAAAACGAAGCGCGGTCTCCCGCCCTTCGTTGTTAATTGGCCCCCGGGTGGGCCAAGTCCTGGGGGCATGCGGGGTTTATTTATAATATGTGGGGGGGCCTCTAAGGCCCCCCCAAGCCCCGGGGACCGCCACCCCCTGGGGCTTTAAAAACAAATGGTGCGGGAGGGCTCTCTGGCCCTCCCGCAGCCCCGGAGACCGCCACCCCCGGGGCTTCTTTTTTAAATTAAAATTGCCTGTGTGGGGGGCTCCAGCCCCCAGCCCGCCCGGGGACCGCCACTTCCCGGGGCACTAAAGATTTAAATATGGGGGTCCGTTACGGACCCCAGAGCCCGGGGACCACCACCTCCCCAGGGCTTTGAATAAGTTGGGAGGGGACCGCGCGGCCCCCATCCTGGAGCCCTTGATGGCCCTGGGGACCACCACCCCCCAGGGCCGGCTCCTGCAGTGTCCCGGAGTGCCTACCCCGGGACACTGTAGTTTGCTATGACAGGACTGGAGCCTCGCGGCTCCCATCCTGTCATAGCAAACTGCTTGGATATTGGAAGAGAGAGCAGGAAACCTGCTCTCGCTCCAATATCCAAAGCACATTGCTTTCCACACGGGGAGCTGCACGTCAGCAGCTCCCCATGTGGAAAAGCAATACCGGCTCCCGCAGGACGCGGGGAGCCGGCAGGGTCCGTGGGGAGTTGGGGTCCCCCATGGACCCCAAAGGATAGTGCCAGCCCCGGGGATGAGGTCCCCGGGGCAAGTAGTGGCCCGGGAGGGGGCCACGCGGCCCCCTCCGCAAAAAAACAAAAAAAACATTTTTTAAAAGGCCGGCCCGGGGGATGGGGTCCCCGGGGCCAATAGAGCACTTAGGAGGGGGGCCACGCAGCCCCCTCCTCCAAAATTATTTTTAAAAAGTGGCCATGCCCCGGGGATGGGGTCCCCGGGGCCGGAATAGGCCACGGGAGGGGGGCCACGTGGCCCCCTTCCCCTACAGTATTTTTTTTTTAAAAAGGAAAAAGGCATCAGGCCCTGGGGGATGGGGTCCCCAGGGCCCCAAAAGTAAAAGAAGGGGGCCACACAGCCCCCTTCAAAAAACAAAAAGAAAGAAAAAGACGCGATAGAGCGTCCGGCCCCGCCCCTCCCTTAACCACTCTGCAACGCGCGCTGTGGCGCGTTTTAAATTGGGGAAATAATTCCCATTCAATACTGGGGGTCCCTGGGGGCCAACTAGCCCACCAGATACCTCCAGTAAGCGCCACAGGGCTGGGTTGCAGAGAGGTGGTCCAGGCCACGCCCCTTTTTACACCTCTGTGCAACGCAGCTCTGTGGCCCTTACTGGAGGTACTTGGTGGGCTAGTTGGTCCCCAGGCACCCTCAGGATTCAAGGGGACTTAATCCCCCAACTTAAAACGCGCCACAGGGCCCATTTGCACAGTGGTGAAGGGAGGGGGCGGGGCTTCAGGTGACATGTGTGCAAACAGGCCCCGTGGCACGTTTTAAGATGGGGATTTAAATCCCCTTCAATCCTGAGGGTCCCTGGGGCCAACTAGCCCACCAGGTACCTCCAGTAAGCGCCACGGAGCTGCGTTGCAGAGTGTTGTAAAGGGGCGTGGCCTCTGAACACCTCTCTGCAACGCAGCTCTCTGGCGCATACTGGAGGTACCTGGTGGGCTAGTTGGCCCCTAGGGACCCTCGGGATTGAGGAGGAATTAATTATCCAACTTAAAACGCGCCACAGGGCGTGTTTGCAGACATGTCACCTCAGGCCCCACCCCCTTCCTTCAGCATTGTGCAAATATTCCTCTAAAATCAGCCGAACTACGAATTCCGATTTACTCACCTGTTATCAGGAGAGACCTCAGTGCTGCATCTTTGAGCCCAGTACTGATCCTGAAAAGTAATTTTAACCGTACTTACCAGTAACTTGAATTTCCTTCCATAGGCTAACATTGACTGGTTTCACTTGGAAATTCTTCTAAGTGTGGAGTTTTGGAACTTTATAATATTCCTCTAAAATCAGCCGAACTACGAATTCCGATTTACTCACCTGTTATCAGGAGAAAACCCAGTGCTGTATCTTTGAGCCCAGTACTGATCCTGAAAAGTAATTTTAACCGTACTTACCAGTAACTTGAATTTCCTTCCATAGGATATCATTGCCTGCTTTTTGCTGAAAAAGTTTCTAAGTGTCGATTTTTGAAACATACAAATATTCCTCTAAAATCAGCAGAACTACGAATTCCGATTTACTCACCTGTTATCAGGAGAGACCTCAGTGCTGCATCTTTGAGCCCAGTACTGATCCTGAAAAGTAATTCTAACCGTATTTACCAGTAACTTGAATTTCCTTCCATAGGCTAACATTGACTGGTTTCACTTGGAAATTCTTCTAACTGTGGAGTTTTGGAACTTTATAATATTCCTCTAAAATCAGCCGAACTACGAATTCCGATTTACTCACCTGTTATCAGGAGAGAACCCAGTGCTGCATCTTTTAGCCCAGCACTGACCCTGAAAAGTAATTCTAACTGTACTTACCAGTAACTTGTATTTCCTTCCATAGGAATCCATTGTCTGGTTTTCAGCAGAAATGTTTCAGTGTCGATTTTGACAAACTACAAATATTCCTTAAAAATCGCCTGTATGACTTAAACGCATTCTTTCAACTGTTTACAGGAGATGCACCAGTGCTGGATTCAGGATCCACCACTGAGTAAGAAAAAGTAACGATAACACTACTTACCTGCTAAGTGAATTTCCTCCCATAGGATAACATTGGTGATTCTATGTGAAAAAGTTTCTTGGGGGCCCATTACGATACCCGGCGTAAAAAAATCCGCCAGGCATGGAAGCGGCAAAAATCCGCCCGCACACACCGTCTGAACACCGACCACGCCATTACGATTACACAAACCGAAAACCGCCATCGGCGGAAAAAACACACAAAATACCGCCCGCCAACATCCGAGTCGGAGTAAAACCGCCCGCCACGGACGGAAACATGCACGACAACACAAAACCGCCCGCCCTCACGGCCGACACACCGCACATGAAATTACGATCGCACCGCCATGAGCGCGGAAAAACCACAAATATACCGCCCGCCAGCGCAAAGAACGCCGATGAGAATCGACACGGCAGAAGCCATGGCGCCCACGTACCTGCACAGAAACCATCCGCTCACAAAACCAATAGCACACAACATGGCCAACAAGTCCACACAGCAAGGCACGCACAAATACACAAGCACAGTACACATCCCGAAAACACCCCCCGGACAAACAAAAAATACAAAGGCCAGAACCCCAGACACAACACACCTGAAAACAACAGACCATGAGGACACACCCACATAGGTGAGTACAAAAGCAGCACTCCCACAGACCACAACCCCTTGCTACATTGCAAACCAGAGAGGAGAGGAGAGGACACAGTGACACAGCAAGGACAGCAGCACACCACAGAAACGCACACATCACTACCACCACCACCACCACCACCACCACCAAACACCGGCACCACAAACCCCCTGCACATTACACAACACACACCGCACCAGCACCACAAACACCATGGCACCACAAAGAATGCCCAAGTACACGCCCATTGAGCTGACGGTCATGGTCGACGAGATCATCAAGGTGTACCCACAAATCTATGGGAACATGGTCCAGCACACACCACTAGCCACCAGAAACAGAATGTGGAACCGGATCGTAGACCAGGTCAATGCAGTCGGGACCCTGCCCAGGAACAGAGGTGAAATAAACAAACGTTGGAATGACGTAAAGAGCCTGGTCAAGAAGAAGGAGGGCAAAAACAGAGAGCTGGCTGCCGTCACTGGCGGAGGGAATCCCGCGCTCTTTAAGACCTTCAAAGCGTGGGAAGAGAAGGTGCGAGTCAAAATACATCCGGAGATCCTCGCCGGATTAGCAGGGGGAGTGGAGGCTGGTAAGTACAAACTAATGTATACCAGCACACCGCTATGTACTCACATGCACTACCACCATGCCACAGCTCCCAGGGACAAACACCCCCATGTCCAGCACACAATACACAACACATCACACACACATGCAACAGACACCACCACACACAGCCCAAACCGAACAACTGTAACATACGTGGGGACATGTGTACACTCAGCCAGCCACGTAACCACCAACAGGTCCCCAAATATGCCAGAAGCGCCACAACGAGCACCCACCACACCCATGTGTCCGCCACAGCTGCACTAACCGACAAGTAACAGGTAAGTGGCAGGAACACAAAGTGCAGTGGGTGGGAGGGTGGACAGCCCAAGTACAACACACACCAGGCCCCTAGTCCCACAGCACAGCAAGGAGGAGCATCCCCCACACCCCACAGCCACGTGTCAGCCACCGCAGTGCACAACGACAGCCGAAAGGCAGACATCACGGTCCACAGCAATCGGTGTCAGTGGGTGTCCAGCCACCCCCACGACCCACAACACCCCCCACCCCCACAGACCTGCAACATGGAGCACCCCCCGCTTAGAGCCATGTGGCATCCAGTACAGTGCACGCACGAACAACTTGCAGGTGGGAAACTGGACAGGGCTGGATTACTGGAGGCATGAGGACCATAACACGACCAACACATGGGACATGTCACGTAGCAGACGAACACGCAGCACCGCCCACCGTCACGAACAAGTGAACAATGTGCACACGGACATGAACAACAGACTCACACCCCACATGACCCATCACATACATAGCAACACCCAAGGAGCCACGTCTGCATGCACAAGCCACACTGAATATAGTACCACACGGCAGCCACTGTGCAACTCATCACACACAACCGAAACACCATTGAAGTCCTGTCCATGTAGCCCCTACTGCCTGTCAACCACACACCCCACAACTACGCCTATGTAAGACAAACAACACTAGACGCAACAGAGCGGAACAACATAAATGCACACGAACACCACTGAACCCATCAAACACACAGACACACCATGCACATACAACATACCATCCATCCCATCCGTCAGCCCCAGTCTCATGAAAGGCATGTCATCCGCACAGCTGCCACACATACAGCAGTCACGCTAAGATACATGCCCATGACCAACCATGTGCCAGAAGTCAATGAAGCGCACAACACACTGTGAGCAACAACACACAACATGGGCCACACCCCCCGAGCACTGCAGTGATGCACATGGCACAGGGCAGCACGCACACCAAGGAGATGGGACAACTGCAATACGTTTGCTGGCACACAACCATCACTCACTCATAACGATGCGTCCAATGCCATGTCCAGTAATCACAACAGACAGCAAATATGCAGGCCATGTCAAGCATGCACACACCTCAAACCATGCACTGTCATGCTGCCACAACACATGTCACGTTTGGCACCCATGGCTCACAGCATGTACCCCAAAAGCATATTCCCTCCCAAATGCGAATCTGTGGCATGGCCCCCATGTTGCCATATGCGTTCCTAAGCGTTCCATTTGAACCCCAAAAGCATATTCCCTCCCAAATGCGAATCTGGGGCATGGCCCCCATGTTGCCATATGCGTTCCTAAGCGTTCCATTTGAACCCCAAAAGCATATTCCCTCCCAAATGCGAATCTGGGGCATGGCCCCCATGTTGCCATATGCGTTCCTAAGCGTTCCATTTGAACCCCAAAAGCATATTCCCTCCCAAATGCGAATCTGGGGCATGGCCCCCATGTTGCCATATGCGTTCCTAAGCGTTCCATTTGATCCCCAAAAGCATATCCCCTCCCAAATGCGAATCTGGGGCATGGCCCCCATGTTGCCATATGCGTTCCTAAGCGTTCCATTTGAACCCCAAAAGCAAAGTACAAACCAGACCCAGGATGGGCCAGGAGCCCGCATACACCAGAGTCACAATAAGTAGGGGCACAGCAACACACCCATCGGCATGGCCAATCCGTCCCATGCCACATGTGCACAGCACACAGTCCCATTGCCAAGCACACACAACTACAAATGCTACAGCCACACACACGCCTCCGGGAAACCCATGTACGAGATTGCACGAACTGTTAATGTCAGACGACAAATACATACTTCGCCAGGTGCAACACAATAACAAATCTCATTCTCTCCACAGGTGACGAACTGCTGGATGCTGGGGATGGAGCCAGCAGCCAGCACAGCCAGCCTACAAGCCCCCAACGAGGACACACGGATCTGGAGGATCTGTCCTCCTCTTCGGACACGGACCACCAAGCAGGCCCATCTGGTGTGGCAGGGCCCAGCCGCTCCCCAGGACCCCTCCTATCCACCAACCCATCATCCAGGGCTGCTGAACATTCCCAGACCCCTGCTGCCACTGTCGTTGCGGCCACACCCACGGTCATTGTGGCCACTACCACTGCCGCAACCGCCACCATCGCCGCACCGACCACCACCGCCGCCACCACCACCACGTCTTCGCTGGCACCAGCCCCAGCGCAGGTGGTGGCCCGGCCGACTGGATCCACCCTGGGAGCCACAGCGAGGACCGTGGGGAGCAATGTGGCTAGTGGGGCAGGCCGGTGGCAGCAGGACTGGTAGGAGGAGCAGGGTCAGGGAAACGCCAGCCTCCCCTGGGAGCCATGCCCTGCCTCAAATGGCCAGAGTCCTTGGGGCCTATGAAGAGGCCCAAGGACAATGGGTCCGGTCTGCTTCAGACACGCGTGAGGTGCTGGGGGTGCTGAGGTCCATGGACGCCCGTATGGGCCAACTCGTGGACCTCATGGGCCAGCTGGTGGTGGCGGTGAGGTCACTGCCAGGGACAGCAGCTCCCCCTCCGCCACCACCTGCCGGGGCGCAGGGTGGAGCAGCAGTGTCCAGTTCCCCTGCGTCCACAGCCAGTGAGCACACCTCAACCACCAGCATGTCGCAAGCAGGCACCCCCTCGCAAACGTGGAAGGGGCCGTCCGAAGTGGAAACAGATCTCCCGGGAGGACTTCGCACGCTCCAAACGCAAGTGAGGCAGCCAGCCAGCCTCCGCCAGCCTTCCTTGACCAGCCACTGCATTGACTTGGACTACGATCCCACTCCACACAGCCATCTGGATGGCATGTGTGTTGGACTATGGACATAGAACCAGTGGGTACACCCTGAGCATCACGCAGCCATGACCGACAGCTCATTGTCACTGCACGCACCACTTTTGTCATCACCTTACACACAATCACATGTCACAGTTTGTAATAAATGCACCTTTTTCACTAACTGCTGTTTGTGCCCTGTGTTTTATTTGTACGGAATACAACGGCCACCTTGGGCGGAAAGGCACCTGATGCGTGGCATGGCAATTGAATCCGGAGGGCCTGTAGGGACCTAGGGGTGGGAGACAGAACAGGAGCACATTCAATGAGTGTGTCACACACCCATCACACAGTACATGTCAACAACTACAAGCAATGTACACACATCGCACAGAGCAATAGGGCACAATGCCACAGCCACCAACAGTGGCATACTACCCTGGCCATGGAGCGTTGACACACAGCACGCAGTGAACAAACGGCCACCCTGACACAGCACACACACACCTGCACAGATACAGCCACATCAGCCGTCATACATGGACACTCACCGTCAAGTGAAGTAGCGGGCGATGAGCTGCTGCCGCACATTACCAGCTTCCTCCTCTCCGCTGTCCTCCTCACTCGAGCTCTCCTGGTCTGCGGGCTGGGGCCCTGGTTGATCTCCGTCATCCACGATGAGGGGGATCTGCTTCCGAATGGCCAGATTGTGCAGCATGCAGCACGCCACCACTATCCGGCACACCTTCTGTGGGGAGTACGCCAGCGCACCTCCGGTGCGGTCCAGGCACCTGAACCTGGACTTGAGGAGGCCAAAGGTACGCTCGACCACACGTCTGGTCCTCCCATGTGCCTCATTGTAGCGATCGTCTGCTGGGGTGCGAGGATTCCTCAATGGACTGAGCAGCCATGCCCCATTCGGGTACGCAGAGTCACCTGGGTGTGAGGGACACAGAGAACCGTTGCAATTCCAACTGGACAGGGGACAGCATCGCACAACCAGCACACTACACCACTCCACATACTCACCGACAATACAGGCACGATCCTGTTGCATATTGGACATCAGTCGTGGCAAGATGCTGTTGCGCATTATGTGTGCGTCATGGGCCGAGCCTGGGAACTTTGCACACACGTGGGTGATCACCATGTCCGCAAGGCACACCACTTGCACATTCAGGGAGTGCGTGTGCTTCCTGTTGCGGTACAGGTGCTCAGTGGCCTGTGGTGGAACAAGGCCGACATGTGTGCAGTCAATGGCTCCAACGACGTGTGGGATTCTGCCAAGGGCATAGAATGCACCCTTCACTGCCGCCAATTCACGAGCCCTGGGGAAGCGGATGTACCTGTTTCGGTACAGCATCATGGCTGCCAGTACATCCCTCAGCACCTTGCTGAACATGGGCTGGGACATCCCTCCTCCAATGCCCACTGTGTGCTGGAATGACCCAGTGGCGAAGAAATGCATGGCGGCCATCACCTTAGCCGTGGGGGTGACAGCAGTCGGATACACCCTGCGGGGACGGAGATCGGGTTCTAACATGGCACACAGTCGATGCAGGGTTGGCCTGTCCAG
Organism: Calotriton arnoldi; assembly: GCA_963921515.1. Taxonomy (NCBI): domain Eukaryota; kingdom Metazoa; phylum Chordata; class Amphibia; order Caudata; family Salamandridae; genus Calotriton; species Calotriton arnoldi. The sequence continues at coordinate 448,885 of CAWUFW010002583.1, forward strand.
CCGAAACTTCCTAATAACCTCTGTATCGTCCATGTCCGCCAGCAATTGGTATGGGCGGTCAATGTTCGGTCTCCGCCTAGGGACAATGGCAGAGGACACATGTCAAAGCAACACGACACATAGCAATTTCGCATACACATCACTGACATGACTGAGCAAGCACATGAGCCACAGCCCAGCTGTCAAGCTGGGACGGCACGGCCACAATACACTTACACAGGTCTCCCAACAATGGCAATGGCTAGTGATACAAACCACTGCCATGTGCATGCACATGGGGATCTAGGCCCCAATGACTTGCGGGGCGTGCTGATGGGGACTGACTGCATATCCGTCAAGCGGCAACGCCACGGCAACATGAATGTCTGCTGAGCATGGAACTGCTTCCGCGGCTGGATGAGTATGGCACACAACGACGACGATGTGGGCACAGGCTGAGCGGCCAAAACAAGTGGGACCTGTGGCACGAGGGGACATGAGACAGTAGTAGGTGTCAGCACTGCACCCTATGTACAGCACTGTACGGATCACACCTCCCGAAACATTGACAGGTGTCCACATTGACAGCCCCATGCCAAGACGGCTGTGTGCTTGCAGTCACACGTCACAGGTGAGAGGTTACATTGCACGTGCCAGGTGGCAGACGTACATAGTGGGAGCTGGCATGTGTGTGCATGTGTCTCCTGTTCAGGATCCACCAGATGGGCGCTGACTCTGTACTGACCATTGGACACAGCATGTTCCGTGGAAGGCTTGTGTGTGTGGGATGGTGGCACTGGATGTGCCTCCGTTGGGTGGGGGGCCATGCACAGGGCGGGTACGTCGATGATTGCGCATTGTTGGTCACGGTGGGTGCACCAACTAGGATGTGTTGCCCTGTGTTCAATTCCTATGTCCGCATGATGATGGACTGTAGATGTGGGCAGACTACACATTGGTCGATGTGCTGTCTATATGCATGTGCCTTCACACCAGGCACAGCTGCCCCTGCACATGTGATCCCTGCTGGACTCGCTGCTGGGTCTGTGGAGCTGATGCACCTTCTGCGCGTGGGGCGGACAGCTCTCCTCACTTCCCTCATTGCGCATGTCATGACTTTGCCGCAGGTGACATGGATCATGGAGGGCCCACATGTACGCGTGGGTAGGCTACACATGATTGTACACTGGTCGCCACCCCCAGTCAGTGTTTCGAATGGGAAGGTTGTCGTGCTGGTGGTATGTTCGATGTGGCGGATGGGCGGGCCTAGGTGCGGGCTTACATTCCGGACATGGGGGGTAGTTGGATTGGCGACTAGTTGCAGTACACACGGGACACGTCTCTTCCTTTCCACATCTGGGTCATCCCTTGTACTAACTGACAGTGATACAGTCATCTTCGCCCCAGCCCTCATGTCCTCCCCTCGCTCCCCCAATATGCATGCTCACCTGCGAGGCTAGCGCTTGCACAGGCAGCCCCAAGCTCGCACCAGAGAGGGCAAGGAGTGTATGTGTGGGTCCAGTTGCACGAGTGGGCTGTCTCAGGGTATGATGTGTTGCGGGACGCCGTCCACCTGCGTGGTGCCCCAAATGGAGACCCGGCCTGCATGGACTATGCATCACAGTCTTCGCCTTCCGGATCCGCCACCTGCGACACCCAGTGGCTGTGGCTGCCCTTGCGGCCATGCCGCGTCCGTCTGTGACTGATGGCCCACACATTCACTCTTTGGCCTCTCTGGGGAGGGCTCGGGGGTGGTGGCGCACGCGCTTGCACTTAGTCGCAATGGCATGTGGCGTGGTTGGTATGATGGGCAATGGATGGGATGGTGCGAGCCACCTCCCGTGACGTCAGTGCTGCTCGTGCTGTGGTGCGCCCCCTACACTTCCATTTGACTTGTGCCATGCTAGACGTTGAGGTTCTATTGCCTGCGTGATATGACCAGGAGGAGCGCGAGGAGACCTCTCACACACCATGCTCCACTGCCATCCCGTGCCCTGTATCGCCTGTGCGGATTGACTATGTTGGGGTTACACCTGGTCGACTGGGGCTGTGTGTGCCTTGTCAAGGGGCATGGCGGGCGCACAACAGGATCCAGCTTGTCCACAGAGGGTGGGCTGAGGTGCGCCTGGTACCGCTTTGTACGTGTGCCCGGGTGCTGTGCACACACGTGTTCACTCCCCCCCGACAGGTGTCCTCTCACAATGCCCAGGGAAGCGGTGGTGTACTGTTCATGACCCCTCCCAACACGGCGTGCTCCAACTTGGCATGTGCGCATCTACCCGTCGCACCCACCCACCTGAGCACTGCGTCCATACGACTTCACACGACACATGTGTGTCTTCCACAGTAGTGCTACTCATTTGCGTTGACATCCAATACCAGTGGACTACATGGTCATGTCACGACTGCCGTGTACTTCACATACTCTCATCCTCTCTCATTCGTACTTGTGAAATGAGTCAGCGGAGACAGTTTTGGTTTCAAACATTATATTGAGTCTTCTGTCCTCTGTGATGCAGTATAGTGGACACTACTGGCAGCGGAATACATGTTGAGGATATACTGAGCATGATTGCAAATGGGATAGGGTGTGGGGTTACATGTGATTGGCTGTTGCATGTGGGATGTGGGCTTCAGAGTGACATCTGCTTGGCCAAGGCTGTGCTAATGTACATTTACGTATAGCTGCGGAGCTGCGGACTTTGACACAGACGGTATACATGTAGCCTACCAGACCGCTTGGCATCATGGGCACAGTCCATCTCAGTTCCATGTGACAGGTTTGCTGCGGTTGTTCCTCATGCACGCGTGCATGTGAGATGACATCAGGGCATGTGCTTGCGTGCATGCAGCGGCGTGCCACTTGTTGTTGCACTGTGGTGGTTACTGGACATGTCACAGTCACTGGGGTCGTGTTGTTGTTGTATGCACTTGTCGTCCATGCAAAGGTCCTGGTATGGGATTCCCGGGGCGGGGGTGGGAGGGGTGCAGCACCCACAGACTCCAGGCGACCTATTCATGTCCACTGAGCGGTGTGTGTGTCCATGGGCGCTGGATCCATGTCGTGTCCTGGTTGTTCGTGCAGTTCCGTCCATGTGGGTGCGATACACAGAGCCCATGCCACTGCCTCCCACGATGCATGCAGTGTTCCTGGATGTGATGGGGAACAGTGTGCATGTCCCGGTCATATCCGATGTCATGGCGATGTCGTTGATGGTGTGGTTACAGTTGCCGGTCGTTTGGTATGGCTGTTGTGGTGGTGACTGGCCAGTCCGTGCGGAAGCTAAGCATGGGTGCGGGGTTGGACATCATAGGTCAATCGGGGAACCTGCGTTGTGGTCCGACGAATTTACAGGTTGTCAGGTATGCGATGCCGTCCAGCAGGGCTTCCATGTCATTGGTGGTGTACATGTTTGCCAGCCAATGTAGGGGATGGTGGCTGTCAAGGTGTTGTTCGTAAGTTGTCCCTTGGAGGACCATGATGGGGCATGCTGGGTGACATTCGATGTAGCTGTTCTCGATGATCCGTCGTGTGGAGGCACAGTGGTCCCATTTCAGTGCGGGTGCGATGTTGGCCACATACGCCATGCCCCCATAGGCAGAGCAGGCCCTGTCGTGTGCGTCCAGAGGGAGGAGTAGTGGTAGCAGGTCCGCCTTCAGACATGCCGGGTTGGAGAGGCATATCTCCACGGGATGCTGGTAGGGACACCTCCGACAGTAGAAGACGGGCATGACGCAGCTGAACAATGTGATGCGGTAAGTCAGTCGGTAACTTACGTTCAGCAGGGACAGGAGATCGCATCCCAATGTATGAAACAGGTTGGTTTTGTACAGCTTGAGCTGTTCAGCGTAGTTGGGTAGGTGTGTTGCGGTTGCCATTTCGCAGCGGTGCGTTGTGGTGGCGTGCTCCGGCTGTGTGTGCAGTCTGCAATGTGCACGCTCCGAGGTTGCTGTGAGCTCTGTGTAGTCGTAGGGAGACAGGACTTGTGTTCTGTTGGCTTGTTTGGAGGACACGGGCCCTCTTCCCACATGCTTCTCAGACAGTTCAAGGTCAGTGATGTGTGACTCCTTCCAATTAACTTGCATGTGGCCGACATGGGGAGTGTTTTCTTCTTTCTTCCCGTCCGTTGTGTGCTTCTGTGATATGCGCTATCTGCCCTGTGGTCGGTCTCCTCGGCATGCCTGTGTTGGTCTATTCTTGGACAATGGCTGTATTCACCGGCTTCTGTCGTAGGGCTGTGGTTTCGGAGTTGGAATGGAAGGTCATTCAGTGCTGTCTGCTCTCCCTTGTGTGGGCGGCAGGCTGCCTTTCCGCTCTGCGTTGGGCCTTGTGTGTGAATGTTATTCTTGGGCCACCTGTTGTCGGTCCCCGGGCTCTTTGGTGTTCCGTTTTATATGTCTTGTTCATATGTGCAGGGTGGTATGGGTGTTTCAGTGTGGTACTGGCGTTCCTCTTCCCGAAGGGGCCCTGCTTCTCCTAGTTGGTGTTGCCGCCGCTGTGTGCTACGCCATGTTTGTTACACTGGGGTGTGTCCTGCTGTTGCGTGTCTTCACTGACATGTGTGCGTCGGTTGTGTGGCGTTGGGTGTTGTCCGTGAATTGGGCGTTGGGGACATGTCTGTGGCCGGCCTGTCACGTGTCATGTGCGTTCGGGGTGGGGCTGATGTGTGTGCTGCTTGGTTGTGTCCCTGTGTCTGTGTGCGACGCATGCATGGCGCTGCGGTTGGCCTCTGCGTTGTGCGCATGTGTGGCGGCGTCATCGGCGCTTTGGGGCCGTGACGGGGTGGTTGGTTCCTAGTCCCAGGTGGTGTGTACACATGTGTTACGCGATGTTACGATTTGGCCTGTGTGTCATATGTGGATGCAATGGTGGATGTGTAGTGTACACGCGCTGGTGGGGGTTGTCCGCTTTTTCCGCCCTTGCACTGTGTGCGCTGTTTGCGTGCACTTGTTGTGTGTGTGCCTACCTGCGTCTCCGCGGTACGTTGCGTCCTTGGTGGTGCATCAGCAGGAGCATGGGGAGGGCCTGCAGTGCTGGATTCATGCTCGGGGAGCCGCTTCTTCGTTGTCCGTGCTCGGCATCCGTGTTACCGCTTCGGTTTGTCGTACGGTATCTCTTGGCCGTGGGAGCCGTTTGTTTGCGGCATCGTAATTTATGCACCGGGCGGGACGTGTTTCGTCGGACGGTGTGTGTCAGTTGTGCTGCGCCGCTACGTGAACGGGCGCACTTTGATGGCGGACGGTGTTGCTGGCTTGCCGGCGGTGTTTGGCCTACTTTTCGCATCGTAATTGGGCGGGCGTGTGGACTGCTGCGTGCCGGCGGTAACTGGTGGTTTTTGCATCCGCCAGCACGGCGGTGGTGCTTCCGCCCGCCATCGTAATGGGCCCCTTAGTGTCAACTTTTAAAATACAATAATATTCCTTAAAAATCACTACTGTAACCAAAACGCTTTTACTCAACTGTTTACAGGAGATGTCCCAGGACTGAACCTAGGATCCAGTCCTGTGGTTAGAAAAGTAATCCATAAAGTAACTAATTGCATTTAACTAGAAATTCACATTGATCTCAATGTTGCATTGTGTTTGAAATTGTGTTGCCCATTGCAACAACTGTAACTACTGTACTTAAAAGTCTATTGCCTATTTGCAAAGTATTTAAACTAAAGTAATTCATTCTGAGAAAGTATATTTTGCAATGTAATGTATAATGTAATTATAATGTAATTTAAAAAATAAAATATCTAAAAATAAATAGTTTAAAAAAATGTAGTAAATCAGTATCAAAAAAATAAATATAACAATTAATACATTTAAAAATTGTCATTTACAAAACCTTTGAAATTCACTGAAAAAACCATAGGTTTCAGACATGTTATAGTTAGGAATTAGCATTTAAAAAACCTTTGAAATTCACTGAAAAAACCATAGGTTTCAGGCACGTTATAGTTAGAAATTAGCATTTAAAAAACCTTACAAATTCACTGAAAAAACCATAGGTTTTAGGGACAGTTATAGTTAGTTGGACATTGCACTCGTACAAAACCCGTGAAATTCCCCGTTATAGTTAGTTCAGCTAACTATAACTCGTGACCCACAATGCACTGCTGATGACATCACATATTACATCACTCATGACATGGTCAGTGACATCACTGATGACATCACTGATGACATCTCAAATGACATCACTGAAGACATCATCCACGTGATAATCTGATGCACCTCCTCACACCCTAATATAACCTTTGATACACCCACTCTAAATTACAGACTGCCATTCGCAAAACCATAGACACTCCAACACCATAACTACATACCCACTCACTGATTCTTAGGTCTACACACACATCCACTCACTCACCCGTACAGTCACTCATACTTACGGTCACTCAGTACAGGACTATCATATGCACTCATACTCCTATATAGACACTCAAACACCGCCACTCATCCATAGAGGTACTCACACACCTAGTCAGTCATGCAAATAATTAAACACACTGCCATTTACTCACCTATACAGTTATACACACACCAGCTCACTTACTCATACAAATACTAGCACATTCTTACGCTCTTATACGATCACTGATACAAGCACACACTCATCCATACAGTCACTCTCACAATCACACACTCTCGCTTATAGCTATTTATATACTCCAACACACATATATACTGCCTTTCACATATGTAGTTACTCACACATGTACCACTGGGACATACATTCACACACTCTTACACACACTTACCCACCCATACAGTCTATCACAGATGCACTCTTGAAACCATCCACCCAGTGAATCACCCACTCACACATCTATGCACAGAGTCGCACACACCCCACCCACACAAACACTCAGGCATCCATACAGATACTCAGACAACCAATCAATAACTCATATAGACACTCATGTAGCTATTCACAAACCCATGCAGCCACTTACACAGCAACAGACAGACGGATACAGACATTCACCCAGTTTAGTCACTAACCCATGCATTCAGTAAGATACGTGTAATCACTCACTTATAGAGTTAGTCACGCACCTACTAAATCATCCATTCAGACACTTATACACGCACTCATTCTTCAATACGCATTTCCCTATATATATTAAACATATTTAAACTTTACAGAAACACACAGTCACTGGATGATGTCATCAGTGATGTCATTTGAGATGTCATCAGTGATGTCATCAGTGATGTCACTGACCATGTCATGAGTGATGTAATATGTGACGTCATCAGCAGTGCATTGCGGGGCGCGAGTTATAGTTAGCTGAACTAACTATAACAGGGGAATTTCACGGGTTTTTGTACGAGTGCAATGTCCAACTAACTATAACTGTCCCTAAAACCTATGGTTTTTTCAGTGAATATATATATATATATATATATTTATATTCAACAACCTCCTTCTCCTTACACAAAAGAGTCCTGTCACTCAAGGGAGGGTGGGGCTGAGAACATTTATTTTCTTCATGGCTGTTATACCAGAGACGCGTTTCAACATAAAAATGCCTTCTTCAATCTGGATTTATATATATTATATATATATATATATATATATATATATATATATATATATATATATATATATATATATATATATATATATATATATGAATCATTGGAACATGTGTTGGCTTATCTTACACTTACACTTACCTTTTTATTGAATGAGTATGCTTTTCAATGTTTTCTTGTTAATATATGGAAATATTTATGTCAAATAATATGTCTCGAACCAATATAAGAATATTACATTTAGATTGTAATATCACTCACAATCAGTACAAATAATTCATGTTTATCCTAGGCCTGTTAATATGTGGAACTTACCTGGCTTTCTGTTGGACCAAACAGTTGGCTATAGTTGGTCAGGGCCCCCCTCTGCAAGGATTTCCAGTTCTTCCTCTGTGTAGCTAGGGGCCCTATCACCTGTATGCACAGCCATGGTGGGTGAATGAGCAGTAACTTGTGAGGAGGCCTGATACACTTGAAGGTTCGGAGGCAAGGGAATGAAATAGCCTTAAACAAATGTGCACGCCAACATGATGGAAAATTACGTCAACAGACGCTTACAAGGCTTCGACGTATTCTGTCAATCATGTTCCATTTTCACCTAGGAGAGTCAGAGGACGCCCACAGTGGTTGGTACAGATTACAATTATTAGTCTGTCATCCATTAATGGAATGTCATTCCTCTGCCATGTCATGTTTGCCAACATAACTTACATTGTAAGGCTTTGTCATATCTGACAATATAGTGGACATGTAATCCAATTCTGATGCAAGTGTCCACCATCCATGATATTACTTTCATCAAAATCAACCAGAACTCCTCCAATACAAAATTTAGAAATAAATTATCCACGGTGTAGGGTATGTTTACCTTGAAGGACCTGTACCATAAACTATTAAAAATGATGATAAAATATTTTGGAAAATATTTTGGAAAATATATAAAAATTCTGCACAGTCAAAGTGTATATTTAAAATGCATATTCTTTTTACTAGAGTCAATATCATTATATTTAAAATACCTAGTTTGCACAACCAAATAATTAACATTTTAATTAAATCAAGGGCAAAAAACAAGTAGTTGGTTGATCCAGTTGTGAGACAGCAGTTTCAGTTAAAAACAACTCATGGATACAAAAATTCAATCATTGTATCTGCAAAAGGTGGAAACGTTGAGGCAGACAATGTTTCCACCTTTTGCCCTTGATTCATGTCACTTTTTCTGGGGTCTTCTGCTACTATATTTTCTCTCAACACACTTTTGTAAAATTGTGCAATTTTTTGTTATTTGTTTGAATAAAACTCGGTTTTGGCTTAACCGTGTTACGCACTGGCTGTTTTATCTGTACTTGTTCCAAATGTGTTTAATTTTCGATATCTTTTTGGATTGATTCTGCACAGTAAAATCTGTGATAATCCTAATTGTTTTTTCAGAATGAGTTCCATGTAAACGCACGTTTCAAGGATTATTTGATACCCCTGTTCGCATGGACATAAGGGTTGCTCTTGTTGTTGTATAAATCAATGGAGAAACATGCCATTGATCCCTGATGTGTCCCTTCCTGCACATAAATAATCTTAAATGGCGTTATGAAACTTCAATGTGTGCTGCCTTATGCAGCACACTTAGAAGTTGCAAAATGTCAATTTTTTATGATTGTTTATGTGTAGGAAGGGACACCTTCCTGCACATAAACAATCAATGGCGTTTTGCTGTTTCTATGTGCGCTGCACAATGCAACATACATGGAAACAGCAAAAATGAGGTGAAATGAAGCATTTCTCCTCGTTGCGCCAGGGTAAGACCAGGTTTTCCTTGGTCTTAATTTTGGTGCTGCCCCATATTTACGCCACCCTTGTAAATATGGGGCAGCGTCAAAATTAATGTGTGTTGCAATGGAACGCCCACCACAACACCCATTGACTGCCCCTTTAACGCTAAGTCTAGCATGAAAGGGTGTCTTAGTCACAAGGCGGCGTTAAGCCACGTTAAGTGGCTTAACGTCACCTTGTGAATAAGGCGAAGCCCCTATCGCCACCACAACATTGAGAAAAGAGACATTGTGGTGGTGATAGAAGCTTGTAATTATGCCCCAATGACGTCAAGTGTGAACTCATTGAGAAATATATTTGCCTGATGGTGAGTGCATTGAAATACAAAGACAATATACAACTAAAAATATACATTTCCTCTTTTACAATATATGTTACTAATGTTGGAATTGTTTTACAGGTTGTGTTAGAAATAGTTTGTGTGCATCAATGAGAAACAATTGCAGTTCAATTGTCCTGAAATAATATTATGATATACTTGAAATGTGATCTATAAAGATGGGGTTTTTATGTGAGACTGTATATGTTATAGCTCCTGATGTTAATAATTTGAAGAAATACTCATTACATTTTAAAAGGCAGCAGTTTTTCACAAACATATCAATATGCTTGCTTAATACTTCCTAGGACATCTCATCCTGTCATCTGCTGAGACACTAACAACATTGGTAGATATTTGGTAGCCTTGCAGAAAAACGGATGAGGACATCTATATTGAAAGTTGCCGGGTAGAAGTTGTTGTGCATGACGTGGATGGTTGCCCTTAAAAAAGCAACGTTTATAATGCAGAATGGATATACTTTGTATTCGCATAGACACATCTGCCCAATAGATTCTGACTCAGTGCCTAAATGTGGGCTTTAGTGAGTGTTTTGATGTGAAATGTGGTTTCATAGTTTCTGACTGCAACGGGGTTTGTGTGAATAAAGCCACTTACGTTGACTCTCCTGTTCCAGGCTCTGTCATACCATACCTTAGCAAATGTCTGTCAATTAGAATCCAAAACAAATGTTTACATCAATAATAATATGTGTAACCATCCTAGCCTAGATATGGATTGTATATAGAACATTCTATAACAGAAGCTATTACTTTTCATTTTTCAGAATATATTTTTAAAAAGGGTGTTGTACGAATTTGGATTATGATGAGGGGAGGGCGACTGTCCACCTCAAAGTCACTAAATTCACCAGAGCTCAACTCCCTTGTACGTATGGCAAATTACAAAAAATAATTATAATAAGTTTATTGAAATAAAATGAGATCAAAATTTTTTAAAAATCAAATAAATATGACAGGAGATATGAATTCTTAAGGTTTTAAATAAATATAGCAACAAAAAAGGAAAAATGACAATTAGACTGGGATGTAGGTTTGTTTTGATGCCAACCCAAATGGAATATGGCTCAGACACACCAAGTAGGTTGGTCCCTCTAAAGCTTTGGAACTTTTGAGATTTAAGAGAAATATATTTCCTAATTCTGAATGCTGAAAAGAAATTTGTCATTTTTTAAAAGGTTTCGGGACCTTTGAGTGGGATGAATCTGAATTCAATCTTGAAGGTTAGAACTGCCAGTTGGATCCATTCACTGCAGGTCACCCTGAAGTTCTGGAGCCCTTGAGATTTTTTGTAATAAAACAGTCTAAGTCCCAACGCAGAAAGGGTCTTTGTCATTTTTTTTTTTTAAAAGCTGCAATTTGTTCAAAGTCCCTTCTGCTTTGGAAGTCAGAGATGTTTTGGAACTCCATTGTGGTTGGCTTTAAATTGCACCTAGGTCCTGGTCTACCAAGTCCATAGACTAACATCGGCATTTTGGTCTTTTTGGTGCTATTTTCACTTAAATCTTTAAAATTCCTAACTCCAAGTACACTTATTGGATTGTTGTCATTTTAGTGCCCTTCTGCGTATAAAATGTTTCACTATTTTTAAAGCCATGTGTTATTGTGTTGTGGCTGTGACCTTTCAACTATTTTGTTACTTCTAAATGCTTTATACATTTCTTTTCAGTCTGCTTTGTGCCATAACTACCAGGGGTTGTGCTCAGATATAAATTAATGAAACCTTTGACTGGAGTTAGCATGTTAGTGCATTTATTACTTGTTGAGGACTACGATTCATCCCAATGAATAATTTACTTTCATACAGTTAATAGTTAAGGTAGGTATTTAGTAGGGACAGACATCATATTTGAAAGTTATGTTAATAGATTGCTATTAGTTGAAAGATTTGAATTACAGAATATTGGTGCCAGTTTTGAGAAAAGGTGAATTGGTAAGAGTAAGAGAAGTATTATTGGGACACAGCAGTCTTCAGTCTTCCAGAAATTCCCACAAAGCCTTCAGTGAGGAGTATGGACAATATTGTCTCCTCCCTGGGCATGAGGTTGAGAAGGCTGCAGAACCTCCACCAGTTGGCATGGCAACTCAATGGGTCCTGAATGGGAAGGAATTCACTCTGCCCCACAGATCTTTCCAGAACCTATGAGCACCTGGCTTTGGAGACTACATTCACCTTATTCACTGTTCAATCACATATCTGCATTCACTTGCTCATAGCTGTTGTCTGGACCAAGGCTCCAAACATCTGTGGATCAACCCTACATAACTCATTCACCAGATCTGTTATCTTATTTTATGAAAACCTAAATGCTCTTCTGCCAAACAATTTGGAAAAAAAAGAAAAACTACTGAAGTGGAAGTGCTGCTGCTGGTGTGATGTGAGAGTGGCAAATGGTTTTGTGGTTAGAGTAGCAGCTTTGTAGAGTCAGGTGTAGGTATGATTGATACGTTGTTACAGAGCAGCTGTGTGTGTTGACAGATGCATCCATCAATCTGAAAACACGTCCGACATTGATGTACTCTGTAGTGATCTTCCCCCATCCTACTCTGATGGCAGATGTCCCTAAATATGGATGATGAATGTATGACAAACCACTCTTGACTGAGTTCTATTCATCGATGGTGGACTGCGAAACCAATGACGGAGTACTGAGGAATGTCCAACAGACCCTACTGTGTCATGACGGATGATGGTCCATCAACACAAACTTTAAATACGCAGAGGGTATTCCATCAGTATAAAGGGCAGATCCTCTCATCCCTGATGCAGGAATGACAGCCCATAATCCAAACACTAAATCAGGCCCATAGTCCCCTCTTTGTTTGATGATATCTGTTCTACAGCTTTTGCTCTGCAACATGTTTGCTAACCAAATTGACTATTCACTGTACTGTTTAACGTATTGCGTTGCATATTATGGCTTGGAAAGGTTCTAAATTATTGTGATAAAAACATATCATGTCCATAATATTGCTAAGAATTTTTTTTATTTTATATACATAAATACAATTAACAAAAATATCAATGGAAAAAAATGCATCAAAAATATAGAAAATGTATGCCTATAAAAGAATAAAAATATAGCATTGTATTAAAAGTAACAAGATTTGCCTTTGTATAATATTGATTTTTTTTTTATAAAGCTCTATTTAAGAAAATAAAATGGTAATAAATAAATTAATTTTAAATATAATATCAGCATTTTTGTAACTTTCTCAGTTGAAAAGGCAATATATCATCTTTAATTAATGAAAATTATATAATTTTATTTTCAATACAGTTTTATAAAATACAGTTCGGAATAAAATAGATAGTCACTCTTTATTTTTTTAAATAAAACAAACTTTTCAAAAAATTACAAAATTATTAAAACATTTATAAAATATTTTAAAATATTTCTTTGGAAAACTTTTTAAAAATGAAAGGCTATTATTGTAATATATATCATCTTGATTTCAACAAACGTAAAAAATGTAAACATTTGAACACTCAGGGGCCTATTACGATCTCGGTCAGAAAGCCTCCGACCTGAGGTCGAAAGTTTTTCGGCCGAGATCATTGGTTTCAATTCCGACCGCCTAATGACAATCTAAGTGGTCGGAATTTAAACCAGCCAATCATTTTGGCTGGATTCCGACAGGCTCAAGGAGCCCGTCGATCACTCAGAGACCGGCCTGTAATCCCAATGGATCGCGCATCCACTGTTGGGATTGCGATGCTCGGTTTCCGACAGGCTTTCCCAGCTAGGCTTTACGACATGAAAAGCCTGTCGGAAAGTGAGTTTGGGGGCCCCTAGCAGGGCCCCCTTCTCCTTGCGGCCTCCGGTTGGGGGCCGAGGGGTCACCTATGGTGCCCCCGTTGATACCTGCACCGTGTGGCAGGCACCCTGAGGTGCCTGCCACATGGTGCAGGGATGAACACAACCTCCCATTTCCCTATGGGAGCTTGTACTACAAGACAGTTTACAAGAATGGAAATGTACTATTCTAATTCCTATCCCAAAACCATTGTGAGAAATGCATTTCTGTATAGAAATTACCTTTGTGAGCCTGAAAAATAGTTAACCTTTTGGCTTTAGTGACACTCTTTGCATTAGTACAAAAGTAAGGACTAACACAGAGACAGGAAGCTGTGCTGTTCCCTGTAGAACTCCTCCCGACACTTCATAATTGTGGATGAAGGGCATGCTCTTGCTTGTATTTGAGGAGAAGGATGTATTTTAGCTTGTAACTGAACTCATCTGAAGAGCTGCTAAGGCTTGGATGCCCTGTGCACTATAACTGAAATCCACTGCTTCGGGACTCAGAGGCTGTCCACGCCTGTTGTTCTAGTGCCAGTGTCTAGAATGGCCTAATAAGAAGCACATCTTAGTGAAGATCCTAATTACACAAAAGAAGATTACATTAATTTACAACAAACCATTGCCGTCATCTGACTCACGTAAGGCACTCTTCACTTCAATGACTCCAGCCCTACTTACATGCTGCCCGGCCACCATTCCAACCATGAAACTTGTATATTCCAATATGCCAAGCAGATTGGATTCCCCCTCTGTGTGTTGTTGTTGCCTGCAGTGCAAAATACAAAGTATGGCTGAATAACAAGCACTTAAATTATTTTACCTAGCTAAGTAAACCTGATATTTAACACCAAGGCAGTGATAGATTTAAATATGCTGATGATGCTTAACTGTTAATGCATGGAAGAAACTAGTGTCTGCGCTGAGCACCCCCTGACAGCTTTTATGCCTCTGCGCCCACATCTATAATACAGCGCAGGCACAGAGGCAAAAGGATTCCCTCATTTGCATGGGGCCACACCCCCATGCACATGAGGGAACACACTCTTTAAGAAGCGCTTGCGCTGTATGTGTACCAGCGTTTTCAGTCTTTCAGAAGGGGTAGCACAAGCATCTGCATCCCTTTCTGTAATGCCAAAGTGCCCCGAGGACGCGCAAACTGGCAGCAAACACCCGTTCCGCCCCCGGGGCAGTTTAATAATATGGCCCCAGGTAGTGCTAGGAATGATATAAACAATGAGCATTCCCAACATTTCTTAAACCAAAGCCATATAACTCAGTAATACAGAGCAATTTAGCTAAACTTACCTACAGCTACCTTAGCAATGGCGCACAGTGCATATAGTTAGAAAGTCCTATGTAAATGTGAATAGCCACTGTAAGAATACCTTCTTTTGTAAGTCTTGCAAAAGAGACATGCATGATTCATTTCCAATACCTTACAAACCTGCCATGCATAGACCATATGATGTCACTTAAGATTAGTGCATCTCCATTTGTTCAGCGGGCTGGTCCTCAAGCTGAATGACACTTTCACAAAACTAACTCTATGGGGCATATTTAGAAGGCAATATCGCCACTTTAGCGGCACTTTTCTGCCGATAAAGCGGCGATATTTTAATCGCAAAATTCACAAGCTGTCGCTAACAGCAGTTAGCGACAGCTTTAAGGCAAAAACTACACTTTCAAACATCCCCACTTCTGTCAGCGATAAATAACGCTAATGATATGCAAGGGAGGCGTTCCTTTGCAAAATCTGACGTTAACCCAACATTACCCTATTCACAAGGGGACTCCTTATTTTAAGATGACCCAAAAAAGTGGCTATAACCGCAACTAGAGGCAAATTTTTAAGACCAGAAAAAATCAGGTCTTAAAATGGAGATAACAAATGGGTGGCTGCAGGTTTTGTTGCTGGACCGCGCTGCAAACAATGTTGCTGCGCTGCCCTGCCACAAAATTACAGGGCAGGACTGCGCACCATCAATAAGATAGTGCCCATTCCTGTGCCCCAGTCATGAAAAGTGTTGCAGCGCTGTGACAAGACTGCGTTGCAACACTTCTCAGTATGCCCTTCTTGCGACAGCATGGATGCGCTGTACTCACCGAACAGCGCTCCATGACGCAAGTAATGACAGTTACGTCAGGAATCCTGAAGTATCTGTCTGCGCTAAAGTCACGCATTGCTGCAGTTGTGTCACAACCATGATGCAACTCCAGCAATGCATGGGGCCAGCCTATCCCTGTGTCACTGCGTCACCCTCACGCCTGCCTTCCGAGGTGGTTACAGTTAAGTTGCTCTTGCCATGGAATAGTTCATCAAATAGTTTGTCCCTATCATCTTTGAAATTAGCCATTGTCCAAATATGCCAAGTAATTCACAGAGTCTAGAAAAAACAAAGTGCACAACAATACCACAATAAATTGTAATATATATGGGTGATGGCAGTGGTTGCTAAGAAGACAGTCAGTACCTCTGTTGGAGTTTTGCACAGGTATATAACAATATGTAATATGGCGTGCTCAATGTCAACACTGTGCCATCCACAGTGTCACTCAGTGCAGTGAGAAGGCTTCCTCCATGCACGTCAAATCTAATTAAACGAAAACAGAGCAGAGCACCACAAAAAGTACCAACTGACCATCAAAAGTCAGTAATGTATTTTAATTGCCCAAGTACATCGTAAATGAAATCAGTCCATATGGCAAGAACATGAACAAAAGTAGGTTATTTTTCAGAAAAGGTTGACACGTAGTTGCAGTACATCCACAGCCGACACGTGTTTCATCGATGAACGACTTTCTCAAGGCTTAAAGGTTAGAACTAGGTGTCGTAGGGTCCATCAAAACAGACTATTTAGTCTATGATCGAGATTTATTCAAAAGTGTTCAAGTGTCTCTGCGGATCCGTATGTGCAAAGACCTTCAGAAAATGTCGGTAAGTCGGGAATTCCACAAAAGCACCCCTTGTTCTCTGATTACGGTATCCCAGAAGTAGTAAAGATATCTGTATAGATTTGGCTAGTTAAAGTAAGTTCCAAGATCACCGTTATGGTAGACGGTTAAGAAGCCAACATCAAGGGCTCCTTGGCAGATTATCGGTCCTTCCTGATCTATACTCATTATCATCTCTCTTAAGTTTGCGAGACTTCTTATCCTTAAGATATATTTGATGTTTTGCAAGTACCTCTTCCAGAATTTTATAATTCTGATCGGTAGCTTCCTTCAAATTAAGTTGGCTAATCTCCTCTTCCACTATTAAGATCTCTGACAATAACTGCCCCCTTTTCCTTTCTGCATGCTTGATCAATATTGACATCATTCCATAGGAAGAACCTGAAAGTAATTCCTCCCATTCTAGCAGTAGGTCCTCTCCCAAGTCATCAAATGATGGACAAATGATGACTCTCAAGTCACGAGGGACTTGTTTCATTTCAATATATTTTTTCAATACAGTGGCATCCCACCATTTGGACGCCTCCTGCTTATGTAGTCTCTCTAACTTCTGAAATTTAGATTTCAGACCTTCCCCCTTGCTCACGGAGGTGGTTACAGTTAAGTTGCTCTTGCCATGGAATAGTTCATTAAATAGTTTGTCCCTATCATCTTTGAAATTAGCCATTGTCCAAATATGCCAAGTAATTCACAGAGTCTAGCAAAAACAGAGTGCGCAACAATACCACAATAAATTGTAATATATATGGGTGATGGCAGTGGTTGCTAAGAAGACAATCAGCACCTCTGTTGGAGTTTTGCACAGGTATATAACAATATGTAATATGGCGTGCTCAATGTCAACACTGTGCCATCCACAGTGTCACTCAGTGCAGAGAGAAGGCTTCCTCCATGCACGTCAAATCTAATAAAACGAAAACAGAGCACAGCACCACAAAAAGTACCAACTGACCATCAAAAGTCAGTAATGTATTTTAATTGCCCAAGTACATCGTAAATGAAATCAGTCCATATGGCAAGAACATGAACAAAAGTAGGTTATTTTTCAGAAAAGGTTGACACGTAGTTGCAGTACATCCACAGCCGACACGTGTTTCGTCGATGAACGACTTTCTCAAGGCTTAAAGGTTAGAACTAGGTGTCGTAGGGTCCATCAAAACAGACTATTTAGACAAATGATCGAGATTTTTTCAAAAGTGTTCAAGTGTCTCTGCGGATCCGTATGTGCAAAGACCTTCAGAAAATGTCGGTAAGTCGGGAATTCCACAAAAGCACCCCTTGTTCTCTGATTACAGTATCCCAGAAGTATTAAAGATATCTGTATAGATTTGGCTAGTTAAAGTAAGTTCCAAGATCACCGTTATGGTAGACGGTTAAGAAGCCAACGTCAAGGGCTCCCCGGCAGATTATCGGTCCTTCCTGATCTATAGTCATTATCATCTCTCTTAAGTTTGCAAGACTTCTTATCCTTAAGATATATTTGAGGTTTTGCAAGTACCTCTTCCAGAATTTTATAATTCTTATTGGTAGCTTCCTTCAAATTAAGTTGGCTAATCTCCTCTTCCATTATTAAGATCTCTGACAATAAGTGCTCCCTTTTTCTCTCTGCATGCTTGATCAATATTGACATCCTATCCTGCTATGTGGCCTGTTGATGTGAGTTGCTGCTTGCGTCTGATGTTGGTGAACTTCCCCAGAAGGCGATGGTGTCCTGGTCACTGGGTTTGTCCCGGTGGGACTTGAGATCACATAGTAGGATGTCGTCGGTGGATGGGAGATCCTTGGGTACGATGATGTCAACAATGGTATTTGAGAATGGGGGTCCAATGTCCGGGGTTCCTGCACATGAGTGTGCCGCAGTGGATGTGCTTGGGGTTTGTCCGGATCTTGGAGTCGACGTAGTCCATGGTCACCCTTGGGTCATTAGAGTGCGTGGTCAGTCGGAGTGTGCTTCTGTAGGTGATGGCAATGCCTACGCCCTGACGGTCAGGGTGCTCCTTGCGGGTGATACTGCAGCCGTCAGTGATGGCAATGGTAAGTCCGGTCCGGAGCATAGGTTGGTCCTGGCAGGCGAGGTGGTGTCCAGGGTTGATGGCGAGGAGGCTGCTGGCGTCATATCAGTGGAGTGTTCAAGAGGAATGCTCCTTGGTGCTGAGCGCGGTCCAAGGGCAGATGGATGCAGACGGGCCAGGCTATGGTTTGCCTTTGGAATGGGAGACGTCCAGTACAACGCAGGCAGTGCATCATTAACTACGCAACTCAAACAACGCAGGTGCCTTTACATCGCATTTGAGTACAACACATTGTGAGGTCAGTAATGGGGTAATTAAAAATATTCTGTGTAGGTATGGATGTCGGTTTTGAAATTTTGTGTGTGATTTTGGGTAAAATATGATTTTTGGGGTGTGATGTTGGGTAAAATATAATTTTTGGGGTGTGATTTGGGGAAAATATGATTTTTGGGGTGTGCAATTGGGTCAATTTTGAGTTTTGGGTGTGTATTGGGGGCTCAAAAAGTAATTCCTGGGATCACGTTTGGGATTGGGGTGCAAACGTTAGTTTAGGGTTGCACTCACTGGAGTGGGAATAGTGATGTTCATGTCTCCATAATGCAACATCTAACCTACTTTTGCAATTTGCCTAGTATTACTATGCATTGGAACGGAATGCAATGTCATGTGATGCATTGTAACTACGTATGTGCTTTTGGCACACGAGTATTAGTCCCTCTGTGCATGTGCGCACTGCGTCCACCATTGAGAAGTGCTGGGGGGGGGGGTGTGCTGGACAGCTGTGTGGTGGTAAACGCAGGAAAGAGTGCTGGATGGTGCCTGGACGCAGGGATGTGTGTGTGAGCGTGTGTCGTAAATATTGTAATGAGGGAAGTCTTACCTCGAATACGGACCACGTGTCTTCGTAGCTCCTGCTCCCCTGCGTCTGCTTCCAGGAACAGGAATTCGGCAGCCAGGCTCCTTCCCCTGAGTCAATCCCAAAGCTGCGATGCGGCAGTGTGATTGCTAATTTGCAACGGGACAAGTCATGCAGCCAGGGGCTGGAGTGGTGGGCATATTCTCAATGCAGGCTGTAATGCAGCCTGCATTGGCAACAGGGAAGTGCGCATGACTGCTTTGGGCGGCCTGATTGGGCCGACCAAACTGTCATTGCGCACTTGAGTGGGCATGCCAATACGCCCATGCCCTGCTCTGTGTTTTGAGTAGTCCCACCCACACTCTCAAACCCTGAGGATACATGGCATGATTACATCAGTTAGTTATCATCATATGATGATTGTTCCTCTTCTGCACTGCTTGAGGCTGTGGGACAATGCTCTTACGCCATTGGAGAAGAGCCGCCACTGGGGGTGCGTCATCTACGTGTAATAGGCCTGAGCAACTCACCCACCGGCCCTCCTGCGCTACGGGTCCCAGCTCCTCCTTACCTGAACATTGACACTGTGGCGCAATCCACTGCAATCTCTCCAAATCTGTGACTCAGCCAGAAGGAGCATCAGCCAGGAGTGATTTCACTAGGCTGGGTACAGCAGTCGCCGTCTAGTCCGCTGTTGTACCTCCAGATGCAGTTGATGCAGCAGGGCCCCCTTAGGCGTGACGTTGCAGCGCTCATGCAACACACGTTCGGCATAGCACAGGGGCCTCACCCTCCACAGCGTACGGCCAGCCCAACATCACCTGACCTATGATGCCGGGAGACGGCACACACCGTTGGTAATCCCCTCCGTGCACCCCGGTGTAGTGGTGGATTGTAGTATGCGATGCAGACCTCCCTACGTTGGTGCGCAGGAGCGCCTCTGCCATTAACAGCTCCAAGGGTTGCAAAGTGTCCTTCTCACACAGCTTAGCAACGTGTCTCCATGCGTCCTGCCAGACTTCACCACCAGGTATGGGTGATCGTCGCGCATCAATGTCTACTGCCACGGCTCATCGACTCCACAGATCCTCAACATCCCACTCCAGGCTCCAGACGCAGGTTCAGCGAGGCATCCAGGCTCCAGACGCATGTCCAGCAAGGCATCCAGGCTCCAGACGCAGGTCCAGCGAGGCATCATGGCTCTCATCCTGGTCATCCTGGTAGTTGGCTGGCTTTCAGGTGTTGTTGATGTGTGCTCCACTTGTCCCTGGCTGATCCATTCTGCATGTTACTGTATTTATGGCTATTTACTATCGGAGGTTGACTGGTAGGCAATTTTTTGCATTAGTGGAAAGAAAAATAAAGTTGGGCTGACTAACGTGAGTTTTCTTTCCGCTAATGGGCCTATTGCTAGTTATCGCCCACTAACGCTGGAATTCCGATCGCCATCGCGCTGATGTTAGCGTGATTTTTCAACCACGTTCCCTGTTACTATCACCATGTACCGACGGCTTGTTGATACGCCGCTAACCTGGTGATAGATTTCAGGGTTAGGCGGCGATAACAGAACTGCCGATAAATTGAGTTGACGATAGTTATCGCACAGCCTTGAGAATATTCCCCTTAGTTTTTACTAAAATTATACTCATAATATACTTCTAGGTGCTTTCAGCCATCACTCTTAATCCCATGGGCTGATGTGTCATTTACATTTTTCCTTGTTCACTTTGGCCGTTGGCTAACTGCACTGTGAGTGACAGCATTCAGCACTTGCCTAACTACACTGTGAGCGATGGCATTCAACATTCATACATTCATATACAAAATAGTTATCTTCAGTGACAGGGACTACTTAAGCAATGTACGCTTTTTGAGACCAAAAAAATGTTTGCTTATTGATGATGTTTTTTTGTCATAGGTGGGGGCCCAGCAAAAACAGGCTAAATGCTGACAGCCAATGCCAGACCTATTGGCTTTGCCGGTGCTTGTTTAAAAATATGGCACCACAGCGCATATACATTGTAAAGTTGGTAGCTCAGCTTTGATTAAAAATGAGACCTATTTGCATTAATAGGAAAGTTATGCTAGAATTGTGGCATCACTATATTTGATGAAGTGACATTAACAAGCACTGCCCATGATCATTAATTAATCTTGTAATTATTGCCACTGCACAAAATGATTAAATAAGTGATTTACACATTTGTGTGCTATCATTTGCAGGTCTTTTACATGGTCAGCACTCACATGTATCAGACCTCATGCTGGTGTCACATAGTATGTTACCTCAATAGAACTGTTCGTGCTATGGGGCCGGGGCCACAAAAAAGTAAATGAACCTATCTCCCATGTCCGGAATCCGTAGAGCCATCAGCAGGGTCGGAGGGGAACCCAATACCAGCCTTGACAAAACTGTTCAGCCCAGCCCTACTCTGCAGGAGGTCGCACTCATAATGTGGCCATGGGGAATGGAACCAGCTCCCTAGCCTACGGGCAACTGGGAAAATGAAAGCGTGCCTGAATGGCCAGTCCAGCTCTGCTTATCATCTAAGAAGCCAAATTCCGACTTCTAAATTCCATTCCTGCCCACACTCCAGATTTGGGACAGGTACAGACAATGTAGTAAGCTCTGTCCTGGTGGTGGTTCTAAAAGGGAGAAATGGCGCCTAGTTCCACGGCTTCCCTTGCCGAGGCATATAGGTTTTGTTTCACCCACCCCTAATGATCATGCGAAATGCTACATGGAATCTACTTTCAAAACATTGTTTGCGGTTTTTGTAGAGGAACTGGTGTACAGTGCCAAAAGTACAAAGCATCGGTGTCTAAATGAAACAATATAAAAATATAAACATATCCCCTAAAGTCCCGTATCCAGGTACTTGACGTCTTGAGTGGCACATAGCCGCTGTGACATAAGATGCAGCCAAACTTTGAAGGCCAGAGTTTGAAGAGGGAGTCTCAGCATTCTGTATGAAGCAGCGGCTTTCAAAGGGCAACTTCAAAACTTGACATGCAAAGGTTTTATTTAATCCCCCCCTAGCCTTACAAACAACCAATAGCAGGAGGCCAGACAACAAAAGGCTCACAAGGAGATGGATAGGCAAACCTTTGTTTAAAGCTGAGCCGGTGCTCGTGGTGGAAGAGGCTTTTTAATGCCTTTGAGTTTTACACTTCTTATGCATTTTCTGTCAATTAGTGCGTCTTGCTCCCTTTCCTGTCTGCTCACCTCCTCTGCCTCCAAACAATGACAGCTACAAAGGGCAAAGCCTCTCTTCATTAATAATTATGTGGCAGCTTACAAGTAAGGGAAGATTGTGAGGAGACTCCTGGACCAGAAAGTTACATTACACATCGATGTGAACAACCACTGACAAAGTCAATGGGGCATATTCTCAAGGACACATCGCCGAATTAGCGGGACTTTACCGCCACGAAAGTGGAGATAGAATTATCGCCCTATTCACAAGCCTGCGCTAACAGCCGACATCGTCAGTTTACCTGCGATAGCTGCCGCCGAATACATCGCCAAGGCTGACAGCGACAACTAACGCTAATCATATGCAGAGTAGGCGTTCCCGTGCAAAAACTCACGATAACACCACTTTGCGATATTCTCAACGACCAGCCAGATCAGCGATGCGGTCCAAAAACAGGCGATAAGGCACATTAGCAGCAGGGACTTAAGACCTGCTTTTTCCTGGTCTTAAGTAGGACGAAAACCTGCAGTAGAAAGGGAGCCCAGCCCAGAGCCACATCTGAAGACCAACAGATGCCATGGAGCTACTAATCATGCAGCTTGGAGACCCAAGAGGGCCACAACACCCACCGCCCCCAGGACCACCCCCCCGGACTGCCACAGAGGCAGCGCAGAACAAGACAGCGGACGTTCCGAAAACGCACCAGCCTCAGAGACTTAAGGCCAGAGGAGGTCATTGCCCACTACAGGCTCAAAAGGACAACCATCCTCCGCATCCTGACCCACATTGCCCACTGGCTGACGGTACCAACACAGGGGACAACCAACATCCCTCCGCAGACAAAGCTGCTGGCTGTGCTGCACTTGTTGGCCTCTGGTACCTTCCAACCAACAACTGTCAGAGTCAGAGGAGTCTCACAGCCAGCCCTATCAAAGTTCCTCACACCTGTCTTGGATGCCATCACCAGCTTGATACCCCAGCACCTTCACTTCCCCCACACTGCGCAGGAACAGCTGGAGACCAAGCAAGGCTTCTACGCCATAGCTGGCTTCCCGCACGTGTTGGGGGCAATTGACTGCACACATGTCCTACTTGTGTCCCCTGCCGACACTGCACACAATTACCGCAACAGAAAGCACACGCATTCCATCAATGTGCAGGCAATAGTGGACCACCGGGGACAGTTCACCAATGTCGTCGCCAACTATCCAGGCAGTGTGCACGATTCCTACATCTTCCAACAGTCCATCATCAACCAGCGCTTTCAGGATGGCACCTATGGAAATGCCCTACTCGTTGGTAAGTACTAACGGAACACACCACACACCTCAACTCCACAATCATACAACCCACAACTGTGGGAATGCACACATAACAAAATCACATACAACATGCCAACCAACATGCCCACCTACCAGACACGACAACACAAGTAACTGTGGTAACAGGGGCCAGACATGTAGACAAACCATCATCAAAAGCATAGCCCCTCTGCCACACAATTGCAGAATGTGGGGAGAGGTGGGAACCAATAATGTGCAAAGGAGGCAATGGACCCATGAATAAGAATGTACACAATGCCAAGTGTGGCGGTGATGTGCTGGACAGTCTTGAGTATGCATAGCACAGACATATCCATGTGGACATATACTGCTGGTATCTGTAGTGTTGTGGACATTGGATGCAACCATGTCACCCCAGGCAGTGGGGAAGACCTTGGACATGTAGCTATGTCGCCCCCCCTGCAAGCGTGAGCGTAATGGGCTGGGCCGGCGTACACCAGTCCAGCGCAGGAGTGTGATAAAATAGCCCGGGGCTCTGGGCGTGGTACACTTCCGGGATGGCCACCAAAGTAACTACTGCGTGTGTCTTTGTGTCCGCCATATCCTGACCATAGGCCCACACACACGTGGCCGACCACCTTCAACGGGCAAAGTGACACCGGCGACGAGGTGGCTACGTCACACGCCACCCGGCGCACATCTTGTCATCGCCTGCAGGGGCGTGTCTGCCAGGGCGGCGCCCCTCACCCTGCCACGAGACCGCTGCCATAACCGGTGGTGCCCGCTGGACCCCAGACCCGTCCGACACCCAGCGGTGATTGCCCGCCCCTGCACACCCAGCCATCACTGCTCACCTGCTGCCACCGGCGTGTCTCCAAGAGGGCCCACCACGTGCGGGTGCAATCTTCAAGCCCGAGGCCTGCGAGCTTGGCAGCCTCCTCAGCCGATCGCTGGCTTCCGTGCAATAGGCCCCCAGCGCACCCTGCGGCACCGCACCGCGGAGTTCTGTGTGTGCTGACTGCTCCCTCCAGCCTACACTGCGGTCCAGCAGGTCTCACACAAATCAAATCCAGTCTGGACCACCAGGCCTACTGTCTCACCGCAGGCTGCACACCCGCTCAGCTCTTCAGGTGGGCCTCCCTCAGTGCACCACAAGTCATCGTCCCGTGGGGCTACCCCACAAGTCCGCCTCCAGCAGCCAACAGCATGTCCTCGGTAACGCCACCGGAGCCCTTCACAGTCACGGGGCCACCCCCGTCCCAGGCAGGTCACTGGAAAGCCTGGGTGGAACGTCTGGAGACGTATTCCGAAGCGCACGACATCCCAGCGCCGCGGCGGCGGACCATGCGTAGGCGTGTGAGGAGTGTGAAGAAATGGCCCGGGGCTCTGGGCATGGTCCAGTTCTGGGCTCTGGGTGTGTGTCTCTGTTGTAGTGTCTGCGCCACCCGGACCTTAATCGACAAACTTGCAATGTAGCATGCACCCGGAGGGCGGACTCGCCCGAATGGATAAATAAAGGAGCGCAAGACTGCTCGGGGTCTTGGCTCATACATGCCAACTGTTGTGTGTGTACCTTCATTGCCACAGCATAAGCCAAAGGCCTAGCCTCAATCACAGCGCGAGTTCAGCCAGGCCTGAACTCCACATCTGTGTCCGCCCCATCCTTACCATAGGCCTACACTCACGTGGCCGCCCACCTTCAACGGCCAACATTACAGTGTTGTTGACAGGCTTGCGGACATGCACAGACAGGCATGACAATGGTGTGCTGTAGGAGTGCAAGTGATGCAACCGCGCAGCGCACACAAGTAAATAGGCTCAGGGGGAGGGAGGAGCAGCTGTGAGGTTACGTAATACACATTGACCCCGCACATCCGCCAGAAGCAATACCTGGCAAACATGAATCCCAAAGTCACACTAATCACACACCACAAAACTTGTAGGTCTGCCAACACAGCATGCAGAACCACCAGTTTACACTAATCTCACTTACCTCTCACAGGTGATCAAGGATATGGACTCTGCCCGTGGATGATGACACCCCTCCGAGCCCCGAACATCCCGGCCCAGAGGCAGGACAATGTGGTCCACAAACGCACCAGGGGCATTGTTGAGCACACATTTGGCGTGTTAATGTCACGTTTCAGGTGCCTGGACAACACAGGTGGAAGACTCCTGTACAGCCCAGTAATAGTGTGCAAGATGATCATTGCATGTTGTGTATTGCACAACATATGTGTACGCACCAATGCCCCATGGATCCAAGTGCCAGATGCACCGGACGATGATGAGGAAGATGAGGTAGGTGGACCACACCCCACTGCAGCTGCAGCAGGAATAGCCCGAAGGAACACAATCATTAACAATTTCTTCGCATAAGCACGTCACATTGTGACAGTCCTTAGCAATCATGGAACAGTACAAAATGACCACATGAACAGCATGTGCAAATAAGTTCATTGCAACACACATTCCCTGTGTGCATGTCTGTCCTCTGCATTAGCACATCACTCTGACAGGTGTAAGTGCAACATTAAGTGCTAACAATCTCACAAATAGCAAATAGATGTTGGGTATGTCACCTCTGTACAGAGAGGCTGTTCAGGGTGTCACGTATTCGGAATCCCACTCATCAGCGTATCACATGTGTACAAAAACATGACATGAAGGCTGCCATTGGTGTTCAAAAAAAGACAACAGGCTGTCATTTGGGGTCAAATATGAAATTGCGGGTGTCATTTGGGGTCAAATATGAAATTGCGGGTGTCATTTGGGGTCAAATATGAATTTGCGGGTGTCATTTTGGGTCAAATATGAAATTGCGGGTGCCATTTGGGGTCAAATATGAATTTGCGGGTGTCATTTGGGGTCAAATATGAACCACCCTGATGCAGAAATGCACCCTGTGACTCAAGTCCCACAACATGAGCAACATGGACGTAAGGGGGATGGGGGCACAGTGAACACCTCAGCAACATGGGAGATGCACACCAGCCAAAAGCCAGCAGGAATACCTTGCGTAGAACACACCAAGGTGTCCCCTGGACATATGTGCCATGTACAGATCACATGTGTACACGGGCGTCATCCATCAATAGTAGTGAACAGTGTCCGCTAATAGGTGCAAGGTGAGAAGTCACGCGCCTCCTCACAGCTACCTGTACCCATCACTGTCAGACTGAAGCAAAACAACACTGCTACATCAGAGCATGCAAATTTGACCGTGAGGGCACATACATGGCTGGTAAGGGTTCAACCGTGCCGGAAGGCGAAGCAGTGACATCCCCCCCCCAATCCACATCACATTTCCAGAATGCAAGCAGATGACAAACTAACATTAGGGATGAAAGTTCCTTTGTCTGGAAGGTGGTGGCACATCTGCACCTCCGAGCTTGGAATTGCATGTACCCGGCACCCCCTGAGAGATACCATAGCAGCTGATGACGACTCCCACACTACGCACAGCGCTAACCAAAGACCAACGTATACACACCCCACACACAGAAGTCCTTGCTCGCAGTTCTCTTGCATGGAATGACCTTTACACTTACGCACAGACCATCCCAGGAGTCCAACCGCTGCACACTCAAACAAATCATTGCTCCGAGCTGTGGCATCCACATAACTTTGACTTTGACTTTTTTACACACAGCCCTATTTCCTACATTGGCGTGGGGCTAAGTTGGGAAATTGCGAGATTGTTCTTTAGGAGCAATGAGGCCACAGCTAGTTCACACATTCCCAGTCATCACACTGCCTATCTGGGTCACGGTCAAACATGCGCATTGATATCAGTTCCCAGGGAGTACCTTTTTTTGGAATCACTGCCCATATATTCATCCATACTTTCATGCTTGCTTGATCATTGACATGACACATCTGTGTGAATCAGAATGTTTTAATCACATTCGGTGGAGTGTTGAAGCTGCACCAGTACATGGCCATGCAGACCCCACTTGACATTGTTGCCCCATGGAGGGCCAGCCAGAGTCCTTCAAGGATTGACAAGTTCATCGGAAGAGGAAGAGTCCAGTCCGCAGTCTGACTGCTGTGTCATTGGTAACCAAAACAAATATGGCAGTCCATGTCGAGGGCCAAGGTGAGTGTCGCAGAGTGTCTCGGGGGACAGTGGAAGGTGTTGTTCCAGGGCATGATGCAGAGGGCAGAACCAAGCTGAAACAGGCCATATGGCAGAGATGAATGCTACCGCTTCCTTCTTACCACAAAGGCAGAATCATCCACATCATCGTCCTCTGATGTGTGATGTGCCTCACATGTGGGTGGTGGTGTATTGTCAGCAGCACTGTGTGGCACTGACACATCAGGGGCCGGAGGTGGAATGTCTGCCGCACTGTGTGGCAGTGACACATCAGGGGCCGGAGGTGGATTGTCTGCCGCACTGTGAGGCACTGACACGTCAGGGGCGGAGATGTGGATGGAGTAGTAGCAGCAGCATTCATCTGTGCCAGGCCTTGTGGCAGCAATGCCATGATGAGGATCTACAGGGCATGGAAGATCCCAGCTACATCTCACTGGTGTGCAGCCGTGGCAGCCATTCTTTCCGCCTGCATCCGCTCCATGTTCTCCATGATCCTCCGCATGCGTCCCAACTCCCGGCTGTCATCGCTGGAGCCACTCTGACTAGACAGTTGTTCTTGTCTCAGAGTCATGACTCCAGCGATGGCAGCCATGGCTTGTTGGCGAGCATGGAGCGGACTGTGGGTGTCCGTTAGGGACTGTAAGTGGTCCCTGATGGGACTTAGACACCCACGTATGGCATCTAGT
The DNA here is from genome assembly GCA_963921515.1 of Calotriton arnoldi. Classification (NCBI taxonomy): domain Eukaryota; kingdom Metazoa; phylum Chordata; class Amphibia; order Caudata; family Salamandridae; genus Calotriton; species Calotriton arnoldi. Next base: position 477,454 of record CAWUFW010002583.1, read on the forward strand.
TTGCTGCCATGAGGTCGAACCCCACCGCACCTGATCAGCCATCTCCTTCTGGCCCTCTAACCCACGGCGTTGGAATGCCATGTGTTGGTCGTGGGGGTCCTGGGAGACAGCTGTGGTGGGGGTGCTTCCTACTGTGTGGTCTGTGCAGGGGTGGGGTCTCCTCGATGCAGCTGGGCTGCCCTGCTCCTGGGGGTGGGGTGCTGAGGGTGTCCATGAGCTGTTGGAGGGCATCGGTGTCGATGGTGTGGAGGTCCTCTTCATCATCAGTGAAGAGCTGTACGGTCTGCTCTGCAGGAGGTGTTGATTCTCGCTCTGCAATGTGAAGGGGAGATGCAGTTTAACAGTGGGTTCCAGGTATGTTCACGCATTGGACAAGTTTACAAACAGACTGCATGACAATGTACATTGTTACTGTTTGGGAGGAGATGCCTATCTGATGCGGGACAGTGGACATTTCTACACCATCAGGGATGTGGGGTTGTACTTGTACATTATCATCTCACAGTTTCCTGCTATGCCAAATGTGATTGCCCAGTTTCTACACACAAGCAGCAGCAGTTGTGTCCTCTGTTCTGTTGTGAAAGTGTTGCTGTCTGTACCACATTGTTGTCAATGTTGATGTGCTCTGTTTCTTATGTGTGTGTGCTGCATTGTGGGAGAGTCACCCCTGCAGCTCTGATTTTGCTGGCCCATATCACTTTCAGGCGGTGTCCCTTTCACTTCTGTGCTTATGCAGTGCTGAGATGTTGCAGACTTGGGTAAATTGGGCTCTGGGTGGGAGTTGGGATTCTGGGGCATGGTTTGTCCGCAGATGTCTTGTTGACGTCAGGGGTTGTTTGTGCACGTGGATGTGTCACAGTGTGAGCTGATGCTTTATGGATGTGGTCCACACTCAGCCACCTCAGTGTCGTGGCGTGCACCATGTCATGATAATTGGACTGCAGCCATGCTAATCGTCATGCAGTGTCACTTGCATTGTCAGTGTGGCTCATGGACCCGCAGCTTTGCTGGGTTCAGCACATGTGCATGGGTTTGTTGTGAGATTAGTGATGTGTGGTGAGGGCCTCCTCTGGGCACATTGTCAACGGGGGCCTACTTGCTGTTTCTATGTGTGCTGCAGTGTGCCAAGGAGATCAGGGACATGATCCAGAGTCATTGTGGGTGTGCACTGTGCTATACTTAATTGTGCATGTGTGCCATTGTGCCCATCTCCCACCGTCCCCCCAGTCCCTGGTTGTTACTCACCCTGTTGCTGTTGGGTCAGGTCATGTTGAGCAGTGTCCGGTTCCCCAACTCCTGCCACCGTCTCCCCACTGATGACTGTGGACACCATTTCCTCCATCTCATCCAGCTCCTGCTGTGGCGCTGGACTCCCACCTCCAGTCTGCATTGCTGCTTTCCGGTTGTTGGCGAGTTTCAGCTTGGTTTTGTGCTTCACATCATTCCAGCGCTTCTTGCAGTCGTCCACTTCCCTTCTCTTCACTCCGACTGCATTCACCTTGGCCAAGATGGACTGCCATACTGCATTTTTAGTTGCCAATGACACAGTGGAGGTGATGAACAGTTGTTGGTGGTGTTCTATCACCTACGTAATCAGGATATTGTTTTCCTGCGGACTGAATCGCGGGTTCTTCTTCTTCTTCTCCTTGCCCTTCTCCTTCCCTGAGGGCCCTGGCTGGTCCTCTGGGGGGTTTGTGGGGTTCTGGTTGGCCTCTGTACTTGCTCCAGCTTCCTCCACGGTGCTTCTCAGTAGTTTGTGGGTTTTTTTGGGCAGTTTTTATGGTGATTTTTTCCACCTGACGTGGGAATAACAAGCCTGGCGCTGCTTATCAATAATGTTTTTATCGCTGTTGGGCCCATCGCCACTTTTTTCACGTTCGGGTTTCCTTTTTTATCTCTATCCCGGTGATTTTTACGCAGACATTTGACGCGTTATCGGGATACTATTGCCTGTTGCCGGCGTGCTGTGAATACGCCGTTAACACGGCGTTAGTTTCCCGCGATAGACGGTGTTATGTAAAGTTGCGTTAACCTAGGTTGGCGATAATTATCGCCCGTTCTTGATAATATGCCCAATAGGGCTGGCTATTTTGTGCTAACTTAGGCAAGGAGAGGCATTCACAAATGTACTCAGTCTATGGGGCATTTTCACATGGCAATATCGCCGGGAGTGATGATGGGAGTTTTCTGGCGATAATTGGCCGATCGCCAGGTATCGCCGCCTAACGCTGGATTTGACATCGCAATCGCGATGATTTTATCGTTGGTTTTCACACCCCTTCCCGGTTACTATCGCCATGTAGCGTGGGCTTGATAATACCACGCTAACATGGCGATAATAATCCGGGTTAGGCGGCGTTAACTTTTCTGTCGTTGACTGACGATGGCGATAGTTATCGCCCGTCATTGTGAATATCCAACTATGTATGCTGTTCTGCGGACAGAACAACAATTTTATTGTCTCTGCAATTAAGCAATGGATAAAGGAGGGTGGCCTCGATCCCTTGCTTGTTATTATTATTAGTAGTAGTAGTGGTAGTAGTAGTAGCAGCAGAAGTAGTAGTAATAAGAGTAGGAGTAGTAGTTGTAGTCTGAAATAGGCTGATTAACATTATTCAGTTGTTGCAAAAATGTAGGGCAGCTGAGTACATACTAATAACCGAATGCCTCTCTAATCCAGCAAAAATAAGTTTTCCATGTATTCACTCTTGCTTATCAACTCTACAAAATGTGATCAGAAGCGCAGTTATGCTAACTGGAGAGCCAGGGATTAATTGAATATATTTCTGCCCGCATCTTGTTTCCCACTTGGCTCCGCTGTACTAGCACGTAATCAGAAACTAAGCAAACTTGAACAGCTCTCAAAAGAAAAGTTTCCATCTCTCTCTAAAATGCTTCATAATTTATACAGCTAAATGTTTTTCAGAGAAACGGATTAGAGGATTTGATGGGCACTGAAGTGCAGCTATTTTTAAATATGATAGGTCTTTGACCAGACACATGTTGAATAGATAATTTCACAGACTTTTTGGCCACCAGATGTGAGCGATTGTTATTCTCACAGGTAAGAAAGCTTTGAAAGGTAAATGTAAATGTCAAGAATATGAACTATAGTTTAGGCGAAGAAGACAATTTTCGTCATTTAATGATGCCCATTGAGTGAATAGAAACACAGTTCAATTCAATTCATCTTTCTTCGATTTATAAATAAACCATAAAAAACAGCAGCAAAACAAATAATTAAAAACAATTATCCACATACAAAACACAGCCAATATAAAACTTCAAATGATTTAAAATTCGTTACCCGCCAGGGAATTAAACACATTTTTCAGATACAATAGGCAATATGAAACATAAGATGATTCAAAGTTCATATTCTCCAAGTAAGTTAAGCATTTTTTAATTTGGATTGAGTGCAATACGTAATTTACTACAGCATTGCATACCAATAATTAATCCAGTTTACTAAGATATAAAAATGCTGATTTATAATTGATAATGTTCCTGGTTATAAAAAGTGTTTTAAAAGATGCTTTCTTGGGTTCAAATAAAATTTACAAAATAGAACAAAGTGCAACATAGTTTGTAAATTGGTTCCACCACAGGGGCATGGGAGCTTATGATGTACAAGTCCTAATCCAAAACTTGTTAAAATAGACTCATTATGCAAATTTAAGACATTGAGCAAGTACGGTTCAATTTCGTCCGAATATTCACTGGGAGGTATGTATTTAAAAAATGGTGCATTCTGCTCTAATCCCACTCTCTCTTGATCTCTTCTTTCCATACGTAATAACTTAAGATTCTTTTTTTAGTAACGGGTTATGGCCATCAGTGTCTTTAAAGAAACACAATTGTTCAACATCTTTAAAAGAGATTACATTTTATAAAGCAAGTGGGTCTCAAAGGCATAGTCCAAGGTGAGACAATCTTTTATAATGTCTCTAGAAAATAAAGTCTCTGGTTTAGACCACACCGCCCTCCATAACAAGGCTGGTTTTACATACTTAGGGGCCGATTCCGATCTCGGCCGGTAGGGCTCCGAATCGGATTCGGCTTAACCGGATCCGATTCGGAGCCCTATTTCCCGACCGATCCGTACGCGCGTCCGGGCGAGCGAGTACGATGCGTATTCGCCGACCGACTTCGTCCGGGCGTCCCGACCGCTCCGACCGACTCGATCCCGGGTCGAACCGCACCGACCGACTCGCACGGATACGACTCGCACCGCGCAATGGAGACGTTCCCCGGCCGGGTAAGTACGATGCGTGCCGCGAGCAGTTTGACCGAGCCGCGCACTCCGGCTCGAAAGAGCAGTCGGAGCCGTACTTTGGGGGTCCGTGTCGGACCCCTGTACGCGTAGCCGCGCTGAAGTCGCACACAGGGGGACCCATGGGTCCCCCTACCTGTGCGTGTACGGCGCGAATCGCTTCGCCGCGTACACGCTGTAGGGGGCGCCCTTGTCCGCCTCGCACCCATTGAGTCAATGGGAGCCCGCGTACGCGTTGTACGACAGGCTCCCATTGACTTCAATGGGAGTCCGACCGACTTCGAGTCCGATGGCATACGTGCGCATCGTACTCGTTCGGTCGGACTGCACGGGTCCGATTCGGTCAGAAATCTCTCCGGGTCCGGCTCGGTCGGAGAGATTTCCGGCCCGAATCGGAATCGGCCCCAAAGTATCCTTCAATGTGAGACATACCTAGCTCCTTATGGATACTGGGCACAGAGGTGCATTGTGGCAAGGCTAGCAAATGCCTAAGGAACTTATTTTCTTGCCTTTGAATAATTGTATGTGCACCAAAAAAAAACAAAGGGCTGCGCCATATAGGGCCACAGCTAGGAACTTGCTTTTGTATACAGCCAACATTTCTCTTATTGGTTTAGACCCCAGCTTATCAAGCAAATCTAAAACTCCTTCTGTTGAACTTGTTAGGTTTGTACTAACATGGTTTCTGTGGTTGCTCAACATATCTGAGTCAGAGAACTGAGGGGCATATTAGCAAGGGCATTTACGCCGCTTTAGCGGCACTTTCTGCCGCTAAAGCGGCGATATTATTATCGCCCAATTAACAAGATGTCGCTAACTGCTGTTAGCGACATCTTACTGGCAATAGCGCCCGTTTCCCTCCCGCTTTGCATGTCAGCGATAATCATCGCTAATGACATGCAAAGTGGGCGTTCCTCACATAATCCTGAGTGAAATCCCTCGCCAACACAACATCGCCTCTATTAACAACGCTGGTCAAGCGACAATAAAAGCTGCACTGACCGCGATTATCGCCGGAAATTAACACCTGCTCCACACCCTGACTTAGCTATGTCCACAATGGGAGGTGGATTGACATGTTAAATCCACACTCCCTATCAGCTAGGATTTCCGTAGCGCACTGCCATTATCGCAGCTTTTCCTGCGCAGATGCCGATTATCGCCGTCTATCGCTGGAATGTACATCGCCATTGTGCAAAGCGTTGCTAATACGCCGCTAAAACGGCGATGTACTCCAGCGATAGGCGGCGATAATGCAAATCGCGCTAAGCGCGATTTGCGATGATCAGCGCAGGTCCTTGCTAATATGCCCCTGAATGCCCAAGTATTGAGATCGTCGAGATTCTCGCTATATGCATTCCATGTATGTAGTGTGGACGTGTCTTAGGCCTCTTTTCCCACAAACCATTGAAAAGCTTTTCTTCATATTAACCTTTAGGTCTTTGTCCCCCATATATGTAGTAAAAGTGTCAATAAGCTTTTGTAATCTATTTGCTGTTTGCAAAAGTAAAATGTGATAAATATAACAGAATGGTTCTAACGGACACCTGGGATAAACCAAAATAATTGATGTATCCTCATTCCACACAAGTAATCATAAACCACCAGTCCAGAGGAATGGGATAAGTATTATTTCTCAAAAGGGAAGAGTACACACAAATTAGACCACACAAAGAAACACAATTGAATGCAACTAATTCAACATGTATTGAAGTTCAACATTGTATATACATTATTTACATACAATGGTTGCTCAATTATATGCCACAAAGTGCTCACAGAAAGTGCTTATGCATATGTAGTAAAAGAAAAAGGGGGAGAATCACAGTATAAACAATTCAATTCGAACCAACAGTAATCCTAGAGTATTGTAATGAGCCTGTCCATTGTCAAATCAAGCAGCTAAGTTTTCCATCCATATCAAAGAGGTAATTGTTTGAGTCAATATTGTCTCTTTGTGGATAATATATTCAAACCAAGCAGTAAAAATTGATAATGTTGATGTTTCGACCCGAAGCTGGGGGAAGGAGGTCAATTAGAACCTTACAAACAGGCCATCATCAGGACAAGGTAGTCTAAAGGAAGGGGGAGCAACCTATGAAGGTGAGGGAGGATACATATCATTAAAATCAGATTAATGAAAGTGTGTGTAATGTTGGTAAGGACTCTTTCCCTAATGTGCGATCACTCGCCTGGAGTCATGCACCATCCGGTGAGGGATCTGACCAATGAATCATAGCAACAGTGAAGGCCAACCGGCTCTTCATCTGCGGGGTAGCATCCTCCTTTCACTATAAATTCACATGAGCCTACCATTAATTGTGGAATCAAGAACCCTGTGAGGTGCCCCTAACTCAGCAAAAATTATGAAAAAAGGCTCACCTAAAAATGTGAATGTTGTAAAAGAGAGATAGGAGGCCTTAAGGAAAAACTCCAATCATTATCTGTGCTGTAAGGAGAAGCACAAACAAATCGCATTTGAATATGATTTTAAAAAAGAAGGAAGAAAGAGAAGAGTACTCACCCCGAAAACAGATTCAGAGTCAGTGATACTTTGTATCATACTAGGTAAGTGGCCTGGTTTTTTGCCAGTGGATGCCTTTTACTTTTTCACTTGTTCATTCGAACTTTTGTGTATGCCCGTATTTATCTCACTATTTTGGGGTTTTTCAGAGCTGAATTACTGATTAACTCGTAAGGGGCTCTCCCACCTAGATGTTTACAGATTTGTTCTGTTTTCGTCCCTCCAGCTTTGAGCCGAAATGTCGACAACCTCCATTTGTACAGCCTGACTGAATATATTACCCACAAAGAGGTAATATTGACTCAAGCAATTACCTCTAAGATATGACAGCAGACAGGCTCATTAAAATACTGTAGGATGGGGAGTGGCTACGACGCGCATGGAGCGAGACGTGCCTTGCTGAGTCTCCGCTCCGGGGCATCCCGTAATCGCCTATAATCCCGACCACCGGGCCTGTTTCCGCAGCTGACGATCTGTCCTGTCGTGGTGGTGTGGCGGAGCTGACTGGTGCAGCGGGGGACCGCCGGATACTTCCTGTGGGGCAGTGGCTCTCCGATGATCTGAGGCGTCCTTCCCTGCGGGCGCCATCTTGGGTGGCGGCGGAGCCTGACCGGACGATCGGCGGCCCTGCCTTTGGGCACTGGGGGACTTTGCTTCCACCGGGGGGGTGCCGGACACTGCTGCCGACGTTGGGCTGGTCTGGGCCCTGGTAGGCGGCTTGGGCCCTTCTTCGCCTTCGTTACTGCCCGGCCCGGACGCCACTTGAGACCTTTCGGCCGGCTGGTGCGCTTCCTCCCCGGGGAACCGCTGCACCCGAAGTTCAGGTATGGGGAGAGAGACTGCTGTGCTCGCCTGCGGCCGGATGGGCCTCTGTTGACTCTGCCTCATTGGCTCTGGGTCCCCCTTGACTCACTGCCCCGGCTTCAATCAAGGCCTGTGGTGCCCCCGCCTCTGCTGCTGCGCTAGCACATGTCAGACTGGGCTGCGAACTTGGGCCCTTCCCTGTGCGGGGATCTACACTGGGGCTCCCGGCCCTGCATCGCCTGCCTTCATCCTCCTGCCCCCCTGCCCCATATTGCCTGAGACACTACCTTAAGGGGCCGGGGGGGCATCTGCACCTGCAGTGGAGTGTGTTTAGAGGGGTGCTACTGTGCAGCTGAAGAGGGCTTCACGGACAGCCTGGGACCCATCTATACTCCGCGGCCCTGCAGAGCACCCCCCCTTGACTTGATAGCTGGCTGGCCACCCCCTCGCCCTCCTCGCTGCTGGGGACTGACGCCGGTGGGCTTCCCCTGTGCCGGCCCGGGCGTCCCTTGACGGGTGGCCCGCAACATCTTGCCGACAGATACGAGGGGAGAAAGTGGTGTGTTCGCCGGGTGGCTGGGCGAGCTTTGTTGCTCCCGGCCTCCTGGTCCTGCCTCTATTCGCCCCGACCCGGACTGCGGCCTCAGGCAACCTCGACTTCGCTCCAGTGGTAGTGCCCACGCTGCCGGGCCGCAGACTCGGGCGGCTCCTCGTGTGAAGGCCCAAGCAGAGTTCACACGTTTAGCGCTACTTGGAGGCAGTTGGCCTATCGAGATCCCCCTCCTGAAGTTGGTCCTGCGGGCCCTGCTGTGTCTGGCACTTCCTCTTTCTCTTCCGGGGGCCGGCTCTGGACAGTAGCATATTGAGGGGGCCTCTTACCTCTTGGCCTATCATCGTCACCCTCCCCAAGGGGCCTCTCTTTACACCTCCTCCACATTTGGACCCTTGGCCTCCCCGGTACTCCTTTTTTATAGCTGGAGGGGGCGGATATCTTGAAATACACCGCAGACCTCCTGCATACTGTTCGGGAGGGTGAAGGTCCCTCCCCGCCAATGCTTGACAGAGCGCACCGCGTACCTGGCCCCCGCAATCGCCCCGAATTCATTCCGGACATTATCACGAGAATCCACTTCTTCACCGACAAGGAGGCCATCCTTAGAAAAGTGCAGGGGGTCAAGTCGGTCTCCTACAATGGACTGTCCATACAAATCTTCCAAGACCTGGCCCTCTCCACACTCCGAAGAAGGAAGGATTTCAAGCCTGCAACAGACAAACTCTGAGACCTTGGGATTAAATACCAATGGGGCCATCCGTTTGCTCTGATGCTCACCTGGGAGGGCTGGCGGTGGGTCCTTCGGTCCCTGCTGGAGACACGGCAGCTCCTCCACCTTCCTGTTGAGGCTGAGGACGATGACCTCCCCCCCTCCCGAGCACAACTGCCTGGTGCTCTTCGTCCCGAGTGGTCTACAGTTCCTCCTCCCAAGTCCAGACGCCGATCACTGGGACTCGAATCCTCACAGGCCAAGCAGGAAATCATCAGCCACATCCACTCCTTGAGTGGCTCCCCGTCACTTACGAACTAGACGCCTGGATTTATGTAACTTTTCTCATTGCAGCCTCACCTCTGGCCCCCATCTAGTGATCCCCGTAGCCCGGGCCCGGTGGTCTGGTTGCCCTTCACTTACTCCACTGCTACACGGGATGCGGACGGCGGTGGCTCCCGACTCCTTGTGTGTCTGCTGCCCCCCCACATCGGAGTCCCATAGAAGAGTGATGTCTCCGGAATGGTCCACCTTCGGGATCCTGGACTGTCCCCATTAGACTCTGTACTCACTTGGCCCAGTTGGCCGGTTGTTTATTTTTCTTCTCTATTTCCTCCTTACCTTCTTTCACTCTTCTCTCTCTATTGCCCCCCTTTGAACGTGCCTCGGATAGGGGCTGTGATATTGCAATCATTTGGAGGTGGTTTAAGGGGTCTTCTATGGCTTGGTGAGATCGACTGTTCGTCTGACTATGTCCCCTTCCTAATTCTCTCCCTGCCTCTCCTGTCCTTATGCCGACCTTTCTTTGCTGCGTGTACATGGGGGACTGTACCCTCCCTGTTCTTGGGGGTTGTATTATGGGGGCCCGTTGGGGTGCGCCTGACTGTTGACGTGACCTGGGTTGACTTGGCCCCCGGCTGGGTGGAGGCGACACGAGCTACTCCCTTCTCCGTGGTATGACAAATACGGTCAAATTCCTCTCCCTCAATGTGAAGGGGCTGAACTCCCCTAATAAGCGTCGCCGGATTTGGCATTACCTGCTCCACCACGATCCTGATGTAGTTTTCCTTCAGGAAACCCACTTGCTCTCTTCTGACACCCGCCTTATGTCTCACCGTAGGTACCCCATCCAATACTGGGCATGCTCTCCTTCCAAGAATTGCGGAGTGGCCATTTTCTTTAAGGCAGGCTGGCGAGAGGCGGCCATCAAAGGTACAGCTGACGCAGAAGGGAGGTATCTCAAGGTCCATATAATCATAATCATAATCATAAATACTTTATTTTGGCCACTGGGGCCATCAAAGTGCATCAATAAAACAAACGATATATACATCTGTATTAAAAAACAATGGATACACACAAAAGATTTCATATACAATGATCAACCCACGAAGGAAAGTGGAGATAAAAACACATAACGCAAACTACGAGGATACGACAGGGATGAAAATTGTATGTATTTAAAACAATTAAAATGCAACCAGCCAGATGAGCAAAGATTTAAAAAATCACATTGAGTGTATAAAAATATCCAGAGAATAAAATCTTATACTAGAATCTTATGATAAAATAAAACTATGGGACATCAGTGCAGGGCCAAAAACCCAAAGAGAGACCTATTCACCCGGTCACAATTTCCCCTAAACCCCTGGCAATCACTTTGTATAAGCCCGACGGGTGTGCCACATACATTTGAAAAAACGCGATACAGCGAAGACAATTGGGGGACGAGTATCATATTTTAAAACTCTATAAGCCTCTATGGCGCGCACAAACCCTAGATTTTTACATAGTTGGATTAACCAACACTTGCGCGGCAGCCGATAAGCGGGACAGAAGAGCAAAACATGTAATTCAGACTCCACCTTATATTTACACGCAGGGCATTCGTCAGACTGGTCTCTCTGCCATTTGCTGGAAAATGCTGCAAGTGGGAGGGTCCCCAATCTCAATTGCATATACAGTTTCCTTGCAATTGGGGGTTCAATAGAATCCAAAAAGGTTTCCCTGCTGTATACATCCTTTATCAATAAAAATTCTGCAGTTAAACGACCACTCGAGGTGCTTTCTCGAATGGCACTTAGCATAACTGCTCTGTAGGTGTTGACTAGGTCCAACCTTGAAAGCTTGGCACACGATGTCTCAGGCGTACTCCAGAGGTCTGGTTTGCCCATCCTGAGGGCAAGGTCCCTTATATGGCAGAGCCATGTAATTTTCTTTGTGTTACACATGGATAAAAACTCGAAGAGTTCATCCCTGAAAACAGACAACTCCGGAGTCACCCACATCCTCCGCCAAAAAACTAGGGGTCTTATAGCAATTTCTTCATCCAGTGGCCTCAATCCGAGATCCATACGAAGGGGAATTAAAGGGGTGCTGCGGGGTATACCTAATACTTGTCTCATGAAATTGTTCTCTACCTTTGTCAGGTTTCCAGTTGGACAATGTCCCCACAGCTCTACCCCGTAGAGTGTAGCACCCCTCGCCTGGGCTTTATAGATTTCCACCACAGGAGCAGCTGGTTTAAAAACGGAAGATCTATACAATTTCATGATACCACCAACTGTCTGGGTTAGTCTAAGCCTTGCTTTATCTATTTGGGGGCCCCATTCAAATTTCTCAGCCAGAGTAACTCCCAGGTAATCAAATATCCTAACTCTCTCCAAAGCGATACCATGCAGAGAAGGATTTGGCCGGTTTTTAAGAGGAGGGTTAAAGACCATGTATTTAGTTTTATCTAAGTTGATCCCCAGCCCTCTTAACTTACAAAAATTTGCAAAACCATCTAAAATGCGCTGAATGCCCATGGGCGTTTTCGAAAGCAGCAAAGTGTCATCTGCAAACATCAACGCAGGAACCTTCCCTGAAGCTAGCTTTGGAGCATCATTGTCCATAATTAGTTTAAGATGGTTAATAAGACCATTAATATATAAACAAAATAAAGTAGGAGCTAAAACACATCCCTGCCGTACCCCCTTTTCAACTGGAAAACGAGAAGTAAGTTCCCCGTGCCTCCCACAGCGTACTTGTGCAAAATTATCAGAGTGTAAGCTCTTAATAGCTTTTAAAAGATATGGGGGAATCCCTAGTTCACTCAAAACCCTCCATAGTTTCTCTCTGGGTACAAGATCGAAGGCCGACCTCAGATCAACAAATATCAAATAGAGGCTGCCACCCTCTATAGTCACTGTTTTCCAGTAGAGTAGTTGAAGTCTAAATATCTGGTCAACAGTTGACATTTTTGATCTGAAGCCGGCCTGATAGGGACTTAATACTTGCTCTTCTTCCAGCCAACTCTGGAGGCGGTCTAAGAGCACCCGACCGTAAAGTTTTTGGGGGATATCAATTAGACTAATCAGTCTATAGTTGGAGGGTGTAAGGGGCAACCTTTTTTAAATATTGGAACAATCTCAGCCCCACGCCAAGTGTCAGGGGGGTTAGATCCCTGCAATACCGCGTTAAATAGAGCACAGAAATATGGGACCCATATTACAGGTTCCATGCGAAAAAGATCCCCTGGGAGTTTATCTAGGCCTGGGGCTTTATTGCTGTGTAACTTGTTAATGGCACTCCTCACTTCAGTGCTAGTAATCTCCATCTCCCCCTCTAATTGGGTCTCGGGAGACATGCTGATGATGTTAAGGCCAGCATGGCCAGCATCCCGATGGGAGTATAATGTCCCAAAATGGGTCTCCCATGCTTCTGGTGCTATGTTGGGCTCAATGGCCGATCTCCCTTCCCTATCGCCCGTACTCACTATTGCCCAAAAAGTTTTCAAGTCCCTATCATAGCGCTCCTTAACATTTCCCACCTTTCTTGCTCCCAGTTCTTTTTCCCCAGCTGAATAGACCGATTGTATCTGGCCCTAGCAATTTTAATTTGCATCCTTGGCCTTAACTGCTTCCAGTAAAACCCGCTTGTCCTTGCGACACTGATCATTATACCAGGGGCATCTGTTGCAACTGTTTGCTCTAGCACGACTCAATGGGTAAAAAAACTCCCCCAAATTGGAGGATAGCTCAGAGTGTATTTCCCCTACCTTATCTAAATCCGTATTGTGACCCACCTCATGAACTGACTCCCACATTTTAACTAGAGATGGCACTGCTAGCTGGTAGATTTTCGCTATCTTTGCGGGGGACTGTTGGAAACAGCCCCATCTAACATGTCTTCTATTGTTAGTCACTACCAGAGCACTGTGGCAATTGGCGGATGAAAGGGGTGTTTTAGCGATGCCTAGGTCCCCCTGGTTAAGGGTTAAGATCAAAGCGTTATGGTCGCTGTCCCGTCTTTGTTCAATATGAAAATCGAGAACTTTTCCCCAGAGTCTTGTTTCCACCAAAATGTAATCAATGAGTGAGGCCTGGCCTGCTCTATTAAATGTAAACTGGCCAGGTTGGTCAGATTTAGACCTGCCATTGCATGCTCTTAATGAGAAAGTTAGAGTAAGTGCATTTAGCTGCATGACCAATGGAGACCAAGCTTTAATAGGTGTAGTAAGGGGTTAGGAATAGACCAGTAAAGGTCTTCTTCTGTTGGGGCAAAGTGTAGAGAATCAGTAAGGGGTTCGAAGTGACAATTAAAATCACCCCCACAATCAACCATATCACCGGATCTAAGGTTGGAATAAAATCACCCAGCAGAGTGATAGTAGATGATTCCTGGCTATTTTTAATAGGGCGAGAATAAACATTCATTATGGCGATTTTCACCTTTGTTGGAAAGGAGAGCAGGACACATTGAATGTCACTTGACGGGGTTGATAGCTGCTCCGCCCTGCAGCCAAGGTGGGTGCCTACCCAAATTGATAAGCCTCCAGAAGGTCTCCCCTCCCCTCCATAGTAGCTAAGATGTTATAAGAGGCATAACCCACCCGGTGGAAATCTTCCCTCGCCCAGGTCTCTTGGAATATACAAATGTCGAACTTGTCGACAAAATCACCCCAATCTGTACAGGGCAGTTTATTTTTGAGACCTGCCACATTCCATGAGAGTATCCTCAGCCCTTCGTCTTGCCCACTCACCCCTCTCGCGGCCCCCAATGCTACATTGTCATCTGTGGCAGAGTCGCCAGGGTCATCCACACAGTACTCCCCTATATTCCCACACACTATGCTTTCTATGTTTTGTTTTCTCACAGAGGCATCAACTTTTACACCCGGGACCGTGAATGTAATAGATCTTTCTCCTGTCTGGTTGGTCGAACGGGGGGAGCTTGGACTGCCACCTGGCATAATTCTCTTCAATCCCTTCCTATCTCTATCCTCAGAATCATACCCTACGGCTTGTGTTAGCCCCCCCAACGAAGATCCCTCTCTTAGTCAGTCTACACCCTCCAATGCATCGTATCTATTATTCACCGGGATGTTAAAAAGCGGGAGCCTATGATGAACATCCCAACTACCTTCTGGGCAGAAACCTACACCACCTTCTGAGATTAAAGAAGGAACCCTACTTCTTACCAGTGACTGTGGTGGTGGATAAAAAAAACTCAGGGGTTGGAGACTCATAGCCGTCGTAGACTTATAATAACTAGTGGGATTATTAAATAAGTTGGCCACTGTATGGGGGTTTTTAAAATTTATGACAACACACTCACCTGCCTCACTTTTTTCCGATTTCCCACCCACCTCACTCTACGAACCATGATAATTTCTCCAGCTCTGGCCAAGTCAAAATGTTTGTATTTTACAAGCCAGAACAGGCATTTATTCCTCAGCTCAAAATGTGTTTCTTTTTACTAGGTTCGATGGATGGAACACCCGTCAAAATAGCTACATACGGGGAGCAGGCAGGAGGCAGGTTTATATCTGGGAGATTTAAAGCATTTACACCTTCACTCAATCCTTGAATTGTTTGTCTACTCTCTTTTCTATTAGTGGCTGGGACAAGGGAGATGGGCTCTTCTCGCTTTCTTTCACATGGTGATTTACTGTTAGTTCTATTCTCCGGGCCAGTGCTCCTATCTCTCTGTGACCTAAGGTCACTTTGGTTCCCTAGTTCGTAATTCAGACTAGGGCCCTTGGATGCAATCCTCTCTGGCCCCAACGAGGATATTAAATCCTTACTTTCGACCTGGCAGCATACATCAATTCCTCTTGCGGGCTGCCCATTGGGGTGGTTACGTGGGCATGCCTTACCTGTCACTAGTACTTTATCCAAAATGTCTAAACGGCCAACAAGGGAGGCCAATTCTTCTTTAATGATAGCCCTCAGGTTATTCTGCAAGTCTTCCACTAGACTCAGAGCCCACAACGGGTATTGCTTGTCTATATTAACTTGGTTCTACCTTCCAGCTCTACACTCTTTCTCTACCTCATCCTCTATGTTGACAGCAGAATCCTCACAGAATTTCTTTTTTTTTGGTCCGGCCTCAGGGGCTATTTTACGCTTTCCCTTTTTAACGGTACTCTGGGCATATTTGCTTTTGTCGATCACTTTTTTGTGTACAACTGCCTCAGTGGAATTCGGTAGATGTACCTCTGCCTGGATTTGAGCCTGATTTGGCTGGGCAATCAGTAAGGGTGGCGAAACAAATAAATCCGGAGTAAGTGATAACCGCCTTTCTCTTAGCTCAATTTCAGAGTCCACCACCCCTATTGCCCTCTGGAGCATTTTATCTATGGATGTTGGAGGGAGTGAGGGCGTACTTAACGTTTTACCTCGGGTAGGGACTGTCCTCTTCCCCATTTTATTGACAATTGATTTAAAAAAAAAAAACGAAACTTATGGACTAGAAATATACAATCAGATCTAAACACTCCCGCTATGACACATCCCACCTCACATCAAGGATAATAATACAACAAAGTCTCAAGAGTCTAAAAGTCCTAATAACGCCTCAACTTGCAGACGTTATTCAATTGTGACGGTACTATCCAGGAAGGCAGGCAGGATATGTTCGTTTAACAGAAGTGGGAATGGACTGCGGGGAGTCTTACCGGCTGGTCCCTGTGCGGTGCCAGTCACAACGCTCAAGGGAGGGCGGCCCTGCCCTGCCTCTTCCTGGCGATGACGGGCGCAGGACGGGCCCGCCCTTGGCCCGGGCTTCGCCCGGGCGAGCCCGCGCACGTCCCGCTCCGCGGTAATTGCTCGCGCTTTTTAGCGCGTTTCTCAGGCGGCAATGCACCTCCCCTCCAGGGAAGGATCCTGGGACAAGTAGTCCCCTCAGCACATGGGCAGCAGCAGCAGTTTGTGGCGTCCCGCGCCGCGGTAATTGCTCGCGCTTTTAGCGCGTTTCTCAGGCGGCAATGCACCTCCCCTCCAGGGAAGGATCCTGGGACAAGTAGTCCCCTCAGCACATGGGCAGCAGCAGCAGTTTGTGGCGTCCCGCGCGGCGGTAATTGCTCGCGCTTTTAGCGCGTTTCTCAGGCGGCAATGCACCTCCCCTCCAGGGAAGGATCCTGGGACAAGTAGTCCCCTCAGCACATGGGCAGCAGCAGCAGTTTGTGGCATCCCGCGCCGCGGTAATTGCTCGCGCTTTTAGCGCGTTTCTCAGGCGGCAATGCACCTCCCCTCCAGGGAAGGATCCTGGGACAAGTAGTCCCCTCAGCACATGGGCAGCAGCAGCAGTTTGTGGCGTCCGCGCCGCGGTAATTGCTCGCGCTTTTAGAGCGTTTCTCAGGCGGCAATGCACTTCCCCTCCAGGGAAGGATCCTGGGACAAGTAGTCCCCTCAGCACATGGGCAGCAGCAGCAGTTTGTGTCGTCCCGCGCCGCGGTAATTGCTCGCGCTTTTTAGCGCGTTTCTCAGGCGGCAATGCACCTCCCCTCCAGGGAAGGATCCTGGGACAAGTAGTCCCCTCAGCACATGGGCAGCAGCAGCAGTTTGTGGCGTCCCGCGCCGCGGTAATTGCTCGCGCTTTTTAGCGCGTTTCTCAGGCGGCAATGCACCTCCCCTCCAGGGAAGGATCCTGGGACAAGTAGTCCCCTCAGCACATGGGCAGCAGCAGCAGTTTGTGGCGTCCCTTTGAACGTGCCTCGGATAGGGGCTGTGATATTGCAATCATTTGGAGGTGGTTTAAGGGGTCTTCTATGGCTTGGTGAGATCGACTGTTCATCTGACTATGTCCCCTTCCTAATTCTCTCCCTGCCTCTCCTGTCCTTATGCCGACCTTTCTTTGCTGCGCGTACATGGGGGACTGTACCCTCCCTGTTCTTGGGGGTTGTATTATGGGGGCCCGTTGGGGTGCGCCTGACTGTTGACGTGACCTGGGTTGACTTGGCCCCCGGCTGGGTGGAGGCGACACGAGCTACTCCCTTCTCCGTGGTATGACAAATACGGTCAAATTCCTCTCCCTCAATGTGAAGGGGCTGAACTCCCTAATAAGCGTCGCCGGATTTGGCATTACCTGCTCCACCACGATCCTGATGTAGTTTTCCTTCAGGAAACCCACTTGCTCTCTTCTGACACCCGCCTTATGTCTCACCGTAGGTACCCCATCCAATACTGGGCATGCTCTCCTTCCAAGAATTGCGGAGTGGCCATTTTCTTTAAGGCAGGCTGGCGAGAGGCGGCCATCAAAGGTACAGCTGACGCAGAAGGGAGGTATCTCAAGGTCCATATGGTTTGGGGGCAGGGTTCTTGCACTTTCATTAATGTGTATGCTCCCAATCAGAAACAAGACGCATTCCTTTGTTTCAATTTGGGAGCCCTTCTCCGCTCCCTCACTACTCCTATTGTCCTTGGCGGTGATTTTAACTTGGTTTGGGACCCTGAGAGGGACCGTACTGCGCAGGCGCACCATGCGGCTGGGGCGATGTCGGTGTCGCTGTGGGACGCCCTCACCGACTCTGGCCTCGTTGACGCCTGGAGACACCTACACCCGGACTCCCGTGATTACTCCTTCTTCTCTCACGTGCACCGCTCCTATTCACGTATTGATTATTTTTTCTTATCGTTCCCCCAGATCCGTCAGTTACGTTGTGCGGAAATCTTCGATATATCTATCTCAGATCACGCTCATGTCTTGCTTACGCTTCAACCTCCCGACGCTCGACGTGAACCTCTCCCTCGGTGGCGGCTGCCCCCCCAGGTCCTCCGAGATCCTGTCGATGTGGCGGACGTTCGCAAAGAAATTGAGGCCTTCTTCGTTCCAACTCGCTTTCTGACACCCCTGAAGACGTCCGTTGGGACGCCTTCAAAGCTACCATTTGGGGGGTTATTACCTCAATATCCATTGCCCGGTCCAGGGAGGCACACCTGGTTGAATCCAACCTTTCCAGGGATATTAAAGACTTGGAGGGCAGGGACCATGCACATCCGTCCCTTAGCAACAAGCGACGCCTCGCAGACCTTCGCGGCCAGCTACGCCTTCAACGAACCAATAAGGCGGAACGGCTTTTAGTCACTCTCAAACAAACGTTTTACACGGGCGGCGATAAGTTCGGGGCGTGCCTTGCATGGCGCCTTCGGGCCCAGACTGCTCGATCTCACATCGCTAGGCTCAAGAGACTGGATGGCTCTTGGGCCATCTCAGAAGCTGGAGGACTTCTACAGGGAACTCTATGCTCCTGCGCCTTGCCCTCCGGACTGTGTTGCGGCTTTTCTAGATTTGTGTCCCTGGAATCCTATCGATCCCTACTTCACGAAGTTGCTTGATGATCCGATCTCCCATGAAGAAATTGCTAAACCGCTGAAACAGCTCCCAGTAGGCAAAACCCCGGGCCCTGACGGTCTGCCGGCCACTTTTTACAGGGTTTTTACCCACAACTGCTGGACCATTTGCTCCACCTCTTTAATAGCTTTACCAATCACTCGGGCCTCTCCCCTACGATGAACGAGGCAGAAATAGTGCTTATTCCCAAGCCAGGTAAGGATCCGACTCAGCCTGCCTCCTTCTGCCCTATTGCCCTGTTAAACACAGACGCCAAACTATTCACGAAAATTCTGGCTAATCGCTTAGAGCCTCACCTACCGGGTCTCATCGACCCCGACCAGGTAGGATTCATTCGCCATCGTCAGGGCCCAGACAACATCCGCCGGATAGCCCATCTGGTAGAGAAAGCGCGTATCAGAAATATCCCAGCCTGTTTGGTGTCCCTTGACGCCGAAAAGGCATTTGACCGTGTTGATTGGGGCTTCCTTAGGGCGGTTCTTCAGAAGGTGGGCCTGTGTCCGGGGATGATCTCTAAACTGATGGCCCCTTATGCGAAACCTATCACTCGCATTCGGTTTAATAGCTCCTTAACAGCCCCCATCCCCATTCACTGCGGTACCAGACAGGGGTGTCCACTCTCCCCCCTCTTATTCGCCCTTGCGGTTGAACCCCTAGCTATCGCTATACGTCGCAACCACGATATACGTGGCATACCTATGGCTGGCATAGAGCATAAAGCCTCCCTCTTTGCTGATGACCTTCTCCTGTCTTTGTCTTCCCCAACGACCTCTCTTCCAGCAGTGGCAACGCTTCTGGGTACCTTTGAAGCCACCTCTGGCTATCGAATCAACCTCACAAAATCCCATGGCCTCAATCTTACACTCCCGGCCCCGGAGGTTCAGGGACTGCGGGACCTGCTCCCGGTGCAGTGGACCGACGGCTCGATTCGCTATCTCGGTCTGGATCTCACTCCTACACTGGCGTCTTGGACTTCGGCTAACTGGCCCAGATATAGGAGGTCTATTCGGGACGAGATGGGTAGGTGGGAAGGTCTTCCCCTGGCGTGGTTGGGGCAACTCAACACCATTAAAATGTCTCTTCTACCCAAAATTCTTTACCTTTTTCAATCTCTTCCTACCCCCATACCACAAACGGGCATTCTGGCCCTCCAGCGCAATTTCACTAAATCCATCTGGGGGAAATCACGTCCGCGCTTTTCCCACAAAATTCTTATGCTCCCTAGATCTCGGGGGGGTCTTGCTTGCCCTAATCTGTTGGAATACTACTGGGCCTGTCATCTCCAGTTTATTTCTGAATGGATTGTCCCTGAGAGTGAGAAGCATTGGTTTCATATGGATCGGGCGGTGTCCTGTCGGCCCTTATGGGACCTTGCCTGGATCCCGCGAGAGGACCGCCCCCGCAGTGCTTACATAGCCACTCCAACGAGAACGGTCTTGGAGATCCGGGATAGGTTGGCGGTGTCCCGGGGCCTCACGACGTTTCCTTCTCCGAATACGCCTTTAACGTGCAACCCTATGTTCCCCCCTGCCCTAGCACCTCCTGCCTTTGATGCTTGGACTGTGGAGGGGCGCAGAGTCATTCAAGATTTCTTTCAGGGCACTGCCCTTCGCACCTTTGAGCAGTGCAAACAGACTTTTCGCCTCTCGGAAACCGCACGCATGCAGTATTACCAGTTGAGACACTGGCTTAGCTCTCCCGCTTACGCTCGGGAGGCAACCCGACAGCTTACCCCCTTCGAGTCTCTGGTCCGCAGATTTGACAGTTCAAGGGGGCTGATCTCCAGAACTTATTCTGTCCTGCAGCATTCCCAAAAACTCCCACCTCATGGTTACCAGACGCGGTGGGCTTCTGACTTGGCCGCGGATATCTCTCTGGGGGAGTGAGCTCGCCTGTGGAAGGACATCCATAAGGTATATTGTAGTACACCCCAGCATGAATCAGCGTACAAATTGATGACACGATGGTACTATACCCCCACTCGCCTTCATCGGATGTTCCCGAACTCTCCTTCGCTCTGCTGGAGATGCCAGAGTGCCGAGGGGGACTTCCTGCACATCTGGTGGTCCTACCCGGGCCTTGCATTGTTTTGGAAGGAGGTCCTCAGCCATATCAAAGAAGTAGTGGGGTTCCCGATCCCTCCTACCCCGTCACTAACGATTCTGACCATTAAACCCGGCACGCTTAAGGCTATGACCACGGCGGAGTGGCACCTGATCCTCCACTTATTGGGGGCAGCGAGGCAGTCCATTGCTGCCTGCTGGAAGAGGTCCCATCCCCCCCCATAGCTGCTTGGTTCTTGCGAGTGTGGGATGTCCTGGCCCTCGAATTACTCACGGCACGTCTTAATCACACGGACACCCGATTTGAACGTATTTGGCAACCACTTATACTAAAACTGAGCACTCTCGCCTGATGACCCCCAGGTTACGAGCCCTGCAACTCTTTGAGGACTCCCTGGAACCCTTTTCTCAGGGTCGGAGGCTGGAGTCCCCGAGCTGACCTACCTGACTTAACTGGTGGGTCCCTCTACCCCTGGGTCCACTGGCCCCCACCCTGAACACCAGATCCCCATGGCGCACTTGGTGTTGACTCCCCCCCTTTCATCCCCCCCTCCCCCTGAAAGGGGGCTCACTTTTTCATCTGTTGACTTACTTCCTTTCTTTTTGTACTTTTCTTTCCTCTCTCTTTTCTGCTTCTGTCTTCCTTTTGTTGGCTGTTCTTGTTTTTTCTCTACAAAGCACAGATTATTTACTAATGTTGCAATGTGATGTAGTTACCCTCTGGGTGGGGATAACGTCCAGGATACTGGAGCTATAGTTACTTAGCTTTTATTGCGTTCCCAGCCACTTTGCTATGTCATCCTTTTAATGGATGTTCAGATTCCATACGGGCAGCTATATTTTGGCCCCCCTCACGAGCCCTCCTTAGACTCAGGCCCCTCGGCCTTGCTGCTTGTGCTCCGGGAGGACTTCACATCATGCCTTATGTTAACTCACCATGTTTGGTGGGAGGGGGTCGCTTTGATGGGTAGAATTATGCCCCTCTAACGCAGTGTCCAACCTAATCTGTGATGCTCCCTCATCATTAACACTAAAGTGACATGTATGTATTATTTGCTTGATTTCAATAAACAGACTTTAAACAAAATACTCTAGGATTACTGTTGGTTCAAATTGAGTTGTTTATACTGTGATCCTCCTCTATTTTCTTCTACCACTTACGCACAAGCACTTTCTCTGAGCACTTTGTGGCAGTTAATGGAGCAACCATTGTATGTAAATAGTGTTTATAAACTGTTGAATTTAAATACAATCTGAATTAGCAGCATTCAGTTGTTTTTCTTTGTGTGATATAATTTCTGTGTACTCTTCCCTTTTCAGAAATAATACTTACCCCTTTCCTCTGGATTGGTGGTTTATGATTACTTGTGTGGAATAAGGATACGTCAATTAATTTGGGTTATTCCAGGTGTCCGTTAGGACCATTTTGTTATATGTATTGCATTGTACCCAGGTCCTTCTGCTGTGTTGATTACCCCATTATTAAGTAATGGTTTAAGAAAGTAAAACAGCATGTTCTGAAAATAGTAAGACGGGCCTTCCAAGACCCCTATTTAGGGCAATCAGAAGTAAGTGTCTAAAGTTCTGCATTCGCTCCATTGACTCCATTGATATAATGGGAAAAGACTAAGGATGCCAATATGCAACCCTGCCTTACACCCTTCTTTTTCTCAAAAGATGGAGTGTACTCCCTTTGGGGCCAATGTGTACCCTCATAGTTAGATTTGTGTACATTCTGATGAGTAAAATGTCTAATTCCTCAGGCACTCCTAATGGTCTCATGGTGATCCAAAGCTTATGTTTGACCAAGTTGAATGTATACTCAGATTCATGAAACAGAGATGCAGTGTTTCACCTTTTTCCCTCATTTATTTTCCTACTAACAAATTAAGAGGGTTATTTACAAGCCCTTTGCACTGCCAGTGTTCACTTTCAATATGGGAAAAAGTGAAGTACCCGATGCACAAGGGACTTGTAAATTAGCCCCTAAGATTCAAAGCTTGCTCTGTTGTTCTCAATTCCTTCCTGAAACCAAACTTGGCTGAAGTTAATATAGATTGTTCTTCCACCCAGAGCTCAAGAATAACCCTCCCTAATAGTGCGGCTGAGGAGTCAAGGAGGGATTTATTGCAGTAACAGGATGAGCCTCCTGTGTTACCTTTCTTGAAAATAGGGTAATTACTGTTTCTGACCATGACAATGGGAGAAAACCTTTGCATGCAACAATTAAAACCATGGTTAAAACTGGAGCCCAGAGTTTAGGAAGGCTTTTATATATGTCTGCCTGGACACTTTCTTGGCCAGCAGCCTTTCCATTGGAGCTTTTCTTTAAAGCTAGGTTAACTCCCTGGTTGAAAAGATGGTTTATTACTAGTGATAAGTAATGACTTACCACTAGTAATAAGGCCATAAACACAATAAAGGTTTCAGTAAGGGTCTCAATAAATTAATCCCTTGCTCAACCCTTGGTAGCTGGCAGCAAGCAGGCAGGCTTAACTTAGGAGACAGGTGTGTAAAGCATTTAAAAACACCTATACATCAAATAAGTAAGACACAACACACAATAAAAATCCACCACCAATTTACAACAATAGATTATATTTGTATGAACAAATAGACACCAAAATGACAAATAGCCAAAGTAGGGAACCAGAGATATGAATTTTGAAAGATGAAACCCTCTCTAGTGCCTAAAAACCTATAGCACCAAATTGGGACATCTGATTGCGCTTGACTGGGACAAAGTCAAAGTTTGAGGCTGATCACAATGGAGCCCTGGTCGGATACACTAAGTGGGAGGCCTCAGTCAAAATATTATCTTCGCACTTGTCATTTTTCTGGAGCTTTTATTCTCGACGTCGAGCGAGGCTTGTCTTCAGACCGGATTACCTTTGACGTCGTTGGCTTGGTTTTCTGCGAGGCCCCAGTCAAATCCTGGAAGTCTGGAGCACAGGAGTATTCAGTGAGATGAACATGAAATCCAGACCGGGTCTTGGTTGAAGGTAGCAGGCTTGATTCTTGATGTCGAGTCGGTCACTTTACGGAGCTTTTTACCAAAAAGTTCCCAAACTTCACCAAACATCCGGATATTCTACCAGAGGGTCTTCTTGAGGGTTCAAAGTGTCCACAATACCAATCCAAGGGTCTCAAATCTCTGTCATGGTCCAAATCCCTAAAAGTCCACTGGACACACTCCAGAATGGGGACTTCTTGGTGAAAAGGATGCAGGTGGGCTCAGTTAACCTGTAGCTTGCTGGGAGTCCACACCTTAATCTTTCTTGAAGAAAGGAAAAATCCTTAGGGCTGTAGTCCCAGAATATGCCTCAGGTGCAGTCCTTTGGAGTGTCAGGTTTCCAGCAAGGCAGCCCTTCTTCTCCTTGTATTTTTCAGGCAGCAGATCTGGGTTGTATGATTGAGGCATGCATGGCTAAACCAAGCGTGCCTCTACAACGCATCCTGAACAACAAATGCATCTGAACAATGCATTCCTTTACCATGCATGCCTTTACCACACAATTTCTTGATAAAGGCATGATTGGTAAAGGGATGTGTGGTAAAGATCACACCCCAGCCCCTCTGCCCTGAGTCCTAACACCCTGTCCCCTGCCTTATAAACAACCCAATCCCCCCTGAGCCCAAAAAAATGACCCCATCCCTAAAACCTAAAACTACCCTGACCCTCCCAGACCTGACCCTTAAAACCTGTCCCCCTGCCCTATAGACAACACCGACCTACCCCAGAGCCCTAAAAACTACACCCATCCCTAAAACTACCCTCCAACACCCAAAACATGGCCCCATTCCAACTTACCAGACCGAGTCCTCTCCCAATCCTTCCTCTTCCTGTGCCCACCCACCTGCGCATCTAGACCACGTACTGCCTTTATCATGCATATGCGTGGTTAAAGCATATGCATGGGGAAACAGCAAGTGTGGCAGGCCATTTCCCACAGATTTGAGTTGCTTGGCAATTCTTCCATATTTATGCAGTGTTCCTGGGCGTCAAACGGGGGGGGCACTCCTGACCAATAGGATGCATTGTGCCACCCAGGAGTATGATCACTTCCTCCAAATTGTGGCATATTCTTGTCCCAGAAAGCACTATTCTCTCAAAATCCAACATGGAGGAATTCTCTCCTTGGAGGTTAGACCAGGCTAAGCTAACCCACTGGCGTGGCTAAGATTACCTAACACTCCCCATCCATTCCTTTCCCTAAAATAGTTACAGGGGCTCCTGTGTGGCTGGGGTGGCAGGATGTGGGGTGAGCCTGTGCTGTCCTAAAGTGCCATTCTCCCTTTGAAGACCAGTTTGCCTACCCCTCCTCCCTCCTGCCTTCTGCTTCTGAAGTTTTAGTTCTCCTCCCACAGGAAACCCATTGTCTTTCTGGCATGCTATTTCATACCTCTTTGAGACAGCTTGGCTCAGCCTGGCAGAGGCTAGCCAAGCAGGAAAGCAGTTGGAAGGCTGTATTTTGGCTTACAGAAATGAAAGTTTAATAACGTATTTTCTGTGATAGTTATTATAGATGTAACAGTGGACAGTTGTTGGATGTACCATAAAAATCATTTTAAGTCCTTTAATGACATTTTTAGCTCCTTCCTAGCAATATTTATACTTAAATAAAATATTTCAATGTTAGCCTAGGGAGCTAATAATCTACAATAGGGATAAATACAATTGACAGTGTTTCCCTCACCAGGGCTTATAAAACATCTGTTATAATGTCCCTGTTTATAGTTACAAGGCATCCTACCCCTGGGGCAACTAGTGGAGACCTTAGGGGTGACATATGTAAAAATATGGTAGATTACTACTTCGAAAGTACCTCTAATTCAAATGTTGAATGTGCATATAATTACAATTTAAAAGCAGCCTGCAAGGCAGGGCTGGCTTTTAAAATGGCAGCTGGTAGCACAGCAGTACACACTCTAGTGCAGGAAATCTACTGGACCTCTAAACCTCACTACCCTATTAGATACTTGTGACTAGAAAGTTTGAATCCCCCTAGCCTTACTATATACTATGGACTTGCAGGGGTTTGCCATTGCCAATTAATATTATACCTAACCATGTACTTTTAATAGGAGCACAGGTCCTGGGTCTGGTTAGCAGAGCCAAGGTCACAGAGTCAAAAAACAGCACCTAGTAGTCAAAATGGGGGCAAAAAGTGGGAGGACACTGCAAACAGGTCCGAATTTCTCACATTCATTAATTGTAAATGCAACCCTAGTCGACAAGGGTAACAGATCATTATCAGATAAATTATTACCCTCATTCTGGGGGGTTGAAAATTATACTCAAATGTTCTATCCAGTTTTGTGAAAATATCATGCAATCAGTTGAAGGGAGCGATTTGTCTTGTGAAAATGGGGCATCTATTTTCCAGAACAAAGTGTAGGCATTAGTAGCAGCGCCTGCAACAATTTAGACCAGGCTTCTTCTTGTTATTGTTTTTTCCTGACCCAAAGAGCTTGTTTAATTTTTATCATAATAATTCAATTATTACCCTGTCCCTTGGTTTTGTATGGAGGGCCATTTTCAATTTTCTGTTAGAAGGTGTGCATGTCTTATCAAACCATCCTTTGATACCTCGGATGTTATCTTGTTCTGGTTTTATTAGCAGTTAATTAATTGCTCTTGGAATATTTACATGAGCTTATTTTACAGAAGGATAAACTGTAGCCGGGTCCAAACAGATTTTTATATTCTATTCTATGTTGAATTTGTAGAGTGCGTAGCTACCTGCCGGCATCCCAGTGCATTTAACGCAAAATAGACTGGACCACATGCTCTAAAAGGGGTTGATTTCAGAAAGACAGGTCTTTAGAGGTTTGCAGAAGGTCAATTCATTGTTTCCCAGGAAGGGAGTCCCATAGTTTGGCTACGCTGTATCCTGATTACAAATTGTAACTATAGTACCAGTAAAATCATCTGCATTAACGCTTGACAATTTAATCCTGATCCCATGTATTTCAGTATTCTGAACACTCATTACTGTTGGTTCCTGACATAAAACAGCCTGCGGTGTTAGTATAAAGGGATTATGGTCACTAACACAAGTTTTGTTAATCCAAAGCTCAACACAAGTAGTAAATAGGATTGATGAGGAGATGATGTGATCTATAGTTGTTAAGTTGCCCCTATCAATGAATGTTGGAAGAGGACATAGTGAGAGAGTGGGACTTTGCTCTCCATTGTTCACATTGAATTTGGTTAAAATGCAGTTGAAAGATTCTCCATAATCACTATGCACAAAGTGAAGAAGTCTGTTGCCTTTATCATCAATGGTTAGAGGTGTTAGAGGTGTGGCACAGCGGCCAGGGCGGCTGACTCCGGAGCACGGGCAGCAGCTCAGCCCTGTACCATGTGACTCTGGGCAATAGCTCGCTTAATCTTCCAGCTGACCCCCAGTGCCTTGAGACCTTTGGGGTGATTAGTTTGCGCTATACAAATACCGTATTATTATTATTATTATCATTAAATCCACATACTTCACCGGGTAGGAGCATGTGGTAATGTTAAAATCCACCCCTCCCCCCAATTATAAAAGTGCTTAGAAATAAAACCAGGAAATAAAGTCAAAACTGAAATGATGAGGCCACCTTTTGCTCTGCCCACCACTGACGGGGATGCAGGTGTAACCACAGAGCCAACACCTTCTATAAAAATCTGTTCCATGAATCAGGTTTCTTGCAAGCAGACTATCTGGGCTGATTCGAATCTAATGAGTTGATTTTCCCAATGATTGCTGCCACATTTCACGAAACTATTGTAATCTTTGTAGACTTGCTAGTAGGAATCGTACATGATTTGCTTATTAACCTAGGTAAAACCATTCTCAAGCAGCAACCACAATTCTTCTCAGGGTGAAGTCACAAGCAAACCTTAAAATAACCTGTGCTCAACCCTCAGCTAGTTTGGCACAGAGCAGTCAGGCTTTACTCAGAGGCACTGTATAAAGTATTTATGCAAAACATCAATCAATAACACTGTGAAAACACACCACAAAAGGATCTCATGAAAGTTTAGAAAAATAGAGTACAAATTAATAGATAAAACAAGACCAAAATGACAAACTCCAATCAGTAGAACCAGTGATATGAATTTATAACACCAAAAAGCAGATAGCGCCAACTAGGCATATCTGGTCGCACTGGACCGGGTCAAAGTCACAATTTCAGGCCAGCTGCAATAGTCATAGTCATAGGATTTTATTAAGCGCGCATATCACCCGAGGGTCTCAAAGCGCTAGCCAAAACCATAGAAGGGATGGAAAGACAACGGTAGAAGAAGAAGAATGATCAGAAGAGCCAGGTTTTTAGCCTTTTCCAAAACTGATTATGATCAATAACCATACGCAGCTGCAGTGGAAGCACTTTCCACAAAGTAGGGGCAAGATGTGAAAAGAATCTCCTGCCATTCCTGGCGGTGCGAATCCTGAGAGGAGTGAGAAGATGTTTGGTTCCTGATCTGAGGGTTCTGTTAGGTAGGTACCAATTGAGGTTTTAGGCAAGAAAACTTGGCACGTTCCCATGAATGGTTTTATGTACAAGACAGATGATCTTGTAATGGATTCTTTTCCTGATGGGGAGCCAGTGGAGAGCTTTCAAACTTGGTGCCGACAGGGACCGTGACGGTAGATTTAGTACCAGTCTGGCGGCAGTGTTCTGTAGCACTTAAAGTTTGGTAAGAAGCTCTTCATTGATGGAAGACATGAGGGCGTTTCCGTAATCGAGCCGACTGATGATTAGATCCTGAACAAGTGGTTTTCTTGATTCAACTGGGATCCATTGGAAGATCTTACGTAGGCTTCACATTAATCCATAGCAGATGCCTGTTACATGGTTAACATGGTCTTTCATGTACAGTTTGTTATCGATCTTCACTCCTAGGTTACGAACCACGAGTTTAGGGGAAGGACAGGGGCCAAGATTCTGAGGCCACCAGTCCCTGGACCAGAATTCATTGGCCTTCCCGAAGAAGATAATCTCTGTCTTACTGGCGTTAAGCTGAAGGTGGTTGGTTTGCATCAAGACGGTAATATGGGTCATGCAGTTTATAAATCTAAGTTTAGTGTCATATGGATCTGGGCCAAGAGTGATCAATAGTTGTGTGTCGTCTGCATACGACACTGTATAGAACCAATGAGATCTAATCACCCTGGCCAGGGGTGCCACATAAAGATTAAAAAGCGTGGGACTTAGGATAGATCCCTGGGGTACTCCCTTATCAACAGTCCGGCTACGAGAGGCGAAAGTACCAATTTATACCATTGAGGTTCGATCCGTTAGATAGCTCCTAAGCCAGTTTTGGGCATTTCCCCTGACTCCCATCTCCCACAGTCGATGTACTAGAGTCCTGTGGGAGATGGTGTCAAAATCAGCTGACAGATCCAGTAGGACAAGCATGGCTGACTGCCCATTGTCCTGGGCAAGTCTTATATTGTCTACTACCTCTATCAGCGATGTTTCAATACTGTGGGCCGCCCTGAACCCTGATTGAGAGGGGTCCAACAAGTTATTGCTTTCTAGGAAGGTTGTAAGTTGCTTATTAACTAAGGACTCAATAACTTTCCCGAAGTAGGGGAGAAGAGAGATCGGCCGATAGTTGCTCGGCTCTTTAGGGTCTCTAGAAGGCTTTTTAGGATAGGTTTGACTCTGGTTGCTTTCTATTTTAAGGGAACAGTAGCGCAATTTAGGAATAGATTAAAAAGATCAGTGAGACTTTTGAGGAGTGCTGGGGCAATGCTGGACAGGATGTGGGGTGAGACTGGGTCAGCCGGAGAGTCTGATTTGACTTTAGAAAGGGCAATACTAACCTCCTCTTGGGTGAGTTTAATAAACTCTTTTAGGCGATTTAAGGTAGGTGTCTGATTGCTGTCGGGCGCGTTGTAACAGTATTCAATTATCTGATTAAGAAAGAGGTTATGAATAGTGTCAATCTTCTCCTTAAAGAACGTGGATAGTGTGTCCACCCAGTCTGTTGAGGCGGGATTTTCAGACTGGCAAGAGGAGGGACTGGTGAATTCCTTTAGTATTTTGTAAAGTTCTTTGTTTGAGTTGGCGGCCTTGTTAATTCTGTTACTGATGTATATTTTTTTGGCTGATTTTATGTTGTCAAGGTAGCTTTTGGAGTTCCTCCATTTGCGCTCAGCTTTTCTGCTGCACAGTTTATCGGATTTTAAGGCTTCGGTGAACCAAGGTGATACTTTGTGCTTGAGTTTGGCCCTAGTCAGGGGTGCGACAATGTCAAGGGCCTGAGTAATTGCCTTCTCGAAGGCGTCTACTGCATGGTTTATATTATTGGTGTCTTTGAAGGGGTGAGGCTGAAGTGGGATGAGAAAGTGGCTAGACTGACTTTCTTCCAAGGTCTACTCCATTTCTGTTCACTGATGCTGTTTCTGTAAGTAGAGACAGGCTGTAAAGAAAATGTTAATACACAGTGGTCTGACCAGAGCACAGGGATAGGGGCTCCACTTTAATATTGAATGTATTGGTGACCAGAGGTCAAGAGTATGGCCTGCTGAGTGGGTGGGCCCAGTTACCAGTTGTCTTAGACCCAGTGTGTTAAGTCTAGAAATCAGTTGGCACGTATCGGTGTCAGAAAGATGTTCTGCATGAAAATTAAAATCGCCGATAAGGAGAAAGTTATCGGCTGCTAATACATGTGAAGCAATAGTCTCTATCAAATGGTTAGTAAAATTAGTTTTGGTGCCGGGTGGTCTGTAAACTAAGGTACCTCTCCAGGTTCCCTTAGTATATTTTCCTATTTTGAAAATGCAGAGTTCAACCCGTTCCGAGAGAAAGGTTTCAAGTATGCTAATCTTGCAGCTGGCCCTAGAGGCAATTGCTAGGCCACCTCCTCTCTTATTCATCCTGTTGAGTCTTTTCAATTGGTACTCCAAGGGGAAGGAGGTTGCAACATCAGGGAGGGTGGAATCATGAAGCCAGGTTTCGGTGACAAAACATATGTCTGGCTTTTCAGAGTCAAGCAAGCTCCATAACTTGAGAGTATGTTTAGGGATTGAACGGACGTTACAATAGAGCCCTGTTCATTGTTTAGGTTGTTCAGCCAAGTTGTAACCTGCTGTGTTTGTCGATCGCAGTTTGGGATGAGGGAGGGGTTCAATTGGAACAGCTGCAATGACTGTCGGCCACTGCCTCCTGGTTAGGCCAGCTGAAGTTTTCCTTCTCAAGTTTGTGTCAAGAGTCCCATTCGCATTGAAGAGGGCCGCAAGGAGTAGGGAGAGAGTTGCAGGAGTATGTCGGCATAGCGAGAAGAGCCAGCCGGTGTCACAGGCAGGCTTTACTGGAGCCTCGCATTGGAGGTCCCTGTGAGTGATCAATGTTGGGGTGTGAAGTGTCGGACTGATGGAGCTTCATGCTGAATCGTGGTGTCAGCAGCGAGGTCTCGGTGTGAATGAGCCCATTCGTAATCGCATAGATCCCAAAAGTTTAATTTCAGCTCCCTTGTGCCACACTAAGGGTCCAGTACCTGAGGGGCAACACTTGGAGGGTCAGGAACTCTCGGTTCCTGAGTCCAGGGGCTTGTGCAGGATGTTGGAGAGCCTTTTATGTCCCTGAGGCTCAGATCAGGAAGCCAGCAGACTAGCCCTTGCAGTCACTGTGGTGTCTTGGATTCAAAGGTGAAGTTCCAAGTCTAGTCTCTACTCACCCAGGCAAGAGGGCAGCAGGCAGCAGGTTGGCACGGAAGCAATTTATATAGTGCTGCAGTGCAGCATAGTGGCAGACCTTGCCTTTTAGAAGCACAGCAGTCCTTCTTCCTGGCAGAGTATCCACAGGTCCAGAAGTGTACTGAAGAGTTGGTGACTGAGGTCCAGTATGCATGCCCAGTGGTGCCTTTGAAGCTGGGGAGAAGCTTCTAGATGTTTCCCATTGAAGTCCCCAGACATTCTGCCTTCCATGTCCTGGATCTAGAATAACTACAGGTGGTATACAACCCTTTGTGTGGAGGCAGGGCACAGCCTATTCAAATGTAAGTGGGGCTGTGCCCAGATCTCCCTCCCATCCTGACAGTGATGGCCCATCCAGTCACACCTACGCTCCCTATTGTATGTGGTTGTCTAGGAGGAATACACAAGGCTTAACTGGCAGCTACACCCAGTCATGTAACCCAGGTACAGGCTACAGGGACTAAAGCACTAAGAAAGGAAAATGCCAACTTTCTAACTGTGGCATTTTCAAAATTATAATTTAAAATCAGACTTTACCATAAGTTAGGATTTTAAATTAGGATTCAAGAGACATCAAACATGAACTGGTTACCTATTCCTACTTGGAAATCACAATTATTAAATGTAAAAAGGTAAGACCAATATTAGTCAATGAGAGAGGTAGGCCTTGCAATAGTGAAAAAATAATTTTAGAGTTTTTTCATTGCCGGGACATATAAAAATGAAACGTACATGTCCTACTTTTAAAATACACTGCATCCTGCCCTCTGGCCTGTCCAGAGACTAACTTAGGAGTGACATATATGTATTAAAAAGACAGGTTTGGGCCTGGCAAAAGGTTTATTTTGCCAGGTTGACATGGCAGTTAAACTGCACACTCAGGCTGCAATGGCAGTCCGGAGCCATGTTTAAAGGGCTACTTAAGTGGGTGTAACAATTAGTGCTGCAGGCCCACTTGTAGCATTTAATTTCCAGGCCCTGGGAACATGTAGTTCCACTTTACAAGGGACTTATAAGTAAAATAAGTATGCCAGTTGAAGATGAGCCAATGTTATCATGCTTTAAGAAGAGAGCACATGCATCAGCAAAAGCATGGTCAGCAAAAATAGAGGTGGAAGACAAAAAGAATGTGGGAAGACCACCCTAAGGCAGACAGGTCTAACATTTTTCAAGTCTCCCGAGGATTCCAGCCTTGCGGTAGTACGGGGAGGAATGCCCTTC
The DNA here is from genome assembly GCA_963921515.1 of Calotriton arnoldi. Lineage (NCBI taxonomy): Eukaryota > Metazoa > Chordata > Amphibia > Caudata > Salamandridae > Calotriton > Calotriton arnoldi. The sequence continues at coordinate 509,910 of CAWUFW010002583.1, forward strand.
AGTATTAGCACAGTGGGAGATAGATCAGGGGGTAAAGGTAACATACCTTTCACACAAACATTAAGATTATGATCAGACCACTAAAAGGTGATCTATTTTGACCCTGTAAAGATCTCTGTTTCAGCTCTTTGCAGAAATGCATAGGATGTATTGAAACACGATCTTGTGGAGACTTTTCTGAGGTGTTTCACTATTTATAGTACCCCTCTTCCCTTTGTTCTGCTAAACTAAAGACAATCATGCAGATCTCTTATTTTGCAAAAAGAACAACTGATGGACAGAATGCAGAACAATGTCATACATTCACCCCAGTACAGAGATATGGGCCTAAATCCATCATTTTTTTGCTCACCATGCCATTCCAGTTTGAACACAGCCATTTGCAAATCAGTCTTGACCCTGTGCCCAATAGGAACAGTCCAGCCCGAACTGCCAGGCCAGGTCCTCACTGTACTGGAAACAAGCATCCTAGGACTGGTTTTGGGGTTTCACCCCTCATCAGCCAAGATAGCTTGATTCCAGTGGCATGGAAAGCACGGGACCCACGTGTGGGCATACCCGTCCCACTCGGGGTGACAAATGCAAAAAGAACAACTGATGGACAGAATGCAGAACAATGTCATACATTCACCCCAGTACAGAGATCTGGGCCTAAATCCATCGTTTTTTTGCTCACCATGTCATTCCAGTTTGAACCCAGCCTAATGCAAATCAGTCTTGACCCTGTGCCCAATGGGAACAGTCCAGCCCGAACTGCCAGGCCAGCTCCTCCCTGAACTGGAAACAAGCATCCTAAGACCGGTTTCGGGGTTTCACCCCTCATCAGCCAGGATAGCTTGATTCCAGTGGCATGGAGAGCACTGGACCCACGTCTGGGCATACCCACCCACTCGGGAGTGACAAATGCAAAAAGAACAACTAATGGACAGAATGCGGAACAATGTCATACATTCACCCCAGTACAGAGATCTGGGCCTAAATCCATCATTTTTTTCCTCACCATGCCATTCCAGTTTGAACCCAGCCATATGCAAATCAGTCTTGACCCTGTGCCCAATGGGAACAGTCCAGCCTGAACTGCCAGGCCAGGTCCTCCCTGGATAGGAAACAAGCATCCTAGGACCGGTTTCGCCCCTCATCAGCCAGGATAGTTTGATTCCAGTGGCATGGAGAGCATGGGACCCATGTCTGGGCATACCCGTCCCACTCGGGGTGACAATTGCAAAAAGAACAACTGATGGACAGAATGCAGAACAATGTCATACATTCACCCCAGTACAGAGATCTGCGCCTAAATTCATCATATTTTTGCTCACCATGCCATTCCAGTTTGAACCCAGCCATATGCAAATCAGTCTTGACCCTGTGCCCAATGGGAACAGTCCAGCCCAAACTGCCAGGTCAGGTCCTCCCTGGATTGGAAAAAAGCATCCTAGGACCGGTTTCGGGGTTTCACCCCTCTGCAGCCAGGATAGCTTGTTTCCAGTGGCATGGAGAGCACGGGACTAACGTCTGGGCATACCCGTCCCACTCAGGGTGACAAATGCAAAAAGAACAACTGATGGACAGAAGGCAGAACAATGTCATACATTCACCCCAGTACAGAGATCTGGGCCTAAATCCATTGTTTTTTTGCTCACCATGCCATTCCAGTTTGAACCCAGCCATATGCAAAACAGTCTTGACCCTGTGCCCAATGGGAACAGTCCAGCCCGAACTGCCAGGCCATGTCCTCCCTGGACTGGAAACAAGCATCCTAGGATGGATCTCGGGGTTTCACCCCTCATCAGCCAGGATAGCTTGATTCCAGTGGCATGGAGAGCACGGGACCCACGCCTGGGCATACCCGTCCCACTTCGGTTGACAAATGCAAAAAGAACAACTGATGCACAGAATGCAGAACAATGTCATACATTCCCCCAGTACAGATATCTGGGCCTAAATCCATCATTTCTTTGCTCACCATGCCTTTCCAGTTTGATCCCAGCCATATGCAAATCAGCCTTGACCCTGTCCCCAATGGGAACAGTCCAGCCGGAACTGCCAGGCCAGGTCCTCCCTGGACTGGAAACAAGCATCCTAGGACCGGTTTCGGGGTTTCACCCCTCATCAGCCAGGATAGCTTGATTCCAGTGGCATGGAGAGCATGGGACCCACGTCTGGGCATACCTGTCCCACTCGGGGTGACAAATGCAAAAAGAACAACTGATAGACAGAATGCAGAACAATGTCATATATTAACCCCAGTACAGAGATCTGGGCCTAAATCAATCATTTTTTTGCTCGCCATGCCAGTTTGAACCCAGCCATATGCAAATCAGTCTTGACCCTGTGCCCAATGGGAACAGTCCAGCCCGAACTGCCAGGTCAGGTCCTCACTGGACTGGAAACAAGCATCCTAGGACCGGTTTCGGGGTTTCACCCCTCAGCAGCCAGGATAGCTTGATTCCAGTGGCATGTAGAGCACGGGACCCACGTCTGGGCATACCCGTCCCACTCGGGGTCACAAATGCAAAAAGAACAACCGATGGACAGAATGCAGAACAATGTCATACATTCACCCCAGTACAGAGATCTGGGCCTAAATTCATTGTTTTTTTGCTCACCATGCCATTCCAGTTTGAACCCAGCCATATGCAAAGCAGTCTTGACCCTGTGCCCAATGGGAACAGTCCAGCCCGAACTGCCAGGCCAGGTCCTCCCTGGACTGCTAAAAAGCATCCTAGGACCGGTTTTGGGGTTTCACCCCTCATCAGAAAGGATAGCTTGATTCCAGTGGCATGGAGAGCACGGGACCCACGTCTGGGCATACCTGTCCCACTCGGGGTGACAAATGCTAAAAGAAAACTGATGGCCAGAATACAGAACAATGTCATACATTCACCCCAGTACAGCGATCTGGGCATAAATCCATTGTTTCTTTGCTCACCATGCCATTCCAGTTTGAACCCAGCCATATGCAAATCAGTCTTGATCCTGTGCCCAATGTGAACAGTCCAGCCCGAACTGCCAGGCCAGCTCCTCCCTGAACTGGAAACAAGCATCCTAAGACCGGTTTCGGGGTTTCACCCCTCATCAGCCAGGATAGCTTGATTCCAGTGGCATGGAGAGCACTGGACCCACGTCTGGGCATACCCACCCACTCGGGAGTGACAAATGCAAAAAGAACAACTGATGGACAGAATGCGGAACAATGTCATACATTCACCACAGTACAGAGATCTGGGCCTAAATCCATCGTTTTTTTGCTCACCATGCCATTCCAGTTTGAACCCAGCCATATGCAAATCAGTCTTGACCCTGTGCCCAATGGAAACAGTCCAGCCTGAACTGCCAGGCCAGGTCCTCCCTGGACTGGAAACAAGCATCCTAGGACAGGTTTCGCCCCTCATCAGCCAGGATAGCTTGACTCCAGTGGCATGGAGAGCACGGGACGCATGTCTGGGCATACCCGTCCCACTCAGGGTTACAATTGCAAAAAGAACAACTGATAGACAGAATGCAGAACAATGTCATACATTCACCCCAGTACAGAGATCTGGGCCTAAATCCATCGTTTTTTTGCTCACCATGCCATTCCAGTTTGAACCCAGCCATATGCAATTCAGTCTTGACCCTGTGCCCAATGGGAACAGTCCAGCCTGAACTGCCAGTTTAGGTCCTTCCTGGACTGGAAACAAGCATCCTAGTTTCCGGTCCAGGGAAGACATGGCTTGGCAGTTCAGTCTGGACTGTTCCCATGAGGCACAGGGTCAAGACTGATTTGCATATGGCCAGGTCTAAACTGGGGCGGCATGGTGAGCAAAAGAATGATGGATTTAACCCAGATCTCTTGACTGGGGGTGAATGTTATGATTTGTTCTGCATTCCGTCCATCAATTGTGTGTCTTTTGCTTTCTCGCACTAAGTGCGCCGGGTATGCCCAGTCATGGGTCCCGGGCTCACTGTCCCACTGGATTCAAGCTGTCCTGGCTGATGAGGGGTGAAACCCTGAAACTGGTCCTAGGATGCTTTTTTCCGGTCCACGGAGGACTTGTCTTGGCAGTTCGGGCTGGACTGTTCTCATGAGGCACAGGGTCAAGACTGATTTGCATATGGCCAGGTCTAACCTAGGGTGGCATGGTGAGCAAAAGAATGATGGATTTAACCCAGATCTTTTGAGTGGGGGTGAATGTTTTGATTTGTTCTGCATTCCGTCCATCAATTGTGTGTCTTTTGATCTCTTATTTTGAACATCACAGTCATACCCATTAGAGTCATTCAATAAAGGCTTAGCCAAGACCAAAACATTCTTCAATGTGGAGTCAATGTTTTTAATTTTACTCCTTATGGCGACTGTTGGTGTTTTAAAGAGACACTCCAGTGAATTGAGTTTATGTAAAACCAGCTACACAAATGAGTCACAATCCATGCCATTCTGATCAGCGGAGTTTAAGACAACCTCTTTAGACCTTAATCCAACAGTTGCCCGCGATTGAACCAAATCAAAAGATATTGGTTTATACAGGGGGTGACTAAGTTGTGCTCTCTTCCTGTTAGGAGAATTTTCTACATTTGCCGGAGATGAAATTATCACATTCAGAGGAGAGTGTAATACAGAAGGATTGGTGTGGGGTTAATTATCACTGAATTCATTTTAGAATTTGCCTGAGGGGCAGACTCCCCACCCCTTCTGCTCCCCAAGGCTTCAGAAGAAAGATTTGATATAGCATTGTTTACACTCATTGAGTGCTGACAAACATCTCCTCCATGTCTGCTATTTCCTCATTAACCCCTTCGGTGCTCATGACGAGCTCAGCTCGTCATGCTGCGCAGTGCTCGTGTGCGCATGACGAGCTGAGCTCGTCATGAACCCGTTCACTCAATGAAACGCCCCGCACAGGGCGAAAATCGGCCGCGCACCGAAGGGGTTTTAATCAAACCCATGGCCCCAGACGAGTAGTTGGTAATTGAGTTGGAGGTAGTTGCCGTCTTAGTTGTGGCCCGCTTAGTTGTTTTTCTCCTACTCATAATTAAAAGACATGCAGAGCTTTGCGTTGGTGAAAGCCAATGAGACGGGTAGCCCGGACCAGCCTCAGTCGTACACAGGCAGCCCACCTCTTGGCCCATACTTTGCCTGGGCATTGCCCACGTCCGTTCCACACTCATCCCGTCTGTGTCCCACACCCCAGGGAATGAAGAGCACTTAAGAGCACTGAAGGCAGGAAGGAAGGGCCCATTGCCTCCGCCCCCTCTCTCCACCTGAGGCCAGGAGTGTCGAAGTGCTGCAGAATCTTGGGACACGATGTCCTGATGTATAGCGCCCCTCACCACCGGGGAATAATTAAGAGCGCTGCAGGCAGGAAGGCAGGACTCACTGCCTCCCCCCTTTCTCTTCACCTGAGGCCAGGGACGTCCAAGTGCTGTGGAATCCTAGGAAATGAAGTCTCGATGTGTAGTATCCCATGCTTTGGGAATGATGTTTGCTTAAAAATGCTGCAGGCAGGAAGGAATGTCTCACTGCCTACGTCCCCGCTTTGCATCTGAGGCAAGGAGCATCCAAGTGCGGCAGAATCCTGGCACACAAAGTCCCAATGTATAGTGTCCCACAGACTTTCTTTTTCATAAATGTTTAACTTGTGTTTCTATCAGCATAAAAGCACATATAACGAATGTTAAACATTTTCGTTATTTCCAGAGGCTGCAGGAAGGAAATGTTCTATTCTTTAAAAAACACAATAGCACAGATAGGGAGCAGTAAATAGAGATAATTGTTTTGTATTTATTATTTGGTACTTGAAAAATTCAGAGATCTGAAGTTTGTGCTGAGGAGTACACAGTGGTTGCCATGAGTAGCAATTCTGCACTGTTGTGTCTTGAATTTTGTAGATAGATGGAACAGCACCAGGTTGTTGGAGATCAATCTGCCCTGTCATTGCTTATTACAGGTTGATCGTGAGAAATAGCTATAGTCTCATGCAGTGAATTATGGTATTGAAATACAATTTTTGTCTTATGAAAGGCTTAGAGAGCCTCTTTCTTAAAAGATAATTTCTTTTACCTTCCATGAACAAATAAGAAACATCAGGAGTATGGTGTCTTCAATTGCTGCATAGCAAACTACCAAGAAATGACAAAAACAACTCCACCCCTTTGTTTGTGTTTTGATCACAGACAGTGGTAAAACTTTCACTACAGATAACTGACACAACCTTCTCTTTTCAAGACTTCAGACCTTTCGTAAATTGTTTGTATGTATGAATGTATGCATGTATGTATGTATTTATATATATATATGTATATGCATAGCACAAACACAGACTAAAGGCAGTTCAATACTGTATAGGGTCCAAGGAAAAGACACAGTAAATGTGTGATTGGAAGGGTAGCTGTCTGAAAGTGGACTGTTACTACATGATGATACAGTGTTCTTTAAAGAGGTGTGTTTTCAGCTCTTTCATGAATTGGAACAGGGTTGAGGCAGTCCTGGTGGATTCAGAGAAGGTCCTGGGAGCATAGAAAGAGAAGGCCTGTTGTCTTGTTGTTTCTTTCTTGCACTTTGTACGTCATGCATGTAGTTTTGAGGATGGTGCAGTCTGGCAGCCAGTGAATGTCGCTCATGGTGGGGGGGATGTGGTAATATTTCTTCAGCTGTCAGTGGGGCATGCTCCTGCATGTCGTATGACCTCTGGTGGGGGCAGTGTGTAGTATGGGATGCCATGGAACAGTACATTAGAACATTTAAGATCAAGAGTACAAGAATTCTGAAATTGCTTTCTGTCAGAAAGGGTTTCAACTTCTTCAGTAGATATACTTGGTACAGACCTATCTTGGTTTTCTTGGTTATGTGTTCCTTGATGGTGAGATTTGTTTCCGAGGTGACCTTGAAAGACTTTCCATTGTGTGATAGTTCGGGTTTCAATGCATCTAGGTTAACATTGTGGAGCCAATATTGGACAAATTGTTGCTTGTAATTCATGGTAAACAGCAGACATTCTGTTTTGGTAGGATTATGTGTAAGGTTTGTATTGATCACTAAAGTAATTTTCCAATTTGTGCGCCACCATTTGCACTAATAGAAACATAATTGGAAGAGGTCTCTTTGCAGGTATCAAAAGAAATCACAGAAACCACCACTCTCATTATATTAAAACGGTGATGTTATACATTATATGTCTGAAATTAGACAATTTGATCTCAAATTTTGACAAGTCCTCAAGAGGCTAATATTGCCTCAGTTAAGTATGTGTGGCAAGTACACTCTCAAATAATAACAGAAGAGTGGTGCTTGCCACATGAGTCCTGTAGTTGTTTCCACAATTCACAATTTCATCTCCAGTGAACAGTGTTTTCTATTACTGGTTTACAAATTACATTATTTCTCCTGGGGTTCAAAATCACAGATCCTCGAATGCAGATTATGTTGTGCTCTGCTAGTGGTCTTTTTAGCACTGTCAATAAATACCACAGATGGGAATGTAAAACGATTGGTGGGAATGCAGACTATTAATTTTGCTAAAATTGCCAATAGATAAGCTTAAATGAGTAGTAATTTACTTACTCTGGTAATACCTCAGAATCTTTGGACTTCTTTTAATAAACATCTGTGTGAGGTTGAATGGTGGCCTTATCACCTGCAGTGGAGGTTGCCATTGAAAGCAAGCTCCTAGAAAAGACTTGTGATATGTTCCTCAGCATTGGACTAAAGAACTGCAGCAGAAAAGTATTAGAATTGCATATAGGAGTTACCGGAGGTTTGGCAATTATAACTATGTCTATTCCCCAGTGACAGAATAGCAATAGCCATTTGAAGTCATTATTGATTCTACTGAAAAAGTCAAAAGAAAATAAATATAGCAATAATTCTTCTCGGTGATTTTAATTTCAAATATGTAAGAAGATATACTAAAGATGGAAGCACAGAGCTGTATGATGAAGGAACGCAAATTCCTACGCAAATCTCACCAGATGATAAAGCTAATGTATTTGGGAAGTTTCACAGTGAAATTATGCAATACTATCATCTAACCATATTAAATGGAAGATTATGTTCTAAGCATCCAGCAGAGAATGCATTATGCAATGCAATGCACAAAGTTTATATTTCTATTATCTTCTAGAACATTGATATTGTTGAAGAATTGACAGTTGGTGGACTGAGTGGCAATGACCCTGCCTCAGAAGAATTGGTTTAAACTTCAAACTAAATCTTCACCACACCTGAACCTCACCTGCATCATTTTATATAAACCTAATAAAATAATATAGTCTACTTAAGCCTGAACTGATTTATTTCATGTATAAAATAGCACAATAATATGGCTCACATCAGCTAAAAAGTGTTTTCAGTAAATGTGACAAGATCATAGAACTTTTATAACAGAGCCATGATAAAGGTGGGACGAAATTCAATTGAATAGTGGTAACAACTATTAAAAACTGGAAGCAAGGAACAGTCAGAATTAGACCACAAGCAAGATCTATCTACAATTACACAACTAATTATAATAGGCCAGATAAAATGTAGACCATTTATGAAGAAAAGAAAAGCTCAAACACAGAATCCATTTTGGAGTTAATTATTTATGACATTGTGTTGAAATAGTGCAACAGAATTCAGGCAAGATGTTGAAGACGTTAACACAAATGCACTAGGGGAGTGCTCATACTAAATGCCAGATAAAGTATTTTTGAGACCGGCTTGGTAGGATAAACCTTAAAATCTAGAATAATTAACTGTACTACACCTGGATTACGGATTGTGTCAATTATTATTCCAGTTTAATAAAAGGTGACCAAATACTGACAAGAAAGTATAGAATGGTAATCTAAAATGATGTAACAGATAAGATTTTCTTCATCATTTACTGAATGAGCTTGAAAATGGATTGAACAACATCAAATGCTCAGAGAAAGCAGACTGTGTTTAAGTATTTAAGTAAAACACACAAGATGATGGCCGGAATGTTGCACATTGGCAAACATTCACCCCCAGTCACAGATCTGGGTTTAATCCATCGTTATTTTGCTTCACCACGCCACCCCAGTTCAGACATAGCCATATGCAAATCAGTCTTGACCCTGTGCCTCATCGGAACAGTCCAGACCGAACTGCCAAGCCATGTCTTCCCTGGACCGGAATCAAGCATCCTAGGACCGGTTTCGGGCTTTCAGCCCTCATCAGCCAGGATAGCTTGACTCCAGTGGCGTAGTGAGCACGGGACCCACGTCTGGGCATACCCTTCCCACTTAGGGCGAAATGCAAAACACACAAGATGATGGACGGAATGTTGCACATTGGCAAACATTCACCCCAGTCACAGATCTGGGTTTAATCCATCGTTATTTTGCTTCACCATGCCACCCCAGTTCAGACATAGCCATATGCAAATCAGTCTTGACCCTGTGCCTCATGGGAACAGTCCAGACCGAACTGCCAAGCCATGTCTTCCCTGGACCGGAATCAAGCATCCTAGGACCGGTTTCGGGCTTTCAGCCCTCATCAGCCAGGATAGCTTGACTCCAGTGGCGTAGTGAGCACGGGACCCACGTCTGGGCATACCCTTCCCACTTAGGGCGAAATGCAAAACACACAAGATGATGGACGGAATGTTGCACATTGGCAAACATTCACCCCCAGTCACAGATCTGGGTTTAATCCATCGTTATTTTGCTTCACCACGCTACCCCAGTTCAGACATAGCCATATGCAAATCAGTCTTGACCCTGTGCCTCATGGGAACAGTCCAGACCGAACTGCCAAGCAATGTCTTACCTGGACCGGAATCAAGCATCCTAGGACCGGTTTCGGGCTTTCAGCCCTCATCAGCCAGGATAGCTTGACTCCAGTGGCGTAGTGAGCACGGGACCCACGTCTGGGCATACCCTTCCCACTTAGGGCGAAATGCAACACACACAAGATGATGGACGGAATGTTGCACATTGGCAAACATTCACCCCCAGTCACAGATCTGGGTTTAATTTAATCCATCGTTATTTTGCTTCACCACGCCACCCCAGTTCAGACATAGCCATATGCAAATCAGTCTTGACCCTGTGCCTCATGGGAACAGTCCAGACCGAACTGCCAAGCCATGTCTTCCCTGGACCGGAATCAAGCATCCTAGGACCGGTTTCGGGCTTTCAGCCCTCATCAGCCAGGATAGCTTGACTCCAGTGGCGTAGTGAGCACGGGACCCACGTCTGGGCATACCCTTCCCACTTAGGGCGAAATGCAAAACACACAAGATGATGGACGGAATGTTGCACATTGGCAAACATTCACCCCCAGTCACAGATCTGGGTTTAATCCATCGTTATTTTGCTTCACCACGCCACCCCAGTTCAGACATAGCCATATGCAAATCAGTCTTGACCCTGTGCCTCATGGGAACAGTCCAGACCGAACTGCCAAGCCATGTCTTCTCTGGACCGGAATCAAGCATCCTAGGACCGGTTTCGGACTTTCAGCCCTCATCAGCCAGGATAGCTTGACTCCAGTGGCGTAGTGAGCACGGGACCCACGTCTGGGCATACCCTTCCCACTTAGGGCGAAGTGAAAAACACACAAGATGATGGACGGAATGTTGCACATTGGCAAACATTCACCCCCAGTCACAGATCTGGGTTTAATCCATCGTTATTTTGCTTCACCACGCCACCCCAGTTCAGACATAGCCATATGCAAATCAGTCTTGAACCTGTGCCTCATGGGAACAGTCCAGACCGAACTGCCAAGCCATGTCTTCCCTGGACCGGAATCAAGCATCCTAGGACCGGTTTCGGGCTTTCAGCCCTCATCAGCCAGGCTAGCTTGACTCCAGTGGCGTAGTGAGCACGGGACCCACGTCTGGGCATACCCTTCCCACTTAGGGCGAAATGCAAAACACACAAGATGAGGGACGGAATGTTGCACATTGGCAAACATTCACCCCAGTCACAGATCTGGGTTTAATCCATCGTTATTTTGCTTCACCACGCCACCCCAGTTCAGACATAGCCATATGCAAATCAGTCTTGACCCTGTGCCTCATGGGAACAGTCCAGACCGAACTGCCAAGCCATGTCTTCCCTGGACCGGAATCAAGCATCCTAGGACCGGTTTCGGGCTTTCAGCCCTCATCAGCCAGGATAGCTTGACTCCAGTGGCGTAGTGAGCACGGGACCCACGTCTGGGCATACCCTTCCCACTTAGGCGAAATGCAAAACACACAAGATGATGGACGGAATGTTGCACATTGGCAAACATTCACCCCAGTCACAGATCTGGGTTTAATCCATCGTTATTTTGCTTCACCACGCCACCCCAGTTCAGACATAGCCATATGCAAATCAGTCTTGACCCTGTGCCTCATGGGAACAGTCCAGACCGAACTGCCAAGCCATGTCTTCCCTGGACCGGAATCAAGCATCCTAGGACCGGTTCGGGCTTTCAGCCCTCATCAGCCAGGATAGCTTGACTCCAGTGGCGTAGTGAGCACGGGACCCACGTCTGGGCATACCCTTCCCACTTAGGGCGAAATGCAAAACACACAAGATGATGGACGGAATGTTGCACATTGGCAAACATTCACCCCCAGTCACAGATCTGGGTTTAATCCATCGTTATTTTGCTTCACCACGCCACCCCAGTTCAGACATAGCCATATGCAAATCAGTCTTGACCCTGTGCCTCATGGGAACAGTCCAGACCGAACTGCCAAGCCATGTCTTCCCTGGACCGGAATCAAGCATCCTAGGACCGGTTTCGGACTTTCAGCCCTCATCAGCCAGGATAGCTTGACTCCAGTGGCGTAGTTAGCACGGGACGCACGTCTGGGCATACCCTTCCCACTTAGGCCGAAATAAAAACACACAAGATGATGGACGGAATGTTGCACATTGGCAAACATTCACCCCCAGTCACAGATCTGGGTTTAATCCATCGTTATTTTGCTTCACCACGCCACCCCAGTTCAGACATAGCCATATGCAAATCAGTCTTGACCCTGTGCCTCATGGGAACAGTCCAGACCGAACTGCCAAGCCATGTCTTCCCTGGACCGGAATCAAGCATCCTAGGACCGGTTTCGGGCTTTCAGCCCTCATCAGCCAGAATAGCTTGACTCCAGTGGCGTAGTGAGCACGGGACCACGTCTGGGCATACCCTTCCCACTTAGGGCGAAATGCAAAACACACAAGATGAGGACGGAATGTTGCACATTGGCAAACATTCACCCCCAGTCACAGATCTGGGTTTAATCCATCATTATTTTGCTTCACCACGCCACCCCAGTTCAGACATAGCCATATGCAAATCAGTCTTGACCCTGTGCCTCATGGGAACAGTCCAGACCGAACTGCCAAGCCATGTCTTCCCTGGACTGGAATCAAGCATCCTAGGACCGGTTTCGGGCTTTCAGCCCTCATCAGCCAGGATAGCTTGACTCCAGTGGCGTAGTGAGCACGGGACCCACGTCTGGGCATACCCTTCCCACTTAGGGTGAAATGCAAAACACACAAGATGATGGACGGAATGTTGCACATTGGCAAACATTCACCCCCAGTCACAGATCTGGGTTTAATCCATCGTTATTTTGCTTCACCACGCCACCCCAGTTCAGACATAGCCATATGCAAATCAGTCTTGACCCTGTGCCTCATGGGAACAGTCCAGACCGAACTGCCAAGCCATGTCTTCCCTGGACCGGAATCAAGCATCCTAGGACCGGTTTCGGGCTTTCAGGCCTCATCAGCCAGGATAGCTTGACTCCAGTGGCGTAGTGAGCACGGGACACACGTCTGGGCATACCCTTCCCACTTAGGGCGAAATGCAAAACACACAAGATGATGGACAGAATGTTGCACATTGGCAAACATTCACCCCCAGTCACAGATCTGGGTTTAATCCATCGTTATTTTGCTTCACCACGCCACCCCAGTTCAGACATAGCCATATGCAAATCAGTCTTGACCCTGTGCCTCATGGGAACAGTCCAGACCGAACTGCCAAGCCATGTCTTCCCTGGACCGGAATCAAGCATCCTAGGACCGGTTTCGGACTTTCAGCCCTCATCAGCCAGGATAGCTTGACTCCAGTGGCGTAGTGAGCACGGGACCCACGTCTGGGCATACCCTTCCCACTTAGGGCGAAATGAAAAACACACAAGATGATGGACGGAATGTTGCACATTGGCAAACATTCACCCTCAGTCACAGATCTGGGTTTAATCCATCGTTATTTTGCTTCACCACGCCACCCCAGTTCAGACATAGCCATATGCAAATCAGTCTTGACCCTGTGCCTCATGGGAACAGTCCAGACCGAACTGCCAAGCCATGTCTTCCCTGGACCGGAATCAAGCATCCTAGGACCGGTTTCGGGCTTTCAGCCCTCATCAGCCAGGCTAGCTTGACTCCAGTGGCGTAGTGAGCACGAGACCCACGTCTGGGCAAACCCTTCCCACTTAGGGCGAAATGCAAAACACACAAGATGATGGACGGAATGTTGCACATTGGCAAACATTCACCCCCAGTCACAGATCTGGGTTTAATCCATCGTTATTTTAGCTTCACCACGCCACCCCAGTTCAGACATAGCCATATGCAAATCAGTCTTGACCCTGTGCCTCATGGGAACAGTCCAGACCGGACTGCCAAGCCATGTCTTCCCTGGACCGGAATCAAGCATCCTAGGACCGGTTTCGGGATTTCAGCCCTCATCAGCCAGGATAGCTTGACTCCAGTGGCGTAGTGAGCACGGGACCCACGTCTGGGCATACCCTTCCCACTTAGGGGCGAAATGCAAAACACACAAGATGATGGACGGAATGTTGCACATTGGCAAACATTCACCCCCAGTCACAGATCTGGGTTTAATCCATCGTTATTTTGCTTCACCACGCCACCCCAGTTCAGACATAGCCATATGCAAATCAGTCTTGACCCTGTGCCTCATGGGAACAGTCCAGACCGAACTGCCAAGCCATGTCTTCCCTGGACCGGAATCAAGCATCCTAGGACCGGTTTCGGGCTTTCAGCCCTCATCAGCCAGGATAGCTTGACTCCAGTGGCGTAGTGAGCACGGGACCCACGTCTGGGCATACCCTTCCCACTTAGGGCGAAATGCAAAACACACAAGATGATGGACGGAATGTTGCACATTGGCAAACATTCACCCCCAGTCACAGATCTGGGTTTAATCCATCGTTATTTTGCTTCACCACGCTACCCCAGTTCAGACATAGCCATATGCAAATCAGTCTTGACCCTGTGCCTCATGGGAACAGTCCAGACCGAACTGCCAAGCCATGTCTTCCCTGGACCGGAATCAAGCATCCTAGGACTGGTTTCGGGCTTTCAGCCTTCATCAGCCAGGATAGCTTGACTCCAGTGGCGTAGTGAGCACGGGACCCACGTCTGGGCATACCCTTCCCACTTAGGGCGAAATGCAAAACACACAAGATGATGGACGGAATGTTGCACATTGGCAAACATTCACCCCCAGTCACAGATCTGGGTTTAATCCATCGTTATTTTGCTTCACCACGCCACCCCAGTTCAGACATAGCCATATGCAAATCAGTCTTGACCCTGTGCCTCATGGGAACAGTCCAGACCGAACTGCCAAGCCATGTCTTCCCTGGACCGGAATCAAGCATCCTAGGACCGGTTTCAGGCTTTCAGCCCTCATCAGCCAGGATAGCTTGACTCCAGTGGCGTAGTGAGCACGGGACCCACGTCTGGGCATACCCTTCCCACTTAGGGCGAAATGCAAAACACACAAGATGATGGACGGAATGTTGCACATTGGCAAACATTCACCCCCAGTCACAGATCTGGGTTTAATCCATCGTTATTTTGCTTCACCACGCCACCCCAGTTCAGACATAGCCATATGCAAATCAGTCTTGACCCTGTGCCTCATGGGAACAGTCCAGACCGAACTGCCAAGCCATGTCTTCCCTAGACCGGAATCAAGCATCCTAGGACCGGTTTCGGGCTTTCAGCCCTCATCAGCCAGGATAGCTTGACTCCAGTGGCGTAGTGAGCACGGGACCCACGTCTGGGCATACCCTTCCCACTTAGGCGAAATGCAAAACACACAAGATGATGGACGGAATGTTGCACATTGGCAAACATTCACCCCCAGTCACAGATCTGGGTTTAATCCATCGTTATTTTGCTTCACCACGCCACCCCAGTTCAGACATAGCCATATGCAAATCAGTCTTGACCCTGTGCTCATGGGAACAGTCCAGACCGAACTGCCAAGCCATGTCTTCCCTGGACCGGAATCAAGCATCCTAGGACCGGTTTTGGGCTTTCAGCCCTCATCAGCCAGGATAGCTTGACTCCAGTGGCGTAGTGAGCACGGGACCCACGTCTGGGCATACCCTTCCCACTTAGGGCTTGGCAGTTCGGTCTGGACTGTTCCCATGAGGCATGGCTATGTCTGAACTGGGGTGGCGTGGTGAAGCAAAATAACGATGGATTAAACCCAGATCTGTGACTGGGAGTGAATGTTTGCCAATGTGCAGCATTCCGTCCATCATCTTGTGTGTTTTGCATTTCAGCCCTATGTGTGAAGGGTATGCCCAGACGTGGTCCCGTGCTCACTACGCCACTGGAGTCAAGCTATCCTGGCTGATGAAGGCTGATAGCCTGAAACCGGTCCTAGGATGCTTGATTCCAGTCCAGGGAAGACATGGCTTGAGCAGTTCGGTCTGGACTGTTCCCATGAGGCACAGGGTCAAGACTGATTTGCATATGGCTATGTCTGAACTGGGGTGGCGTGGTGAAGCAAAATAACGATGGATTAAACCCAGATCTGTGACTGGGGGTGAATGTTTGCCAATATGCAGCATTCCGTCCATCATCTTGTGTGTTTTCCATTTCACCCTATGTGGGAAGGGTATGCCCAGACGTGGGTCCCGTGCTCACTACTCCACTGGAGTCAAGCTATCCTGGCTGATGAAGGCTGATAGCCTGAAACCGGTCCTAGGATGCTTGATTCCGGTCCAGGGAAGACATGGCTTGGCAGTTCGGTCTGGACTGTTCCCATGAGGCACAGGGTCAAGACTGATTTGCATATGGCTATGTCTGAACTGGGGTGGCGTGGTGAAGCAAAATAACGATGGATTAAACCCAGATCTGTGACTGGGAGTGAATGTTTGCCAATGTGCAGCATTCCGTCCATCATCTTGTGTGTTTTGCATTTACGCCCTATGTGGGAAGGGTATGCCCAGACGTGGGTCCCGTGCTCACTACTCCACTGGAGTCAAGCTATCCTGGCTGATGAAGGCTGATAGCCTGAAACCGGTCCTAGGATGCTTGATTCCGGTCCAGGGAAGACATGGCTTGGCAGTTCGGTCTGGACTGTTCCCATGAGGCACAGGGTCAAGACTGATTTGCATATGGCTATGTCTGAACTGGGGTGGCGTGGTGAAGCAAAATAACGATGGATTAAACCCAGATCTGTGACTGGGAGTGAATGTTTGCCAATGTGCAGCATTCCGTCCATCATCTTGTGTGTTTTGTATTTCACCCTATGTGGGAAGGGTATGCCCAGACGTGGGTCCCGTGCTCACTACGCCACTGGAGTCAAGCTATCCTGGCTGATGAAGTCTGATAGCCTGAAACCGGTCCTAGGATGCTTGATTCCGGTCCAGGGAAGACATGGCTTGGCAGTTCGGTCTGGACTGTTCCCATGAGGCACAGGGTCAAGACTGATTTGCATATGGCTATGTCTGAACTGGGGTGGCGTGGTGAAGCAAAATAACGATGGATTAAACCCAGATCTGTGACTGGGGGTGAATGTTTGCCAATGTGCAGCATTCCGTCCATCATCTTGTGTGTTTTGCATTTCGCCCTATGTGGGAAGGGTATGCCCAGACGTGGGTCCCGTGCTCACTACGCCACTGGAGTCAAGCTATCCTGGCTGATGAAGGCTGATAGCCTGAAACCGGTCCTAGGATGCTTGATTCCGGTCCAGGGAAGACATGTCTTGGCAGTTCGGTCTGGACTGTTCCCATGAGGCACAGGGTCAAGACTGATTTGCATATGGCTATGTCTGAACTGGGGTGGCGTGAGTGAAGCAAAATAACGTATGGATTAAACCCAGATCTGTGACTGGGGGTGAATGTTTGCCAATGTGCAGCCTTCCGTCCATCATCTTGTGTGTTTTGCATTTCGCCCCATGTGGGAAGGGTATGCACAGACGTGGGTCCCGTGCTCACTACGCCACTGGAGTCAAGCTATCCTGGCTGATGAAGGCTGATAGCCTGAAACCGGTCCTAGGATGCTTGATTCGGTCCAGGGAAGACATGGCTTGGCAGTTCGGTCTGGACTGTTCCCATGAGGCACAGGGTCAAGACTGATTTGCATATGGCTATGTCTGAATTGGGGTGGCGTGGTGAAGCAAAATAACGATGGATTAAACCCAGATCTTTGACTGGGTATGAATGTTTGCCAATGTGCAGCATTCCGTCCATCATCTTGTGTGTTTTGCATTTCGCCCTATGTGGGAAGGGTATGCCCAGACGTGGGTCCCGTGCTCACTACGCCACTGGAGTCAAGCTAGCCTGGCTGATGAAGGCTGATAGCCTGAAACCGGTCCTAGGATGCTTGATTCCGGTCCAGGGAAGACATGGCTTGGCAGTTCGGTCTGGACTGTTCCCATGAGGCACAGGGTCAAGACTGATTTGCATATGGCTATGTCTGAACTGGGGTGGCGTGGTGAAGCAAAATAACGATGGATTAAACCCAGATCTGTGACTGGGGGGGAATGTTTGCCATTGTGAAGCATTCCGTCCATCATCTTGTGTGTTTTGCATTTCGCCCTATGTGGGAAGGGTATGCCCAGACGTGGGTCCCGTGCTCACTACGCCACTGGAGGCAAGCTATCTTGGCTGATGAAGGCTGATAGGCTGAAACCGGTCCTAGGATGCTTGATTCCGGTCCAGGGAAGACATGGCTTGGCAGTTCAGTCTGGACTGTTCCCATGAGGCACAGGGTCAAGACTGATTTGCATATGGCTATGTCTGAACTGGGGTGGCGTGGTGAAGCAAAATAACGATGGATTAAACCCAGATCTGTGACTGGGGGTGAATGTTTGCCGATGTGCAGCATTCCGTCCATCATCTTGTGTGTTTTGCATTTCGCCTCTATGTGGGAAGGGTATGCCCAGACGTGGGTCCCGTGCTCACTACGCCACTGGAGTCAAGCTATCCTGGCTGATGAAGGCTGATAGCCTGAAACCGGTCCTAGGATGCTTGATTCCGGTCCAGGGAAGACATGGCTTGGCAGTTCGGTCTGGACTGTTCCCATGAGGCACAGGGTCAAGACTGATTTGCATATGGCTATGTCTGAACTGGGGTGGCGTGAGTGAAGCAAAATAACGATGGATTAAACCCAGATCTGTGACTGGGGGTGAATGTTTGCCAATGTGCAGCATTCCGTCCATCATCTTGTGTGTTTTGCATTTCGCCCTATGTGGGAAGGGTATGCCCAGACGTAGGTCCCGTGCTCACTACGCCACTGGAGACAAGCTATCCTGGCTGATGAAGGCTGATAGCCTGAAACCGGTCCTAGGATGCTTGATTCCGGTCCAGGGAAGACATGGCTTGGCAGTTCGGTCTGGACTGTTCCCATGAGGCACAGGGTCAAGACTGATTTGCATATGGCTATGTCTGAACTGGGGTGGCGTGGTGAAGCAAAATAACGATGGATTAAACCCAGATCTGTGACTGGGGGTGAATGTTTGCCAATGTGCAGCATTCCGTCCATCATCTTGTGTGTTTTGCATTTCGCCCTATGTGGAAGGGTATGCCCAGACGTGGGTCCCGTGCTCACTACCCCACTGGAGTCAAGCTATCCTGGCTGATGAAGGCTGATAGCCTGAAACCGGTCCTAGGATGCTTGATTCCGGTCCAGGGAAGACATGGCTTGGCAGTTCGGTCTGGACTGTTCCCATGAGGCACAGGGTCAAGACTGATTTGCATATGGCTATGTCTGAACTGGGGTGGCGTGGTGAAGCAAAATAACAATGGATTAAACCCAGATCTGTGACTGGGGGTGAATGTTTGCCAATGTGCAGCATTCCGTCCATCATCTTGTGTGTTTTGCATTTCGCCCTATGTGGGAAGGGTATGCCCAGACGTGGTCCCGTGCTCACTACGCCACTGGAGTCAAGCTATCCTGGCTGATGAAGGCTGATAGCCTGAAACCGGTCCTAGGATGCTTGATTCCGGTCCAGGGAAGACATGGCTTGGCAGTTCGGTCTGGACTGTTCCCATGAGGCACAGGGTCAAGACTGATTTGCATATGGCTATGTCTGAACTGGGGTGGCGTGGTGAAGCAAAATAACGATGGATTAAACCCAGATCTGTGACTGGGGGTGAATGTTTGCCAATGTGCAGCATTCCGTCCATCATCTTGTGTGTTTGCATTTCGCCCTATGTGGGAAGGGTATGCCCAGGCGTGGTCCCGTGCTCACTACGCCACTGGAGTCAAGCTATCCTGGCTGATGAAGGCTGATAGCCTGAAACCGGTCCTAGGATGCTTGATTCCGGTCCAGGGAAGACATGGCTTGGCAGTTCGGTCTGGACTGTTCCCATGAGGCACAGGGTCAAGACTGATTTGCATATGGCTATGTCTGAACTGGGGTGGCGTGGTGAAGCAAAATAACGATGGATTAAACCCAGATATGTGACTGGGGGTGAATGTTTGCCAATGTGCAGCATTCCGTCCATCATCTTGTGTGTTTTGCGTAAGTATTTAAGTAAAACAATCCAGTGATTGACAGATGATGAGATATATATATAACGCGTAGACCGTCCATGTCTCTGCACCAATGGTGATTTGAAATAAATATTTTTAAAAAGTAGCACTTGCCTGGATCTACTTTCTTCATGGTGCCGTGGATTCCTGTTGCTTGATGAGGAAGCGCTGGTGAACTTGAGAATATATATATATATATATATATATATATATACAAACATGCACACACACATTTATTTATAGACTTGCCCGAAACGCATCATGGCGAACTGTGAAAAATAAAGATTTTTGCACTTATCCTTGGTGTCTGTGTCCCGACGTCTCCTGTGTGTGGAATCGACGCGACGGGTGTGGAATGAATATATATATATATATATATATATATATATATATATATATATATATATATATATATATTCACTGAAAAAACCATAGGTTTTAGGGACAGTTATAGTTTGTTGGACATTTCACTCGTACAAAACCATAGAAACTCCCCGTTATAGTTAGTTCAGCTAACTATAACTCGCTCCTCGCAATGCACTGCTGATGACATCACATATTACATCACTCATGACATGGTCAGTGACATCACTGATGACATCACGATGACATCTCAAATGACATCACTGATGACATCACTGATGACATCATCCAGTGACTGTGTTTCTGTAACGTTTAAATATGTTTAATATATATAGGGAAAGCCGTATTGAAGAATGAGTGGGTGTGTAAGTGTCTGAATGGATGATTTAGTACGTGAGTGACTGACTCTACAAGTGAGTGATTAAACGTATCTTACTGAATGCATGGGTTAGTGACTAAACTGTGTGAATGTCTGTATCCGTCTGTTTGTTGGTGTGTAAGTGGATGCATGGATTTGCAAATAGCTACATGAGTGTCTATATGGGTTATTGATTGGTTCTCTGAGTATCTGCATGGCTGCCTGAGTGTTTGTGTGGGTGGGGTGTGTGTGACTCTGTACATAGATGTGTGAGTGGGTGATTCACTGGGTGCATGATTTCAAGAGTGCATCTGTGATGGACTGCTTGGGTGGGTGAGTGTGTGTGTATGGGTGTGTTAGTGAGTGAATGTTTATCTCAGTGGTACATGTGCGAGTAACTACATATGTAAAAGGCAGTATATATGTGTGTTAGAGTATTTAAATGGCTATAAGTGAGAGTGTGTGATTGTGAGAGTGGCTGTATGGATGCGTGTGTGCTTGTATCAGTTATTGTATAAGAGCGTAAGAATGTGCTAGTATTTGTATGAGTAAGTGAGCTGGTGTGTGTATAACTGTATAGGTGAGTAAATGGGTGTGTGATTAATTTTTTGCATGACTGACTAGGTGTGTGAGTACCTCTATGGATGAGTGGCGGTGTGTGAGTGTTTATATAGGTGTATGAGTGCATATGATAGTCCTGTACTGAGTGACTGTAAGTATGAGTGATTGTACGGGTGAGTGAGTGGATGTGTGTGTAGACCTAAGAATCAGTGAGTGGGTATGTAGTTTTTGGTGTTGGAGTGTCTATGGTTTTGAGAATGGCAGTCTGTAATTTAGAGTGGGTGTATCAAAAGTTATATTAGGGTGTGAGAAGATGCATGAAATTATCACATGGATGATGTCATCAGTGATGTCATTTGAGATGTCATCAGTGATGTCATCAGTGATGTCACTGACCATGTCATGAGTGATGTAATATGTGACGTCATTAGCAGTGCATTGCGGGGCGCGAGTCATAGTTAGCTGAACTAACTATAACGGGGGAATTTCTATGGTTTTGTACTGAGTGAAATGTCCAACTAACTATAACTGTCCCTAAAACCTATGGTTTTTTCAGTGAATTTCAAAGGTTTTTAAATGCTAATTTCTAACTATAACGTGCCTGAAACCTATGGTTTTTTTCAGTGAATTTCAAAGGTTTTTTAAATGCTAATTACTAACTATAAGGTGCCTGAAACCTATGATTTTTAAAGTGAATTTCAAAGGTTTTTTAAATGCTAGTTTCTAACTATGCCTACAGAGGTAGGACATGTGAAGAAAGAAGAAAAACGCACAGAAAGAAGCAAAAGATGTGCAGAAAGAGGCCTTGTTGCAAAATCATCCTGTGCCCACAACTTTTTCAGACGGGTACTGGTGGTAACTGACTCTGACTAACCAGAGCCAGTGCTATGCTAAAAGACACTTAGAATACAGTGAAAACACCTACATACACTAGGGAACACTATGCGTTGTGGTACCCCTGTGATTAGCATGACCTCCTCTGCAAGTCCCTAGTACATAATAGGGCAGGGGATTAAAACTACCTCTTAAAGCACGCTACAGGGCGCGTTTGCACAGTGGTGAAGGGAGGGGGCCTGAGGTGACATGTGTGCAAACGCGCCCCGTGGCGCGTTTTAAGTTGCGGGATTAAGTCCCCTTGAATCCTGAGGGTTCATGGGGCCCAAATAGCCCCCCAGGTACCTACAGTTAGGACCACAGAGCTGAGTTGCAGAGAGGCGTTCCGAGGCCACGCACCTTTTTTCACCTCTCTGCAATGCAACTCTGTTGGGCTTACTGAAGGTACCTGGTGGGCTAATTGGCCCCAGGGTCCCTCAGGATTCAAAGGAATTAATTCCCCAACTTAAAACGCACCACAGGGCGTGTTTGCGCACATGTCACCTGAGGCCCCGCCCCCTCCCTTCACCACTGTGCAAACGCGCCCGTGGCGCGTTTTAAGTTGGGGGATTAGGTCACCTTGAATCCTGAGGGTCCCTGGGGCCCAACTAGCCCACCAGGTACTTCCAGTAAGCACCACAGGCCTACGTTGCAACGCCTGTAACAAATTGTGCAGTTGTGTTTAGGTAGTGAAGAGGGTCGTGCTGGGGGTAGTGTTTTAGGGTTTAGGGTAGTGCAGTGGTGTTTGTGTAGTGTAGGGGGTCATGCTGGGGGTAGATTTAGGGTTTAGGGTAGTGCAGTGGTGTTTGGGTAGTGTAGGGAGTCGTGCTGGGGGGAGTGTTTTAGGGTAGTGAAGTGGTGTTTGGGTAGTGTAGGGGGTCGTGCTGGGGGGTAGTGTTTTAGGGTTTAGGGTAGTGCAGTGGTGTTTGGGTAGTGTAGGGGGTCGTGCTGGGGGTAGTGGTTTAGGGTAGTGCAGTGGTGTTTGGGTAGTTTAGGGGGTACTGCTGGGGGTAGTGTTTTAGGGTTTAGGGTAGTGCAGTGTTATTTGGGTAGTGTAGGGGGTACTGCTGGGGGTAGTGTTTCAGGGTTTAGGGCAGTGCAGTGGTGTTCGGGCAGTGTAAGGGGTCTTGCTGGGGGTGGTGTTTCAGGGTTTAGGGCAGTGGTGTTCAGGCAGTGTAGGGGGTCTTGCTGGGGGTGATGTTTCAGGGTTTGGGGCAGTGCAGTGGTGTTCGGGCAGTGTAGGGGGTCATGCTGGGGCTGGTGTTTCAGGGTTTAGGGCAGTACAGTGGTGTTCGGGCAGTGTAGGGGGTCTTGCTGGGGCTGGTGTTTCAGGGTTTAGGGTAGTGCAGTGGTGTTCGGGCAGTGTAGGGGGTCGTGCTGGGGGTGGTGTTTTAGGGTTTAGGGCATTGCAGTGGTGTTAGGGCAGTGTAGGGGGTCGTGCTGGGGGTGGTGTTTCAGGGTTTAGGGCAGTGCAGTGGTGGTCGGGCAGGGTAGGGGTCGTGCAGGGGTGGTGTTTCAGGGTTTAGGGCAGTGCAGTGGTGTTCGGGCAGTGTAGGGGTCGTGCAGGGGGTCGTGTTTCAGGGTTTAGGGCAGTGGTGTTCGGGCAGTAAAGGGGGTCGTGCTGGGGGTGGTGTTTCAGGGTTTGGGGCAGTGCAGTGCTGTTCGAGCAGTAAAGGGGGTCGTGCTGGGGGTGGTGTTTCAGGGTTTAGGGCAGTGCAGTGGTGTTCGGGCAGTGTAGGGGGCGGTGCAGGGGTGGTGTTTCAGGGTTTAGGGCAGTGCAGTGGTGTTCGGGCAGTGTAGGGGGCGGTGCAGGGGTGGTGTTTCAGGGTTTAGGGCAGTGCAGTGGTGTTCAGGCAGTGTAGGGGTCGTGCAGGGGGTGGTGTTTTAGGGTTTGGGGCAGTGCAGTGGTGTTCGGGCAGTGTAGGGGGTCATGCTGGGGCTGGTGTTTCAGGGTTTAGGGCAGTACAGTGGTGTTCGGGCAGTGTAGGGGGTCTTGCTGGGGCTGGTGTTTCAGGGTTTAGGGCAGTGCAGTGGTGTTCGGGCAGTGTAAGGGGTCTTGCTGGGGGTGGTGTTTCAGGGTTTAGGGCAGTGGTGTTCAGGCAGTGTAGGGGGTCTTGCTGGGGGTGATGTTTCAGGGTTTAGGGCAGTGCAGTGGTGTTCGGGCAGTGTAGGGGGTCGTGCTGGGGGTGGTGTTTCAGGGTTTAGGGCAGTGCAGTGGTGTTCGGGCAGTGTAGGGGTCGTGCTGGGGGTGGTGTTTCAGGGTTTAGGGCAGTGCAGTGGTGTTCCGGCAGTGTAGGGTGTCATGCTGAGGGGTGGTGTTTCAGGGTTTAGGGCAGTGCAGTGGTGTTTGGGCAGTGTAGGGGGTCGTGCAGGGGTGGTGTTTCAGGGTTTAGGGCAGTGCAGTGGTGTTTGGGCAGTGTAGGGGGTCGTGCAGGGGTGGTGTTTCAGGGTTTAGGGCAGTGCAGTGGTGTTCGGCCAGTGTAGGTGGTCTTGCTGGGGGTGGTGTTTCAGGGTTTAGTGTAGTGGTGTTCGGGCAGTGTAGGGGGTCTTGCTGGGGGTGGTGTTTCGGGGTTTAGGGCAGTGCAGTGATGTACGGGCAGTGTACGGGGTCTTGCTGGGGCTGGTGTTTCAGGGTTTAGGGCAGTGCAGTGGTTTTCGGGCAGTGTAGGCGGTCGTGCTGGGGCTGGTGTTTCAGGGTTTAGGGCAGTGCAGTGGTGTTAGGGCAGTGTAGGGGGTCGTGCTGGGGGTTGTGTTTCAGGGTTTAGGGCAGTGCAGTGGTGTTCGGGCAGTGTAGGGGGTCGTGCAGGGGGTGGTGTTTCAGGGTTTAGGGCAGTGCAGTGGTGTTCGGGCAGTGTAGGGGTCGTGCAGGGGGTCGTGTTTCAGGGTTTAGGGCAGTGGTGTTCGGGCAGTAAAGGGGGTCGTGCTGGGGGTGGTGTTTCAGGGTTTGGGCAGTGCAGTGCTGTTCGAGCAGTAAGGGGGTCGTGCTGGGGGTGGTGTTTCAGGGTTTAGGGCAGTGCAGTGGTGTTCGGGCAGTGTAGGGGCGGTGCAGGGGGTGGTGTTTCAGGGTTTAGGGCAGTGCAGTTGTGTTCGGGCAGTGTAGGGGGTGGTGCAGGGGGTGGTGTTTCAGGGTTTAGGGCAGTGCAGTGGTGTTCAGGCAGTGTAGGGGGTCGTGCAGGGGGTGGTGTTTTAGGGTTTGGGGCAGTGCAGTGGTGTTCGGGCAGTGTAGGGGTCATGCTGGGGCTGGTGTTTCAGGGTTTAGGGCAGTACAGTGGTGTTCGGGCAGTGTAGGGGGTCTTGCTGGGGCTGGTGTTTCAGGGTTTAGGGCAGTGCAGTGGTGTTCGGGCAGTGTAAGGGGTCTTGCTGGGGGTGGTGTTTCAGGGTTTAGGGCAGTGGTGTTCAGGCAGTGTAGGGGGTCTTGCTGGGGGTGATGTTTCAGGGTTTAGGGCAGTGCAGTGGTGTTCGGGCAGTGTAGGGGTCGTGCTGGGGGTGGTGTTTCAGGGTTTAGGGCAGTGCAGTGGTGTTCGGGCAGTGTAGGGGGTCGTGCTGGGGGTGGTGTTTCAGGGTTTAGGGCAGTGCAGTGGTGTTCCGGCAGTGTAGGGTGTCATGCTGAGGGGTGGTGTTTCAGGGTTTAGGGCAGTGCAGTGGTGTTTGGGCAGTGTAGGGGGTCGTGCAGGGGGTGGTGTTTCAGAGTTTAGGGCAGCGCAGTGGTGTTTGGGCAGTGTAGGGGGTCGTGCAGGGGGTGGTGTTTCAGGGTTTAGGGCAGTGCAGTGGTGTTCGGCCAGTGTAGGTGGTCTTGCTGGGGGTGGTGTTTCAGGGTTTAGTGCAGTGGTGTTCGGGCAGTGTAGGGGGTCTTGCTGGGGGTGGTGTTTCGGGGTTTAGGGCAGTGCAGTGATGTACGGGCAGTGTAGGGGGTCTTGCTGGGGCTGGTGTTTCAGGGTTTAGGGCAGTGCAGTGGTTTTCGGGCAGTGTAGGCGGTCGTGCTGGGGCTGGTGTTTCAGGGTTTAGGGCAGTGCAGTGGTGTTCGGGCAGTGTACGGGGTTGTGCTGGGGCTGGTGTTTCAAGGTTTAGGGCAGTGCAGTGGTGTTCGGGCAGTGTAGGGGGTCGTGCTGGGGGTGGTTTTTCAGGGTTTAGGGCAGTGCAGTGGTGTTTGGACAGTGTAGGGGGTCTTGCTGGGGGTGGTGTTTCGGGGTTTAGGGCAGTGCAGTGGTGTACGGGCAGTGTAGGGGGTCTTGCTGGGGCTGGTGTTTCAGGGTTTAGGGCAGTGCAGTGGTGTTCGGGCAGTGTAGGGGGTCGTGCTGGGGGTGGTGTTTTAGGGTTTAGGGCAGTGCAGTGGTGTTAGGGCAGTGTAGGGGTCATGCTGGGGGTGGTGTTTCAGGGTTTAGGGCAGTGCAGTGGTGTTCGGGCAGTGTAGGGGTCGTGCAGGGGGTGGTGTTTCAGGGTTTAGGGCAGTGCAGTGGTGTTCGGGCAGTGTAGGGGTCGTGCAGGGGTCGTGTTTCAGGGTTTAGGGCAGTGGTGTTCGGGCAGTAAAGGGGGTCGTGCTGGGGGTGGTGTTTCAGGGTTTGGGGCAGTGCAGTGCTGTTCGAGCAGTAAAGGTGGTCGTGCTGGGGGTGGTGTTTCAGGGTTTAGGGCAGTGCAGTGGTGTTCGGGCAGTGTAGGGGGCGGTGCAGGGGTGGTGTTTCAGGGTTTAGGGCAGTGCAGTGGTGTTCGGGCAGTGTAGGGGCGGTGCAGGGGGTGGTGTTTCAGGGTTTAGGGCAGTGCAGTGGTGTTCAGGCAGTGTAGGGGGTCGTGCAGGGGGTGGTGTTTTAGGGTTTGGGGCAGTGCAGTGGTGTTCGGGCAGTGTAGGGGGTCATGCTGGGGCTGGTGTTTCAGGGTTTAGGGCAGTACAGTGGTGTTCGGGCAGTGTAGGGGGTCTTGCTGGGGCTGGTGTTTCAGGGTTTAGGGCAGTGCAGTGGTGTTCGGGCTGTGTAAGGGGTCTTGCTGGGGGTGGTGTTTCAGGGTTTAGGGCAGTGGTGTTCAGGCAGTGTAGGGGTCTTGCTGGGGGTGATGTTTCAGGGTTTAGGGCAGTGCAGTGGTGTTTGGGCAGTGTAGGGGGTCGTGCTGGGGGTGGTGTTTCAGGGTTTAGGGCAGTGCAGTGGTGTTCGGGCAGTGTAGGGGGTCGTGCTGGGGATGGTGTTTCAGGGTTTAGGGCAGTGCAGTGGTGTTCCGGCAGTGTAGGGTGTCATGCTGAGGGGTGGTGTTTCAGGGTTTAGGGCAGTGCAGTGGTGTTTGGGCAGTGTAGGGGGTCGTGCAGGGGGTGGTGTTTCAGGGTTTAGGGCAGTGCAGTGGTGTTTGGGCAGTGTAGGGGGTCGTGCAGGGGGTGGTGTTTCAGGGTTTAGGGCAGTGCAGTGGTGTTCGGCCAGTGTAGGTGGTCTTGCTGGGGGTGGTGTTTCAGGGTTTAGTGCAGTGGTGTTCGGGCAGTGTAGGGGTCTTGCTGGGGGTGGTGTTTCGGGGTTTAGGGCAGTGCAGTGATGTACGGGCAGTGTAGGGGGTCTTGCTGGGGCTGGTGTTTCAGGGTTTAGGGCAGTGCAGTGGTTTTCAGGCAGTGTAGGCGGTTGTGCTGGGGCTGGTGTTTCAGGGTTTACGGCAGTGCAGTGGTGTTCGGGCAGTGTACGGGGTGTGCTGGGGCTGGTGTTTCAAGGTTTAGGGCAGTGCAGTGGTGTTCGGGCAGTGGAGGGGGTCGTGCTGGGGGTGGTGTTTCAGGGTTTAGGGCAGTGCAGTGGTGTTTGGACAGTGTAGGGGGTCTTGCTGGGGGTGGTGTTTCGGGGTTTAGGGCAGTGCAGTGGTGTACGGGCAGTGTAGGGGGTCTTGCTGGGGCTGGTGTTTCAGGGTTTAGGGCAGTGCAGTGGTGTTCGGGCAGTGTAGGGGGTCGTGCTGGGGCTGGTGTTTCAGGGTTTTGGGTAGAGCAGTGGTGTGCGGGCAGTGTAGGGGGTCGTGCTGAGGGTGGTGTTTCAGGGTTTAGGGCAGTACAGTGGTGTTCGGGCAGTGTAGGGGGTCTTGCTGGGGGTGGTGTTTCAGGGTTAAGGGCAGTGGTGTTCGGGCAGTGTAGCGGGTCTTGCTGGGGGTGATGTTTCAGGGTTTAGTGCAGTGCAGTGGTGTTCGGGCAGTGTAGGGGATCTTGCTGGGGGTAGTGTTTCAGGGTTTAGGGCAGTGCAGTGGTGTTTGTGCAGTGTAGGGGGTCTTGCTGGGGGTAGTGTTTCAGGGTTTAGGGCAGTGCAGTGGTGTTCGGGCAGTGTAGGGGGTCGTGCTGGGGCTGGTGTTTCAGGGTTTTGGGCAGAGCAGTGGTGTTCGGGCAGTGTAGGGGGTCGTGCTGGGGGTGGTGTTTCAGGGTTTAGGGCAGTGCAGTGGTGTTCGGGCAGTGTAGGGGGTCTTGCTGGGGGTGGTGTTTCAGGGTTTAGGGCAGTGGTGTTCGGGCAGTGTAGGGGGTCTTGCTGGGGGTGATGTTTCAGGGTTTAGGGCAGTGCAGTGGTGTTCGGGCAGTGTAGGGGATCTTGCTGGGGATAGTGTTTCAGGGTTTAGGGCAGTGCAGTGGTGTTCGTGCAGTGTAGGGGGTCTTGCTGGGGGTAGTGTTTCAGGGTTTAGGGCAGTGCAGTGGTGTTCGTGCAGTGTAGGGGGTCGTGCTGGGGGTGGTGTTTCAGGGTTTAGGGCAGTGCAGTAGTGTTCGGGCAGTGTAGGGGGTCGTGCAGGGGTGGTGTTTCAGGGTTTAGGGCAGTGCAGTGGTGTTCGGGCAGTGTAGGGGGTCGTGCTGGAGATGGTGTTTCAGGGTTTAGGGCAGTGCAGTGGTGTTCGGGCAGTGTAGGGGGTCGTGCTGGGGCTGGTGTTTCAGGGTTTAGGGCAGTGCAGTGGTGTTCGGGCAGTGTAGGGGGTCGTGCTGGGGCTGGTGTTTCAGGGTTTTGGGCTGAGCAGTGGTGTTCGGGCAGTGTAGGGGGTCGTACTGGGGGTGGTGTTTCAGGGTTTAGGGCAGTGCAGTGGTGTTCGGGCAGTGTAGGGGGTCTTGCTGGGGGTGGTGTTTCAGGGTTTAGGGCAGTGGTATTCGGGCAGTGTAGGGGGTCTTGCTGGGGGTGATGTTTCAGGGTTTAGGGCAGTGCAGTGGTGTTCGGGCAGTGTAGGGGGTCTTGCTGGGGGTAGTGTTTCACGGTTTAGGGCAGTGCAGTGGTGTTCGTGCAGTGTAGGGGGTCGTGCTGGGGTGGTGTTTCAGGGTTTAGGGCAGTGGTGTTCGGGCAGTGTAGGGGGTCTTGCTGGGGGTAGTGTTTCAGGGTTTAGTGCAGTGCAGTGGTGTTCGTGCAGTGTAGGGGGTCGTGCTGGGGATGGTGTTTCAGGGTTTAGGGCAGTGCAGTAGTGTTCGGGCAGTGTAGGGGGTCGTGCAGGGGGTGGTGTTTCAGGGTTTAGGGCAGTGCAGTGGTGTTCGGGCAGTGTAGGGGGTCGTGCTGTGGCTGGTGTTTCAGGGTTTTGGGTAGAGCAGTGGTGTGCGGGCAGTGTAGGGGGTCGTGCTGAGGGTGGTGTTTCAGGGTTTAGGGCAGTGCAGTGGTGTTCGGGCAGTGTAGGGGGTCTTGCTGGGGGTGGTGTTTCAGGGTTTAGGGCAGTGGTGTTCGGGCAGTGTAGCGGGTCTTGCTGGGGGTGATGTTTCAGGGTTTAGTGCAGTGCAGTGGTGTTCGGGCAGTGTAGGGGATCTTGCTGGGGGTAGTGTTTCAGGGTTTAGGGCAGTGCAGTGGTGTTTGTGCAGTGTAGGGGTCTTGCTGGGGGTAGTGTTTCAGGGTTTAGGGCAGTGCAGTGGTGTTCTAGCAGTGTAGGGGGTTGTGCTGGGGCTGGTGTTTCAGGGTTTTGGGCAGAGCAGTGGTGTTCGGGCAGTGTAGGGGGTCGTGCTGGGGGTGGTGTTTCAGGGTTTAGGGCAGTGCAGTGGTGTTCGGGCAGTGTAGGGGGTCTTGCTGGGGGTGGTGTTTCAGGGTTTAGGGCAGTGGTGTTCGGGCAGTGTAGGGGTCTTGCTGGGGGTGATGTTTCAGGGTTTAGGGCAGTGCAGTGGTGTTCGGGCAGTGTAGGGGATCTTGCTGGGGATAGTGTTTCAGGGTTTAGGGCAGTGCAGTGGTGTTCGGGCAGTGTAGGGGGTCTTGCTGGGGGTAGTGTTTCAGGGTTTAGGGCAGTGCAGTGGTGTTCGTGCAGTGTAGGGGGTCGTGCTGGGGGTGGTGTTTCAGGGTTTAGGGCAGTGCAGTAGTGTTCGGGCAGTGTAGGGGGTCGTGCAGGGGGTGGTGTTTCAGGGTTTAGGGCAGTGCAGTGGTGTTCGGGCAGTGTAGGGGGTCGTGCTGGAGATGGTGTTTCAGGGTTTAGGGCAGTGCAGTGGTGTTCGGGCAGTGTAGGGGGTCGTGCTGGGGGTGGTGTTTCAGGGTTTAGGGCAGTGCAGTGGTGTTCGGGCAGTGTAGGGGGTCTTGCTGGGGGTGGTGTTTCAGGGTTTAGGGCAGTGGTGTTCGGGCAGTGTAGGGGGTCTTGCTGGGGGTGATGTTTCAGGGTTTAGGGCAGTGCAGTGGTGTTCGGGCAGTGTAGGGGATCTTGCTGGGGATAGTGTTTCAGGGTTTAGGGCAGTGCAGTGGTGTTCGTGCAGTGTAGGGGGTCTTGCTGGGGGTAGTGTTTCAGGGTTTAGGGCAGTGCAGTGGTGTTCGTGCAGTGTAGGGGGTCGTGCTGGGGGTGGTGTTTCAGGGTTTAGGGCAGTGCAGTAGTGTTCGGGCAGTGTAGGGGGTCGTGCAGGGGGTGGTGTTTCAGGGTTTAGGGCAGTGCAGTGGTGTTCGGGCAGTGTAGGGGGTCGTGCTGGGGCTGGTGTTTCAGGGTTTAGGGCAGTGCAGTGGTGTTCGGGCAGTGTAGGGGGTCGTGCTGGGGCTGGTGTGTCAGGGTTTAGGGCAGTGCAGTGGTGTTCGGGCAGTGTAGGGGGTCGTGCTGAGGCTGGTGTTTCACGGTTTAGGGCAGTGCAGTGGTGTTCGGGCAGTGTAGGCGGTCGTGCTGGGGCTGGTGTTTCAGAGTTTAGGGCAGTGCAGTGGTGTTCGGGCAGTGTAGGGGGTCGTGCTGGGGGTGGTGTTTCAGGGTTTAGGGCAGTGCAGTGGTGCTCGGGCAGTGTAGTGGGTCGTGCTGGGGGTGGTATTTCAGGGTTTAGGGTAGTGCAGTGGTGTTCGGGCAGTGTAGGGGACGTGCTGGGGCTGGTGTTTCAAGGTTTAGGGCAGTGCAGTGGTGTTCGGGCAGTGTAGGGGGTCGTGCTGGGGCTGGTGTTTCAGGGTTTGGGGCAGTGCAGTGGTGTGCCGGCAGTGTCGGGGGTCGTGCAGGGGGTGGTGTTTTAGGGTTTGGGGCAGTGCAGTGGTGTTCGGGCAGTGTAGGGGGTCATGCTGGGGCTGGTGTTTCAGGGTTTAGGGCAGTACAGTGGTGTTCGGGCAGTGTAGGGGGTCGTGCTGGGGCTGGTGTTTCAGGGTTTAGGGCAGTGCAGTAGTGTTCGGGCAGTGTAGAGGTCGTGCTGGGGCTGGTGTTTCATGGATTAGGGCAGTGCAGTGGTGTTCGGGCAGTGTAGTTGGTCGTGCTGGGGCTGGTGTTTCAGGGTTTATGGCAGTGCAGTGGTGTTCGGGCAGTGTAGGGGGTCATGCTGGGGCTGGTGTTTCAGGGTTTAGGGCAGTGCAGTGGTGTTCGGGCAGTGTAGGGGTCTTGCTGGGGCTGGTGTTTCAGGGTTTAGGGCAGTGCAGTGGTGTTCGGGCAGTGTAAGGGGTCTTGCTGGGGGTGGTGTTTCAGGGTTTAGGGCAGTGGTGTTCAGGCAGTGTAGGGGGTCTTGCTGGGGGTGATGTTTCAGGGTTTAGGGCAGTGCAGTGGTGTTCGGGCAGTGTAGGGGGTCGTGCTGGGGGTGGTGTTTCAGGGTTTAGGGCAGTGCAGTGGTGTTCGGGCAGTGTAGGGGGTCGTGCTGGGGGTGGTGTTTCAGGGTTTAGGGCAGTGCAGTGGTGTTCCGGCAGTGTAGGGTGTCATGCTGAGGGGTGGTGTTTCAGGGTTTAGGGCAGTGGAGTGGTGTTTGGGCAGTGTAGGGGGTCGTGCAGGGGTGGTGTTTCAGGGTTTAGGGCAGTGCAGTGGTGTTTGGGCAGTGTAGGGGGTCGTGCAGGGGGTGGTGTTTCAGGGTTTAGGGCAGTGCAGTGGTATTCGGCCAGTGTAGGTGGTCTTGCTGGGGAGTGGTGTTTCAGGGTTTAGTGCAGTGGTGTTCGGGCAGTGTAGGGGGTCGTGCTGGGGGTGGTGTTTCAGGGTTTAGGGCAGTGCAGTGGTGTTTGGACAGTGTAGGGGGTCTTGCTGGGGGTGGTGTTTCAGGGTTTAGGGCAGTGCAGTAGTGTTCGGGCAGTGTAGGGGTCGTGCAGGGGTGGTGTTTCAGGGTTTAGGGCAGTGCAGTGGTGTTCGGGCAGTGTAGGGGGTCATGCTGGGGGTGGTGTTTCAGGGTTTAGGGCAGTGCAGTGGTGTGCGGGCAGTGTAGGGGGTCGTGCTGAGGGTGGTGTTTCAGGGTTTAGGGCAGTGCAGTGGTGTTCGGGCAGTGTAGGGGGTCGTGCTGGGGGTGGTGTTTCAGGGTTTAGGGCAGTGCAGTGGTGTTCGGGCAGTGTAGGGGGTCGTGCTGGGGCTGGTGTGTCAGGGTTTAGGGCAGTGCAGTGGTGTTCGGGCAGTGTAGGGGGTCGTGCTGAGGCTGGTGTTTCACGGTTTAGGGCAGTGCAGTGGTGTTCGGGCAGTGTAGGCGGTCGTGCTGGGGCTGGTGTTTCAGAGTTTAGGGCAGTGCAGTGGTGTTCGGGCAGTGTAGGGGTCGTGCTGGGGCTGGTGTTTCAGGGTTTAGGGCAGTGCAGTGGTGCTCGGGCAGTGTAGTGGGTTGTGCTGGGGGTGGTATTTCAGGGTTTAGGGTAGTGCAGTGGTGTTCGGGCAGTGTAGGGGGTCGTGCTGGGGCTGGTGTTTCAAGGTTTAGGGCAGTGCAGTGGTGTTCGGGC
Source organism: Calotriton arnoldi (assembly GCA_963921515.1). Taxonomy (NCBI): domain Eukaryota; kingdom Metazoa; phylum Chordata; class Amphibia; order Caudata; family Salamandridae; genus Calotriton; species Calotriton arnoldi. The sequence continues at coordinate 542,808 of CAWUFW010002583.1, forward strand.
AGTGTAGGGGGTCGTGCTGGGGCTGGTGTTTCAGGGTTTTGGGCAGAGCAGTGGTGTTCGGGCAGTGTAGGGGGTCGTGCTGGGGGTGGTGTTTCAGGGTTTAGGGCAGTGGTGTTCGGGCAGTGTAGGGGGTCGTGCTGGGGGTGGTGTTTCAGGGTTTAGGGCAGTGGTGTTCGGGCAGTGTAGGGGGTCTTGCTGGGGGTGATGTTTCAGGGTTTAGGGCAGTGCAGTGGTGATTGGGCAGTGTAGGGGTCTTGCTGGGGATAGTGTTTCAGGGTTTAAGGCAGTGCAGTGGTGTTTGGGCAGTGTAGGGGTTGTGCTGGGGGTGGTGTTTCAGGGTTTAGGGCAGTGCAGTGGTGTTCGGACAGTGTAGGGGGTCGTGAAGGGGTAGTGTTTCAGGGTTTAGGGCAATGCAGTGGTGTTCGGGCAGTGTAGGGGGTCGTGCTAAGGGTGGTGTTTCAGGGTTTAGGGCAGTGCAGTGGTGTTCGGGCAGTGTAGGGGGTCATGCAGGGGCTGGTGTTTCAGGGTTTAGGGCAGTGCAGTGGTGTTTGGGCAGTGTAGGGGGTCGTGCTGGGGGTAGTGTTTTAGGGTTTAGGGTAGTGCAGTGGTGCTTGTGTAGTGTAGGGGGTCATGCTGGGGGTAGTGTTTTAGGGTTTAGGGTAGTGCAGTGGTGTTTGTGTAGTGTAGGGGGTCATGTTTTAGGATAGTGCAGTGGTGTTTGGGTAGTGTAGGGGGTCGTGCTGGGGGTAGTGTTTTAGGATTTAGGTTAGTGCAGTGGTGTTTGGGTAGTGTAGGGGGTCGTGCTGGGGGTAGTGTTTTAGGGTTTAGGGTAGTGCAGTGGTGTTTGTGTAGTGTAGGGGGTCATGCTGGGGGTAGTGTTTTAGGGTTTAGGATAGTGCAGTGGTGCTTGTGTAGTGTAGGGGGTCGTGCTGGGGGTAGTAGGGGGTCGTGCTGGGGGTAGTGTTTTAGGGTTTAGGGTAGTGCAGTGGTGTTTGTGTAGTGTAGGGGGTCATGCTGGGGGTAGTGTTTTAGGGTTTAGGATAGTGCAGTGGTGCTTGTGTAGTGTAGGGGGTCGTGCTGGGGGTAGTGTTTTAGGGTTTAGGGTAGTGCAGTGGTGTTTTTGTAGTGTAGGGGGTCATGTTTTAAGATGCAACGCTCCAATACCTGACCAGTCTGCACTACATAAAACTGCAAAAAAACTAAAAATAAAAAGTGTTTTGCACACTTTTGTCATTGGGCTATATGTGGGCTACATCTGGGTAATATTTGTGCTACATTTGGGCTCTTTTTTCACTGGTGGCCATCTTGGAAGACTTCTTTGTTATGAAGTTTCCTAATTTCCTCATTTACTGCAGTCTCCTCAGTAGGAAATGCTTTCAGTTTTTACTTTGATTCCATCAAGAAGGCATTCAGATGTGTCTCACATTTGCCATAAATTCAGAATGTTAGCACTCTAGTTGCTCATTAGATCACTGTAGTAAAGCTACTGCTCACCAGGGAGTTAACTGGAAGTCTGCTGCTGGTATTGAAAGTGATTGTTTCAGTCTGCATGTCAGAATTTTCTAATGAAATAGAAGAGAATTTGAGATCTCACTTAAAACATGCCCTAATTTTTCTTTCTGCAGCACTAACCATAATTTCTATTTCAAAAAGAACCCCCTCATTTTGTTCATAATGTTTTAAGTGTTACCGGTTTATTCCACTCAAGATGGCTTCAGGTGTGCCATACTTTTGTCATAAGTAAGGCTGTTAGCGCTCTAGTTGTTCTTTAGAACACTCTGGGAAGCTGCAGTAGAACACAAAGGCATCAACTGGCAGGCTGCTCTTGTTGAAATATAACAGGAAGATATTTGAGATCACACTTGAAACATGTCCTAATTTTTCTTTCTACAGCACTAACCATAATTTCTATGACAAAATGAACCCCATCATTTTGTTCCTTTTTAAATGAAATGTTTTAAGTGTTACCAGTTTATTCCAATCAAGATGGCTTCAGGTGTGCCATACTTTTGTCATAAGTAAGGCTGTTAGCACTCTAGTTGTTCTTTAGAACACTCTGGGAAGCTGCAGTAGAACACAAAGGAATCAACTGACAGTCTCTGCCCTTGTTGGATGTATGTTATGTTATGTTATGTTATGTTATGTTATTAATATTTCTAAAGCGCAAACTGTTACCCGAGGGTGTCCTGGCGCTGAAACCTAATGTCCTACAGAGGCCTAAACACTAGATTGGAAAAAGGAAGAGATTAGACAGTAAACAGCCACGTCTTCAGGGCCCTCCTGAAGTCCAGATGGTTTGTCTTGCACCTGAGATGCATCGGGAGTTCATTCCATGCTTTATCTGCTCCGACCACAAAGCTTCTGCCGCCCCAGTTGGACTTCTTTACAACGGGCACTGATATCCGCTTTGCTTCTGAAGAGCTCAGAGGTCTTCTAGGTACATACCACTGAAACTGCCATCTTAGGTGGAGGGGACCACTTCCTAGAAGGGATTTGTGGACCACACAAAGAGCTTTAAACAGAACACGTTTTTTAACGGGCAGCCAGTGGAGTTTTTTAATCTCAGCCGAGATTGAAGCAAATTTGGATATACCGGTGAGCAGTCTGGCCGCTGCGTTCTGCAGTAATTGCAATTTTTTCATAAGGCCATCCTGAATATTGAAATAAAGACTATTACAATAATCCAGTTTGGACATAATTAAGGCGGTGATGACCGTTTGTTGGCTTTCTTTAGGTAGAAAAGGCAAAATTTTCTTACAGGATTTGAGAGTGTACGAGGTAGCCGAGACCACTGCATTCACTTGGTCCTTAAAATTGAGTTTGTTGTCAATGTATACTCCTAAATTTTTCACCTTCCTAATAGGAGTCGGGAGAGGACCCAGCGTGTCCGGCCACCATGCCGGGGTCCAAAAGTTTGGATCATTGCCGAACAAAACCACCTCTGTTTTGTTGGAGTTCAGTTTCAGGCAGTTTTGGGCCATCCAGTTCACCACAGCTGTCATACAATCATGGAAACGGAACGCCGTTTCCTGTACCCCATCCGGTAGTAGTGACACCACAATTTGGGTGTCATCTGCATATGAGGTCAAATCAAAACCGAAGGATTCAACCAGGGGAGCCAGCTGTGATACATAAATGTTAAAAAGTGTCGGACTAATGGAAGACCCCTGCGGGACACCACAGGGCAACGAAAAAGGTTTTGCAGTGAAATCTCCAAGGGAAACAGTCTGCACTCTATTAGATAGGAAGCATTTGATTAACTTTCAGGCAGTAACCGGTCCATCAATAAAACATGATGGACCGTATCAAAAGCCGCGGAGAGGTCCAGCATAATCATTACAGCTTTCCCTCCGTGGTCAAGAATAGTCCTAATTTCTTCAGTGGACTTAAGAAGCGCCGACTCCGTGCTATGGCCCCCTCGAAAGCCATACTGGGTGGGATCTAACGCTTGGGCTTCTTCCAAAAATAGACTGAGTTGTGTGTTCATAATTTTTTCCGTAATTTTTTCAGGGAGTGGGAGTCTGGAAATAGGTCTAAAATTATTAGAGTCATTAGGATCCAGACTTGGTTTTTTCAACAGGGGCAGTATGGAAGAACTTTTCCATATTTTAGGGAAATATCCTTTGGCAAACATAGCATTAATGATGGATGTCAGCGTTAGTGAGATTGGCTCAGGTGCTAGTTTTACTATGGAGAGTGGGCATGGATCCGATGGTGAGCCCGATTTTGTTGTCATAAGAAGCTTAAAAGTGTCTGTGACTGTAACAGGAGCAAAATTCTCAAGCTGTGGCAAGGAGCTTTGTAACGGCTCAGAATCAACTATGTCGATCCGGGGTGTCTTCGTGGTTGAGCCAGTAAGAGTTGAAAAGATCACCTCAACCTTTTCCAAGAAAAAAGTTGCTATCTTGTCACACAATTCTTGGCTAGCTGTAATAGGTGGGGGGGTTGGGTGCGCTAAGGTGGTGACCGTTTGAAAAAGTTCCCTAGTAGAATTTTTTTCCGAGTTAATTTTATTTATGAAAAACTCTTGTTTTGTTTGTTGAAGCAGCTGCTTATACTGAGTTAGGCATAGTTTATATACGTTTTTGTCTGTCTCATTGTACTTCGTCCTCCAAGTTCTTTCACTATGCTTGCAGGCTAGTTTTTTTTCTCTAAGCTCTTGAGTGTACCAAGGTGCTGAGGGTCGTGCCCTATTGGGACGGAGGAATTTTTAGGAGCTAACTTGTTGCCTGCTGCTTCCAGCCAGTTAGAATAGGCAGAAGTGGCTCCATCTAGATCACAGGGTAAGGCAAACGCAGTAGAGGTTAACAGTTCCTGTAATTCCTCAGCGTTTACCTTATTCCATGCTCTGCTGATCAAATGTTTATTTGTTGATTTTTTTATACAACGGTCAGGCTGAAGCACTTCAAACAATACTTCCTTGTGGTCTGACCAAACCACTGGGAGCAGGTCAGTGAAAGCCAGCTGCGTGTTGTTAGAGAAAATGCCATCCAATGTATGACCTGCCTTGTGTGTAGCACCACAGACCAATTGCTTTAGGTCCACACTATTCATTAGATCAAGCAGGCTAGAAGTATCTGGATCCGTGTGAACTTCCAAATGGAAGTTGAAGTCCCCTAATATCGTGTATGCGCAAGCACTTAACTCATTCTCCAGCATATCACCAACTTGGGTTATAAACCGATTTCTGGGGCCAGGTGGCCTATAAATGAGAGTGCCTTTAAAGGTGTGGTGGTGAGAAAGATAAAAACCAAAATCCAGCGCTTCGCATTCCGTGTTAGATGCGCAGTTAAAAAATGCGTTTAGTGAATTTCGGTATATCACTGCTAGACCACCTCCTTTCTTAAGAGGCCTATTTAAGGTATGGCAGAGGTAACCCGGTGGTGTGGCTTTGACCAAGTCTGGACCTGATGCATCATACGTCCATGACTCAGTGATAAAGGCAATGCTAATTTCCTCTTCCTCAATTAGAGAGGCACAGTCTATACTATGTCTCACTAAGGATCTTGCATTAAGAAGAACACACTTACAAGCTTTTTTACCTGTGTGTTTTTTCTGGGCTCTATGCCTGTTATCTGTATCTTTAGACTGCAGGATCAAAATATCCGGTAGTCTAATGTTACAGCCTGGGCAGATTGTGTCACAATATGGAAGCTCGCTGCCGGGTTGAATACCTATACAATTAGGGTGACTCTTAATGTTATTAAGGCTATGCAGGAGGCTACTAGAGTAGGATTGAAGCCTGGAGTGCCCTGCATTCAGAAGGGCAGGGGGGCTAGCGCTATGTGCGGGTCGTGCGCGGACGGGCGCAGATGGGCTTGCCTTAGGCATGCCTTTGGCGCGCCAGCCTCTCCTTAAGTATTGAGGTGGGAGAACGACTAGCCCGCTAACCCTGCCTCCTCCCAAAATGGCGGTCTCACACTGCCTATGTGGACCCCGGGAGTGCGGCAATAGAACAACTGTGCAAAATACGCAAATTCAATTTTAAAACAACAGCATGAGCCTAAAACATAGGTATCAGTTCCAAATGCATAAAACAGAGCGGATAGATTACCCCCCGTTGGTCTCTCCCGGCTCAAGCCTCAGGAGGACATAGGTCATGCGCTCGCGCCAGCCTCTCCTTAAGTATCGAGGTGGGAGAACGACTAGCCCGCTAACCCTGCCTCCTCCCAAAATGGCGGTCTCACACTGCCTATGTGGATCCCGGGAGTGCAGCAATAGAACAACTGTGCAAAATACGCAAATTCAATTTTAAAACAACAGCGTGAGCCTAAAACATAGGTATCAGTTCCAAATGCATAAAACAGAGCGGATAGATTACCCCCCGTTGGTCTCTCCCGGCTCAAGCCTCAGGAGGACATAGGTGTACATGTACATGTTTTACTGAGAATGTCAGACTTCATTCTCACATGACTGAGAAAGATAATGTGAATTTACAGAAACTATGCTCTCATTTTAGCTTCTGGAGCACCTTCCAAAACTCTATGGGACAAGCATGTGAAAATAGTTTTCTCTCAAACATGATTCATGATATCCCAGCAGAAGGTTTTTCACAGGGTAAAATCACCTTAGAACACACCACAATTCCTGAAATTAGTATGGTACCATCAACAAATGAATTCTAATGTAACTAAAGTCTGTTATCACCCTTTATAGTTCTCCTTTTGGTAAACCTTAAAATCTTTGATTCACTACAATGCATTTCAATGGGGTACTATCATGTATATTGGTCCCAAGATGGCTGCCAGCAATTCCAGGATGAAGTGCTGACAGCCAATCAGATCTCACGATGACATGTGTGGTTAGGCTCCGCCCAGATATATATGTGATTTTACTTTTGATTTTCTCAGGAACTACTGAACAGATTTACACCATTTAAGCAAAAGGCATGACACTGAACCAAGGGCTACCTCTTTGCCAAATTTGGTATAATTCCGTTCAGCAGTTCGGGCTGTAGCTGCGACTAAAGGTTCCTATGGAAAAATGAATGGGGAAAACACGTTTTGGGACCCCCCTTTTTTCTCGGCCCCCGCTTGACAAATCACCCCGAGACTTTCAGGATAGGAGCAGACCGGGGCGCCCCAACAAGTTGGAAACTTTCGCAAAGATTCGTCAACCGGCGCCAACATTATTTCAAATAGAATGTTGCGGATTTCCTATGGAAAATAGGTCCTAACTATAACTATCTACTGGCGACCGCCAGTAGATATATATATATATATATATATATATATATATATATATATATATATATATATATATATATATATATATATATATATATATATATATCCAAAAGAACTCCTCCAAGCTGAAGAAGCAAAGGCCACACAAAGGAACAGGATGGAAGCTCTTTAATAGACTGCACAGGCATAATGCATTTCGGCCTTAGCGGCCTTCGTCAGATGTTGCTCCTCCCAGAATTCTCTGCCACTCCCGTTTAAATATGTCCAGCACTTTTCCTAATGGTGGAAATGTTGCTCCACCCCCGACCATGTGATCGTGCATCAACTGGCTGCTCATCAGAACTACCAGTCCCAGAATTCTTCATTCCTGGTAAGTGCTACGTAGGGATTTAATTGTTGAGTCCATGTGGATTGGGCAACGTGCAGGGTAAACGACAGTGTGGCCAAATAACTAAGTCCCGGTCGGTGCAATGTCTCAGAGCTCCCTCGAGTCCCCTCAATGCTCCAGCCCCCAAATTCGAGCGTCCGCCGGGCAGGGGTAGGGAAAACAATGCACCCGACCCTTCGTGAAGTCACAATCTGCATCGCAGCCGCCCTTGCTTGGCTTGACTTGTGGGGCGGGCCTGGGCCATACCAATACCCTGGCAAAAAACAAAGCTGCTCACACAGCGAACCAGTGATGCCCAGGCCTACTTGCGAAGCGGGGCCTCTGTTGACGTGTCTCTGGTTGACACGTGAAGTATCCAAAAGAACTCCTCCAAGCTGAAGAAGCAAAGGCCACACAAAGGAACAGGATGGAAGCTCTTTAATAAACTGCACGGGCATAATGCATTTCGGCCTTAGCGGCCTTCGTCAGATGCCGCTACTCCCAGAATTCTCTGCCACTCCCGTTTAAATATGTCTAGCACTTTTCCTAATGGTGGAAATGTTGCTCCACCCAAAACCATGTGATCGTGCATCAACTGGCTGCTCATCAGAACTACCAGTCCCAGAATTCTTCATTCCTGGTAAGTGCTACGTGGGGATTTAATTGTTATATATATATATATCCAAACGAAATCCCAAAGTATTTCCAGCCGCAGCGACGCAACACCAGGGCACAGACTCCAAAAGCAAGGATGCAGGTAAGTTTTGTTTATTCAAACATCATGGTCCAAATGACGAGTTTCGGCCGCCAGACACACGGCCTTGATCACATGATCACATATATATATATGCTACCCCAGGGAGGTTGCGCGCTCAATGGTGGAGCCAGCCTGTGATAAAATGCTGCCACGAATCAATAAAATGCGCACTCAGGTGAGAAATCCAAATGCAGAAATTGATCTATTGCTTTTTATCACTGGGGTCGCAGCATATATATATATATTACCTACCGGCGGTAGTTATAGTTAGGACCTTGTTTCTATTCAAAAAGTGTTTTTTCTTTTGCCAATATCTTTGGCACCGTTTGACAAATCTTTGCGAAATTTTCAAAACTAATGGTTCACTCAGGTCAGCTCCTGTCTTGAAAGTTTCTGGGTGATTCGTCAAGCAGGGGCCAAGAAAAAAGGGGGGTCCCAAAACACGTTTTCTCCATATTAATTTCCATAGGAACTTTAGACACGGCTACTGCCCGAACTGCTGAACGGATCTACAGCAAATTTGGCAAAAATGTAGCTCTTGGTTCAAAAATGGTGTAAATCCATTCAGTAGTTCCTGAGGAATTCAAAAAATAAATATCTGAGGGCCAAGGAGGATTCGCGAATCCTCCCAAGCACAAACTTCATTCTGATTGGCTGCCAACAATCCAAACCAAAATGTGTTGGCAGCCATCTTGTAACTTGGTAGAACCGAGTCACAAGAAATCAGTAAAAAAAAGCATAAAAAACAAGAAAAGGGGGCAAGGTAGAAACACCCTGACCCCCTAGGCCTGCTCAGGGGGTCCCACAAGGACCCCCAGGGCCAAAAAAAGCATAAAAGCTTTTTTTTTTTTTAAATCGGCCGAATTCTTGCTGGGTGCGCGAATCCGGCCGAAAAAAGTAAAAAAAAAAAACGAAGCGCGGGGTCCCGCACTCCGTTTTCTATAAGCCCCCAGGTGGGCCAGGTCCTGGGGGCAATACCTAATTATGTAGCGGGGGCCTGCGGGGGCCCCCGCAGTGTCGGGGACTGCCACATTCCCGGGGCTTTTTTTAACTATGCATGGGGGACTCCTGCCCCCCCACGCTGCCCCGGGGACCTCCACCTCCCCGGAGCATTGTTATTTTAGGGCGGGGCTATAATTTATTTAGGTCAGGGGGGCCTTGCGGGCCCCCCAAGCCCCGGAGACCACCACCTCCCCCAGTGCCACATGATTTAAATGTGGGGGGCCATGCGGCCCCCCCATAGCCCCGGGACTGCCACTTCCCCGGGGCTACTTCCAAAAACAAAGTGTGGGGGGCTCGAGCCCCCCACACTGCCCCGGGGACCACCACCTCTCCGGGGCACGGGTGACTAAAATGCGGGGGTCCGTTGCAGGCCCCCGGCCCCAGGGACCCCCACCTCTCCGGGGCACTGTTGATTAAAGTGCGGGGTCTGTTGCAGGCCCCGGGGACCACCACCTCCCCGGGGCTTTAATCAGTTGGGAGGGGGCCGCGCAGCCCCCCTCCTGGAGCCCTAGATGGTCTGGGGACCGCCACCCCAAAGGGACGGCTCCTGCAATGTCCAGGGGTGCCCACCCCTGGGACATTGCCATTTGCTATGGAAGGGCAGGAGCATGGCTCCCGCCCTGCCATAGCAAACACTGCTTTGCTTCTTGGAAGCGAGAGCAAGAAGCAAAGCAGAATTGCTTTTGGACAAGGGGAGCTGCATGTCAGCAACTCCCCTTTCCCAAAAGCAATACCGGCTCCCACAGGAGGCAGGGAGCGGGCTGGGACCGCGGGAGCATTGGGGCACCCCCATGGTCCCCAATGTGAGGGCCGGCCCGGGGGGATGGGGTCCCTGGGGATAGAAGTGACCCGGGAGGGGGACCACTCGGCCCCCTCCTTTTTGATGTTTTTTTTTTTTTTTAAAGAAGGCCGGGCCCCGGGGGATGGGGTCCCCAGGGCCATAATTGGCCTCAGGAGGGGGGCCACATGGGCCCCCACCCCAGAAAAAACAGGCTGGCCAGGTCCAGGGGGTTGGTTTCCCCGGGGCCAGAAGTGGCAAAGGGGAGGGGGGCACGCTGCCCCCCCCCTCAGGAAAATTTATTAAAAAAAAAAAAAACAAGGCCATGCCCCGGGGGATGGGGTCCCCAGGGCCAATAGTGGCCCAGGGAAGGGGGGCCACACGGCCCCCTTCCCGTTTTATTTTTTTTTAATAAAAGAAAAAAAAAATGCTCAGGCCCTGGGGGATGGGGTCCCCAGGGCCCCAAAAATACTAAAAGAAGGGCGGCCACACAGCCCCCCTTCTAAAAATATTACAAAAAAAGAAAAGCCGGCATCTCGCCGGAGGCCCCGCCCCCTCCCTGCACCACTGTGCAAATGCGCCTTCTGGAGCATTCTGAATTGGGGGATTAAGTCCCCTTCAATCCTAAGGGTCCTTAGGGACCAACTAGACCACCAGTAATTCCCATACAGTGGGATTGCTGAGAGGTGGTCGGAGGCCACGCCCCTTTTTACACCACTCTGCAAACGCGCCTCTTGGCGCACTGCTGGTGGGGCGATGAGGTCCTCTTCTGTCCTGAGGACCTCAGGACTGATGTGGACTTCATACCCCGAGCAGCAGTGTGCCAGGAGGCGCATTTGCAGAGTGGTGTAAAAAGGGGGCGTGGCCTCAGACCACTCTCAGCAATCCAGGTGTGTGGGGCTTACTGGAGGTACCTGGTGGGCTAGATGGCCCCCAGGGACCATCAGGAGGCAAGTGGACTTCATCCCCCAACCAAGAGTGCACCAGGAGGCTTGTTTGCAGAGTGGTGGACAAAGGGGCGCGGCCTGTTTCCACCTATCAGCAATCCCGCTATCTTGTGCATACTGGAGGTATCAGGTAAGCTAGTTGGCCCCTAAGGACCCCCAGTTGCGAAGTGGACTTTAATCCCCATCCAAGGGCGTGCCAGGGAGCACTTGCCTCTTTCTCCATCCCTCTTCCCCCTTTCTGCATGTCTGTTGCTTCTTTCTGCACTCCTCTTGCCTCTTTCTCCACCCCTCTTCCGCCTTTCTGCATCTCTGTTGCTTCTTTCTGCACTTATCTTGCCTCTTTCTGTACCTCTCTTGCTTCTTTCTGCACCCCTTGTGCCTCTTTCTGCACCCCTCTTCTCTTTCTGCACCCTCTTGCCTCTTTTTGCACCTCTGTTCCTTCTTTCTGCACTTCTTTTGTTACTTTCTGCACCTCTCTTGCCTCTTTCTCCATCCCTCTTCCCTCTTTCTGCACCTCTGTTGCTTCTTTCTGCACCTCTCTTGTCTCTTTCTCCACCCCTCTTCCCTCTTTCTGCACCTCTGTTGCATCTTTCTGCACCTCTCTTGCTTCTTGCTGCACCCCTCATGCCTCTTTCTGCACTTCTTTTCCCTCTTTTTGCACCCCTCTTGCCTCTTTATGCACGTCTGTTCCATCTTTCTGCACTACTCTTGCTTCTTTCTGCACCTCTCTTGCTTCTTTCTGCACCACTCATGCTTCTTTCTGCACACCTGTTTCCTCTTTCTGCACCCCTCTTGCCTCTTTCTGAACCCTTGTTCCTTCTTTCTTTCTTTTTCTTTTTCTTGCTTAGATTTCGGGAATGCCCTCTATTTAGGGGCCCCTCAATCCACCCTGTGCAAACTTCAGGTCATTCAAAACTGTGCTGCTCAAACTCTTCTTCAGATCCCCCGCCGACTCCCAATCCACCCCGGACTGAGGAGCCTCCACTGGCTCCCTGTCAGGGAAAGAATTGAATTTAAGGCCCTGTGCATTGCCCATAGGGCCTTTTGGAAAACGGGCCCTGTCATTAGCCGATCGCTGATTATCCATTACCATCCAAATAGACAGCTCAGATCAGCATCCTCTTTCCTCGCCCTAGTGCCCAAGATCAAGAGAACCAGAAGTGGTGGCCGTTCCTTTGCTTATAACTCGGCCAAACTCTGGAACTCGCTTCCCCTCCATCTGCGGGCTGAGCCCAATCTGCTTCTCTTCTGTAAGCTCTTAAAGACTCTGCTCTTCAACAAACCTGTATAGTTTTTATCTCTCTTCCTGCACCCGCTTGTCCGCAGCGCTAGGACGCCTCAGGGTAGCTACTGCGCTTAACAAATGGTCTTTTCATTTCATTTCTGCACCTCTCTTGCTTCTTTCTGCACCCCTCTCGCCACTTTATCCACACTTGTTCCCACTTTTTGCATCTTTGTTGCTTATTTCTGCACTTCTCTTGCCTCTTTTTCCACCCCTCATCCCTCTTTATGCACCTCTGTTGCTTCTTTCTGCACTTCTCTTGCTTCTTTCTGCATCTCTGTCCCTTCTTTCTACACCCCTCTTCCCTCTTTCTGCTCCCCTCTTGCCTCTTTCTGCACATCTGTTCCTTCTTTCTGCACTTCTTTTGTTTCTTTATTCAACTCTCTTGCTTCTTTCTGTATCCCTCTTGCCTCTTTCTCCACCCCTCTTCCCTCTTTCTGGATCTCTGTTACTTCTGTCTGCACTTCTCTTGCCCCTTTCTGCACCGCTCTTCCCTCTTTCTGCATCTCTGTTGCTTCTTTCTGCACTTCTCTTGCTTCCCCTGCACCCCTCATGCCTCTTTCTGCACCCCTTTTCCCTCTTTCTGCACCTTTCTTGCCTCTCTCTGCACCTCTGTTCCTTCTTTCTTCACTTCTTTTGTTTCTTTCTACAGCTCTCCTGCTTCTTTCTACACACCCTTGCCTCTTTCTCCACCCCTCTTCCCTCTTTCTGCACCCCTGTTGCCTCTTTCTGCACCCCTGTTACCTCTTTCTGCACCTATGTTCCTTCTTTCTGTACTTCTTTTGTTTCTTTCTGCACATCTCTCGCTTCTTTCTGCACCCCTTGTGCCTCTTTCTGCACCCCTCTTCCCTCTTTTTGCACCTCTGTGTCTTCCTTCTGCACTTCTTTTGTTTCTTTCTGCACCCTTCTTCCCTTTTTTGCATCCCTCTTGCCTCTTTCTGCACTTCTCTTGTCATTTTCTGCACCTCTCTTGCCTCTTTCTGCACCTCACTTGCCTCTTTCTGCACTTCTCTTGCTTCTTTCTACACCTCTGTTGCTTCTTTCAGCACTTCTCCTGCCTCTTTCTGTACTTCCCTTGCTTGTTACTGCACCTCTCTTGCATCTTTATGCTCCCTGTTGCCTCTTTCTGTACCTCACTTGCTTCTTTCTGCACCCCTCTTACCTCTTTCTGTACCCCTCTTTCCTCTTTCTGCACCTCTCTTTTTTCTTTCTGCACCCTTCTTCCCTTTTTTGCATCCCTCTTGCCTCTTTCTGCACCTCACTTGCCTCTTTCTGCACTTCTCTTGCTTCTTTCTACACCTCTGTTGCTTCTTTCAGCAATTGTTTTGCCTCTTTCTGCACTTCTCTTGCTTGTTTCTGTACCTCTCTTGTGTCTTTCTGCACCTCTGTTGCCTCTTTCTGCACCTCACTTGCTTCTTTCTGCGCCCCTCTTGCCTGTTTCTGCACCCCTCCTTCCTCATTCTGCACCTCTCTTGCCTCTTTCTGCACACACAGGGCTACTTTGAAACTGACCTCAGGCTCAGCAGTGCACACATGCAAGTGCAGAAAAGGGCTGCCGGCCTCTAAAATGCCATGCCCTATTATATGCTAGGGACTTAGAGGTAGTTTTAATCCCCCTGCCCTATTATGTACTTGGGCTTACTGGGGAGGTCATGCCAATCACAGGGGTATCCCAACCCATAGTGTACCCTAGTGTATGTAGGTGTTTTCACTGTATTCTCAGTGTCTTTCAGCAGAGCACTGGCTCCGGGCCTGGTTAGGCAGAGCCCAGGGTCAGTCAGAGTAAGTTTCCACCAGTACCAGTCAGCAAAAAGTTGGGGGGTGCCCAGGGCACAGGATGACTTTGCAACAAGGCCACTTTCTGCACCTCTGTTGGTTCTTTCTGCATATCTCTTGCTTCTTTCTGTGATTCTTTCTCTTTCTGGACTTCTGTTGCCTCTTTCTGCATTTCTCTTGCTTCTTTCTTCGCCTTTCTTCCTCTTTCTGCACATGTCCTACCTCTGTAGGCATAGTTAGAAATTAGCATTTAAAAAACCTTAGAAATTCACTGAAAAAATCACGTTTCAGGGATGTTATAGTTAGGTGGACATTTCACTCGTACAAAACCAGAGAAATTCGGCCGTTATAGTTAGTTGAGCTAACTATAACTCACGCCCCCGCAATGCACTGCTGATGACGTCACATATTACATCATTCATGACATAGTCAGTGACATCACTGATGACATCACTGATGAAATCTCAAATAACATCATTGATGACATCACTGATTACATCATCCAGTGACTATGTGTTTCTGTAAAGTTTAAATATGTTTTATATATATATATGCCAAGGTGTATTGAAGAATGAGTGGGTGTATACGTGTCTGAATGCATGATTTAGTAGGTGTGTGACTGACTGTATAAGTGAGTTTTTAAACGTGTCTTACTGAATGCATGGGTTAGTGACTGAACTGTGTGAATGTCTGCATCAGTCTGTCAGTTGGTGTGTAAGCCGCTGCATGGGTTGGTGAGTAGCTACATGAGTGTCTATATTGGTTATTGATTGGTTGTCTGAGTATCTGTATGGGTGCCTGAGTGTCTGTGTGGGTGGTTGGGGGGTCTGTGACTCTGTGCATAGATGTGTGAGTAGGTGATTCACTGGGTGTATGGGTTCAAGAGTGCATCTGTGAAGGGCTGTAAGGGTGGGTGAGTGGGTGTATGGGTATGTTGGTGAGTGAATGGGTGTCTCAGTGGTGCATGTGTGAGTAACTACATATGTGAAAGGCAGTATATGTGAGTGTTAGAGTATATAAATGACTATATGTGAGAGTGAGTGATTGTGGGAGTGGCTGTATGTATGAGTGTGTGCTTGTATCAGTGATTGTATAAGAGAGTAAGTATGTGTTAGTATCTGTATGAATAAGTGAGGTGGTGTGTATATAACTGTATAGGTGAGTAAATGGGAGTGTGATTTATTCTTTGCATGACTGACTAGGTGTGTGAGTAACTCTATGGATGACTGGCGGTGTGTGAGTGTCTGTATAGGTGTATGATTGTAAATGATAGTGCTGTATTGATGAGTGACTGCATGTATGAGTGACTGTATGGGTGAATGAGTGGATGTGTGTGTAGACCTAGGAATCAGTGAGTGGGTATGTAGTAACTGGTATTGGTGTGTCTATGGTTTAAAAAATGGTAGTCTATATTTTAGAGTGGATGTATCAATGTTTATATTAGGGTGTGAGGAGGTGCATCAGATTATCACGTGGATGATGTCATCAGTGATGTCATCAGTGATGTCATTTGATATGTCAGCAGTGATGTCACTGACCATGTCATGAATGATGTAATGTGTGACGTCATCAGCAGTGCATTGCGGGGGCGCAAGTTATAGTTAGCTCAGCTAACTATAACAGCCGAATTTCTCTGGTTTTGTACGAGTGAAATGTCCAACTAACTATAACGTCCCTGAAACCTGTGGTATTTTCAGCAAATTTCTAACTTTTTTCAAATGCTGATTTCTAACTATAACGTCCCTGAAACCTATGGTTTTTTCAGTGAATATATATATCTATCCAATCTCCATTGTGGGTTTTCCGGTCAGCGTCAGACCACAGGTAGGGATGCTCCCGCTTTGCGCCTTAATTTTGCCACTGTCTCCTTTAGGTAAAAAAGAGTAAGGGTGGGTGTAGTTAGCAGTGTACCACTAAATGGAGATCTGCGTAGTTGAACAAATACTCCGTAAACTCCACTACGCAACTCCGTTCCCTCTCATCCCAATTAATTTTAAAAAACTCACATACCCTTGATAAAACAACAAGTAACTCTATCTTTACATGCAAAAATGCATATAGTCATCTCACAAAAGTGAAAATGAAAACACAGCAAGCAGTGAGAGAGGTGATGATATTGGTGTCCTCCCTAACCTAGGGAGAGAGCCAAGCAGATGCCTTGAACACAAAGAGCACATCATGCTGAACGATTCGGTGGTGGTCCCATCCTCCTAGGACCACCCCAAGCACAGTTATTGGCAAAAATACATTCCCAAGCAAAGGCTCTGCAAAGCATTATGGGACGAGATTCTAGAGTGCAGTGAATATTATAGTATCCAATTTCAAAACATTCCTCAAGGGGCAGGCTCTCCGGGCTCAGCTGAGAGCTAATACTTTAATATTCACTGCACTCTAGAATCTCGCCCCATAATGCTTTGCTGGGCCTTTGGTTGGCATTGTATTTTTGCCCATAACTTTGCTTGGGGTGGTCCTAGGAGGATGGGACCACCACAATCGTTGAGCATGATATGCTCTTTGTGTTCAAGGCATCTGCCTGGTCCTCCCACTAGGTCTGGGGGGGCCCCAAAATCATCACCTCTCTCATTGCCTGATATTTTTCAAAGCTCACTTTTGTGAATTGGTTATGTGCTTTTTAGCATGTAAAGGTAAAGTTGTTTTATCAAAGGGTTGTGGGTGCAGTCGCTTACTCCAGAATTGTTGCATGAATTCCGTGTTATGCATATTAATAAAACAAATCTTGTGTTTTCAATGTAATGCGTATTAATAAAACAGAAATCTCACGTAACTTTAGTAAAACAACAATAACTATCTTTACATGCTAAAATACATATAGTCATCTCAGAAAAGTGATAATGAAAATATAACAAACACTACCTTTAGTTAAACAATAAATAATTCTATCTTTACATGCTAAAATGCATATAGTCATCTCGTGAAAATGAAAATATAGCAAGCAGTGAGAGAGGTGATGATTTTGGGGTCCTCCCTAACCTAGGGAGAGAACCAAGCAGATGCATTGAACACAAAGAGCACATCATGCTGAACATTCGGTGGTGGTCCCATCCTCCTAGGACCACCCCAAGCACAGTTATGGGCAAAAATACAATCCCAACCAAAGACCCTGCAAAGCATTATGGGACGATATTCTAGAGTGCAGTGAATATTATAGTATCCAATATCAAAACATTCCTCAAGGGGCAGGCTCTCGGGCTCAGCTGAGAGCTAATACCATAATATTCACTGCACACTAGAATCTCACCCCATAATGCTTTGCTTGGCCTTTGGTTGGCATTGTATTTTTGCCCATAACTTTGCTTGGGGTGGTCCTAGGAGGATGGGACCACTACCGAATCGTTCAGCATGATATGCTCTTTGTGTTAAAGGCATCTGCTTGCCCTCCCCCTAGGTTAGGTGTGACCCCAAAATCATCACCTCTCTCGTTGCTTGGTATATTTTTCAAAATTCACTTTTGTGAATTGGTTATATATTTTTTAGCATGTAAAAGTAATGTTGATTTATCAAAGGGTTGTGGGTGCAGTAGCTAACTTCGCTACGTGGTGGATTTGGAATTATTGCATGAATTCCGTGTTTTCAATGTAATGCGTAATTAACAAATCTCCGCAACCTCCGCTGGCGGTGCAGAGTTCATTGCCCAGGGTTAAAAAAGAGACCTTGCACTCCAAGGAGGGTGGGCCACCTATCTTTATTCAATGCAACACGTTTCAGCACTTTGCTGCCTTTATCAATCTGTAGCCATGTGCTGATTGTTCAATTAATGCAAATTATCCCTCCATCAACATGAAAGAAATACTCCTCGTACATCCATAGCAGACTGGCCCCTCCTAATAAACATAATATACACAATGTACCAGTCTGCACAGGGAGCATTTTAATGTTTATAGTCTTCATGCAAAATGAACAAAACTGTAAAAGTTCTTTAAAGTTGCAGCATTTAATTCTCATACTTTACCATAAAAGAGTCCTCCATTAAAACTTGTGGCTCTCCCTCCTCTCCACAGCTTCACAATGCTTTTGCAGTGCCTTGCTCCTTAATCCTTGCATTTTAACAGGTAGACTCTCTCTCAGGAGCGCCTACCTCTCAGCGATGAGTACAAGCTTCCTGCAGCAATGGCTGGTAGCTCCTGCCTCATCCCCCCTCTAACTCGTCACAATACCAGGCTCGGGGTCTGGCTGGCCGCTTCATTTCCACTCTCCATTGTGGTTTGCAGGTCAGCGTCAAGAAGTTTTTGAGATATTAAAAGAAATCCAGATTTGTATATCTAGGGATGGGGATGCTCAGCGAACCCTCCCGATCTTGTGCTGAAATTTGATTGGCTGGCAACACTTCAAGCAGGAAGTGTTGGCAGCTATCTCAGGACTCAGCTTTGGACGAGACCCAGAAAATACATTAAAAAAGAAAAGAAAAGAGGGCAGGGTAGGAATACCCTGACCCTGTAGCCTTAGTTCCAGGGTTCCCAGTGGGACCCCACTAGCGCAAAAAAGCACTTTAAAAAAAAAAGTGCCACAAACTTGTAACGCAGTCACAAATCCGTGGGGAATAAAACAAGTGCTCATTTTCAAAAAACACATGGCCAGGTCCCGGAAGCATGCACATGTATTTAAAAAATAAAGGCGAGGATGCATGGAACCCCCTTCTGAGGCTCTTATTATCCCCAGGGACCACCACCTTCCCACGGCTTTATTGAGAAAAAGGAAGGGGGCGCACAGGCCCACCTCCTGAGGTTCTTATTAGCCCCGGGGACCACCACCTCCCCAGGGCTTCATTGAAATAAAAGAAGGGGGCTAAATAACAGCTAATGGGGGGCCCTGTGGACCTCCCCAGGCCCCAGGTACCACCACCTTCCCACAGCCAAATGCAAACTAAACATTGGGAGGGGGCCCCATGGCCCTCCTTCTGGCTCACATATGGCCCCAGGGATCAACACCTCCTCGGAGATGGCTCATGAAATGTTAAGGAGGGGGGCCCCTCCTCCGGGAGCCAATTAAGGTGCTGTGGCAGCTTCTGCTATGTCCTGGAGTGCTCCCGCCAAGCCAAAGCAAACACTAAGTCCGCACACAGCAAGCCAGTGCTGTGGCACCAATACTGCTCACTGGGTGCAGTTTTTGTCTTAATCCCTGTCCGCTGTCAAGCGGGCAAGAAAACAGACAAAATGATTGCTCTCACACCCAGGGGACTACATATATAGCAGCTCCCTCTGTGTACAAGCAATTCTGGCTCCTGCAGGAGGCAGGGAGCTGGCAGGGAGTGTGGGGGGAGTCAGGCTCTCCCGTGGTCCCCAACACTGCTGGCTGGGTGCCCTGGGTGAGATCCAGGTCACCCAGCATTTCAAGGCCGGGTCCTGGGGGATGGGTTCCCTAGGGCTGAAATCTGCCCTGGGAGGGGGGCCCACACAGCCCTCCTCCCCATTCAGTTAAGGCTAGGTCCCAGGAGAAAGGGTTCCTGGGAAAGAAATCTGCCCAGGGGATGGGGGCCACATGTCCCCTCCCCCATTAAATTGGGGCCGGGCCCAGATGATTGGGCCCCTGTGGCGGAAATCAGCCCAGGAAGGGGGACCATGCAGCCCCCATTGAATTGAGGCTGGGCCCATGGAATAAAGACACACAAGGAATAATCACATTGCCAAACGCACATAAGGTCGCTGGAGACATTTCCTCATGGTGCATTATGCAACAATAGTGTAGAATAGACACTTGACATTTACACAATGAGGTAGCACTTACTAAGTAATAGTAGAAATTAAACGTCAATAGGAAGCACTTACAAATATAACATAATAGGTGCCCCAGTTGTAGCTCCACTTCTGTAAATAATAAATGGTCCTAACTCCTGGGCTTCCCAAAGAGAAAGCAAATGTGTTTTCTCGGAAATTCCACATTGGAAGATGACGTGAAATCCTTTGTGGAGGTGAATGCCTCGTTGGTCTATTAGAGCGCAATCTGTATGTGATGGGTGGGTTCTTTCTTATCCTCTCCTGGTGGGAGCAGAGTCCATGGTTCTCCCTTTAAAATTACTATGAGTATGCAAAGGTCTTGCTGTCTTCTGCCAGGATGATGGACAGCTTACCAAATGCCCCCCTTCATTTCCTACCGATTTGGTGGTGCATTCTTGATGCCGAGGAATAGAAGCACTTACTTCATATAGTTGAGAAGCAGGACCCTTATTTGGTGGAGATTTACCTCTTTTTACTTTCATCCTCTTCACTATAGCAGGTTCATGTTATCACAAATTTCTGGATAAAGACACACAAGGAACAATCGCATTGCCAAAATACACCCAAGGTCACTGGTGACATTTTCTCATGCTCCATTACACAGCTGTAGTGTAAAATACGTACTGCACATTTTCCCAAGGAGGGAGCACTTAGTAATTAACCAGTAGAAAGTACCCCACTTGGGTAGATATTTTGTGCAAAACTGTGGACTCTTTTTAGATAAAGGGGCAGGTGTGGGTCTGTTTCGGCCCAGTCACTGACACCCACTCACACACCCAGGCACTCACACAGCCACTGACAGGCCCCCTCAGACACTGATAGACCCCTTCACAGACCCACTCAGACACTCACATATGCACTCACAGGCCCACCCACTGACCTACTCACAGACCTACTCAGATACTCACACACACACATTCATAGACCCACTTAGATACTCATGCACCCACTCATTGATGCACTTAGACACTCTCACACCCACTCATATATTCACTCAGACACTCATGCATCCATTCACAGACCCACTTAGACATGTGCATCTACTCACAGACCCACTCAGACACTCGTGCACCGACTTACAGAACCACAGATACTCTCTCACACCTACTCACAGACCTACTCAGACTCACACACCCACTCACAGACCCACTCAGATACTCATGTAGTCACTCACAGACTGACACACACTCATGGAGGCACTTGCAAACTCACTCAGACACTATCATACCCACTCACAGACCCACTAAGCCACTCACTCAGACACTCATGCACCCACTCAGACACCCACTCAGTCACTCACACACCCACTCAAACACTCACACATCCAATCACACCCCCAGTGAGACACTTTTGCAGCCACTCCCAGACCCACACAAATACTCACATACCCACTAACACACCCATTAAAATATTCATGCACTCACTCACACACCCACTGAGACACTCATGCACTCACTCACACACTCACTCTCAAGGTTACAGGTTATAGTTAGGAAATAAAATAAAAAAACCTTAGAAAGTCACTTAAAAAACCAAAGGTTACAGGGACATTAAAGTTAGGAAATAACATTAGAAAAACATAGAAATACACTAAAAAAATCAAAGGTTGCCGGGATGTTATAGTTAGCAAACAACATTAGAAAAAACATTAGAAATTCACTTAGAAAACCAAAGGTTATAGGAATGTTTTAGTTAGGAAATAGAATTTTAAAAACCTTAGAAATTCACTGAAGAAAACAAAGGTTAAAGGGACATTATAGTTAGGCTTATATTTCACTTGTACAAAACCATAGACATTCACCATTTATAGTATGTAAGTGGTTGTGTGGTGGTGTGAGTGAGTGTGTGAATGCTCTTGTGGGTTAGTGAGTGGCTGTGTTTAGAGGCTGTATGGGTGAGTGACTGGCTCTCTGAGTACTTTTATGGGTCTGTGAATGGGTATGTGAGTGGTTGTGTGGGTATGTGAGTGGGTGTATGAGAGGTTATATGGGCGTGTGAGTGGGGGTGTGAGTGAGTCTGTAGATGATGTCATCAGTGATGTCATCACTGATATCATTAGAGATGTCATCAGTGATGTCACTGACCATGTCATGAGTGATGTAAAATGTGAGGTCATAAGCAGTGCATTGCAGTGGCATACATTATAGTTAGCTCAGGTAACTATAACTGCCTAATTTCTATGGTTTTGTACAGCAGGATTGCTGAGAGGTCATCAGAGTCCATGCTCCCTTTCTCCACCACTTTGCAAATGCACTTCTTGGCTCACTACTGGTTGGGGGATGAAGTCCCCTTGGATGCTGAGTGTCCGTGGGGGCCAAGAAGTCCTCCTGTTACCTCCAGTAAATCCCACACTGTGGGACTGCTGAGAGCTGGTCAGAGACCCTGCCCTCTTTCTCCACGACTCTGCAAACGCACCTCCAGGCACACTACTGGTTGGGGGATGAAGTCCCTTTGGATGCTGAGGGTCCGTGGGGGCCAAGAACCCCTTCTGTCACCTCCAGTAAGTCCCACACAGTGGTATTGCTGAGAGCTGGTCGGATGCCACGCCCCATTTATCTACCACTCTGTAAACACATAGAAATTCACTTAAAAAACCAAAGGTTACAGGGACGTTCTAGTTAGGAAATAGGATGTAAAAACCCTTAGAAATTCATTGAAAAAACCAAGGTTCCATGGACATTATAGTTAGGCTCAGATTTCATTCATACAAAACCATAGAAATTCAGCAGTAATAGTTACCCTAGCTTACTATAAATCATGTCCCCGTAATGCACTGCTTATGAGCTCAAATATTACTTCACTAATGACATGGTCAGTGATGTCACTGATGACATCTCTAATGATATCACTGATGACATCACTGATGACATCATCCATGGACTCACTCACACCCCCATATAACCTCTCATACACCTTCTCACATACCCACACAACCACTCATTACCCATTCATAGACCCACACAACTATTGACACACACACTCACTCACATAGCCACTCACACAACCACTCTCAATCATACAGCCATTCACACAGCCCACAAAACCACTCACATACTCACTCAAAGACCCATACAGTCACACTCACTAACACAGTCATACAACCGTTTGCATACCCATTCACATACCCACACAACCACTGACACAACCCCCAACTAGTAATGTACTGGGAGACGCATTTGCAGAGTGGTGGAGAAAAACATGGCCCCTGAAAACCTCCCAGCAAACCCACTGTGTGGGACTTACGGGACGAAACAGGAGGACTTGTTGCCCCCCAGGATCCTCTGGAGCCAAGTTGACTTCATCCCCCAACTGGTATGTGCATTTAAAGACTGGTGGAGAAAGGGGGCATGGTCTCTGACAACTTCTCAGCAATCCTGCTGTGTGGGACTTACTGGAGGTAACAGGAGGTTGCTAAGAGGTCTTCAGGGGCCATGCTCCCTGTCTCCACCACTCTGCAAACCTGGCTCCTGGCACCCTACTGGTTGAGGGATGAAGTCTGCTTTACTCCTGAGGGACCTCAGGGGCCAAGAAGCCCTCCTGGTATCTCCTGTAAATCCCACACAGTGGAACTCCTGAGAGGTGGTCAGAGGCCCCGTCCCCTTTCTCAACCATTCTGCAAACATGAATACTACTTTAAAAACCATAGAAATTCACTGAAAAAACTAAAGGTTATAGGGAAGTTATAGATAGGAATTAGCATTTAAAAAACCTTAGAAATTCACTGAAAAAACCAAAGGTTACAGGGATGTATAGTTAGGCTGACATTTCACTCGTACAAAACCAGGGAAATTCAGCAGTTATACTTAGCTGAGCTAACTGTAACTCACGCCATCGCAATGCTCTCTTATGACCTCACATGTACATCCCTTTATCCTAGCTGATTTCTGCCTATTATAATGATCATTGGCATCTGGGATGCCAGGAGAGGATTGTGTAAGAGAGGCTTTGGGGTGGGGCGATGACAGTTTAAACTTTTTACATACAAGAGTGCTGCTTGTAATGAGTGCAAAGAAATCCAATAATGCGCCTATTTTAGAGCCACGCTTGATGGGGCATTAGTCATTTTAAATTCATCCCAGAATGCCGGTTAAGTGATTTTGCAGTGAAGATGCACAAAGTGGTGACATTGTTCATATACTGTTTCACCTTTTGCAGCATTCAGAACAGATAACGATGATCTGCTGCTGATGCAACACCTCCAACATTGTTCTGAGATGCCTTGCCTCAGTTGTTTTGGGCACACAGAAATTTGTAGGAATCCCTCCATTCTTATTCTCTGTGAAACATTATCCTGTGTTTTTCCTCAGGAGAATGTTCTCATGCTACTTTTTTTGATACATACTTGTTCTCCCCCATTGCTGGTCCCCCAAACCCATGAGTTTGCATAATACAATCTTTTGGATAATACAGAGATAAGGTTGAGATTGCTCAAGTGTACCTGTGTAGTGTCTAAAAAAGTGGCTTGTCTTTAAACACAGACTATGAGAAGTTTCAAACCAACACAAGTGATAATGTGTACCAATAACAGCAGCTTATGATAGTCAGATGTATTGCCGCCTTCAATCAATGGATACCCTCAACCAGATCCTAAGTTTATGAATTGCACTTGGCTATCGTAGCTGCGCACAATTGCCATTAGCATGTATTCATTGATCATACCATCAACCTGTCCAGTGCTGCCCACTTGTATTTGATTTGTTCCCTATTCTTATATCCATGAAATAATAACAAATCAAAAGGCTAGAAAGACATGCAGATGTCCAATCAATCATTTATTCATTTGTTTTGCAGATTTCTGATGCTATTTCGTGGTATGTGGTGAACCCCACATGCTACAATACCTTACAACTAGTACAGCATCAACTTTAAGAAACATGCACATTTGATTTAAAAAAAGATACATTTAAAAGGTTACTTACATGTTTAGAGAGAGAGCACAAGGGCCATTATAACTTATAAACAAGATAAGAATATAATTTGATTCAGAAGTGTCAATGCTATACACTATTTCACACATGTGTTGAAAGAAGCAGTTTCATTCCTACATCTGCACTCGAGCAAGTATCTGCACCACAACTGACCAAACCACACTCTCAGTCATTCTGTGTTCCAGTTCTCAGTGGTCAACCCAGTGTAAACTCTTCAACCCTTCACAAAATATGAACTAATGCAAACTAATAGAGAAAAAAAAATTAAACTTCACACACTTATATTCTCCAAATAAAGAACACAATTGAAGTTCATAATACCCATGAGAACACAGCAGAACACATAGACCAAACATGAACATTCAACCCATATGACATTTAACATTACCACTCAACCAGCTCTACGACCACCAAGACCTGCAAGTAATTCAAGCTATATTTCATGCAAATATTCCCTCTCTACTGATCTCTTACTATTTCAAAATATTCCTTTCAACAAACCTTTTAGGGTTATCCTAGCATTGAATGTCCCTTTAGGCACAGCTACTCCAAATGGAAATCTATGTTCCCTGGTCTTCCATCACCATCTTTAACTCTGCCACAGAACAGATTCGTATTGCCCAAAACAGATTAGGCACCCCACACACTTCCAAAACAGCTAATAGTTTTATTTTTGCTCTTTATTAAATTGCTCCCAGCTCTACTTTTCAAGAGGGCATGCAACATATGCACTAGAACAAACTCTGCATACATCGACTGCAACTCTGATTTCTCCGTCCCCCATGCCATTCCCAAAAGCACTGCCAGACAGAAATAAAAAAACTATCTATTAATTTCTCAATAACCTGGTGGTGAACATGCATTTCATATGCATTCAACATACTGCAGACATAACATATAGTTGAGGAATAATGTTCTTTTAAACATTAGAAGATTTATTAAGGAATTAAGGGGCTCATTATGATAGCGGGAGGGGCGATCCTCCCACCATCACAATGTGATTCACCCACCGCCAAATTAGGATGGCGGTGGGAATCACATTGGTACCGCAGCGGACGGAAAGTCCGTCCGCCATGGTCCCGAAAGGCGGTCCTTTTCCGCCCGCCTTGCGGAACCCGGAACCAGGGCATCATTGCGGCAGTGCCGTGCAGGCACCGCCGTAGTGATTAGGATGAGCCCTTCCGCCTGTCTTTTTGTGGCAGATATCCCGCCGCAAAAAGACAGGCGGAGACTGGCTTTGGGGGCCCATTGCGGGCCCCCTCTGCGGGGGGGGACAGTTGTGCACTGGGGGTGGTACCCATAGTACACCCCTCCATTTCCATGCACAAGGTGACAGGCACCGCCTGCCACATTGCGCATGAAATGCACAACATGGCCATTTGACATTGCGGCGGGTGCTGCAGCCAGCAGCACCCGCCGCAATGTTAAATTGCCAGATGCGACCGCCGCGGTGGCGGTCACATCATAATTAGGGGTGCAAGACTGCCGCATGACAGGCGGATGGTCCCGTTACCGCTGGGATGGCGGGCGGACTCAAGTCCGCCCGCCCTCCTAATGACCCCCTAAGTAAATAACACGTCAGTGAAGTTAAACCATTATTTCTTAGACTTAATACTATGTTGCAAATATATTCTAATTTTATTAAAGATACAAAATATAAGCAAAACAAAGATGAAGCATATAAGTCTTAAGTCAGTTACAAATGAAAGTCTTTTTAATAGTTTTTTGACAAAAGGAGGGTAGGGAGGACGGGAAAGGGGCTATAGAAAAAGATCAGAAACACTTAGGGCCTGATTACCGGTTCGGTGGTGCGGCGCCGGGTCCACCCCACCGCCGCACCACGAAACCCATGGTCGGGCTGCCTACCACATTACGAGTAAGCCATAGAATAAGAAGTAAGTAAATGAGCATTATAGTAAAACTAACCAATGGTAGGAAATTGGCTGACATTAGCCCCAGGTAAGCTCTGGGTAAACCAACCAAACTAAAAATCTATTTTATGGGAGATATAGTTTGTATTTAGAAAATCCAACAAATGTCCACATGCTTGCATTGACATGCCAGAAACTAGGGTGACCAACCGTCCGTAAATTTCACGGACTGCCCATAATTTGGGCCTCTTGTCCGTTGTCCGTGAAGAATTCTTTCACAGACTCCTTTTGTCTGTAATTTCAGACTTTAGAGGGAGCTGCCCCCTGCAAGCAGCCTGACAGTTCTGTAACTCTCACTGCAGGGGCCAGCTCGCGCTCCTACTGTGATCAGTGACCTGCAGCAGCCCCTCCCCGATCTGGCACAGACTGCTATTTTCCCATTATCATTCTGTATGTCGGCCTAATTTTCACATACAGAATGATATTGGGCCTCTCTGTGCAGGAACAGCATTTTCTGGGCCTCCTCCTGCTAGAGCCCAGGGCATAGAAAACTGCTTTTGTTTATGGGCTCCTGTCACCTCACCAGGGGCCAAGCTCTGGGGAGGTGGAGGTTTCATTTTGGCACGTTACCCAGGTGCATCCACTGTTAGACTCCTAAACTGTCACACAAGCAGTGATAATGGTACAAATACAAAAATACAATTGGCCTTTATTGTTTATTTCTTTTGCTCCAATAGTGGAATGTTTTTGCATTTGTGCTGTGGATCTGGTGGTTTTTTCAATGGGGGAGAGGAGGCATGTAAGATCTAAGAAGCCTTCAGCTTCGATCTTTTTTTTTTTAATATGCAAACGCAGGTGTTTAAGTTTCACTTGCGCACACAACAGATGCAGTGCAAGGTTGTCTCAACCTAATATAAATTTATTTTGACTTGCACTTGTGTTGATTATCTATTTACTTATATGCTATTGTGTGACCTCCTCTGATGCGTCTGTAAAACTTACCTTTTGTCCCGAATTTTTTTCCTGAATTCTGACTTTCTGTCCTGAATTTTTGTCCTGAATTTTGACCCTTTGTCCTGAATTTTTACACTCACTGTCCTGAATTTGTAACCACGCCAGTTGGTCACCGTACCAGAAACAATAACATGTATTTAGTGGCAGCATTTTAGTTTCCTGTGCTGTCTGAATTATTATAACACAGGATATCTATCCATTGATGCTGAATCTCTATTGGTTGGGCATACTTTATTTATACACCATACAACACAGCAGGAACATTCATGATTTGGGTGACGGCAGGCATGCAGTTGTAACTTACAGTGGAGGCATGATATCCCTCCTATCATTTTTTGTAGCAAGTTGCATGGCTGTGAGCTGTGGCCCCACACTCTATGACCTGGCTAAAATTATGCAATAAATGATTGTACAAACCATGGGCGGGTGCAGCTTCTGCACTTTCAGAAGTTTACTAAGCTAGTGTTGAATGACATTTTTAATTTTCCTATGATGTCAGTGTCGATGGGCCTGTTTCAAAACCTCTGCAGATGGATTTGGAAAGCTATTTGTAAGTGCACATTTGTCTTAAATGCCCTTTTGTGTGTGAAAAATCACATTTGGAATTTTCTAAAGTTGTTTTTCTATGTGTTAAAGTGTTTATTAACCTGAGAATTTTCGTATGAGTGAATATCTTGCCAGGGGTGTGTGTTCCGCATCAGAGAGTGGGTGTTCAGATTGGGAGTGTCCTGTTAGTGTGTGTACCAACATCTCTCCAACCCCTTCCTATCCTGAAAAAGGTAGGAAATGTACTCCTGAAAGGAGCTAGAGTAAATCCTTTCCAGGGTGGAATTCGGAAGGACATTCCCTAAAGTGGTGGTGGTGCATGGTAAAGGGTCTTTTCAAAAGAAAATTGTATTATCTCAGTTGAGAAAAAAGGAATAGTTCCTAAGCTTGGCCGATGTTCGCCTTCCTGATAGTCATACATTTGTACCAAAGCGAGGCGTAGACTGCGGGTGCAGATCTATGACTTATTTTATGAATCCTTCTTTATCTGTTTATGATGAGTAAGAGGGAAATGAGCATACCTCTCCGTATTTATTTTGGAGCAAAAGAAAATAACTCAATCAAGGTTGCGTTTAGTGTGTGTACTGCTATAAGAACGCCTTGAACACTGGTATGGACATCTGTTCAAATATTAAGCTTAGGGCCTTATTTACAAATCTCTTTTCTTGTGTGAATTTAGCTGGCACATGCAAATAGTCTTTTTAAGAGCATGAAACTCTTTTGCAATTTACAAATATGGCTTTTAATTTCTAAAAAGATGTATTCACATCAGCGGGTAATGGGTGTTCTAGTAAGGCAGTGCCCTGCACGTTTGTGCACACTGGTAAGTGATAAGGCCTAATTTCACTTACTTATCTCCGGCCGATGATCTTTTATTGCCTGCTAAAAAATGTGGAGGGAAGAATACACTTTACCAATTATACAATTTTCCTCCCATCCGTGTCCAATAACAACGAACTCTGAATTTAGCTTTTGTAGATTTATTACAAAGCCAGAAACAACAAAATATAGACACACCTCAAAATCAAGGTATAGAGATACATGAAAACTAATACAGAGCCCAATCTACGAATATAGTTCACACGACAAAATTAGCATAAAATGATGAATTCCAATATGAGAACACAGCAGAGTATAGATGCTGCATACAAATCTCTTTTCATTTGTATTTCGGAATTTAGAATAATCCGTCCCTACTCTGCATCTAAAGTGGCATCCCTTTTCTTCCCTTCCTAGTAAATTCCCCAAAAGGTGTCAGCACGTGTTGACTTCAAAAGAAGTACACTCACATCAAATGGGTCAGGTAGCTTAGAGCTACAGAGCTCGTTCTAAGATGCTCTCCTCTCTTAGTCAAAAGCAGAAGTCCTCCAGATCTGTCCCTGTACCTAATTCAAAAAGGCAAAGTTGCACCCCTGACGAGTCACATGGTACATTGTTCAGTGAACACCTTCTTCAGTAACCTTCCACAAAATCAATTATATTTACACGAATGTCCGCCGACCTTGGCTCCCAAGTTCTCCAGGCACAGAAGGTGTCCTCCCTTTCTCTTGTCCGAGAGCTTCAAGACATTCCTTTCCTCCCATGTATCTTCTTAAATCTGAATGAACGAGGTCAAATTCCTGCACCTGCAGTAGCGGTGAAATGAAAACATTCTACACACATAAATTTTAATTAGCTCCTGACCTTAAGAGCAAACGAGGAGGAATGAAACCTTGAAGGAACGAAAGTCAGGCCTACGATTCTGGCTAACTTAAAACACTCTTTAATATGCAGTCGCTACACAGGCCTTTATATGAATCTTATAACAGTGAATACATCTGGTTACTTTTAATCAACATATACGTGTACAATTACATGATTTGTCTAAATACACACGAAATTAATCAGTTCTGTAAAGCACGTCATGATTTTTCTTCGCAGATTTTCAAACGATGATATACAAACTTCATTTTAATATGCACGAAGTTCAACCACACATTGAATATATACGAGTGCAATTCGTTCATGAGTATAATGCACCCCTTACAAATTTTAAAGCGCTGTGCGCTCTATCAGTTCCCCCCTTTGATGACAAGTGTCATCAACACAAAACCTTTCCATAGTATGTTTTCCTCGCAGAAAAGACCGACCTAAACAGAAGTTGTAGCCTGCCTTCCCTGCCTGAACTTCTCCAGATTCTTGAGGTTCTGATAGTGACTGTCCTGCAGTCTTTCCATCTGCCTTTCTCGTCTCCTTAGGGAACTCTCAGCCTGTTGTGCTCTGTGCCATTTAAAGGCTCTGAAAGCACCCAACAATACGATAATACAGATTACAACTATTATGATGGGTTTCCTAGAATTGGAAATCTGCATTCATGCAGGTCACTAAACTTACAAATGCAGATTTTCTTTTTTTTTAAAGAATCAGGCCCTCTGTACAACACCATGTGTTATATACTGTGGGATAATAGTTTCTAAAACTCTGCCTTGATCTGAATGCATAAAGTGGTAATACGTGGGTTATGTTGGCATTAAAGGTTGACATTCGGAGGCACTTTAGGATATGTTTTTATTCTACTCCATTCTGGCTGCTGTTCAGCTATGGTGGAGGAGTGTCGCAAAACCCCCCGCCAGCCTCAAAATTTGAAAAATAAAACTCTAATAAAGCGTGTTTATCATTGTTTTATTTTTCTACCATTGAATGAGGTTTGGGGCGGGCCATCTCAGGGCAAGGCAGGAGGGAGAGCGGTGAGCACTGTGATTCAGTGCACATGACGCTTTGGCTGGCCGTCTCAGGCTGGCCAAAGCGTCATGCGCAGTGAAGCTCTCGCCAACCCCAGCTGCGGTCACAAGCTCCCGGTCTCCCTGGTAGCACACATGGAGTGTGCTCAGGCCAATACTGACACTGCTCTCATGCATGAGAGCAACTTCGGGATTGGCCCAGGGGAGGCTGGGAGCTTCTACCTGCATTGAGTAAGAAACATGGTCAAAATGCTACACATCCTCACCGAGGCGTAACAAGGAGAAATATGCTTACTTCTCCTTGGTTTTCCTCTTTCTATGTGTGCTGTATCTGCAGCACACATAGAAAGATGAAAAAACCTCAGGGGACTGTTTTTGTGCAGGAAGGTATCCCTTCCTGCAAAAAAACAATCCTGCCTACAATGCAAGTAACCTTGCACCATGGTGCAAGGGTGCCTGCGTTGGCACTAGGTAGCAGTCTGTGCCCCAGTAGAGGCAGAGAGCTTCAATGTGCCTTATAATGTTAAATATGGGGCATTCCTGATGTTTCATGCAGCCCAGTGCAGCAAGGTGGCTTCCTGTGCTGTGTTGCGTAAATAATTGATCAATATGCCCCTTGGTTCCTAGAAACCTGCATTAAGGAGCTAGAGGCTGCATGACTGAGCAGAATGAACTTTTCTAGAACTTTACAAATGTTGGGCCATTTTTCCAACCTTGCGAAGCCCAGGATGAGGAGCTGAAATATGCCTAGAGAGGTCACATCCAAGGAGGGCAAAAAAATCCAGGTTCATCCTGCTCGAAGCTTATTGCAACACTAAAGAATATCTCAGCAGGACCTCATTGCCAAGGTGTGCAGCCAAGTGTAACCCTGGCTGACTATGTTTTCCAGCCTTGCCTCACTGGAAGATTACAACTTCCCAAAAAGTGTCAGAAGGCATAAACATGGACTGGGATGACCCCCTAGATGTAACCTACCTCCACTCCATCGCAATTGCCCTGAAATCACGCCTGGATCTCGGTGAACTGTGAAAAGTGATTTTTGATTAGTGCTTTAAAAATCCATATCTATTGTTCCCCTCCATCTATTTTGATGATTTTGGTGTTTTTTGATCATTACATCTGCATGGCCCATGCTAATGAGGAAATTACGTTGCCTCTCTGCCTGCGCCTATTATGGATGCTGGTGCAGAGGCAAACCGGCCCTTAGGATGTGCACTGGTAGTGTGCCACAAAGAGAGGATGCCCCGCCAGGTCACCCCCTCAGGGAAGCCCTCTGTAGGGGGAAGACGGTACCCTATGGACTTCCCAGACATTGCCCTGCAGGAGGGTGCAGTCACTCACTGCACCCGTCTGCAAGCAGATCTCTGTCCCCTCCGTTATGTTATGTTATTTAGATTTTCTAACGCGCACAGATACTGCAAGAGTGTCCCGGCGCGAACCTTGAGAGAGAGAAGAAACGCCAAGAGCCAAGATTAGGGGAACAGATGCGTTTTCAGCTTCTTCTTGAAAAGAATCGGGTCCTGAATGCCCCGGAGTGCGAAGGGCAGATTGTACCAGGCCAGAGCGGCCTTCACAGCTAGAGAGCTGTCGCCTGACCTTTGCAGGCGGAAATGCAGGATTTGGGCCAGGAGGTGAGTGGAAGAGCGCAGTTCTCTTGCAGGAGTGTAAAAGGATAACCGTTTCTGAAGATAGCCAGGCCCAGTGGCATAGAGAGCACGGTGGGCAATAACAAGGATCTTGAATCTGACCCTCTCTGCCACGGGCAACCAGTATAAGGCGCGTAGGTGTAGTCTCACGCTACATATGGCGGAAACGTTCACGAGCATCCTCGCCGCCGCGTTCTGCACCACCTGCAATTTATTTAAGGTAGCTTGGGATGCCAGCATATAGAGCGTTGGCATAGTCCAACCGAGAAAGAATAAGGGCTCGAATTACAGACTCCTTTGCCACCTGGGGAAGAAGGGGAAGAAACTTCCTGAGGGACTTTAGGAGACCGAAGTAGGTCCCTGCCAGCTTCTTGACTTGTCTTCTTGTGACTTGTCTTCTTGACTCTGTAAAGTGCAGATGGCTGCTACCTGCACTGTGAACCACAGAGGGGCTTTTAAGCAGTCACTTCATCTTTCACTGAATGCTCTACACCCCAGCCACTCCATCGCGGTCAGTCTGAAATCACACCCAGGTTCTAGTCAACTGTGACCATAGGCTATGATTCTTGCTTGCTTTACTTACTATTCATGCTTTTTCACTCAAACCTTTACAAATTCACATCTATGGTTATGCATATTTGATTTTTGCAAATTCGGTATCCTTTTACTCATTTCATTTTTCTCTATTTTTTAAGTTGTAGTGTGAGTTTTATTGTGTTGTGTCTTTAACTTTTTAATTGTTTTGGTGCTTCTATATCCTTTACAAATGTTCTTTCAAGTCAAGCCTATTTTATCTCTGCCATTGCTACCAGGGTTTGAGCTCAGGCTTAAATTACTGAAATCCTTGACTGAATCTAACAGTTTAGTGACCTTATTTTGTGTAGTGGACACCTTCCATTCCCATTAAAAATATACTTTCTTACAAGATTTTAGTCCGGTTTGATGGATAAGCACAGCCCGTGTATCTGAATCTGTGTACATACTGACTCCTTCTGCCATTCACTTCCTTACTTCATATATGAAAGCTCAAATAATACGCTGATCCCCAAGAACCAATGCTGAGCTATAAACCTGCATATACGTGGCAAAGTTTTTAGCACCCTCATTATTTGTGCTTCAAATATTCACACCCAAGTTAGGGAGTAGGTGGACGGAGTGCAGAGGAACTGCCGGAAGCTGAAAGGTACCTAGTAACACAATACAGGCCAATAAGCACTAATTTAAAGGATTTTTATACCATGACAAAGAAAGACGGCATACAGAAATCCGGCTAAAATTCAGACATATGGTTTCAATAAAGCGTCTTTTTATTTATCTGCTTGAATATAAACACCTAAAGGCTGTTGATCATTTTAATTAGCATGATCAACATCTGCTGAAAGTAAATTTCAATTTTAACAATTTGAAATCCAGGTTGTGTACTTATGCTACAAAAGTTACTTTACTGGAAATCAGAGTAAGAAAAATAATAGGGTAAGATTTTTTGAAGTGTATCATTTATTTTTGAGTAGTGCGTACAGCTTTATTATTTTGATTTAACAAACACGTCAACAGTTTTATTTAGTATACAATATATTCTTGGTGAGCTGCTCAGTATTTCACCCAGCACCTTATTCGCTGCGTCCCACGTTTTTACCACCGGCTGATAGAGTGGGCAGATTGATTTGAGATGTGTCATGTTACTGCTTCAAACAGCACAGAGTGCTAACTCTTGTTCATGACAAGGAAGTATAAAGTAGTTTTATTCCAAATGTAATAAATAGTGAATTCACAGAGGTTCCTTGGACATTTCCTTCTTTGTTTCAAGTCGGCCACGTTTTTTTTCCTTCATTTAATTGAACTCCTCAGATTCTCTTCTGAGCGGTTCGATATCACTGTTCTTTGAATCCAAATGATATAGATTGCGGCAATGATACCCTCACTGCATTAGCACATGATTTATTCCATCATATCTGCTGCCTTTAGATGTTTTTTCAAAGTCTCTAATATTCATTTTTTTCTAGCTTTGCAGTTTTTCTTTTTAACAATAATTAACTTCTTATGTTGTTTATTAGAGTTACTGAACCACACGTAGAGATTTTCTTGCTATCTTGAAAATCTATTATGATATAATCATTTTATTTTCTTTCATTTCCACATTAGAGAGGCTGAACCAAACTTTCTATTCAGTAACTGATTTGTTTCATTCCTTTTTTCGGATCTTCTATCCCCGCTTATAATGACTACTCTTCAGGTTTTCCTCCCAGTCTATAGTTCATCTAGGTTGATTAATAGGTTCATTGTACAGCTTTTTAATATTCTATGCTGCTCAATTGTACTTTCTGCATTCTCATTTTAAAGGGAGAATATGATTGTTATTGCGGAATTAGTCACAAGAATACAGCGCATCCCTTTGTTTCCCCTAGCACTGGTGCAAAAAAAGCTGCCTGGTGCCACCGCAGGCACCCTGCCACCATGTAGCAAGGGTGCCTGTGCTGCAGGGGTTATTGTTTATGTTGTGCTGGAAGGGACACCTTCCTGCACATAAATGATCAAAAATGGTGATTTGCTCTTTCTATATGTGCTTCTGTAGCACACATAGAAAGAGCAAAAAAAGAGGAAAAATGTATAATTTCTCCTCGTATCGCCATGCTAAGTCCAGGTATTTGCTGGCATTAGTTTCCGGCGCAGCCTCAACCTTGTAAATCTGGGGCAGCATCAAAAAGCAATGGGTGTTGCGAAACAGGTCCTAGGATGTTTGTTTCTGGTCCAGGGAGGACCTGACTTGGCAGTTCGGGCTGGACTGTTCCCATGAGGCACAGGGTCAAGACTGATTTGCATATGGCCAGGTCTAAATTGGGGTGGCATGGTGAGCAAAAGAATGATGGATTTAACCCAGATCTCGTGACTGGGGGTGAATGTTTTGATTTGTTCTACATTCCATCCATCAATTGTGTGTCTTTTGCTTTCTCTCCCTAAGGCAGCCGGGTATGCCCAGACGTGGGTCCTGGACTCACTGTGCCACTGCATTCAAGCTATCCTGGCTGATGAGGGGTGAAACCCTGAAACCGGTCCTAGGATGTTTGTTTCCGATCCAGGGAGGACCTGGCTTGGCAGTTCGGGCTGCACTCTTCCCATGAGGCACAGGGTGAAGACTGATTTGCATATGGCCAGGTCTAAACTGGGGTGGCATGGTGAGCAAAGGAATGATGGATTTAACCGAGATCTCTTGACTGGGGTTAATGTTTTGATTTGTTCTGCATTCCGTCCATCAATTTTGTGTCTTTTGCTTTCTCGCCCTAAGTGCACCGGGTATGCCCAGACGTGGGTCCCGGGCTTACTGTGCCACTGGATTCAAGCTATCCTGGCTGATGAGGGGTGAAACCCCAAAACCGGTTCTAGGATGCTTGTTTCCGGTCCAGGGAGGACCTGGCTTGGCAGTTTGGGCTGAACTGTTCATGAGGCACAAGGTCAAGAGTGATTTGCATATGGCCAGGTCTAAACTGGGGTGGCATGGTGAGCAAAAAAATGATAGATTTAACCCAGATCTCTTGACGGGGTGAATGCTTTGATTTGTTCTGAATTCTGTCCATCAATTGTGTGTCTTTTGCTTTCTCACCCTAAGTGCGCCAAGTATGCCCAGACGTGTTCCCGGGCTCACTGTGCCACTGGATTTAAGCTGTCATGCCTGATGAGGAGTGAAACCCCGAAACCGGTCCTAAGTGCGCAGGGTATGCCCAGACGTAGGTCCCGGGCTCACTGTGCCACTGGATTCAAGCTGTCCTGGCTGATGAGGAGTGAAACCCCGATACCGGTTCTAGGATGCTTGTTTCCGGTCCAGGGAGGACCTAGCTTGGCAGTTCGGGCTAGACTGTTGCCATGAGGCACAGGGTCAAGACTGATTTGCATATGGCCAGGTCTAAACTGGGGTGGCATGGTGAGCAAAAGAGTGATGGATTTAACCCAGATCTCTTGAATGGGGGTGAATGTTTTGATTTGTTCTGCATTCCGTCCATCAATTGTGTGTCTTTTGCTTTCTGTCCCTAAGTGCGCCGGGTATGCCCAGACGTGGGTCCTGGACTCACTATGCCACTGGATTCAAGCCATCCTGGCTGATGAGGGGTGAAACCCTGAAACCGGTCCTAGGATGCTTGTTTCCGATCCAGGGAGGAACTGGCTTGGCAGTTCAGGCTGGACTCTTCCCATGAGGCACAGGGACAAGACTGATTTGCATATGGCCAGGTCTAAACTGGGGTGGCATGGTGAGCAAAAGAATGATGGATTTAACTGAGATCTCATGACTGGGGGTGAATGTTTTGATTTGTTCTGCATTCCGTCCATCAATTGTGTGTCTTTTGCTTTCTCGCCCTAAGTTTGCCCGGTATGCTCAGACGTGAGTCCCGGGCTCACTGTGCCACTGGATTCAAGCTGTCCTGGCTGATGAGGAGTGAAACCCCAAAAGTGCACCGGGTATGCCCAGACGTGGGTCCTGGACTCACTGTGCCACTGGATTCAAGCTATCCTGGCTGATGAGGGGTGAAACCCTGAAACCGGTCCTAGGATGCTTGTTTCCGATCCAGGGAGGACCTGGCTTGGCAGGTCAGGCTGAACTCTTCCCATGTGGCACAGGGTCAAGACTGATTTGCATATGGCCAGATCTAAACTGGGGTGGCATGGTGAGCAAAAGAATGAGGGATTTAACCGAGATCTCATGACTGGGGGTGAATGTTTTGATTTGTTCTGCATTTCGTCCATCAGTTGTGTGTCTTTTGCTTTCTCGTCCTAAGTTCGACCGGTATGCCCAGACGTGGGTCCCAGGCTCACTGTGCCACTGGATTCAAGCTATCCTGGCTGATGAGGGGTGAAACCCCGAAACCCATTCTAGGATGCTTGTTTCCGGACCAGGGAGGACCTGGCTTGGCAGTTTGGGCTGGACTGTTCGTGAGGCACAAGGTCAAGACTGATTTGCATATGGCCAGGTCTAAACTGGGGTGGCATGGTGAGCAAAAGAATGATATATTTAACCCAGATCTCTTGACTGGGGGTGAATGCTTTGATTTCTTCTGCATTCCGTCCATCAATTGTGTGTCTTTTGCTTTCTCACCCTAAGTGCGCCAGGTATACCCAGACGTGGGTCCCGGGCTCACTGTGCCGCTGTATTCAAGCTGCCCTGGCTGATGAGCAGTGAAACCCCGAAACCGGTCCTAAGTGCGCCGGGTATGCCCAGATGTGGGTCCCAGGCTCACTGTGCCACTGGATTCAAGCTGTCCTGGCTGTTGAGGAGTGAAACCCCGAAACCGGTCCTAGGATGCTTGTTTCCGGTCCAGGGAGGACCTAGCTTGGCAGTTCAGGCTAGACTGTTCCCATGAGACTCAGGGTCAAGACTGATTTGCCTATGGCGAGGTCTAAACTGGGGTGGCATGGTGAGCAAAAGAGTAATGAATTTAACC
The DNA here is from genome assembly GCA_963921515.1 of Calotriton arnoldi. Taxonomy (NCBI): domain Eukaryota; kingdom Metazoa; phylum Chordata; class Amphibia; order Caudata; family Salamandridae; genus Calotriton; species Calotriton arnoldi. Next base: position 580,289 of record CAWUFW010002583.1, read on the forward strand.
CAGGTCTCTTGACTGGGGGTGAATGTTTTGATTTGTTCGGCATTCCGTCCATCAATTGTGTGTCTTTTGCTTTCTCACCCTAAGTGCGCCGGGGCCTGGGCTCACTGTACCACTGGATTCAAGCTAATCTGACTGAAGAGGGGTGAAGCTCCGAAACCGTTCCTAGGATGCTTGTTTCTGGTCCAGGGAGGATCTTTCTTGGCAGTTCGGGCTGTACTGTTCTCAGGATGCACAGGGTCAAGACTGATTTGCATATGGCCACGTCTAAACTAGGGTGGCATGGTGAGCAAAAGAATGATGGATTTAACCCAGATCTCTTGACTGGAGGTGAATGTTTTGATTTGTTCTGCATTCCTTCCATCAATTGTGCGTGTTGTGGTGGAACACACACTGCAACACCCATTGCACGCCCCTTTGCTGCAGAGGACTACAGCGGAAAGGGGCATATTTAACAAGGTGGCGTTAAGCCTTGTTAAGAGGCTTAGCGCCACCTTGTAAGTATGGAAAATGGCGCTACGCCACCAGAGCGTCCAAAAAAGTTAGATTCCGGAGGCAAATGGGGCTCGTAAATATGCCCCTATGTTTCTGTCTGCTGTACTCTAAAAATGCACCTGTATCGTTCCTGCATATTACTTTGTGCTTCAAGCAGAGACATTTCTAAGATATGTGTTAATTTAAACTAGAGGATACAGATATTGCTGAAAAAATCCTATTTAGTGTGAATTATAAATCCTAAAACTTTTAAAAGCAGCAATGTGAAAATGCAGAATAAATCACACTAGTTTGCAAGTCTCATGTAATGAGGTGACTATGAGAAACCTGCTGGGGTGTCTAGAGCAGGAGTGGCTAGAGGCATAGCATGCTGGCTCACAAAATATAACATGAATAAGCCTCAGAGGCGTAATTTTGCTAGGAGAGTTGAGAAGTCAAAACAAGAAGCACACGCCCGTGTTGAACACTTACATTGGAATGATTTTTAATAATCAACAATACCATTTGAATTCATTCATTCATTCAATTGATAAGTACGCATGATAAAGGTTCAAACGCCAGCGCAGACAACTTGATTACTAAAAACAAGAATGTATCACTAATAAACTATGAAAAAGATGGAATAGTAAAAAATAAAGAGATTTGTCTTGAGCAGCCATCACTTTTAGCATTGAAGTCTATGAAAAAACATTAATGTCTATATAAAAAAAGTGAGAAAAATTATACAATCTTCTTGTGGGCCTGTCTAGTAGGAGCTGGGCCCTAAAGCGGGCTATGTTATGTTTAGACGTGGGTGGCTGTAACCAGGACAGTATGCCTGGTGAGCAAACGCACAATGCACATCCTGAGCTTGTGTGTATTGTGCCTTTCCACTTTTACGGTGGATTTAGCACAGGTCCTGCCCTGCAGCAAGGCCCGGTGTTTGATTCCAATTAGGCATAGCTGACAGCTGCAATCAGTGAGTTGTGCCACATAGGAAATCGGGTAGAGGGCCTGATGCTGATCAATCCCAAACCTAGCTGCACAACTCCAGAGTCAATATGCAGCAGGGGTTGGCCACAGGGGAGGTTGAATGCCATCACCTACTGTGTACAGGTAATATCTATGTACAGCAGGGGTTGACTGCAATGGACAGGCCCTTTCATTAGCTCTACAGCTGGGATAGTTGCACTAGATCTCTTGACTGGCCACAGGCTACGTCCTGCACTCAATCCTCCCTTTGTGTATATACAAAACAATTGTGAAGCTGATATTTTACTTTGGGACTTAGATTCTGAAATAGAAGTCTAAATCCTCCAGCGACAAGGTTGCAGGCTGCATCAGTGAAGAGTTCCTTGAGACTGAATAGCAATTGAATGAGGTCCTGCTCAATCCATTGATTTGGGTGGGAAAAGCTCTAAGTGGGAAAATTCAAATTTTGGACTAAAGAAGTCCTCTTGTTGGTCAGAAATGTTTCACTCTTTCACCCATTTGAGATTTCTACATGCAGACATCGGGCCTGATTTAGAGTTCTGCAGACTGGTTCCTCCATTACAAACATGACAGATATCCCATCCGGCATATTAGAAGTGACTTATAATCAATTGGCACGTGTAAGATGGTAGACAGGATATCTGTCATGTTTGTGAGTGATTAACCCATCCACCAACTCTAAATCAGTCCCTTAGCCTTTTTTTCAGATCCTCCAGTAACACAAGTTTGCAGGCTGTATCTACTGATGAGTTCAATGAGGCTGGATACTTTCTCACCAAGGACTGACTGAAATACACACAGCAATGGGTCCCAGGATCTCAGGAGCAGCACTTGGAGGGTAAAGACTCACTCCACCAAAGGCAACCAGCAGGGTCCAGTCCAGGTCCAGTTGCGACTGTTCAGCTGGGCACTTCAGAGAACAGGCAGCTCGCAGCTTCCCACAGGAGGTCAGTCAAATGACCCTTGTAGTCCACTTGGTCCTTGGGTATTTCTGAGAGCAATATCAGCCTTCAGGTTGCCTTATAAGTCTCAAACAGTAGGTGTAGTCCTTCTTCTGTTCTTCCACCAGTCTAGAATGTGTCATGAGGATGGTGCCTTATTATGCCACATTTATGCATGACACCAGCTAGTAGATGGGGGTGACTCATGACTCCTTCCTAGTCAATGGGGTAAAAGGTCCCAGTGGCAACTCAACCCACTTTTGCAGCAGTTCTTGTTGCCCTACTGCATACAATCCCACAGTGCGGTAAACAGCGTTTAGTTCGCATGCTAAACAACGCATGCCATAACAACGAGGTCATTACAACGACTGCGTTGGTATTTCGCATACCGTTACAACGCAAGTCGGAACAACGACTTGCGTTAGAGGGCAGAAGGTGTTGGATTTAAAATTCAACACCTTCCCTAGTGTCCGCACAGACTGGAGTTAGAATAGTAAATTATACTATTCCAACATCCAGCGCCCCCTAAAAGCAAGTCGTTGTTCCGACTTGCGTTGTAACGGTATGCTAAATAACAACGCGGTTGTTGTAACATGCGAAAAAATGTCCTATATTCCACAGTGCACCTAATTTACAAAATCCAAGATGAAGAACCTTTGGCCCCTTGTTCGGAGCCTGTGTGCCCACCCAGAGGTGTGGCCAGTGTAATGATCAGGGTCCCCTCTGTCGGTACTCTGGATTGACTCAGGGTATAACTTACCCCCACTGTGTTTGGTGCAGGCCTGGCTGAGGGGACAAAGGCTGGTCCTATCCAGGTGTCACCTGACATTTACATGTGACATTGCTTGCCCCTTTCAAGTTAACTTAATTCCTGGGATCAGCCCAACTGATCTCCTTGCTAGGGAAAGAAAAACACCACCCCACACCCAGGCTATTGTCCCTGCTCTGGGAGCAGGTTTCACACCTCATTAAGGCCACACACTTGCTGGACTGCTGCTGAAGAGTAATGTAAGAAAAATGTCTAAATAATCTTTTCTAAATATTTAATAGGCATCCAACTTCATCATTGAATTGGGGTTTTGATAAAGATTTTAAATGGTGGTTTCAGTATATTTGTCTAGTGGACCCCAAACTAGCAGAATTAACATTTTAATCTGTACTCTAGTTTTTAATATAGAGTATTCATAGCCTACCCCAGTAAAACAGCTTTTGGTGCCTAGTCACTGTAGGGACATGGTAACACTAAATTTCTACATGTACCACTTCTAGCTATTATGCACCATATCTTGTGGCCTACAAAGCCTATATGGTGGTGAGTTAGTATTTTATAAAAAAGGGATTTCTTTACTTGTCCAAAATAGTTATTTTGACAGGTTGAACTGTAGGTTTAAACTGCAGCAGTCCAGCTACAGTGGTAGACAATGGTAGACCTGAAGCTGTGTTTTACTTGTCACACTAGTAGATGGCAAAATCAGTGCTGCAGTCCACAGATGACATTTAACTGTCCACGGCAACTGTGGAGTTTCAACATCATATACTATGGGCTTACAGAAGAGTTAAATATGCCAATCAGGGAGTAGCCAATTTCTACATGTTTTAGGGATCACAGTACATGCACTGGGTACTAGACAGCAGTGCCCACTGTACAGAGACTAAAAACAGCTATAAAATTCAGCAACACAGGAAGGGTGATCTCATAATATGGTGCTGCTTGAAATGGGATTCTTAGTTGGCTGAGGTATGCACCCAGGCCAGGAAGAAAGCACCACTCTAGTCAGGGTAAGCTAGATACACACTAAAAGATAACCTGTGCTCCCCTCAGGTAGCCTGGCACAGAGAAGTCAGGCTTATCTAAGGAGGCAATGTGTAAAGTATTTGTCCCACATACACACACAAACACACACACACAGTAACACAATGAATACACCACAAAAAGGCTCCACACAGGTTTAGAAAAAATTAATATTATATTCTGAACAAAACAAGACCAAAAAACCCCAAAATCCATTGCATAGAAGTTGAGTTATTGAATCTTAAATGAATAAATGCAGAAAAGTGCTTAGAAGCAAGTTGTGCTAAAAAGGTCAGTTTAGCTCACGCTAAAAAAGTTACTTTAGGTCACGCTGGACCGGGGCACAGTCAACGTTTGGGCCAACCATAATGGTGAGCCAGCTGGCTACTGGACCCAAGCATGCACCGATTGCGAGATGCGTAGATCTTCTCCACGTAGTGAAGTCGATGAGTCATTTCGGAAGATGGGTGCCGGAGTTGAGAGACGTTGAGCGATGTACCGGATTCTGCCCTGCAGTCAAGGGGTTGCATCAATCTCACCAAGCTGCAGCAATATGCTGTCTGGTGCATTGATCTCTGAAGGCAAAGAATTGGATCAGATGCGATGCTTGGATTTTACTCCCGCCACAGGGTCAATGCGCCAGTTCTGCTGCACACAGACAAGAGATATGTAGAAATCCGGGTTACAAATATCTGGGCCACTTTTAGTGAGCTAGGCACATGAGCAGGGGTAGATATTTTGATATCCCTGAGTCTCAAGCAACTGGAGACAAGCAAACAAACCCTTGGAGAGCACTTGGAGTGAATGCAGAGTCCAGCTCTCCTCCAGCAGAGTAAGAGAGCAGCAGGAATCAGGGAAACAAACAGAAAAGCGGTCCTTCCAGATCAGCAGTCCAGTTGAGTCCTTTAAGCAGCACAGCAGTTGTTCTGGTAGAGCTTCTGTTGCAAGTTCAGTAGTATCTGATTTGATGGCATCAGAGACACAGTACTTACACCCAAAAGTGCCTTTGATGTGGGGGTGAATTCAAAGCAGTGCTCTGAAGTGCACAAGTACTCCTTACGATCCAGTCCTGTCTGCCAGGCAATCCGTGGGTAATCTGTCCTTTGTGTGGGGACAGGAGACAGCCTATTAAAGCAAAGTGTTAGCCCCTCCCTTTCATCCTGTCCAGGCAAGGCCATCAGAATGCAGATGTATATAGATAGGTACTCAGACATACCTATCCTTCCTGTGTTGTGGATGTCCAGAGGGAATGCACAAAATGTAGTTGTCACCCAGCTCAGACGTATATTGGAGACAGCAGGCTGACAGGCACACAGAGAAGTAAGTACAGAGAAATGTCCACTTTGTAAAAGTACCTTTTTGAAAACAGTAATGTTAAATCCAACCTCACCAGTAAGGAGGATTTGTCATTACCATTCCAAATATATGAAACATGAAAAAGCTGCTCCTCTCTGATTTCAGGAATTACAGCTTAAACGTGTATTAAGGAATTCCCTATGCTAGTCTATGAGAGGAGTAGGCCTCACAGTAGTGAAAATCAAAATAGGCTGTTTGTCACTACCAGGACATAAAAGGTACATGTCCTACCTTTTGCTTACATGGCTCCTTATCCTACGGGTTACTTAGATCCTAACTTAGGTGTGACATATATGTAATAACAGGGGAGTTTGAGGCTTGGCAGGTAGTTTTAAATGCCAGGTCGAAGTGGCAGTAAACTGCACACACAGGCACTGCAAGGGCAGGCCTGAGACAGGTTGCAAAGGTTACTTATGTGGGTGGCACAATCAATGCGGCAGACCCAGCAGTAGCATTTGACCTACAGGCCCCAGGTATATGTTATGACACTTTACAAGGGACTTATCAGTAAATCAAATATGCCAATCAGGTATGCACCAATGTCACCATGTTTAGGAGATAAGGACATGAACTTTAGCACTGGTTAGCAGTGGTAAAGTGCTCCGAGTCCTAAGGCCAACAAAAGGAATCAGCAAAAATAGGAGGTAAAAGTCAAATAGTCTGGCGAAAGACCACCCTAAGGATGACAGGTCTAAGAGGAGCATTTTCTTACAAATTACTACATGGGATGATGGCTCAGTGAGCTGAGAATTCATTACTGATAAGTGCTATGCTATCTGGAGGTCATGAATTTAAATTTTAGCAAAGAACGATGGCCTTCCGTTCTTCTGAGGTGGATATTTGAGTACCATAAATTGGATAAGAGTAATGTCTATTGTTTACAGCACTTAGAATCAGCAGAGAAAAGTGATATTCAGCACTCTATCAAAACAACTTGCCACTGCATTTTGCTGAGAGCTAAAGCATGGATGTAACCCTATTTTGTCTCTAAAATATCCAAATGAATTTAGACCACTGCCATCTTTCACAATTTCATTCCCCGCTTTCACAGTTTCATTCACAGCCTTAACAACTGTCAACATCTTGCCTGTTGGGTGTCATCACTTTAGAAGTTTGTTTCATAAAAAAAAAAAATCTTTTGCTGAGTTGGCACAACAAACATGGCATCTGCTCATAAAAGTTAAATTCCTTCAATGGATTTACCATACTGGTCGCTCATCTTCACTGTAAGCACTGAGTTCTCCATCTCTGTGATAAGGTTCTCTAAATTTGACAGGGAGTCCACCACGGAGAGCACTAAGGTCATAGCCTCTGTTGATCTGGTGGAACGGCGGGCCATCCGCTAGGGTCTAAATGACCCCTTTACCAACTTTCAGGAAACATTTGGTTTAAATCTGCTCCTTTATCTCTACGAATTTAGGGCCATATTATCAAGAACGGGCGATAACATTATCGCCGCTTTAGCGGCAAGAAACTGCCGCTAAAGTGGCAATAAGGGGCTTGATAATATGCCCTAAAGAATTTCAATAGAAGCCCAGGTTCTGGTGTGAAGGACATCAAACCTGGGCTTCTATTGGAATTCCATAGGGCATATTATCAAGCCCCTTATCGCCGCTTTAACGGCAGTTTCCTGCCGCTAAAGCGGCAATAATGTTATTACCCGTTCTTGATAATATGGCCCATAGAGTCCTAAACTCTTCAGTGTGATTTTAACTAAGTTGTCCCAAAGGAAAGGCAATGGATTTAACCTAGAGCATGTTCCCCATTGTTGTGGCCAAAAACATTCTTTGTCTTCGGGTTCTGTTGACTTTCATTAATATGAAGGCAGACAGATATTAGGGTGTGCATGGGAATTTGCTATATCTTGCGTTTAGAAGTTGAGGGATTGAAGCGCTGATTGAGCATACTGATTTCTTTCTTGAATGTCAGGTGGACTATTATCTATGTCTCAAAGGGAGCTGGTTGCAGAAGATTGGTACACTATGTCATAATGTGAAACTTTTCACAAGAAATTGTCTCAAATAACTGGCGGACATGTGGGTATTGACTGGTGTTCCCCATTGTTATGTATGGCTCCCATAGGGTGCCTGTATGGTTTATTTCAGTTTCTAAATCTGATAACTCACTGCTATGATGCAGCAACAGTTGAAAAAAAGAACTTGTTACTCACTGTTGCTACATCATAAAGGCCTTTCAGGGCATACTGACTGGGCTCTCTCGAGCCTGTCAGTGCAGCACTGCTTGTCTTCTTTGACTGAAAGCAGAAAGCACAGCTGCAGGAGGGGAAGAAAAACAGGGAAGGTGTTGGGGGTTGGTCAAGGATAGCAGCTAAGGTATTTTTTTCTTACATTTGAAACAGGAATACATAACAGAGGCCATGTTATGTATGGCTCACATATTACACATTAGTCCTCTGCCACTATGTACTGGTTTAAAGTAAGGGACGGATGATTTTAGGAGCCATGCATAACATCAAATTATAGATGGGCAAAAAAGTGAATTGTGAGGTTGTTTTTCACCTTGGGGTTCTGAGTGACATCATAGACAACTCGAGCTTCCCTCGTCTGTTTGATTTCACTCAGAACCCCTCAGTGAAAAACATCCGCATTTTTTACACTGATCTATAATTCGGTATATTTCCAATGACTACAATGCAATATTGAGAAATCAGTACAGTCTAAGAGGTACAAAGGATATAAAGTTGTATTTGAGTACTCGAAATGCAACGGATTTTCTTGCTGTAGTCCGATTTCAGCGAGTTGTGTGTTAGGCTGCGAATCTCATAGTAGTTTAGAATGTGTTTTGAAGATTGTTGTATTTTTTAGCTTGATAGCCAAGCATGGTTTTAGTTGTCATATACATTTGAAGGGTAATGTCAAGAATAATTTCCAATCATTAAATGATAAATACGTGTCCACCATTAAGTATGAAACATGTGAACTTAAGGCATGCAACTGTGTATAAAAAGATAGTCATTAAAAAGAATGAAGTAACAAGCATTCTTTGACAGAAGGCGATGGATGATAAAATGATATGTTGCAGGTTATTCATGTATTTTGTAAATAAAACAAAACAATGCAATACAATGGTGTGTCTAGAAGTCTGGGTGTTGTGTAAAGAAAGATGAATCAGTAAAATATTTTTAAATACAATATGGGTTGCTATTGTCCTTAAGGCCATACTCAACTAGCTATTTGCTGGCGAACAATGATAGTATGTCTCTCATTAGTCAGACATACCTGTTGCCTTGCTCACCACCCGTTGCGGAAAGCAACCAAAATGTCAATGATCACGTTGTTCATTATACATGGGATAGGTCAACCTTACGGTGAATGTTGTCTCCATTGTGTTGCCCTGCATGCACATCGTTTTCCCTCATTTCTATATGTCACATCTCAATCACCTGCAATGGCTCACAGTTTTACCTGTCTCATCCTCTTCGTATTTAATTGGCTGACTAGGTGTTTTATACTAAAATGCACATAACCTTGTATGTGCAAATGGAAAGCAGGTAGCTAATCATGTTGAAATCATATAACTAACACAAAACTTTCGATTTGTAAACTCTAAGTAGTCTTGGTTTATATCCCAATAAAGAATTTGGGGCCAGATGCATCCCAAAAATGTTTTGCGATTCCCTAATTGCGAATATTTGCGATTCGCAATTAGGGAATCGCAAAACGGCATGCATGAAAGTGTGCAGTACATTTTCTGCGATTCCTAAGGGGTCGCAAATGACCTACCTCATGAATAATAATGAAGCAGGTCGCAATTTACGACCCCCTAGGAATCGCAAAAATCACAGGGATTTGGCCTGCTGAGATCAGCAGACCACCATGTCCGTGATTGCTTTTAAACAAAGCAATCATTTTTTTTTGTAAAGCAGCCCATTTTCCGTAAAGGAAAACGAGATGCTTTACAAAAAGAAAAATGAAAAGTTTTCTTTTCATTTTTCAAGAGCAGGCAGTGGTCCGTGGGACCACTGCCTACTCTTAAAAATGCTTTTACAAACATTCACAGAGGGGAAGGGGTCCCTTAGGGACCCCTTCCCATTTGTGAATGTGTTAAGACCTGCGGGAAGTAGGTGGTAATATGCGAATGTTTTGCGACCGCATTCACGGTCACAAAACATTCATGCATACTGTTAGGATTCGCTATTTAGGAAGGGACGCCCTAAACACGCCCCTTCCAAATAGCGAATCCCAAGCCCATTTTGCGATTCGGTAACTGGAGGGTCTCCTGGATGGCTTCTCGATAACGCTTGTTTCCCTACATGCACTAAACTCAAAGCAATCTTTGTTCCTGCAAACAATGACCCAACGGCGCCTACATATTGGGGTGGGGACTATAATTGCATCCATGATCTAGAATTAGACCATTCACGCCCACCACTCCCAGAGGCACAATCTATTAGCCTAGCACAACACATGAAGGACTGGCATGGTAAACATCCCACAGCACAAATGTATTCACACTATTCAACGATACATGACCTACACATGAGAATTGATGCTATATACTGCACTGTGGCAGCCATGTCCAGAGTGTCACCCGCGGAGTACTTAGCCCGCACAATATCTGACCATAGCCCACTACAAGTACAGCTGACATGGGGAAAACATAGAACCAGCATACCGAATTGGCGTCTCCCCTTGGAAGCCCTCAGGGACTCAGCACTACGCACCTCCATAACACAATCCATCAACTCATACTTTCAAATGAATGCAGGCACTGCTACCTGTGCAGGCATAGAGTGGGATGCCTTCAAGGCTGCCCTGTGCGGACAGGTAATTAAAGCAGTATATTGGTCTCGAATGTCGCTCACGAAAGAGCTCCAGGACCAAGAGATGGAGGTGCAGCGCTGTGAACGCCTTTCCCCCACTGACCCACACATTGTACCCATACTGGCCAAGGCTCACTTGGCGCATAAAGAGACATTGGACAGACTCTGTGCTCTAGATTATAAGTGAAACCAGGCCCGGCAACATGCTGAAGGAGACAAAGTGGGCAAGACATTGGCATGGCTATTAAAAATTGACGCCTCACAACCTCCTATTCTGGCCATGAGGGCCTTAGATGGTCATTTGGTAAACACACAGGAAAAGATTAATGATTTTTTTTACAAATACTATGCTTCCCTTTATAGAGCTCCCATCCCCAGTGACAAATTAATTATTCAACAGTTCCTGACACGCTCAGCCCTCTCACAGATAGCAAAAGCCCAATACGCATCGCTAGTGACTTCTATATCCGAAGCTGAGATCTCTGAAAACCATCAAACAGCTAGCGAGAGGCAGGGCCCCAGGAACAGATGGATGGCCGTCGGAATTCTCCACGACCTATACGGAACAACTGACTCCCCGTCTAAGCACCATCTACAGGGAGGCATTCGAGCAGGGTGAGCTCCCACCCTCTCTATGAGAGGCGATATTGGTAGTATTATCAAAGCCAGGCAGGGACCCACTCCAAATAGGCTCATACCACCCACTGTCCTTACTGAATTCGGATTATAAAATCTTGGGAAAAATAGTAACCAATAGATTGATGGAAGTTGTACAAATACTGGTCCATAATGACCAGAATGGGTTTATCCTAGGGAGAAATACTGGCCTAAATTTACGTCGGCTCTTTAAATTGCTGGAATGGGTGCGAACAGAAGCAAGTTTACCATGGATTGCTGCCTTAGACATCGAAAAGGCATTCGATACTCTGGGATGGCAATACTTATTGGCCATGCTGGCGAGTTTTGGCATGGGCCCTAACTTCCTACGATGGGTAAAGATATTATACACTAAGCCGCAGGCCAGAGTCAAGACAGGTCACACCATCTCCCCTTCTTTCGAAATAGATCGAGGAACAAGACAGAGTTGCCCTCTATTGCCCATTATTTTTGCTCTGACCATGGAGCCCCTGGCATGCGTGCTCCACAGCTGTGTCCTAGATTGGGGCATACCAGCATACACACAATGGCACATCGTCTCTCTGTATGCAGACAACACATTAATCTACCTACATTGCCAGATTATGGTCCTACAGGACCTAATGGAGCTACTGGATGAGTATGCCCGTATATCTGGACTACGGGTCAATTGGTCCAAATCCGTAGTATTCCCAATGAAGACCCTGCCTATAGACCTCAGACACACCCTACCCAGCACCCCACTCACCTCGGCTTTTGACTCCTTTAAATATTTAGGAGTCCAAATTTATCATTCTCAGGCAGACCTGACAGAAGGCAACTTGGGAAAAGCAATTACCAGAGCTCAAGCCGCACTCCCATTTTGGACGGGACTGCCTTTATCTCCCATGGGCCGAGCTGCCATCTCCAAGATGCTGCTGCTTCCTTGACTTCTATATTTTTTTGCAACCATCCCCTACAGACTACCGCACAGCTTTTTTAGGGACTTAGAGTCACTACTTGTAACCCTGATTTGGGGTGGCTCCAGGGCCAGGGTGCCACTCCAGAAAATATACCTTCCTCTATCTAAAGGGGGCCTAGGGGGGCCTAATTATGAGCACTACTATGTAGCAGCGCAACTGCAATGGCCTATGAGATTGCTTGTGAGGAGTAACCTTGCTGAATTAGAACCCTGGGCGATATCATTGTGATAGCCAGCCATGTTGGAATGGCTATCTGGCTCTAAAACACCATTACAGAAAATGCAGGGCAACCGCCTGATGTCAGCGGTCCGGCACAGCTGGTCAAAATATGTGCTGCCTAGATACCTGCCCTCACCATATACCCCATACTTCACCCTCAAAGTGCTCCCTGGCCCGTATACTTGCCACAAGCACCAGAAATTGGAAGCATGGCAGAATGCAGGACTTGACACATGGGGGGATCTATTTGTAGATTCAAACTTATGTAACTTCGCTGGCTGATTGATGATTACGGAGTGCCAACAGAGAAATTCCTGCTCTATGCAACACTGATACAGCAACTTCACCAGATATGGGGGAACATGCGTACAGAACCCACCACATCCATGGTACTGCAAACACTGCTAACACATGGGGGGGCGAAAGGCGATCACACTGATTTATAGCTCCCTCAAACCCGACTCGTCACTCCTGCTGGCACCACTGTGCAAATACTGGGATTCAACACTGTCAATGAGCATCACTGATAAGTAGTGGACACAATGCATAGTATACCCTAAAAGTATATCTACTAACGCTAGATTGAAACACACACAATTCAATTACCTCCATCACACGTACCTAATGCAGCACAGACTAGCACACATGTATCCTACTTCCAATGACATCTGCTCTAGGTGCCTTGCCACAGATGCCACATTCCCACACATGGTCTGGACATGCCCCTGACTCAGGACCTTCACTTCATACTTGGAATCACAAAGTGCAACGCTCGATGCAAGAACCTTAACAAATTTCTATATCTGGCACTGGGCTTGACAAAACGCAAACTAGCTATGGCCTGGAAGTCACCGGCAGGCCCCGACACACATGCATGGCTCCAGGACCTCCGTAGAGCGCTAGTGGCAGAGCACGAGACCCACTAGTCCAATGCCACACAAATGCCCCCATCAGCTAACCCACGCGATGGCAAGATTATCTAACCATCATTAAATTTAAATTGAACATCACACACCCAGCTTCATCGAGAGCCACACCACTACTCTACACCTCTAAAGCAAAGCACCATGAGCGCGATAGACACAATAGGTTTGCCTACTGGTCATGCTCGAAAATCTAGGGTTAGGGCAGGCGGAACCAGATATAAAATTGCACAGAGTGCAGGCCTCCCCAATCAGCGCCTCCAAGCAGACACACATACACATATACCAGATCGTGCTTGGCTAGGTACATAATATAGTACTACAGCAGATACAGCTTCGGACAGATACCATTATTAATGTTAATGATGTTGGAAAATCATAGAATTGCGGCATAGACTATCAATATTTATTCATGATTAATGTCAAATACTATTGCTTGGCACCCCACCATGGCTGCTCCTGTAACCGCATGTGCAATAATTTGCAAAAGTTCGCTGTTATAACACATTGGCACAAATTATTGACACTTAATAACAATTATTTATTAAAAAAAACAGGTAACATGCCTTACATGCAACAGTAATCACTCCACTGGCACCACTCTGACCACAACGTCCCACTCTGTATTTCACTCATATCATGGAAGGGATTCAAAGAACATGCACAATCATCATGTGTTCTGAGGAGGGAGTCCATGTACAACTTAGAGATGTCACCAATTCTGGCCGATTGTGTAGATTCTTCTAAGCCACAGTGTCCCGGGGAAAAGAACCTCCGGAGCCGATAGAGCCTCTAAGTTGTACATGGATTTCTTTTTTAAATAAAACCACAAAAATGTTCCTCTATTACGGGAATATATTTTAGACCACGGATCATTTCCAAAATTGGAAGTATCTTGAAATATATAACTGGAAGATCAATCCTGACTTCCGAGATAGATGCGCCACGGAGAGAATAGTTAATCCTCTTGTATGGGCCGAGAGTTAATTTTGGATGTAGAGACTGAAATCGTGACAGATCCAAATAATCCTTGTGGGAGCTATTATTTCTTGTCCTGAGGAAGGTGGTATTTTGAACAGTGGTACCCACCGAAACGCGTCGACGCACACTGTATAGAGGCGTACTGTAGATTGTGGTGACATTTGTGATCTGTTCTTGTTAAAACTGAATGCACAACAATTATATGTGTTGAACAAATGATCTAGATCTAATGTATTGCCTTTTTTAATGATTAGAAACTATTTTTCTTGCAGAATCTCCCTTTTGATTAATTGTATAGATTGTATTGTATGTATGTTATTATCTTTTTTTATCTTCTTTAACATTGTAAAATGATCTTTTGCTCCTGATTATTGTTGGATAATTTTTTGATAAAATATTTTTATACTTTACACACATTTTTGCCTCTGATGGGGGTGGTGTTATGTTCTGGTGATATGGTGATGAATGCTTTGGTTTCCTTGAATTAACTTAACCCAAAGGGGATCTGTTCTTGACTACGGTCTATTTGGTGCCCTACTCCTTTGCGGTTAAGGGGCCCCTCTCATTTGTTTTGTATAGCAAATTATCGTACAGGCATGGCATAAGCTTGTCAGCCCACTCTATTTGGCGCAGAAAGGCCACTAAAAAGTGTAAAGTGCATAAGCGAAATCTGGTTAAGAGAAATCTGGCCTGAACATTAGTGGTAAAAGTTAAGTAATATTGCTGTAACACGGGAAAAATACATGTAGGTGCCATCTCCTCTTGTTGCAAATAGCTCATGGCAGCCTTGGAGAGGTATACCCCTTTAATAATAACTTTTGCATTTGTGGGAATGCTTTCCGGATTATCAATCAATCAATCAGGGGGTTTATAAAGCGCACTACTCACCCGTGAGGGTTTCAAGTGCACCAATCCTGTCGCAAAAAATGTATCTCTCACAAATCGGATCCAAGGAATTGTTAGGGCACTATCCAGATTAATACAATCTTTGATTACTTCCCTCGAGAACCCTAGTTCATCGGTCAGCCACATTTTTTGCCCATAGAAGCGTGTGGGGGCACTAGTCGGAATCATCAATAGTCTTTTTATAAATTTATTTTCCAAAACTTGTAATTGACGACTTTTATAGTGTCCCCACACCCCTGCCCCATATGTTGCAACAGACAAACATTTGGCTTTATAAAGGGTAATCAATTCTCTCACCGGCTTGTGGCCTAATTTGGATGCAAAACTAAATAACCCCTCTACAACCCTATTTGTCTGATGCGCCCTTGTTGTGATAAGTGGTTCCCAGTTCATATAATTATTAAATAAGTTCCCCAGGTAGCTAAAATTATTCACTTTTTCTAATCGTATTCCTTTTACAGCAAAATTCCTGTTTTTTGTCAAATTGGGGCCGCACACCATTATATATATTTTAAGTCAAGCAACAACATAAATTCGGTAAAAGCGCTAAGTGATTTTTGAGGCTATTTGCTGTCAATGCCATTAGCACTGTATCATCTGCATATGAGAGTAAGGGAACAAAACTACCACCAATTCGGGGGAAATTAATCTCCTTACCTAATAGGTAAGCCTCTAACCCATTGGTGTAGATTAAGAAAAGGAAAGGGGCCAAAATGCAGCCTTGCCGAATGCCTTCTGTGGACATGATAGGTTTGGTCTTTTACCCATGATGGCTGTATCTTAAAACAATTGAAGTATTATAATGTAACCTACGTAAAAGGGATATCAATTCTTCTTCTACACCCATTTTTCCCATCATGTCCCACAATTTGTCCCGATTAACCATGTCAAAAGCACGGCACAAGTCCATGAAGGCCAGGTGAATAGAACCCTTCCTGGCCTTCATGTACTTGTTGACAATTAGGGACAAGTTAAGACATTGCTCAGTAGTGCCCAATACTTTCCTAAATCCATATTGTAGTTTAGACATAACACCCCTATCGGACGCCCAGGCCTCCAAACAGGCAAGGAGCACCCGACCCAAGATTTTTGCTGTGGCATCAATGAGGGAGATTGGTCTATAGCACGCCGGATCACTCCTGTTTCCCTTTTTGAAAAAGGGAACCACAATAGCCTCCTTCCAAGACGCTGGAATGCTGCAGATGACTGCTGCCTTAAAAACATTTGTCAATAAAGGTGCCCACAGGTTAGGATTCTTTTTAAACAAATCAAGTGGGACCCCATCTGGCCCTGGAGCTTTCAGACAGATTCCCTGAGCTAACGCCTCTCCAACCTCAAATACTGTAATGGAAGAGCTTAGATGGGAGGCTGAAATTAGGTCTTCGGGCAGATTCCCTGAGTTCTCCTCTAGC
Organism: Calotriton arnoldi; assembly: GCA_963921515.1. Taxonomy (NCBI): domain Eukaryota; kingdom Metazoa; phylum Chordata; class Amphibia; order Caudata; family Salamandridae; genus Calotriton; species Calotriton arnoldi. Next base: position 596,664 of record CAWUFW010002583.1, read on the forward strand.
TGCTTAGACTGAGGATTAAATATAGCAGTAAAGTGACTTTCCCAGGCATCTCCCAGGATCAATGAGCCCATCTGGGTTACTTCTTCCGTGAATAGCGGTTGATTAATAATATTCCAAAAGCTTTTGGAATCTTTGAGGGAACTTGCTTTCTCCAAGTCTTCCCATGCCTAACTCCTCAATTCTTCTTTTCTTTTCCCAAAGGTAATTGTATAGGTTTGCCTTGCACTTTTAATTAAGAGGCTATCCCTAGGGGTAGCATGAAGTGCCTTTTTAATATTCTTTATAGCCTTTGTACATTCAGGGCCCAATTCCGATCTCGCTCGGAAGGGCTCCTAGCGGCATCCGTCAGTAGCGAGTCCGAGTCGTACGCGTGATTTCCGTGCGACTCGTACAGCTGTACGAGCGAGCAAGTACGATGCGCTTCAAGCCTCGCACTACGACCGACTCGTACCCTTCAGCGATGCCTCCCGAGCGACGCATACAGTGCAATGCGTACAGTTTCCGGCCGGCCAAGTACGATGCGCGTTGCTAGCAGCCGGTGCGAGTCGGAGCCTCCGGCTCGAAAAAGCTCTGGGAAGCATACTTCGGGGGTCTGCGACGGACCCCCCTTCACCCGGGGCCCTTCGACTCAGACAGCGGGGGGACCCAGGAGTCCCCCTCACCCATGCATGTACGTTGCGGGGGGCACCGACGCGAACACGCGACAGGGGGCGCCCTTTTCCAAGATGTACTTTTTTCACGATGGTTGCCTATGTACGCGACGTACAACAGGCTCCCATTGACTTCAATGGGGCTCCGAGCGACCCGAGTCCGTCAGCGCTTCAGCGCATCGTACTCTGTCGCTCGAGCCCCAGAGCACGAGTCAGTTGGAAAGCTCTACGGGACGGAGTTGGTCGTAGGGCTTTCCGAGCGAGATCGGAATCGGGCCCTCAGTGTTGAACCACCATGCCTTTTGAGGCTCCCCTAGGCGAGTGGGTCTAGTCTGTCTCTCAGCTACATCTGAGCAAAGCTGCCCAAAGTCCCAAACAACCTCGGCTGGGGTGGAGTCATACTGCAGACACCTCATGATAGAGTGATAATTTACCTTAATGGTGTCTACCTCGAATTTTAGAGGGTCTATCTTACCCCAATACAATCTTACCCCTTTATTTGGATTATAAAAACTAGGGCAATTGTCGTCCTCCCCCGCCTGGGTAATTGTATATAGAGAGACTATAAGGGGATTTTTATCACTAGCACAGCTAGGCTCCACCGTAAAATCATTAATAAGCTAAGCAAATTTCCTAGATATTAACATGTGGTCGATAAAGCTTTCCCTACCTCCACCCACATAGGTAGGGTACTGTGAGGAGGGACAACAAACCAAGTTATTAATAATAGCTAGATCGTTACCAACGAGAATAGAGTTTAAAGCTTCGCCTTGAGGGGAATGAATAAAGTGTGGCTGTGGCTGACCCTCAGTATCTGCCAACCCACAGACTCGATGGCCGCTAGGCTTAAAAGCTATGCAATTAAAATCCCCAACCCATAAAATACATAATGGTTGCCACTTCCCAGTTATTTTTGTAACTTCTGCCTGTAAAGATTCAATAACATGACAACTATTTGAATCAAAGATATTGTAATACCAATTTACCACTAATATCTTAACCTTGATTAAATTGGATAAGATAATCAGTTGGTACCAGGGTGATGAGATTATACATGAGGTTTTTAACATTCCATATCTCACTGCGATGAGCAATGCAATCCCACCTTTGGCTCTTCCTGCTGAGGAGGGTATTGCGGGTACTGTGAAAGAGCGATAACCACCTAGAACCACGTCATCCCTAGACCAAGTTTCTTGAAGACAGATGATGTCAAACCCTCTGATATAATCTAACCATCCCTCATTCGTGAACTTATGGTGGATTCCTGCGATGTTCCAAGAGATAACTTTAAAGGGAAGTGTAGTAAATTCCTGAATTGGTGGATGTTCAAGAGAATTTTTTTAAATGGGTGATATCTCATGCGCCAAATGTTTGAACCCTTCCACTACGGGGTCGGCTACAAAGGTGTTATCAGAAAATAAAATGTTATCCTCGTAATTGTCTGGGCCCTTGCTAATATTTATGATTATATCTGATGTTACATCAGCTGAGTGTTTTCTCCTTATACTTCCGGGCTCACCTTCATCGAATTGCAATGTTAACCCAACCCTCCTTTCACCCAACCCTGTCTACGATGAAAATGTAGTCAATCAATATCAGTGAGGCCTGGTAATGCCTCAAAGAGGTTGCTGTGGACAAAAGAGGGAGGCTGCATGTGTGGGTATGGATTCACGCCTGTTGAGAGGGGCCCTTGTCTTACCCTTGATCCCCGATGAGGGGGATAAAAGAAACCCAGTGGGTAGGCCCTAATCGATTCATTCTCGTTGGGTATATGTTTGAGGTGACTTAAGAGAAAATGCACAGTTCTAGCGTCCCTAAAGTTTAGGACCACACAATCCCCTTCAACAGACTTAGCCGTATGTCCTAACCAGTTCACCCGCCTGGCCATGATGATATGATCAAACCAGTTTATCTTGGATGAAGTTTTACCAAGGCACCAATGGGCTGATTTGTTAATTAAACTTTGGCAACTTTCTTGACTATCGTGAGAGAGATAGGGATCTCCCGTCAAGATCAGTGTATAAGGGGTGCAATCTGGTGGTAAATTTAATATATCTTTTACACCCACCCTTATTGGCGGACTATGTGCTGGTGCATTACTACTAGAATATCCTTGATGAGAACTACCCCCATTTACCAGGTCATGTCCCAATTGATTAGAGGCCCCCTGCCCCAGCTTATAATTATTCCTCTGTGGTACAAGCTCACAGGGGGTCAAAAGCTGGGGAATCGTCAATTGGAACCCCTCGGTGGGATTCGCCACTACTTAGAGTGTGTTTAGTCTTTTTTAGGACAGGCCTATTAGGGATGACGCTACCTGTGCTACTGCCTGTCCTACTTAGTTGAATGACCTTGTCCCTCTGCAAGTTGTCAGTATTGTTTGCTAAGCTCTTGCTTAAATCCTGCATCACACAAGAAAGCTGAGCTTCAATGTGGGTTAATCGAGCAGAGATAGGGGCCAACGCATCTAATACAATTTTACTAATTTTATCAGTAAGAATATCTGAGCTTTCAAATATGGCCCCTCTTCCTGGTCCCCCTCGTGATCTATTTACCCTGGCTATTGCGTGATCTTGTCTGGTTCTCTTGCCCTTAGGTGACTGACCCTTCGATTTGAGATCAGCCCCTGCCATCTCGGGGCATTTCCTCTTCCCCCCACTAATTGCAAAGGTCCATTGTTCTCAAAATTGGGTAGAAGACCTGCTTGTTTCCCTCAAGTACGGCATCTAGTCCCGCCTGGTTCACGATTTTGACGGTAGGTGAAAGGGGTACTTGGGCTCTAAGTTCAAGATCCGTCTCAGTCGTGTCATTGCCAAGGTCAGTAGTAGCGGAGGGAGGTGAGACGGGGGGGGCTAGTGAAAGTCTGCTCTCTGCCAACTCTATTTCTTTATTAATGGCCCCCAAAGCTTTTTGGAGAAAGCCATCCAACGTAGCGTCGGTGAGTTTTACAGCAGGCATTGTTTTTCGTCTCCCCATAATTTTACTAAATCAGGCTGGATTCCAGATGATGTTTGCCCCACAAGGCCCAAGAAAACAGCAATAAAAAAGTAATACTAAAGAGATAACTGTTTTTGCCTTCTCAATGTATCTCAAAGCAAGTGTTGTCAAAAAACCAAGAGAGCAGGCCCAGCCCAGTCTCCTCCGGGCGTGGACGGGCCCGCCCTTGGCCCGGGCTTTGCCCAGGCACGTTCACACTCGTCCCGCGATGCGGGAGCCCCGAGCTGATTTAATATGCCTCCTAGCGTGTGCTGAACGTCAGTGGCAGTGCCGCAAAGATGCCTGGGACCAGGAGTCTTGGGTTCCTGCACCCCTGGAGCAGCAAAGCAGCAGAATCAGCAGTGACGGGCTCCAGCACTGCGGGAGCCCCGAGCTGATTTAATACGCCTCCTGGCATGTGCTGAACGTCACCGGCAGTGCCGCAAAGATGCCTGGGACCTGGAGTCCTGGGGTCCTGCTCCCCCTGTATCATGTGTAGGAAGCGCAGACTCTTAAAGCAATACTAACCCTCCACCCACAGTCTAACTGCTCTTCTTTATGTATCACTGGTCTTCCCAGTACCTACTGGTCCTCCACTCTAAGAGCTTTTATATTTCAGTATGGATGGCACAGCACACATTTAATAATTATGGTACCTGATGGCGGGGCAGGAAAGGCTGATGAGATGGGACATCAGCAAGATTTATGCCAGCAGTGCAGGCTATGGCAGTCCTTTAAAAACAGTTCCAAAACACTACAAATTCCCTTCTAGTGTTGCCAGATTTTAAGTACACTCTCTACCCCAAAGCTAACCAAAAGGAGCCCAATATTGCTAATCTAAAGAAGAGGCTTGGACACCGGCATGCAGGCATTAAATGAAGATTGTTCACTGAACTTTTCACCTAACTATAATATCACTTTAACCTTTGCTTTTTTTCAGTGAAATTCTAGTGTTAATTTAAGATAAAGTAATATTTTACAACCATACATAAAGCCAACCTCCTGTCGCATATGTCCTTCAGCCATGTGCGCTGGTGGGGTTGACCATGGGGCCTGGCTACAGGCAAGGCCATGTGGCCATCACCTCAGAACAAGCATCCCCACATGCCTGACCACAGCTTTTTTAAAATTAATATTTTGGCCCCATCCCCCACCAGGCATAGAGGGAAGGGTATCTCGTTGGCCATGAGAAGTCTGCAAGCAAAGCCTTGGTCTTCATGTAGGGAGCAAAATTGGTCTCGGAATAGTCAGAATGAATATATATACACAGGAGTGGAGCTGAAAGGCGTTGCACGTTACTATTTTTATATTTTGTTCACATCTTGAGATAAATTCACTGGTACTTTCATCCGGATATTGGTTTTGAGCACATCCTTTGGCGTCATCAACGTACCATGAATCCGTTTCTGTGATGCTGCATCACGAGTTGGGGAGAAGGACTGCTTGAGGACATGTTTGTGTCTATCTATCTATCTATCTATCTATCTAAATATATATATATATGAATATATGTATTTATATATATTTTCACTGAAAAAAACAAAGGTTACAGGGACATTATAGTTAGGAAATTAAATAAAAACAAACCTTAGAAATTTACTGAAAAAAAACAAAGGTTACAGAGACGTTATAGTTAGACTCAGGTTTTACTCGTACAAAATCAGAGAAATTCTCCAGTTATAGTTAGCTAAGCTAACTATAACTCGCACCCCCGCAATGCACGGCTTATGACCTCACATATTACATCACTCATCCCATGGTCAGTGACATCACTAGTGACATCTCAAATGACATCATTGATGACATCATCCAGTGATTGTGAGTGTTATGCATATATATACCAAGGTGTATTGGTGAATCAGTGGGTGTATGAGTGCATGTATGAATGATTTAATGGGTGTGTGACTGACTGTATAACTGAGTGATTAGGTGTCTCAGTGAAAGTATGAGTGAGTGATTAGGTTTTGTGAATGTCTGTATCAGGCTGTTAGTTGGTGTCTAAGTGGCTGTATGTGTTGGTGAGTGGGTATATGAGTGGCTGTATGAGTTATTGATTGCTTGTCTGAGTACATGTATGGGTGTATGAGTGTCTGTGTGAGTGGGTGAGGGGGTGTGTGACTGCCTGCATGGCTGAGTGAGTGTGTGAGTCAGTGGCTGTATGTGTTAGTGAGTGCATCTGTGAGAGGCAGTATGGGTGATTGAGTGTGTGTATGGCTGTGTCAGTGGGTGAATGGATGTATCAGTGGTATATGGGTGAGTAACTGCAAATGTGAAAGGCAGTATTGGTGAGTGTTGGAGAATATGTGTGACTATATTTGTGCGTGAGTGATTGTGAGAGTGGCTGTATGGGTGAGTGTGTGCTTGTGTCAGTGGATTTATAGGTAGGTTAGTATGTGTTAGTATCTGTATGAATAAGAGAGTGGCTGTGTGTATAACTGTATAGGTGAGTAAGTTTCTGTGTGATCGACTCTCTGGGTGAATGAGTAGGAGTGTGAGTAGCTTCATGGGGACTGACAGTGTGTGGGAGAATGTATGGGTGTATGAATGAACACAGTGGCAGTATTAGTGAGTGAGTTGGATGTTGAGTGGCTGTATGGGTGACTGAGTGGATGGGTGTGTAGACCTATGAATCAGTGAGTGGGTGTGTAAGTACTGGTATGGGTGTGTCAATGGTTTTGAGAATGGTGGTGAGGAAGTTGGAGTGGGTTTATGAAAGGTTATCTTAGGGTGTGAGTAGGTACGTCGAAGAATCTATGGATTATGTCATCAGTGGTATCACTGACCATGTCATGAGTGATGTAATACGTGAGGTCCTAAGCAATGCATTGCGGGGGCGCAAGTTATAGTTAGCTCAGCTAACTATAACTGCCAAATTTCTCTGGTTTTGTACAAGTGAAACCTGAGCCTAACTATAACATCTCTGTAACCTTTAGTATTTTCTGTGAATTTCTAAGGTTTTGTAAATGCTAATTCCAAACTATAACATCCCTTTGTTCTTTTCAGTGAATTTCTATGTTTTTTTAACTAGTAGTCATGTTTGCAGAGTAGTGGAGAAAGGGGGCTGGGCCTCTGACCAGCTCTCAGGAATCCCACTGTGTAGGACTTACAGGAGGTACAAGGAGGGCTTCTTGGCCCCCAAGGTCCCTCAGGAGTAAAGTGGAGTTCATCCCCCAACCAGTAGTGCACCACAAGCAGCATTTGCAGAGTGGTGGAGAAAGGGGCGTGGCCTCTGAAGACCTCTTAGCAATCCCGCTGTGTGAAACTTATTGAAGATACAAGAGGGGTTGTTTTGAGGTCACCAACATGTCATTCGGGTGCGCCAGTGACTTTTGGCAGATGTACGCAATCCCAAATGTGCAGGATACACCGCGGCTGCAATCTGGGGAAGATTCTCTCCTCAAGAAGTATCCAAACCTTCCCGAAATGATGATTTGGAGTCAAAAACCTCCTGAATGGACATTTGGAGTTTTTTTTGTGTGCGAGGAGTGCTTCTTTTAAAAACATTTTTCCAACTGGAAAGAAGTGCCCCAGAGTCTCCAACTTTGTATTCCTGCCCAGCAGGCTCCTCCCAGTGCTATGTCCTTCTCCTGGTCACTTTTCATTTGGATTTGGAGCTTGAAGGATCACTCTTTGCGTCTGCAGCATATACCATTGGATTTAAGGACTTTGTATTTGTGATTTCACAAGTAAGTGGAAAAACTGCCTCTAGTTTCAGTAGGGGTCTAGTTATTTCTTTGTAAGTGATTGTTCTTCTTTTGTAAAGGAAAACTGTTGCAAAGTTTACTAAATGTTCTCCCTTTTTCTTTAATAAATCTGCAATATTGATGTAATTCACTATGTGGCCTAGTCTGCCAATGGGTCTTCCAGCCAGTAGGCCCAGTGCTAGCCATAGGTGGTATCTTTTCAATTTGAAATATTTCGGCAATGGATGGATTTGAAATACAAAATGTGTTTTTTTGTTGTATTTCACATTTATTTTTCCTGCAAACAGTGTTTAGTTTGGGGGTAATGCTGTTGGAGGACATGTGTTGTGTTGCCAATGCCGATGTGTGTGTGTTTTTGCCATAGGCCACCATTTGGCTTTGTTTCCCATTTTTTGTATAGCCAGTGTCCATAGGCCTGCACAAGTTTTCCAGGCCTTCTGCTTGTTGTTCTGACCATGTGGCTGGCGGCCATTTTGAGTAACCAGCCAGTGTGTTTTTGCAATAGGCCTGCATGTCTTTGTTTTCCAGGCCTCCTAATTGTTGTTGCTTGTGAGTTGTGACCATGTGGCTGGCGGCCATTTTGTGTAGCCAGGCAGTGTGCTTTTGTCATAATCCTGTATGTCTTCTTTGTTGTGGCCATGCCTTCTTGCTGGTTGTTGTTCTGACCATGTGGCTGGCGGGCATTTTTTGTAGACAGCCAGTGTGCTTTTTCCATTGGCCTGCATATATTCTTTGTTTGTGGCCATGCCTTCGTGCTGGTTGTTGCTGGTTTTTTTGCATGCGATTTTTCTTCTTTTGTAAAGGAAAAATGTTGCACGGTTTAGTACATTTTCTCCATGTTTTTAATACATTTGCTGTATTCTTTTACTGCACTAAGTGGCCTAGTCTGCCATGGGCCTTCCAGCCAGTAGGCCCAGTGCTATCCATGGGTGCATGAAAAATAAATGTTTCTGTTGTGTCTGTTGAATTTAAAACATCATTTAGGCCATGGATTGCTTTGGATTGAATTACAAAAAGTGTTTTTTGTGGTATTTCTAGTTTTGTTTGCTGCAAAGAGTATATAGGTGGAGTAATGCCTTTGGAGGATGTGTGTTGTTGTAAATGGGAAACGTCCTTTGGAATGAAGACGAAATCACGATGTGCCTTTATTGCATCGGTAATAGAACAAATGTGTCGTTACCATGCATTTGTTCAGCATGCAAGCCGTTACGCCGACTTGCTTCTAAGGATGCGCATTGGTGGAATGGTGTTGGATTTTAATTCCAACACCTTCCATAGTATTGGGCAGACTGGAGTTGAATTAGTAAATGACACTAATCCAAAGTCCAGTACCCTCCTAAAGCAAGTCATTCACTTGCGTGCTAAAGGAACGCATCGTAACAACGTGTTCATTGTAATGACAGTGTTCTAAAGGCATGTGTGCAAATCACAAGCGTGATTCCATCATACATTCACTGTAAACATTTTTAGCCCTGTTAATTTTCATTTTTTCAACTGCTGACTTAATCACTGCTGTATTCTATCTGTCTAACTATGCCTCCTGTGTGTGTTTGGCATAGTGCACCATTTGCCTTTGTTCCCTATGCCATGTGGGCAGGGACCATTTTGTATAGTCACTGTCCTGCATGCATGTGTTCATTGTTTCCCAGGCCTCCGGTTTCTTGTTGCCATGTGACTGGCGGGCAGTTTGTGTAGGCAGTCAGTGTGCTTTTGCCATAGGCCTACATGTGTTATTTGTTTGAGGCCATGCCTTCTTGCTTGCTACTTGTTTTTGTTATGTGACCAATGACCATGTGTCTGGCGGCCATTTTGTGTAGCCAGCCAGTGTGTTTTTGCCATAGGCCTGCATGTCTTCTCTTTGTTCCCAATGCCTTCTTCCTCAGTGTTACTGTTGCTGACCATGTGTCAATGGCAGGCAGACATTTTGGGCATCCCACCAGTGTGGCCCTTTGCTTTGCCATATGCTTGCATGGATGGTTAAGCAATGAGATAGCAGTTTAATAAATTATTATTATATCTTTGAAGAGAACTTCATTTTTTTATTTTAATAAATGTGCATTTTTAAAATGTTACTTTTTTTGAATTTTTTAATAATTTTTAATTTTTTATCGTAATATTTTTTAATTTTGGTTTACTTTTTAAAATATCTATTATTTTGTTTAATTTAAAGACTTTTTTTGTTTTGTTTTTAAACCATTTTCACTACATTTGGCATCAATGAATCAACCCATGTCTGTTATAGGTGCACAACAGCATTAATCGTCTAAGGATTATTCCATTGTTATTTGCCAGCTGCACCTCCCTGAATGCCACATCCCACGTGACATGGGATGCACATAAAGCAAATAGTTACATCTGTATGTTGTTGTTGCTCTTTCTTATCTTTCCTGAGAGTACAGTCACAATGAAAGTTTATGTTTGTGAGATTTTCCGTTTTAAGAATGGATACACTGTATTGTTAATTATTTATAATAAGAGTAACCAGTGACCACACTACCAATTGAACAGCAACAATGCCATGTTTCACTGATGTTCTTCTTGCTTCTTTTCTTTTAGGTGTACAAGAGACAACATCTCCCACAGTACTGCCAGACAGAAGGCCTGTGCATGACTTGATGCATGACCCACACCTCACAGAGACATCTCTTCAACTTGTGTGAAGTTAAGTGCCCCTGAAAACTGACAGCTTCAAGATGCCCCGAAAGAAAGGTGCTACCAAAAAAGTGGCCTGTGAGAAGAAGGAGCTTACCACCACCACTGGTATGTCGACCCAGATCTTTTTATGAAAAAAGAAACTGCCTGCCGCACTGGCCTCTGGGGAGCAAGCTGGGAGCAGCACCGCCACATCAGTGGACACACCCCAATTTAGGCTCAAGCCTATGTCTGTCAGAGAGGCAGCCAGTTTAATCACGGCAATGCCAATGACACTGCAGGAAACCCATAGAAGTGAATGACAACAACAACAGCCACAACTACCAATAGTAGTTCCTCCCGAAGTAGGAGCAGTTCAGGAGATTGAGATTCATGCTGAGGAAGTAGAGGAAGCCGCTCTTTCAGAAGATCCATTGTCTTCCAGATCTTTAGCTAGAAAAAGGAGGTTTAGTGCATCATCTTCGTCTTCTTCTCCAAGCCCCCTTCTGATGATCTATACACCAGTTGGATCCCGCCTCAGTCTGAGAGTAAGACATGCCATGAGATGAGACTAGGGAAAAGGAAGGTTTCAGAAAGCCTTAGAGTTATGGAGGCAGATGTACAAGAGGAGGATGACGACAAGCGAGTCATCATGGATGTTGGCCCAGCCCCAGTGGAGACTGATATAACTGCATCCTAACTTGCTGGGAGGTATGTAGCACCACAGATACCACCACCACCACTAACTGCCATATTTGCAAAGACCAGACAGTGACCTACATCCACAACCACCTCAGTAAAAGGGTGTTCAGACAAAATATCGAGCTAGTAATATCGACTGACACAATTATCTACTTAGAAATATCGTGACACAGAAATATTGTGACCAAGAATACCGTGGACAAAAATATCGATTTTAAGGTAAGTAATATTGATTTTTAAGATATAGAAGAGATTAATATCACTTGCAAAAATATAGTTGTTTAAAATATCGATATTTTAATTAGTGTTATGTATTTCAGTATATATTTTAAATTTATGTGATGAAACGTTTTTTGTATAAGTATTGTTTATGTTTTTCAATATATGTGTTAATTGTTTAGTAGTTATTACATTTAATTTAATAAAGTTCCATAGGGGGTTATGGGTTTATAGTGGAATAGGGTGGGAAGTAATTTAATTATAATAAATTAATGATTTTTTGTATTTAATTGATATTTAATCAATTTGTTGTGAGGTTTACAGGGGTAAAAAGTGGGAAGTAATTTATTTTTAATTAGTTGTTAATACATATTAATTAATTAATTGATAATTAATTATGGTAATTGTGTAATTTTTTTAGGTGTGGGTTGTGTGGTTCATACGGGTAAAGGGTGGGAAGTAATTTATGTTTAATTAATTATTAATTAGTTGTTACTTAATATTATTTAATTAATGAATTAATTGATAATTAATTATGGTAATTGTGTAAGTTAGGTGCAGGTTGTGGGGTTTATAGTGGTAAAGTGTGATAAGTCATTTATTTTTAATGAATTATTATTATTATTATTTTTTTTTATCCTCATATCACCAAATATGCGTCTGCAATTCTTATAGAGCCGCCCATCTGATCTATGGGCCCCGCGGCCACTGCATTTGCTTTGGTCAGTTAACCGATCCAGACCTGCATTGTTGGTGACTTGGTGTAATCATTGGGCCATGGGGGGTTATTCGAATCCCAAACCTCTACACCACAATATAAAGGCCTGCCAGATATCAAGGCAATTCTCTTTTCCTCCTCCCTGGTCCAGACGGGCCATTTTAGAAGCTGCTTAAACCCAATCTTCCAACTTAGGGGGCAGAGGGTCTCTCCATTTCATACATATTTCCCTCTGTGCTATCAAAACAAGATACAGCAGTAGACCTCTATGTGAATGCTTCATCTTCTTACTTATCGTACCATCTTCCCCAAAAAGAACAAGTGCTACATTCAAAATTATTTCCCTGCCAAAAATACCACAGAAGGCTTTCTCAATTCCACTCCAATAGGCTCTCAGCCTGGGGCAATCATAAAAAACGTGAAGGTCATTAGCTTTTATGAGATCGCATCTTGGACATTTGGGGGTGGGAGATGGAACAAGCTTAGCTATCTTAGCCGGAGTCCAATACAGCCAATTGATAACAAAGAAGTGATTCTTCTTGAGGTTAGCCGGCTTTACATACTTATATAGAAGCTTCAAGGACAGTTCCTAGGTTGCTTCGATATCACACTCCAAAAAAACCTCATTCCATACTGAGTGTTGTGGATACTCCTTCTCAACTGCCTCCAAGGACTTCTTATACCATTTAGCAATTTCCTTACTTTTAAGATTTACATCTTGAAGGGATTGCTCCAATTCCCAGTCACCACAGATTTCATTCTTCTCAGCTGTAAACCAAGATACTAATTGCATGTATTTGAATCTAGAGAAGTCACTTCCGATCATAGCTCTTAGAACCTCCCATGGATGGACCCCCTCTGATGTTATCAGGTCTGACCATATTGTGATGCCCGCCTTTCTAATTGGGATAGCTAGGCTATCTTTAAGGCATATGGGGGTCCCAAGAGATTCCCAGATTGGGGCAAAATCAGAGTAGTAACATACCCCCCAACTGCTTCTAACCTTATACCACAGGCTAAGGGCAGACTTCAGTACTTTTAAACACACTTTTTTGAAGTACCTTGGTGCCCCAAATTTATACAGGAAACCGTCTCCACCGTCCTGCCTTATCATTTCAGCCAGAAGTCTTCCCCAAGTTGAATCATCAGGCTTCATGAGCAACATTCGGATGTTCTTAAATTGAAAGGCTACACAGTACCAATTGATATCAGGGAGAGCCAGTCCACCTTTGATAAGCGTGCGTCTAAGCTTCTTCCAGGCCAACCTAGCACCTTTATAGGCCCAAACAAAGCTTACTATCTTACTCTGGATTTTACTAATGCCCTGCTTTGGGAAATTGAGGGGGATGGCATTAAACAAGTAAGTTAATTTGGGGAGAATAACCATTTTAACTAGGTTTACCCTTCCATAAATTATTAAAGGAAGGTTTTTCTACCTTGCTAATAAGCAATCGATTTCTTTTATAACCCTATTTAGGTTGATCTGCGGAATCTTCTCGATGTCTTTAACGATTCTAATACCCAAATATTTAAAATCTTGACTTGTTCTCCCCCCAATAGCCGATGTTCCCACACATCACCTCGGTTTTGGAGGTGTTGGCTAGATACCCCGACAGAGATCCGAACTCTTCTAGAAAGGTTTCAAACCTTGGAACTGCCACTGCGGGGTTATCAGTATATAACAGCAAGTCATCAGCGTACAAAGCAACCTTGCTGCTATAGTGATGGGATTTAAAGGGAGTTATTAAGACATCTGCTCTTATTGCCTGTGCCAAGGGCTCTATATAAATATTGAACAGCAGGGGCGAAAGGGGACAACCCTGTCTCGTTCCTCTAAGTATGTTAAAACTAGATGTTAAAATCCCGTTCAATAGTATTTTAGCAGAGGCCCCCTGATAACATTTTTCCAAAGTCTGGATAAAAATAGATTCAAAACCCATTATTTTTAACACTTCCCAAAGATATACCCAGCATACTCTGTCGAACGCCTTGGCCGCATCCAGTGCCACCATGGCCAAGGGTTCAGATCGAGTGATTGCCAAATCTATGTTACCTATGAGTTGCTGTGTGTGCTCTTGAATATACCTTTTAGGGATAAATCCTTTCTGATCAGAATTAATAAGCTGTGGAACGATTTTGGCCAGCCTCCCTGCTAGAAGGCTCATAAAGATCTTATAGTCAGCGTTCAGCAGGGAGATCGGTCTGTAGGAATCAGCCCTTAAAGAGTCCTTAGTGGGCTTCAGAATGAGCACTATCGTTGCCTCCTTCCAGGACCTAGATACCTGGCCACCTAATCGATAGACCGAATTAAACAGAGTGCCCATGATCGGAACCAGCTCCTCCTCCAGGAGTTTATACACCTCACTAGGAAGCGCGTCTGTACCTGCTGCTTTATTAGTTTTGCATCTCCCAATTTGCGCTCTGATCTCGCCCTCTGTTATTGGGGCATCTAGTTTTTTACAGCTTTCAGCTGTTAGAGTAGGCAAGGATTTCTCCCTCAACCAGATTTTAAGGGTCTCAGTATTAGGTGAGATCTCCTCCTTATAGAGCTCAGAGAATAAAGAGAGTAGACAAGCTTGCATATCCTCCGATCTACTAGATGTCTCCCCATTTTCATTTATAATTAGTTCGTTTATATGGTTCTTTGCCCGATCCGTTCTGGGCCCTTGCCTGTCGCGGGTACTTGGGCCTCCCACACGAGTGAGGCACCATTTTTATCGGGAGACCTGGGGGAACGCTGGGTGGTAGGAAATTTGTGTCAGCCCTGTGATGCCACAACTTTCCTACACAAAAATATGTGGAAAAAGTGAATTTTTTTCAGCTAAATTTGAGGTTTGCAGGGGATTCTGGGTAAGAAAACGTTGGGGGATCCATGCAAGCCATACCTCCCTGAAATCCCCCGGGTGTCCAGTTTTCAGAAATGTGTGGGATTGGAAGGTTTCCCTAGCTGGCCGCCGAGCACGGGGCCAAAAACCAAGGTGACCCCCCTTACAAAACCATGTCGTTTTGTGATAGGCAATTTTGATGTCGCCTCAATACGTTTTGGGCCCTTGCCTGTCGCGGGTACTTGGGCCTCCCACACGAGTGAGGCACCATTTTTATTGGGAGACCTGGGGGAACGCTGGGTGGTAGGAAATTTGTGTCAGCCCGGTGATGCCACAAATTTCCCTCACAAAAATGTGTGGAAAAAGTGATTTTTTTCAGCTAAATTTGAGGTTTGCAGGGGATTCTGGGTAAGAAAACATTGGAGGATCCACGCAAGCCATACCTCCCTGGAATCCCCCGGGTGTCTAGTTTTCAGAAATGTGTGTGTTTGGTAGGTTTCCCTAGATGGCTGCCGAGCCCGGGCCAAAAACCCAGGTGTGCCCTCATGCAAAACCAGGTTGTTTTGTGATAGCAATTTTGATGTCGCCTCAATATGTTTTGGGCCCTTGCCTGTTGCGGGTACTTGGGCCTCCCACACGAGTGAGGCACCATTTTTATCGGGAGACCTGGGGGTACGCTGGATGGTAGGAAATCTGTGTTAGCCCGGTGATGCCACAACTTTCCCACACAAAAATGTGTGGAAAAAGTGATTTTTTTCAGCTAAATTTGAGGTTTGCAGGGGATTCTGGGCCAAAAACTCATGGGACCCCCCCTTGCAAAACCAGGTTGTTTTGTGATAGGTAATTTTGAAGTCGCTTGAATAGGTTTTGTGCCCTTGCCTGTCGCGGGTACTTGACCCACCCACACAAGTGAGGTGCCATTTTTCTCGGAAGACTTTGGGGAATGCGGGCTTTGTGGAATTTTGTGGATCCACACAGATTTCAGAATTTTCCACCACAGAAATGTGAGGAAAATGTGGTTTTTTGGGACAAATTTTTAGGTTTGCAAGGGATTCTGGGTAACAGAACCTGGTGAGAGCCAGACAAGTCACCCCATTCTGTATTCCCCTGGGTGTCTAGTTTTCAAAAATGTACAGGTTTACTAGGTTTCCCTATGTTCCGGCTTCGCTGGGGCCCAAAATCCACAGGTAGGCACATTGCTAAAAATATGTCTCTGCCTTGTGGGCTTTCTGCCGCCCTGGGGGGGAATCGGGGAGCGGAGTTTGCCCCGATATGGCCCCAAGGGGGGCAGAAAGACTGTGGCTATTTTTTGGGGGGGTGGGGGCATTGGTATGCCCATTCTGGGCAGCCCCCACTCCCACGCATAAAAAAGCCAGCGTAATCGCTGGTGCCTAGTGGGCCTTCTGCCCCCCCGGGGGGCAGATCAGGGACCACTGCCCCCATCTGCCCCCCGGGGGTCAGAAAGACTGGAATTTCTCTGGTGGGGTGGGGGTATTGTCTGCCCATTTTAGGCAGCCCCCACCCCTACATGAATACAAAAAAAAATCCCTGATTTCTAGTGGGCTTTCTGCCCCCGGGGGGGGCAGAAATACTGTAATTATTTTTTGGGGGGGTGGGGGCATTGACATGCCCGTTTTGGGCAGCCCCACCCTAATTTCAATTGCCCAAAATAAATCCCTGGCGTCTAGTGGGCTTTTTGCCCCCCCGGTGGGGCAGATTGGGGGCTACTGCCCCCATATGCCCCCAGGGGGGCAGAAAGGCTGTAATTTTGGTGGTGTGGGGGCATTGGCATGCCCGTTTTGGGCAGCCCCCACCCTAAGTAAAATTGCGGGGTAAAAAATCCCTGGCGCTAGTGGGCTTTCTGCCCCTTCGGGGGCATATTGGGGGCTACTGCCCCCATCTGCCCCCCAAGGGGGCAGAAAGACTTTATTTTTTGGGGGGGTTGGGGGCATTGGCATGCCCATTTTGGGCAGCCCCCACCCTAAGTACATTTTTTAGAAAAAAATCCCTGGCGCTAGTGGGCTTTCTGCCCCCCCGGGGGGGCAGATTGGGGGCTTCTGCCCCCATATGCCCCCCAGGGGGGGCAGAAAGACTGGTATGCCCAAAACACAATGGGGGGTGCAAAGGCCCTTGTCCAAGGGACCGCTCCCCGCTCCCTGGCGCTAGTGGGTGGATCCCTGCTTGGGGATAGCCCTCCTGGGGTGATCCCCAAGCAATGATCCACTAGGAAAGGGTACCATTGGAAAGGGGAGATTCTCCCCTTTCCAACAATGCCTCTCCCAAGTGTTTCGGTGCTCGGGGGGCTGAGATAGCCCCACGAGCACTGAAACACTGAAACTCAGTTTCAGTTTCTTTTTCAATGTAATGATGACAGCGCGCCATGCGCTCGATCGTCATTACACAGAAAACCAGGGGAGGGCCTCGGGAGGTTGGAGAAGCTCTTCCCCACCTCCCGAGGCACAAAAAAAAATGGAAATCCCTCTGCTGTTTACAGCAGAGGGATTTCCTGCCCCTGTCCTAACACCATGCAAAAGTGTTAGCCATCTTGCTAGTATACTTCCATTTACTGGCAGGTATCCATAGGCCCAGATGAAGTGGCTGTGCTGGGTGGGAGGAGGAGTATTTGCTGTCACTACAACTTCCATCAGACCTGGGCCCACACACACCTTCCCACCCAGCTCAACCAGCCCACCAGGAAGAGTGGTGTCCTGACAATGAGAGAAAGTGAACTGGCAAGATGTCTGACACTGGTGGCTGTTGTCAGTAACCATGGCTGGTTGGGGTATCCAGAATCTACTACATTGAACACAGAAAATACTTCAGTTGTTTGACAGCATATCACTATCTGACATACAACCAACACACACTGCAACATACACATACAACATCACCTACCAACAAGCCAGGCCCGGTCAGGTTGGAGCTGATTCATCAAATGTGGGATGATGCTGTTTCGCATGATGTATGCGTCATGTGCAGAGCCAGGGAAACAGGCACAGACGTGTGAGATGCAGATGTCATCCAAACACACCATCTGGGCATTGATGGCGTGGTAATGTTTGTCGTTGCGATAGACCTGTTGATTGGCCTGTGGTGGGATCAACGCAACATGGATGCCATCACTTGCTCTAATGACATGGGGTATCCGTCCAAAGGCATAGAAGTCACACTTGATGTCAGACAACTCTCCAGTTTTAGGAGACTTGATGTAGTGGTCCAGGTAATGGAGCGATGCCTGCAACACATCCCGAAGGACATTGCTGAACATGGGCTGGGACATTCCACCCGATATTGTCACTGTGTAGTGGAATGTTCCTGTGGCAAAGAAATGCAATGCTGCCATCACCTTCACCTTGGGGGTCAGTGCTGTTGGAAAAGTGCGACCAGCCTGCAAATGAGGTGACAACTGCTGGCACAACTAATCAATAGTTGCCCTTGTGAAATGATATTTCTTGATTATGTCCCGTTCTTCCATTGTTTGTAGGTCTGGAAAGGGCCTGTACCCTGGAGGCTGTCTGCAATTCCTATGTGTAGAGTGTAAACACAGTTGATATTAGTTCACAATGTCCCAAGCAACATACACTTCGACAAACAGCAAATCAAAAATGACCACACCTAAAACTAGATGTCAATGAAAATACACATTTCAATGAATGAGGTTGTCCTCACATACATATCACAGCATACTGACCCTTGCTGGACATGTTTCCAAAGTTTGGTGACCCAGAAAAAAGAGTGCAGTAGTGTAAACTTCACTAGTGTCTGTCACTGTTCATGTAAAGCTAGCATGGCATACTCCACAACTCACAACCAAATAAGCCTAGATATAGTTTTGTGAGAACAATCACATGCTTCAAATGTACCCACAATAGGATCATGTAATGCCTGATATGTGGGACACCACATACACACAGCGTCTCAGAATGGTAATCTTGCACACTACTGTCACAGGGTAGACACTGTCATGTTGCCATGTCTGCATTACACATACAATCACATACACAAACCATTAACTATCTGGGAGTCCCATATAATGCGGTTGCCAGTTAAGTGTGGGACACAAAGATACACTAGATATTCACATATCAAACCTACGCTTATGTGGCTGCCTGATGTCACGGTGTAGTCATTCCTTGGTATATGCATTATCCAGTATTTTAAAAACACGCCACCTTTCCAGTCTCACATCACATAGATTGCACACTAGGTCACGTTGTCCCGCAGTGCACTGAGCAGGTAAAGACTGTACTTGCATTGCTTTGTGGCTGTGACCAAGCCTAAGAGGCTAAATGGAGTTGTTTGTTTTCCAATTGGTATTAGCCTCCCAAACAGTGTCATGTGCCCCTCAAGGTTAAGTCGTCATGGGAGTGTGAGCGTTTCAGTTAGATGTCCTTTTCAGCAGGAAGAAGCTGCATCCAGCCATGGATTTTCACAAAATTACAACATTTACAAAAGGGTCTGCCCTGCCAACCGATTATTCACAGGAAGCTGTAGGCGCATCATAACCAATTCGGACACAGCCATAGGCTGTTAGTTGTTATGGGGACAGATGCAGGTTTCTATTCAAAGGACGTGGTAGGTGCATCATAACAGATTCAGACACATCCATTGGCTGTTACTTGTTACAGTGACAGATGTGGGTTTTGGATTGTGTCCGCATCACGTGGAAACCGACACGGGTAACTCCCATTGGCAATGTATCAAAGTCACTCTTGAGTCGATGATATTTTTTAGAACCGTGCTGTACCTGTGTTGTCTGCAAGCAATGTAATGTATTGGACCGATTCTGAAAATGCGATCGACTTGAACCTATTGCTTTGGCCGCTTGGACTGAAGACTGCCTCTGCGGTTTAAATATGTCTCTGCTGCTGTCCACATCCTTTGGGATCTACTATGACATGTACAGAGGGCAGGGCCTCAGCCTTCACCCAGGAGGAAAACCAGGTGCTGCTGAACACCCTCCTGCCTCTCTACAAGCAGCTTTATGGCAAACCAGAGAAGCAGGTGAGTGATGATCACACTGCATTGTCATTTGAAAAGTGCAATAACCATGCACTACTGGCATTAGGAATCTCATATACAAGCATGTAAATTGTTTATTTGAAAGTTTCAGAGTGTGTAGATGACTGGTCTGGGCAAGTGTATGTACTGGTGTAACCATCTTATCACTGATCTCATGAGATGGAGTCATCATTGAACACAGGAGAACTGCACATAATGCCACTTGCCTACCCCTTAGACATTGTTGCCAGTCTGACCATGACCTATGTGTACCGGTTTTTGACCCATAAACATGCTGCATGTGAACTAAGGGTCTGTCACCATGTCATCCTTACAGGTCACCTCCCATCAGAAGGCAGAGCTGTGGAGGACCATTGCCCGGAAGGTGCGATCTGTAGGGGTCGCCAATCGGCGCACCCATCATTGTCGCAAACGGTGGCAGGACCTGAGAGGCTGAATGAAGAAGATTGCGGAAGTCCAGCTGGGCCTGTCACCTCCAGGCAAGAGGGGCACGTGCCAAACTCTGACCCCCCCACATGCTCCACATTCTAGCGGTGGTCTTCCCTGACCTGGATGGGAAGTTGAAAGCCACACAGCAGCAAGGCGGGGGTGAGTATGTGCCTTTTTACACAACTTTTTTAACCATGTCTGTTAAAGTATCTTAGCCTCCAGGCCCTTTTACAGGTTGTAAGACACCCAAAACCACTGTTCAGTGTTAAAAGATGCATATGCACAAGGATTAGTAGATGCCTGGTTATGCTCCTTTCAGCTGGAACATGTGAGGAGAATATGTTCAGGGTAGTGACAGTAGTGCCATTCTCATATGATCTGTACAAGTTACAACAAGAGCACTCAAGTGTAAAAAGCTATACTATACATCCCGGTAGCAGGTGATGTCTATGTTGAGGCCTTGGTGAGTTTTGATTGGTCAGTGTGCCAATGTTAGGTCCCAGCCGTGGTGCTCAGTGTAGTCCAATGTATGCCATAGGCTAATTACAGGTTTGCTAACTCAGGTCACCTATCACACTGGCCTTTCACATGATTGGTTGTAGGATTTCATTTTCTCTGTTCCAAAGATTGATTCCATATGTCTGACTCTGTAATGATGAAAACAAATGCCATTGTGTGGCAAACAAAGGTGGTCACTGGTGGAAACAGGGCTGTAATTGCAAGGTATGATGTTAGATACACATTCACAACGGTTTCCATGTGTGTAAATGCTCTTGACTATTCATACTTGATGCCTTTCTAAATAATATGTTTGATGCATCACTGTTAGATTCAGAGATGTCACATGTGCATCATTTGGAAGTAATTAAACAAAATGAGTTGGCAAACAAGAGCAATTTAAGCTGTACAAGGTGTTCAAGATGGCAAAACAAGTGAGGGACATTCAGACTTGGCCTCTACAAATGTGGACTTCTGCAGTCTGGTCAGAATGGTACACAGTGTTGACTAAACTCTTAAAGAAAAGATGTTTGTTACTAATAGTCTGTACAGACGATGCACCCAGACGGCCCAGTGGCATAGTGAACCACCTGAATCATTGTGGAGATGCAGTCATTGGACATGGCAGTGTGTTGAGCATTGTTCACATGTGAAACTGTTGAGTTGTTTCCAATGTGCACAGCATTCTGAGTCATCTTCCTAACACTGTGCATAGATGACACAAGACTGTGGGCCACGTACCCTCACCCTAGCTATGCCTGCTACCTTGGTGTCTCCACAATAAGAGTTAGATGTGTGACCAGACAGGAAATAACTTAAGCTACAGGACAAATTAGCACAATCACTGATATCTGTGTGATATGACTTATGCAATGACTACACCAGCTTAATGTATGACAATAACGTTATATAACCTGTAAAATAGGACCCAATGGGTCCCAAATTGATGACTAGGGATTGCAGAATGGAGACCATGTCTCAATTCAATTGTGTGACTCCTATTCCCATTGTGAGGTCTAAGCTCCCTTGCATTAGATGAGACAGGTATGTCATGACACAAGGCCATCAGTAGCGAAAGACAATACATCATAGTGACATAGTTGACATTGTGTTTCTGGCTTTTGATATTGCTACACCCAATGTCACTGATAACATCATGTGTGAGGGAGCATAGGTTAACTGCTATACTAACAAGTCCAATTGATGTAGTTGGTTGATCTGTGAAGATTTGTGATGATACCTATGTGTCAAGTACATACAGACAACTCATGTGATTCATTTTCCTTCTTGTTCACAGCATCAGAACCAGCCAGCGAAGGAGGCAGTGCCACGAAGCAAGGGGAAGCAGCTCACCAGACTGGTTCTAGTACTGAGTCTGAGCAGGAGGAAACAAGTGGCACGGAGAGTGAAGGGAGTCTCACTGAGGGCATGTCGGACAGAATATCTGTTGGATCACCGACCAGTTTGAGCTCCAGTGAGGACTCCCATGTGGTGGTGGATGACCCAGGGACTGAATCTTCTACATCCGAATCCACCACTACCCCTACCATCTTCACCCTCCCAGCTGCTCCCTAGCCCATTGTCCATGGCCGCTCCCCTAGAAGGGAAGCATCTCCTTCGCGCCAGGCACCTCACTCATTGCCCCTGTCTCCCCTGCTGCCCTGAGTGTGGAGGCCATAGACATCCTGAGGCAGATCTCTGTGGGGCCAACAGCAGTGCTGAATGTCCTCCAGGTGCATACCAATCATCTGACACAAAAGGTGTCATTCCTGGAGAGCAGTCACGCTGACATGTCTGCCCTACAGAGATCCAGAGTATGGCCTAAACATTGATGGCAGCAGTGTCCCAGCTCCAGTTGTCCCATCCCCCTCCTGACTCTTCCCCATCCACAGTCCCGACTACCCTCCCTGATCCAAGCACATGCAAACATACAGGTGCATCTACCTCAACAGCCACACGCAGCACACAAACATACAGATACAAGGACAAACCCACATGCACGCACACTCACAAGACAGATGGCACATTCACCCCCACAGACATACCACCAGACACCACACCAGAATCCACAGACACACAGTAGACCTCACAACCCTCTGCCTCCACAACCCGTACCCTTGCCTCTCCTGTTACCCCCTCTGCCCAGACACTCCACCTCTGTGCCCTTGACCCCTTCTCTACCCAAACCTACTAACCGCCTCCAAAGAAGAAGAGGAAATCCATCCCCCCGGTCCTGCCATCTTCATCTGCCACCCCACCCACTGAGAAAAAGAAAGCCCAACATCACCCCCAGAAGAAAATCCCCCTGCCTTTGAAGTCCCAACCCCAACCAGAAACCCATACTCTTTCATCTCAGCCCAGTACCTCCACACCCAACAAAACCCACCCCAAGAAGTCACATCCCCTCCCTATTCCCATTCATACCATTTCCCATTACTGCATCCCCAAACTTGTAAAGCCCAGCCCATCCCACCATCCATCGAGCCCTCCCACTGCAGTTGTCCCACCCCCTTCCATCTGACCCTCCCACTGCAGTTGACACCCCCTCCATCTGACCCTCCCACTGCAGTTGACTCACCCCCCTAAATCTGACCCTCCCACTGCAGTTGACCCACCCACCCTCAATCTGACCCTACCACTGCAGTTGGCCCACCCCCCTGATTCCATCCCTCTCTAAACCCAACCCAGTCATCCCTAGTTTTGTCTTTTTGTGCATGGCCTGACCCCTGGATGCCCCTCCTGTGGGAGGTGTCCCTTTACAAGAGATGTGCAGGCAAGCAATGAAGGCCATGATATTTGTGGCCCTCAAAGCCATGGACTTGATTGGACTGGCCATTGGCCTTTTTCTTATCCCAGTATCCAAATTATTTTGCTGAATAAAGCATTTTCTATTAATTGTTTCATATTTCTGTGTCCCCAAAATGGATTTCTGGTTAACTGTCATTCATGTGTAATTTGTGATGTAAGTATACAATGATGTTAATATGGCATGGATTGCATATGGTCCATGAAGTACAAGCACTTGGTTAGTATGTGTCCTAGATTGTTGGGTCTACCTTGGGTAGATGTCAACGTTAAAATTGGTTTTGTCTATGAGTGTGACATGAAGTCACAAAAACTTTGTATAGGAAAACACAGTTACACATGTTTCATGCTTTCAGATCTCAACATAGTACAAGTGTGGCAAAGTACAACAGTTTAGGAGAAGCATGCTGCATATGTTTGTAATGTACAGAAAGACACCTGTCTCATCAATACACCTGGATACATATGGACTTTGACTACATGGTAGTGACTTTGAACACACCTATGTACACAAAGTTATGGTACAATACTTGTATGTGACTTGATAGTGGTGGACCAATATCTGTGTCTTCTATAGATCTGGTAGACTAGTGGTAATGACCACCTTGCCACAGGTGGCATGCCACTGTAGGCCAATACCCTTCAAGGCTGTGTACCCATCTGATACATTTCCAGTGCCATGGTGAGTGTTAGGTAGGCATAATTCTGACAGTGTCCCTACACTGTTGCCTCCCAGGGCTCCACTTTCTGCATATATTCTTGTTAGTCAAGGTGTCTATGGTCTGTATTGTCCACTGCCTGTACAATGAGAGGTCAGTCATTCCAACCTGATTTTGTTTGGGGACATCATGTGGATAGTGTGTGTCCAGGACATGTCTCAGTAAGTTACAGTGTTTTACAGTCCTTACAGAGACACAATTGTTGTAGGTATTAGTTGCATGTGTACACAGCATATGGTGCATGAATGGTTGTCACACAATTAGAATGCTAGTGATGACATACGGTGATTGTAGAGTTGTACATTGCCTAGCATTGTGATGTGCACCCCATTGTGTCCTCATGCCACACTTAGAGTGTGAGAGTCTGGCCATTTCACAATTCAGGGAAATGGACTTCGGCCACATCATGCTCATGTGATGTTCCTTTGGATTCAGTATTGCGATACACATAGCCATGCGTTTGCTCCTATAGCCAGATATTGGATGCATCAGACCAGAGTATGTTAAGCAGAGGTATGGGGATGTATGGTCTATCCCAGGCTGATGTTCATTGCAATATGTTGTCCAAGCTTTTCAATGAGTATTTGTGCGATAAGAGACTTTGAGTATGTCTACATGGCCAGAGAGGATGTGTGACAAGCTAAATGTAACCAAGACACAATATGTGGTATTTCAGGTTTGTGGTTTTGTTGTTTGTTTAACTTTTTTTTGCATTGCGATGAGGTTTATGTTGTTGATTCAATGAAACCTACTGTGTATCCTGGTTTGACTAGGGTTTGTATGTCTCTCATCATAGGGATATGTATCATGAGTATGTGTCTACCCTTTCCACCCAAATGAGCAACTTGTTAGTGCCTTTCACATATGGGCACAAGTTCTAAGTGTTGTTGTTTCGGGCATATGATTCTGGGATGGGATATGACACACCTAATATTGTACCTAAGATGGCAGACAGTTTGTATTTGCCAAAGGCTGTTATAGTCATATTAGTTAGGTGACACACATGTGACTTAGCTACATATGGATTAGGAGTTGTCACGATACTGTCAGGAGTGGATTGTGCTTGTTGTGTCCAAGATTCTTATCTACGTGTTCAGGGACAATGCTGGGTACTGCATGGCCTTTGTGTGTCATTTATGTTTCAGACATTTAGGCAAAGTCTATTAATTTCGAAGGGTATTTTTGTGCCATCTAATTGTCCGGTTGGGAATGCTAGGCTATGTCAAGTCCTGTTAGTGCATTCAGAGTGAACAACATTTGTGTGTGCTTGGCCATCCAATGCCCCTTCTAGCCCCCTCATGTGACACAGCTGAAGGTGTAGCTTTTCAGTATGACAATGTACCACAACAATCTCCTACTTTGCTCAGTTCATGCAAGCAGTCTGAACCTCAGTTGTTGGTAACTGGAGTGTTGTGGAGTAGATTTAGTTCAGGGTGGATGCTGTGTGCCAGTCCGGGCTGATGCTGCCCGTGGTCAGCTGCCCAGGGTCTCAAAAATGCTAATGACTATAGAGCCCAGCAACCAAGCACTACCTTTAGTGTGCTGTCACTGTTACGAGTTACAGGTAGACAGACCCCTCCCTTGGGTTTGCATCCGTAGTGCTTCAGGGTGATGCAGATTCAACACACAACACCCCTCACCTGAGACACTTAGGAATGGGCTGAGATGTCAATATGTTTGGCACAAGCACACCTTCCGTGGAATGTTATTTTTTTAAACTGATTTGGCTTTCATGCCACACTTGACTTGTGGTCACCCTTCACACAATGCATCGTCATCATTACGGCATCTGACCACATCACTTGTGAGTGCTGTGGATGTGACTACAACCTGCCCCTGCCTGGATGAACATCGGGTTATCATATGGTACACCCTCACAACTGAAGTCTTACAAGCATAATGTAATCGTAGCACTTTGGACACTGCTCAATGGGGATGAGTGCCGAGTGAGAAGAGTTGAGAATGGTTCTGATTTTGAATGTTTGCACACTTTTCCACTGACAATTATTTTGGATGTGCAAGCTAGGACTTTACAAATGTAACCACACATCATTTGTAGTTGAGCCTATGATTTGTGTGTAGGTTGTCATTTGTGCATATATGACAATTGAGTACTTTGGAGCTATGCTTGATGCTATCCCAGATCACACAGAGCTGGACTAGGAGTGCTGTTATGTGTATTGGATTGCCCTGTGCTACATGTGGTAAGCCGAGTGGACTGTGAGTGCACAAAAGTGTTGTGGGCCCATCTGCTGTGCAGATGCTACAGGAGCCTGTGTCACACCCATGCACTAAGTTGACAGATAGGGGAGGAGGTGGATCTTGGAATGTGAGGCCTAGCAGCAGATCTGTTTTGCAAGGTTGATGTTGCATGGGCTGAGCTAGCTTAACAAGGGTAGAGGTGAGAGAGACTTGTTTTTCCATTTTGGACATGGAGTGAAGACTCATACACAATGGGGCAGGACAAGTTAGGATTTTTATGCGAGTGGAAGGTAGGAGTTTAGTTCAAAGGCAGTTCTTGTATAGGAGACTTGAAGCATCCTCATTTTTACAATGTGAATGTTTGGAAATGCTCGGGTGTGGGAATCAGAGTGTGTAACCTTGTAAGACTGGTTAAAGCCTGGGCAAGGTATGGTAGGAATAGGTAGATGTGATTGAAGTAGAACCAGCTAGACAAGGTTGGAGTCTGGCAGGAGATGAGAGCTGTAGTCTATGGCACTACGACGAGAGATGACTGCGACAGGGTAGTATCATTGATAAAGGTAGTTGTTAAAGTGCCGAAGTCAATGGAGGTATGGAGCATGGAAATGGGATGTGGATGTGACAGGGCCACAGTTAGACAAGGTTAAACTTGTTATTTGTAACAAAGTGGATAAGTGTATGGGGAGATGACAGGTGTTGTCCAGTTTATGTATGTTGTTTTTTTAATCAGTGGATGCAGTAGTTTGTGAAATGACTATCAGTGGTCTTTAAGGAGAGTAGGGTGAGTAAATGATGAGACATGTCCATTTGACATGATACGTTTAATGTCTGCTGAGGAGGTGATGAGTACAGTACATTGTATACATGTCATGTGTGGGAGAGGTGTTGTGTATATAGTGATGAATAGTGGTGCTGTGAATGTAGGTGTGGATGTAAGAAGGGCAGCGCCATAATAAGATTGTTAGAGTCTGGGAGGAAGAGTTAGAGTACAAGGGTGGAGCTTGGAGGGCAGAAATGGTTTTCCAGATAGCTGCACCAGAAGGGTGACTATGCAGAGCTTGTTTATGTAGGATAGGTTGAGAGATGAGCATATACTTTGTGGTGGATGTGAGAGGGGTCAGACCAGCATGAGTATGTACACATGTGGAGATTAGGTGGATGTAAGTATGCAAAAACAGTTGACAGATTAAAGTTGAGGATGTAGTATGTGTTTGCTGAAGCTTGCTGTCTGCCACTGATTGTTCGTGACAGTTTGTTGAAATTGCCGCTAGGAGAACACTGGCATATGCTAAACCTATTGGCATCACAGGACACGTTCCCTCCACCTAGCCTTGCCTTGGCTGAGTTGTGTGTGGGCATGAGTGCCAAGTTACCCTTTGCAGGTAGATGTTGTCACTGATTGCTCATTCTTCCCCTTGGATACTGCCTAGTGATGGAGGTGTTTAGTGCTCATATTTTACTATCATGATGCAGAAACATAGAATGGCAGTCCATTGCTTAGAGGGCCATAGCCCCCCAAAGTGAAAACTCCAGGATGTGTGTTGGTGGGCCACTTTGGGGCAGTCTACTCCTGAAACACACTTCCAAGTACACTACACACACATGGGTACTAATGGCATTCTGACTTTACATGTCAGAGGTATGGGGACACCAAGGAAGATAGACGTATTGAAATGATATCATCTGGATGTGCTGATGAAAAAACATTGCACTGTTACAAGAGACACATGTGACGCTGGATCATTATACCCAGTTCCGAAGGGTTTGCATTGTCAATATTTTTGCCACCTCTAATCTGGTTTAACAAGGGTAGCCCTTGTGTGGGTCCATACAGGGTCCCATGTAGCCCATTAAATACTGCCACAGAGCCTGAGGGCAATATATCATTGTAGAGGGTTTCCTTGATATTTTCAAAGATTAGGGGGAAGTGTTTCAGTGCCAAATGTGGACAAAACAAACTTCATTTTGCACCGAACCCTCATCCTTACAAGGTGTACCCATATCCCCTGGCTTGAGAACGGCAATGTCAATTGTGTCAGAGAGCCACATATTAAGAACCCCCCGGCATCCTCTCTAGTGTTGGCAGCGTATCTTACACAATGGTCTGTGCACTGGTCCCTCCAACACTGTTGGTGGATCCTACATCCTGAGACTCATGAGTATTACTACTACTGTGCAGTACACATTCTGCACATTCTGAATGGGCTTATTTGTTAGCAGCTCACACTACAGCCTGAGGAGCTAGATGCTGAATAGCTGTAAATGACATTCTCAGAAGATTACCCGATACACATACACATTGGGTGTAGTGTGCAGCGCCCTCCAGTCCACACACGGGGCCTGATTCACAGAACTAACTTACGTCAAAAACGTAAAGTTAGTACTTTTTGGTATTCACAGAATACACTTACTCATTTTGGTATTCACAGAATGAACTTACTCATTTCGGTATTCACAGAAGTTAGTAGTCCTAACTTTAGGACTCCTAAATGCCTTCTGTGAATACCGAAAGTCTTAAGTTATGATTTTTCTCAGTTTAGGAGTAGTAAAGTTAGGAACTTTACTACTCTTAAACTGAGAAAAATCATAACTTTAAGACTTTCGGTATTCACAGAAGGCATTTAGGAGTCCTAAAGTTAGGACTACTAACTTCTGTGAATACCGAAATGAGTAAGTTCATTCTGTGAATACCAAAATGAGTAAGTGTATTCTGTGAATAACAAAAAGTACTAACTTTACGTTTTTGACGTAAGTTAGTTCTGTGAATCAGGCCCCAAGTGACTGCATCCTACGTTGTTGTTTGGCCAGGCATTTTGCTCATTCCTGACGGATTCCGTCTCCAAATATTTTACTGACGACTGGGACACAACAACTTCTTGGTTGTTGGAGTGGGAACTAGGGCTAGGGCTGGCGACTTGGGTGTTGTCCAGGACCAATATCTCCAGGGCTTTGCTGTAGACAGAGGCATCACTAGGTCATCAATAGACTGCGGTTCAGTTGCATGCTGTGATGTTAGCCATGCTGACAGATTCTCAAACACACCACACCCATCTGATTGAGCAACTGTGTTGCTTTTACTTTGCAACATGACAAGCTGGAATGCACATGGAGGGAGATAAGTCGGGGCAACTCATGTCCTGTCTCCTCTGTTGCTTAACAATAACCCAGCAGATGTTGATGATTATGGATCACCTGCCCCAGATGCACACTAGTCAGGCACCCATCCATGATTCATTCACGGTATATTGTTGTGGCCTATATATTCCCCCCTAGTCTGAACGCAAGGTAGACGTTTCATGATTCCTGACTGGATTGAATCTACCTGTACTTGATCTGGCAGTGCGTGCACTGATCAACACCCTGTTGACTGGTACAAGAGATACTCAGAGTGATTCTGCGCACTGCCACATTGACCACTCATGCATTGGACAGCATCCCGCCCAGTCTCGATAATGCCTATGAGCTTGTACTTGAATACAGGTGACTGTATCTCTCTTTTGCCACCTTGAGTGATTGGAGACACCCACAATCCATGTGGCAATTTTTTCGGTGTTCATTGTTAAAACCCATCTATGACCTAGCTGAGCCTATGGCTGCAAACTCCTTTGTCCCTGCGTGCAAGGAATTGTTAATCCTTAGTATAGTAGACACGCCTCGCCTGCTGGTACACCAATGGCATCTAGTGCATGGTGTCCAAAAGAATTCTATCCCTGAGAGATCCACGATGCTTAACACTCTTATGCAAAATATTGTGCTTTAGCTGGTCCGTGGGAGGTGTCCTTGCTTGGCCTGATTAGAGCTGGAATTGGTAAAAGCATACCATTTCTTTGATTGTGTATAAATGTTTGCCACTCTGTCAAAACTGGACATGGCAGGGCAGCTGCAACAACACATACATGTGTTTTATGCTAAGCCAACTGCCCAATTCAAGTTACCCTCTTTTAGATTGTGCAGGGGGACTCGTTGGGGCTGTCCGCTTCCGCAATTTCTTTTTGCCATGACAATGTAGCCGCTAGCCAACAAATTTGCCAGGGGTATTAATAATATTAATAATATTAATAATAATAAATCATTTATAAAGCACGTGGCTACACCGACTGGTGTGTCCCTGCGCTACAGAAACAGCTACATGCCGGGTAGGGCCAGTAGGCGTAGCTCATACCTAATAATAGTGAGTTCCACTGAACGATGAGGTACATGTAGTATCCATTGATGCAGACAACATGCTGCTCTATATTCAGCCTATCTGCAGGGACATGCCAGATATTTCTGTGCGACAATCACATTTTCAGGGTGTGTTGTGTTTGTGTGCTAAGTGGGCCAAGTGTTGTGTTTTTGCTCTCTGTATGGATTATCCTCCACAAGAGGTGATCACAGATGAGCATAGTGTGATGTGTGTCCTTCATGTATTTTTGAAATTATGGATTTGTAACTGTGATGATGCAAAGAATCTCATTGTGTGAATCTTTGCAGGGCCATATCCTGATAACGTCCACAGATTGTTTTTATGATCACTCTTCCAGTTACAGGCCAAGGCTGAATTTCACTTCCTGAGGAGATAATGCTCCCCTGCATCTTGTATTTTTGCCATCACCTAACAGTGGCTGTGCCTGGTGCCACATCCAGGGAGTTTGACACCATGCTGCGTGGGTTGATCTGCAATAGTGGCATGGTAAGTGTGGCTCTGTGTAGGCTGCATCTGCCAAAGCGAAGCCTGTCAAGGCTGTGCAATTTCTAAGGAATGTTATGTAGCTGGACCACTGCAATGGCCAGTGTTAAGTTGGTTTGGGAGGCAGTTGTACAAAGTGAGCATGTTCTCAAAATGCAGGGCACATGAGATTGCAGGATCAATGTTGCTCCCTGAAGCACAGCTCCCCTGTGGAGCTGACAGCATGGTGAAAGTGTGTTTTTGGGGTAGTGGGCCTGTGGCTACTGAAAGCCATGAGCCCTTACTCTCCATCTGTTATTCTGCACTTCCTAGCAGTTTTCTATGGAGGCATTATTGGGAAGGACTGACAGCATGGAGAGACACAAGATTGAGCTCAGTGGGGGACCTAATCAGTGTCCGGGAGCACATTACCTTTGTCCAGTTACAGGAAGATCCTGACATCACAGGGGTCTATTTCTTGCCACATGGCACTCTGATGGCTGAGATGGGACACATGTGGAGACTGACAGGCACTGATTAGGCGCTTCGGCCCCTAACCCATGGCCTGGGCGTCATGGGTGGAGTTTGGAGATTGGTGATCTTATTTATTTGTGTGTTTGGACACATGAAGAATGACCCACTGTCACCTGCTCGTTGGCTATGGGACACTGATATATTATGAGTTCCTCCACAGGTGAGGAGTGAGAATAGTCTAGGCACTACGGATGTACAGTATGTCATGATGGCAAACTCCATTCCATTCAATTTGACTTCTGGCACAGGGCATGTATCACCTCAGCTGTCCGACCATGAAAGTTTGTGTCCTGCCATCTGTGAACACGACGTAATGCACCTATTTTGAAATTGATACATATGTTTTGGACATGGCTGTATGCTGCGAACCTGTGTTGCTGAGTTACAGATATACTTGGCCCAGTGAGGTGTTAGTTCAACCTCCTTCCTTTGGAGTGGACAGATAGGGATATTCCTGCAGATAATGTTTTTGAAGTTATCCAATGAAAGGATGGATTTCTAAATGCTAATCAGATGCCAGACAATTTGCATGCATTGTTAGGCCGCTACAGTCACAACACGGCAACACTTGTGCGCAGCAACTCGCTAATGGTGTATGGCTGAGGCTACTGCACAGCACAGGGAATGAGTTATGTACCTTTCAGAGGATTACAATAGCTAACCACTGGATGGGTGTAGGACTTTGTAGGGTGAGGGTCAGAGACACGTGGTCATGGACTTATCACAGGTGTTCCGGATTTGGCTAGATGAGGCAGCTGCTCTTTAATGTGAGGCAGACTGTCTGCATGACATTTCCTCCTTTGTTCATGTGTAGAGGTGTCTTTTAGAGTACACATATACTACAATGTCAACTGTTGTCAATGGCTTTTGTACTAGAGGCCCTGGTCTCACCCCCCATGTGTGGGCTGTGAGGTATGTGTGTTGCTGACCTGCTAAATGCACATGATCCTTCTATGCGGTTCTAGCTTGTTATGTTTATCATGTTGTTCAGTTTGGTCCATATGCTCCTGTTGTGGTATGCTTGACTCATTGATGAATGTTTGTTCTGCCCATTTATTTTATTTTATTTATTTATAAAGCGCCCGAATCACCCCATCAGGGTATCTCCGTGCTAAGACTGCCATAATCAACCAAGGAGGGACCAATCAGAACAGTGTAGTTTTCAGCAACTTTCTAAACGCCAGATAGTCCGTACATTGACGTAAGTGGATGGGGAGTTGATTCCAGTAGTAAGTAATTACTTTATTTGTCGATTAATAAAAATCATTACAATCAGGAAAAAAACACAATAGGTTAAAAACATTATTTTTTGCCGATAAAATATACAGCTTTATACTGAAAAGTTAGCAGCAATAATAGAAAGCAGCAATGAATAAGGTGCATTTGTGCTAATGGCTGGAAGACAATTCCACATTCTATTATTAAAAATTTAAAACCATTTGTCATAAATCTCAAATTTGTTTATCCTATCACTGTAACAATTTAAAACCTTTTGAAACTTCATTTCGAAGTTACGTACAGAACTTTTAAAAGCAGATTATCATTTTAGCATTAAAATCTTAACAACACATTATTTTTTGCCGATAAAATATACAGCTTTATACTGAAAAGTTAGCAGCAATAATAGAAAGCAGCAATGAATAAGGTGCATTTGTGCTAATGGCTGGAAGACAATTCCACATTCTATTATTAAAAATGTAATACCATTTGTCATAAATCTCAAATTTGTTTATCCTATCACTGTAACAATTTAAAACCTTTTGAAACTTCATTTTCGAAGTTATGTACAGAACTTTTAAAAGCAGATTATCATTTTAGCATTAAAATCTTTAATGACACATTCCTGTCTTAACATTCATTATCAGTCTTGATTAATAGTTTTTTTTCGGCAATATAAATAAACTTTACAAATTGTGGTATTAAGCGTGGCATATTCCCAGTGAGACAGATAATAATGGCGTGTCGACATGTTCTCACCCCAAGTTCGTTAAAAATGGGTCTCAACAGAGTCTTCCGCTCTTCTAACAGTTGGGGGCACGTAGTTACTATATGTGTTAAAGATTCATCATGGAAGCCACATAGCCTACAGATTTTTGTGGACCAGTTTTTTTCCCATTTGGGTATTCCTTCCTTTGTCGGGTATCTCACAAACCGCAATAACATAAATTTGTTCCTTACAAATGGTTTTAAGTGAGTCATCAGGTATGATTGAGGTTCTAATTTAATAAATGAGTTGATAACTGACCAGGAGTGATTCTTTTTTTTGAGCTCATCCTTGTCTAGAAGACAACAGAAACGCCGTGAGGGGAACAGGCTTCTTACCGGTCTGCAGACGCTGTGAGCTGAACTGTGAGGGGAACGGCTAAAAAACTTCAGCCCCCAGCAGCCTCGACTTCTTGACGCTGCCTGATGCTGCACTCGCGCCCGGAGGCGCCACAAAAACACTGCCCATCTCCCGCAGCGTGGGACAACAGAAACGCTGTGAGGGGAACAGGCTTCTTACCGGTCTGCAGACGCCGTGAGGGAAACTGCCGGTGCACATCTTCACGTGCCATGAGGGGAACGGCTAAAAAACTTCAGCCCCCAGCAGCCTCGACTCCTTGACGCTGCCTGACACTGCACTCGCACCCGGAGGCGCCACAAAAACACCGCCCATCTCCCGCAGCGCGGGACGCGCGCGGGCAACGCCCTTGCGAAGCCCGGGCCAAGGGCGGGCCCGTCTGAGCCCGTCAGAGACTGGAGGAGGCTGGGCTGGGCTTCCCCTCTTACCTCTGTGGTCCCGGAATCGTGCATGACAGCTGAAGTTGGCGAACAGGTATCGTGTGTATATCTGCAGGGCCACTTGTCTTCCTTCATCAAGCGCAGCAATAGTAAACTTTATGGACCAATGGCCACTGGTGCAGTGTGACTATATCTTCCTAACGGGTCCAGCTAAGTGTGGTTCTTGGGTCCAGTTTTTTCTCTGTTTAGGTTGTTTTATCAACTGTTGCACTGTTATCGTTATCCATAACAGGAACATGGGCATTTTTAGCAACTTATTTTTTAAGTGGTTTTTCTCTTATTTTTTCTTTTCTTCTTTCTGTTTTTTATAAGTATCTGATACTTATTCAATTTTCAGCAGGTCTCCTGATAGTTTTATCGCCAATATTTTAATGGTTTAATTTCTTCATGTGTAATATATTACCTGATTGCATGTTTGCACTTTGCACCTTGCATATTGTCTATTTGCACTAGACTTGCCTATGAGAAAGTACTGTAGCAGGGATTGTATTTGGTATTCAGCACGTTTGTATTTCATTATTTGAGCTGTAAGTCACTTTTAGTCGGGTCCTTTACCCAGTAGTGGGTAGGTATTGGGCCATCATGAGTAAGCGTAAGATGATTACAGGGAAAAGTGTGGCTGGAACCCTGGATGCCTTCATATTGAGGGCCGAATTAGCCCTCATTAACGAGATAAAGCTCACTGAAAGAAGATTATCACTTGAGCCCCAATTCTCACAAGGTAGACCCTCTTTAACCCCGGCGACTCCTGTACTAGCGGGGACACTGGATGATGCTGCACCCCATCCCGGTTTATTCTTTCCCCGCATGGTACATCGGAGCAAGTTACAACTCTTGCCTCCAGTTCATCCTCTGACCTAGATACTAGTCTTAGTTATCCGAAAGTTACGACCAGAGGTCAGGGAGCCAAATTGGGGCAGACATGTAATATTAAATCTCCCTCTAAAAAAAAGAAAAGGAAGAGCCGAGGACCAGTGAAATCAAGTAGGCCCTCCTCAAAAGCAACTACTAGCAAGAAAATATTACCTATTATCCCCGTAAATGATTCTAAAATGGCCCCTCCACCTCTACCACCCAGGTTACGACAGGGAAGCCAGTTGATAGGATACAGGAGGAGGATTTTTGGGGGAGGATGGAAACCATGTTGTCTACCTTACTGGACCCTATAATACAGAAAATAGGCGTAGTAGAAGCTAGATTATTAAAATTAGAGGGGATGGTGAGTTGTAAACCACCAGTAATACCAGCAGCAAGTGCAACTATCAGCAGAGATCAACTGGCTGCTAGGGGAACATCTGTGGGGGCAGGTCTATCCACGAGTATAGATGCATCTAGAGTTGCAGTTGACAAGAATAGTGAAAACAATACTACACGTGGTAGTGGCGACCCGGCAGCTCACACTCAACAGCAGCCCATAAATGCGGGGTCTTCAGCGTCACCAAGGGCAGTGGGGTTAGTAAGAAGGGAGTTACAGCCAACGAGTCTCCCAGTGATAGATCTTCCTCCGGAATCCACCCCTTATGTAGTGGTTTTGGGGAGTGTCCCTCCTCTCCCACAAGGGGTCAGTGAGAATTATGGTCAGCTCTTAAGCAAAGTAACATATTGGTTCTCTCATAATACCTCTTTGGGAACTTGTGTCGCCAATAATATCCTCATGGCACGAAGGGTGAGCTGGATAGGGAACTCGGTAAAAAATGGTGTAGGTGAATGTATTTTTGTAAATTTTGATAACCCCCATATTGTGGGCAGAATTTTGTCCAGGGATTCTTGTCCTGCAACTCTTCCCGGCCCCAGAATTAGGGTCCTCCCATTGGGCTTTTTTTATAAACCAGACCCCACCAGGGACACACTTGATAATACCTTCAGGGCACCGAGGCAAGGAGGGTGGTCACACAGAACAGTACCAAGGCAGCAGTCCACCATGAGAGCTCATCCTTTTTCAGCAGTACATGGACAGAGTGATGTTGCCCTAATATTGGAACTTAACAATAGATTTTCCGTCTTAAATGGACTAGAGGACTGCGACTGACTAAGGACCGCTATGCCCAAGGAGATTGAGTGTGTCGTATGCACCGAGACCCCAGTTGATCCAGTTGATAGAGCCACAGGAGAGAGACCCTGTAATTTTGTATCTTGGAATATCGCTGGGTTGGCAAACAAACTCCAAGATCCACTGTGG
The DNA here is from genome assembly GCA_963921515.1 of Calotriton arnoldi. Taxonomy (NCBI): domain Eukaryota; kingdom Metazoa; phylum Chordata; class Amphibia; order Caudata; family Salamandridae; genus Calotriton; species Calotriton arnoldi. The sequence continues at coordinate 632,906 of CAWUFW010002583.1, forward strand.
GTTCAATTCGTGAAACAATTTATGGTAATTCGTCTTCAGGAAACCTGTCTGTGGACTGTAACCTCTTTTTGGAAGGTTACAAGGCTTTCTTTATTCCTGCTATCCCCTCGGTGAGTGGGAGACCCAAGGGTGGGCTAGTCGTATACGTGTCTGTGGCGGTAGATTGTCAGATCCAGGTTGTGCCCTCGACCAATCCAGGAATTCAGGCACTACTAGTTAAAAGAGGGGGTGCCAGATGGGGCCTGGTGAACTTTTACAATTCGGTGTCTAGCATCAATCATGATTGTAACATCACCAACCTGGGAGTCTTTCTAAAACAATCTCTTGGCTTTTCCCCACATAACCTTTTGGTTTCTGGGGATTTTAACATACATCCCTGTGGCAATCCTTTAACATCTTGTTTTTCGGAGCTGGGTTGCCCTCGTTTGAGAGGGTTTCATTTTGAACATCATAGCCAGAGGGAATTACTGAATAACATAGTAAATGAATTAGATATGGTGACCCTGATGTCTTTATCTGCCCCGCATACCAAATTTTCTGTACCTACTTTTAAAGGGTCTGGCAGGGGGTCTTTTATCGATTTTATTTTAATTTCTTCTTCTTTGCAATCCCTGTTTCATGGTTTTGATATTATAGAGAGTGAATTTAGTAATCATAACCCACTCTGTGTACATATGTCGGGGACGCTCTCTACACGAATTGATGGAGTCATAATCAGGGGTGTGCTGAGACCGACTGATGACAAGCGAAGACTTAAATGGTCTCAGGTCGTCCCGGAAACATTTTATAGTGCAGTAAGCGTTTCCTGCGCCCATGAGTTAGCATCGTGCACAGATGCTTGTTCCTCTCCTGACCAGATTATAAATGCATTTGACTCATTAGTGTGTAAAGTTGGTGATATCCTAAGTGTTCCGGCCAGTAGTGTGGCCACACTTGGTCCTAGATGGTTTGACTCTTATTGTACAAAGGCAGCAAAGAGGATGAAGGAAGCTTTGTCGGCCAAACCTAGGATTCAATCTGAGGTTCGTAATTGCCGCAGAGAATATAAGAAAGTGCTGGCAGTACGAAAGAGTGCATTAAAAGAGGAGGCGTGGAGGGAGCTAATCAATTCAAGCACTCTTAGGAATAGTTCTAGGTTCTGGCAAGTTGTGAACCAACCACTTTTCAGTCAGGAAGGGGGAGGGGCTTTAGATGCTCATATCCCAGAGGAGGAGTGGGTGCTATATTTTACATCTATGTTTGATTGTCCCACTGATCAAAGTAGCTCAGTGAGTTGGGATCCAAATGCTCCAGCACTAACTTTTGACAAAGGTGAGGTTCCTGGATGGCATTGCAGGGCTATCCATTAATAAGGCACCAGGCCCTGACGGGATCCCCCCGGATTTATTTAAGTCTGACCCCCTGTTTTGGGCACTGGTTCTGGTTGCTGTGTTTAACGCAGCGGCCAAGAATGGATGCCCCAAGTCTTGGGCCACTTCCACCATAGTCCCCGTATTCAAGAAGGGGGATAGGGCCAGCCCTTACTGCTACAGACCAATTTCTCTCATTGACTCTGCGGTCAAGGTGATGGGACGGATCCTTTTACAGAGATTGCAAACATGGACGGAGGACCATGAGATCCTGTCGGATGCCCAGTATGGCTTCCGCCCGGGACGTTCCAATGTTGCACAGTGTCTAAACCTATTCATGATCCTGGGTAAATATACTGTTGCTCGCCCCGCAAACATCTATTTTGCCTTCATGGATCTGTCCTCCGCATTCGATTGCGTTAACAGAGCTAAATTGTGGCAGATCATGAGGGCAACGGGGGTGGACAGCAGTATTGTGAACTTCTTAGAGGACCTGCATAAATCAACGAAAGCTAATGTTAGGTTCTCCCAGGATCTGCGGGTCACCAGGGACTTTGAAATAAAAAAGGGAGTATGACAGGGATGCATTCTGGCCCCATTCCTGTTTAATTTTTATATTAATGATCTGGAGTCCGCCTTAAAAGCAACAGGGGTGGATTACCCATATGTAGGACGGCGCGGTATCCCGATTCTGCTATATGCAGACGACGCCGTCCTCATATCAAGAACTGCAATAGGCTTGCAATCCCTTCTGGGGGCATTTGCCAGATTCATGTCTAATCGGGATTTGGCAATTAACAACTCCAAATCCTTTGTAATGAAGGTGGGGCATCACACAAATAAGAGTTTTCAATTTAGTGTTGGCTCAGTTAAGATTCCACGCACTAACGTTTTTATCCTACTTAGGGGTTCTTTTTGATGACCAACTAAAATGGGGACCCCTAATAGTGAAGAAAAAAGGGGATATGGCCCGGGCTAATGCGGCAATTTTTAACTTTGCTTCTAGGACAGGGAAGAAACCAACGGGGGCCATGCTGAAAGTTTATCAAGCTAAAAGCCTGGCCATAGCCACCTATGGCAGCGAAATATGGGGACACATTGTTGCAGACTCCCTCCAGGTGGCAGAGAACGACTTTTTGAAGCACTTACTATGTGTTCCACGGGGAACCTCTAACTTAGCGGTCCACGAGGAATTGGGTGTTCCTTATATAAGTGACACCCTTGCATTACGCCCAATGATCTTCTGGTTAAAGTGCTGGTTGAATAAAGATCTATCTCTTAACCACTTAATTCAGAAAGAGTGTATGGCTTTAGATAGTTAAAGCTACTCGAATTCCCTGGCTCAAATATGTTAAAAATAGCTTTGAAGGGGTAGGGCGTGGTGATCTATTTTGTAAACCAGAATCCATAGTTAAGAAGGACGTGGATTCATTTAGGACATCCTTCCTGACTGCAAGGAAAATGGACAGGGAAGCACAGGAGTTGTCGAAACCTAGTGTTCGTATGTTTTTAACTATAAAAACAACCTTGTCAGCAGAACCGTATCTTATGGGGTTTTTATCATCTCATGAGAAGTTTTTATTAACCAGGTTTCGGATGAACCTGTTCCATTTCCTGTTGGCCAGGCCTAAAGGACATACGAGAGGTCAAGTGCTAACTTCCTGCGGCTGCGACGGCCAGTCTCCGCAGGACTTGTTGCACTTTATGTTCTTATGTAAGCTATATGAAATCCCTCGAAGGCATTTCCTGACTCCAATTTTAAAAAGAATGAATTTTAGACAGGCTCGCCCTGCCCTTTTATATCTTCAATTGTTGAAAGAGGATTGTATCTTTTTTATTGTAGGGTTTTTAAAAGCTTGTGTAAAATCACGGACATGTATGGATGCCTAGTCATTTGTAAATTAAGTTATATTTTTGACGGAGCTGATTTGGCTTTTGGAACAAAAGAAGTGTCGTCATGAATTTACGTGTACCTGCACAATGCACTTTATGATCTATATAACTGTGACTGGGGGGAACGTGTGGTTTATTTATATTGAGTATTATCAGGTGGCCTTGACTGTTTTGATCTGTTTTAAATCTTTTGATTTTATGTACTGTTTCTGTGTAACTTTTATGGTTTCTTTGTAAAACCGAATAAAGTTTTTTTGATTGACTCGATAAAAGAGTAACTGAACGATTTATTGTTTGTTTAAAATCTACTTTGCTCCTAACTTCTTTTTCAAAGGATGGGCACTTAAAATTGTGTAAACTCTCTCTTAAATAGGCTCTCCAACTCCTAGCATGCTCATACCTCGATATCTCCTGCCAACATTGGTTTGCAAGGGTACCCAGTTCTGAGCGAAACAGAGAATATAACATTTTTAGAAAGGCTGATTGCCGTACCAGAGTTTGCCTTTTCAGACCAAATTCTAATCTGACATTAGCGTGTCCTACATGCCTAGGGATCCCAAAGACTGATTTGAAGACCTTTATTTGTAGGTCATCAAGAATTTTAGCGTCTTTACCACGAAAAATCATTGAGCCGTAAGCCAAAGAAGGAATCAGCTTTGCTTTCATGACCTTCAATAAATGTTCATGGTTTGGACATGACAACATGTCCGTCAGCTTTGTAAAAGCAAAGGACAAGGCTGTTGCCTTTGCTTTGAGGTTATTAAAATGCTGTCTAAAGGACATATTATCGTCGAATGTTATTCCTAGGTATTTATAATATTTCACGGTTTCGATATGTAACCCGTTGATATTCCATTCTTTCTTATCTGTTTTTATACCACCAATTGTCATTATTTTTGTCTTTTTAGTATTAATTTGCAAACCATTAAGGGTTATATAATTATTAAAAAAATCATCCAGTCTTCTTAGGCCTATTACAGAATGGCTTAACAGTATGGTGTCATCAGCATATTGTAAGTATTTGATGTCATTGCCTAAGAAGGTAGGTGAGTGAGCATTAACTTCTTTAAAATGTATTGGTAGGTCGGCCATAAAAAGATTAAAAAGGCATGGAGCCAGAACACAACCTTGTTTCAGACCAGTCTTAGTTTCTAAATGGCGGGTTGTACTTCTGCCATCTCCGACTTTGATTTGAACCCATGTATTAGTATATAATAATTGAATCATATTAAGCAGTTGGTTTGGGATACCCCATTCCAAAAGTTTGGCCCAAAGTAGATTACGGGGAACAGAATCAAAGGCGGCTTTAAGATTGACATAACAAATATATAACTTTTGCTTTCTATATTTAGCCCTTTCGCCCAATAAAGTCAGTAAAGTCAAATTCGTGATAGTTGATTCGCCTCTTCTAAATCCGGTTTGGAAAGCTGGAATTAGATCGTTTTTTGTGGCCCATTCTTCCAAGTCCTCAAGCAAGCAGCTCGAAAAGATTTTTGCCTCCACGTCTGTTAGGGCAATTAGCTGATAATTTGCAGGATTGTCTTGTGGACCACTTTTGTATATCGTCTGAATTATGCTTCCTTGCCATGACTCAGGGACTGATTCAGATTTAATAACATCATTGAATAAAATCATTAGAACCTCTGGCCAATGCTCAAGATTTGCTTTAAAAATTGAATTTGGAATTCCATTTGGGCCCGGTGGTCCATTCGATCTGATCCTGCTTATTGCCTTTTTAACTTGCTCTATAGACCAACACTCCTTAACTTCTTGCTCAGCTTGGACTATGTGCTGGACGTTACCATATTTTCTGCTTTCTTCTCTGTTTGACTTGTTTGTCTTTTGGCAAGCGTGGGGCTAGGTGGTAAAAGGCTTTGCCGCCCAAACAGGTTTTTTTGAAGCGCAGGACTTGGAGAAGTGCTTTAGCTCCAGAACGGAGGGGCCTGGAAGGCAGAAAACAAATGAATTTGTCGTTTAGGTAGCTGGGGCCTAAGTTGTTTATAGATTTATAAACAATACAACAGATCTTAAATTTGATCCTCTTCCGCACCGGTAACCAGTGCAGTTTTTGAAGAAGGGGGAGAGATGCTGTTCTGGGGGGGGGGAATCTGCCACCAGGTGGGCCGCTGTGTTCTGGACTACCTGCAATTTGTTTATAGAGCTTTCATTAGCTGAAATCAGCAAAGCGTTGCAGTAATCCAGACGACTTAGTACTAATGCCTGAATCAAGGTTTTCTGTGTGGAAAGTGGTAAGAAAGGGAAGACTCGTCTGAGAAGACTAAGGCTGTGGAAGTATGCTCCAGTGGTAGAGGTGGTGTGCTCCCTCAATGTAAGTTTGTGGTCTATTCGGACTCCCAGGTTTTTTACCACCTGTTTCGGACTTGGGGCAGTACCTAATTCCTCTGGCCACCAGCTAGGGGACCACTTTATCGTTGCTTCTCCAAAAAGCATTATCTCTGACTTTCCTGCATTGAGCTGAAGAAAATTATCTTTCATCCAGTCCGCGATGACTTTCATACCTTCCGAAAAGGTGGTCTGAATGCTGGAATTGGCTTTGTCGAAGGAGATTAGAAGTTGGGTGTCATCAGCGTAGGATATAGGAATAAATCCTAACTTCCTCAGTAATCTCGCCAAGGGAGTAACATAAATGCTGAATAAAGTAGGGCTCAGACATGAGCCCTGTGGTACTCCCTTGGTCACCCTGGTGGTCTGCGAGCGAAAGGGGCCCAGGTTAATGGTCTGAGTTCTGTCAGACAGAAAGTTAGCCATCCACTTCAAGGCATTCCCTTTAAGGCCTATGTCCCCCAGCCTCCTGAGTAGAGTCTGGTGGGAGATGGTATTGAACGCTGCGGACAGGTCAAGTACTGCTTGACCATTATCCAACAGCAATCTGATGTTATCAGTGACTGCCACCAACGCAGACTCTGTACTATGTCTGGGTCGGAATCCGGATTGAGAGGAATCCAAACAGTTCGAGGATTCAACGAATTCGAACAAGTGCTTGTTGATGTGCTTTTCCAAAGTTTGCTTTGTAAGGGAAGCAGAGAGATGGGGCGGTAATTGGTTACATCTTCCATGGGGACTTTGGGATTTTTCCTGATTGAGAGAATATGTGCGGCTTTCCATTCTAGTGGGAGAGTGCCTTCCTTCATGGAGCTGTTTAAGATAGAACAGATGGGGCTGGCTAGTTGTTTGGATAGTGTGGAGGCCGTTTTAGCAGGAATGAGGTCTAGTGGAGACCCCGATTTGACAATTTTTAGTAGAGCTTCAGTGTCTTCCGTTGTGAGTATCAGGAAATTCTCCAGAGTTAAAACATTGGGAATAGCCGGTGGAAGGTCAATCTTAGGTCCTATCTGAGAGCCCTTAACCGAAATGATTTTATTGTAAATCATTTCAATTTTCTGGGTTAGATGGTTTGCTATGTTGTCACACAAGGCTTGAGATGGGGGAGCTTCAATATCGCAGGCCTTGGGGTTGGTAAATATTTTTAAGATCTGACCAGATCTGCATTGCCTGCTTAATGAAAGATGATTTACATCCATCCCAATTTGTGTCCAGGACATGATAATGAGCTGATAGTAAGGTTTTGGTTTGGATGTTGAAATGTCTGGTGACTTGTGTGCAGGGACATTCATTGTGCCATATGCCAGCAAACACATTTCCCTGTCTCTGTCTTTTGTTTGAGAAATTGTCTTAGTTTGGAGATGTGTGTCTTCTTTCACTAAGGTTTTGGATGTGGGACTGTGGGATTGGGCTGATGGGGGAGTGGCAGGCCAGGTTGGACTTTAGTAGTCAATTTGCTGTTTAGAGACATGTATTGATCTGTCAACAATTGGTGCATCAGGTAAAATGAGGTGTGAGAGAGTAAACGAGCTAGGCCTAGGTTTTCAATCTGATTGGGTGGATGTGTTGTATTGCTTCTTGGTAGATCAGCCATAGAATTTTACTTCACTTTCCTGTGTGGTTTATATATGTTGTTTAATTTCTGGCTATCCAGAGTAGGTAATGTGCTTCTTGCTAGGGTGTTTGGGAAATGGCAAGGTAATTAGGATAAATAGTGTAACTTCCTGCAATGTGACTTCCTATGACATGAGATGTTGTGGTCTTTGTATACGTTTCAGATATTTTGATTTTTCCAGGGGAAATGATGCATGTAGTTGCAGGCATGGTGCCAGTGCATACGTCTCTGTGGACATACTTTTGTGAGTACATTGAAGTTCTGCTGCCCTTTGATGTTTCGTTGTGTGCTGTGGTGTACTCATGCATTCACTTTGTTATACATGCATATATGTGGCTATGGGCATTCCTGTTCCAACGTAAAATGTGTGTTTCTCCCATGTTTTAGCGGTCTGACTGTACCTACCTGATGATGACGTTCTCTTATTTGCCATACACAACATGCTACGGAACACTTTCTGCTGTATTGACTTTAGCTGGGTAGTTACGTTATTTTGTAGGGGTAAGTGTCTAACTTACCGTCGGCGAAGACCGCGTCTGTTGGGGTTGTAATATTCATTGTAGATATATAGCAGAGGGATGACATGCGCGATGGACTCCATAGCCGCACAGCATTGGTCGCAGGAATCGTATTGTGAAGAGATTCGGTGTTGAAATATTCCCTTTCTGCCTGCTCTGATGAGGTGGTTGGTCCGACAGATTCGGCGCGTCAGAAGTACGCATTGTAATAGGGTGGGCGGTTTCGGACTCGGAAGTGGCTCCGAACTGCTTGATTTGGCGTTTCCGAAGGCTTCCCGGTCAGAATATCCAGTCGGATTCGGAGTAACCGAGTCATCAGTAAGCAATGGGTTTTGGGCATCATAGTGCGTTGGTCGGGACAACCGCATCAGAGAACGAGTAGGTCGGACGGTCCAACTCCGACAGGCTCTCGGATGCCCTTCCGCCCAACATCATAATCGGACCCTTTATGTTTTTGGTATATTTAAATATGTTTACATATATTTTTGATAATATTATGCTATTTAAGATTTTTTAAATTATATTATTCATTAAAATATTAGTTTATATTTATATATGTATAATTATTATCCATCAAAAGTGCCCCCAATTCAAAAACGCACTCCACTGTAGACGAATCACAGGCTCTTCACGAAGCACACAGATACACTGAAAAGACATATCATTATTACCATTTCCTTTAGTAGGTTCTCGCAGGTGTAATAACTGCATTGTCTGCTGGGATTTGTAGTTCCTTTCAGTTTAATTTTTCTCTTTAGTAGATTCTGTGAAGCATTGTAATTAAAACATTTTATATTACCCTCAGTGGGCCTCTTATCAGTAAAAGTCCGGTTCTCTAGCTTGTCTACTGTCCCACAATTCGGCTCTGAAAGTTCAGGCTTACATGGCCCCCACTCAAATTCCCGGGGTGGTGCAGTCTTCACGGATGGGCTGCCGTTAAATAATTATCCATCAAAAGTGCCCCCAATTCGAAAACGCACTCCACTGTAGACGAATTCAAGGAATTCTTTTTATTCACAGCAACCAACATTTCACTTTTGGAGTCTTTTTCTTGCCTTATGCATTTCGGAGGCTCGCTCCTTGATCACAGGCTCTTCACGAAGCTCACAGATTCACTGAAAAGACATAACGTTTTGCATTTTATTATTACCATTTCCTTTAGTAGGTTCTCGCAGGTGTAATAACTGCATTGTCTGCTGGGATTTGTAGTTCCTTTCAGTTTAATTTTTCTCTTTAGTAGATTCTGTGAAGCATTGTAATTAAAACATTTTATATTACCCTCAGTGGGCCTCTTATCAGTAAAAGTCCGGTTCTCTAGCTTGTCTACTGTCCCACAATTCGGCTCTGAGAGTTCAGGCTTACATTGCCCCCACTCAAATTCCCGGGGTGGTGCAGTCTTCACGGATGGGCTGCCGTTAAATAATTATCCATCAAAAGTGCCAATTCGAAAACGCACTCCACTGTAGACGAATTCAAGGAATTCTTTTTATTCACAGCAACCAACATTTCACTTTTGGAGTCTTTTTCTTGCCTTACGCATTTTGGAGGCTCGCTCCTTGATCACAGGCTCTTCACGAAGCTCACAGATTCACTGAAAAGACATAACGTTTTGCATTTTATTATTACCATTTCCTTTAGTAGGTTCTCGCAGGTGTAATAACTGCATTGTCTGCTGGGATTTGTAGTTCCTTTCAGTTAAATTTTTCTCTTTATTAGAGGCTGTGGATTGGAACTGTGCCAAAATTGCGAAACAGCACTGCTGATACGGAGAATACAAACCTGTAAGACGTCCTGGGGCCCACTGAAAGGTGTATAAAAGACTTGACAAATATGTTTGATGACGCAGAACTTACTAAAGGGAGAGGATTGCTCTAAATTAGGACTACAAGTCCCGACATGCACTACAATGAGACGCACTAGCGCGGCCCACTGGGGGCGAGGCATGCAGTTAATAAGGAAATCAGAGTCATCTGCGCATCATACAAGAGTTGCCTATGAATAGGAGGCTGAAGCCTCGAAATGCGTTAGGCTGGAACATGAACTCGGAACGCTAATGCTGGTTTTCCATTAAAATTAACCAGAAGGTTTCATCAGCAGTCGAGTGCGTCCTCGCTCGAATGGGAACTTTGTAAAAAAATATTGACATGGCAACCCTGACGTGGAGGGCGGCACCATCTCTGAACTTGGTGAGAGGCTGTGGCTTGGAACAGTGCCAAAATTGCAGAACAGCACAGCTGATGAGGAGAATACAAACCTGTACGATGTCCTGGGGCCCACTGAAGGGTGTATAAAAGACTTGACAAATATGTTTGATGACGCAGAACTTACTAAAGGGAGAGGATTGCTCTAAATTAGGACTACAAGTCCCGACATGCATTACAATGAGACGCACTAGTGCGGCCCACAGGGGGCGAGGCATGCAGTTAATAAGGAAATCAGAGCCATCTGCGCATCATACAAGAGTTGCCTATGAATAAGAGGCTGAAGCCTCGAAACGCATTAGGCTGGAACATGAACTCGGAACGCTAATGCTGGTTTTCCATTAAAATTAACCGGAAGGTTTCATCAGCAGTCGAGTGTGTCCTCACTCGAATGGGCACTTTGAAAAAAATATTGACACGGCAGCCCTGCCATGGAGGGCGGCACCGTCTCTGAACTTGGTGAGAGGCTGTGGCTTGGAACTGTGTGAAAATTGCCGAACAGCACTGCTGATGAGGATAATACAAACCTCTACAACGTCCTGGGGCCCACTGAAGGGTGTATAAAAGACTTGACAAATATGTTTGATGACGCAGAACTTACTAAAGGAAGAGGATTGCTCTGAATTAGGACTACAAGTCCCGAAATGCATTACAATGAGACGCACTAGCGCGGCCCACTGGGAGCGAGGCAGGCAGTTAATAAGGAAATCAGAGCCATCTGCACATCATACAAGAGTTGCCTATGAATAAGAGGCTGAAGCCTCGAAACGCGTTAGGCTGGAACATGAACTCGGAACGCTAATGCTGGTTTTCCATTAAAGTTAACCGAAAGGTTCCATCAGCAGTCGAGTGCGTCCTCGCTCGAATGGGAACTTTGGTAAAAAATATTTACACGGCAGCCCTGCCGTGGAGGGCCGCACCATCTCTAAACTTGGGGAGAGGCTTTGGCTTGGAACTGTGCCAAAATTGCCAAACAGCACTGCTAATGAGGAGAATGCAAACCTGTACGACGTCCTGGGGTCCACTGAAGGGTGTATAAAAGACTTGACACATATGTTTGATGACGCAGAACTTACTAATGGGAGAGGATTGCTCTAAATTAGGACTACAAGTCCTGACATGCATTACAATGAGACGCACTAGCACGGCCCACTGGGGGCGAGGCATGCAGTTAATAAGGAAATCAGAGCCATCTGCGCATCATACAAGAGTTGCCTATGAATAAGAGGCTGAAGCCTCGAAATGCGTTAGGCTGGAACATGAACTCAGAACGCTAATGCTGGTTTTCCATTAAAATTAACCGGAAGGTTTCATCAGCAGTCGAGTGCATCCTCGCTCGAATGGGCACTTTGTAAAAAAATATTGACACAGCAGTCCTGCTGTGGAGGGCGGCACAATCTCTGAACTTGGTGAGAGGCTGTGGCCTGGAACTGTGCCAAAATTGCCAAATAGCACTGCTGATGAGGAGAATACAAACCTGTACGACGTCCTGGGGCCCACTGAAGGGTGCATAAAAGACTTGACAAATATGCTTGATGACCCAGAACTTACTAAAGGGAGAGGATTGCTCTAAATTAGGACTACAAGTCCCGACATGCATTACAATGATACGCACTAGCGCGGCCCACTGGGGGCGAGGCATGCAGTTAATAAAGAAATCAGAGCCATCTGTGCATCATACAAGAGTTGCCTATGAATAAGAGGCTGAAGCCTCAAAACGCGTTAGGCTGGAACATGAACTCAGAACGCTAATGCTGGTTTTCCATTAAAATTTACCCGAAGGTTTCATCAGCAGTCGAGTGCGTCCTCGCTCGAATGGGCACTTTGGAAAAACAAAAAAATATGTATAATTATATATATATGTATTTAATTTTTTTAAAGGAAGTTTATTTGTTGTATTCGTTAAAATATACTGTCAACTATATATTTTTTTAAAAGTTAGTATTTAATGTATGTTTATTTTAATATTTTAAATTATATATATTTTAAAATCAATACTTAATACAACTATATTATAGTCAACAATTTTTTTTCAATTTTTTTGTACTTACCTTTTTAAGTATAGGGAGGCAATATTTTTGTATTCTTAATTTTCCCGCAATATTTTTTACATCTATATTTTTGTGGTCGATATTCTGTCAGTGTACCCAGTAGAAGAAGGTACTGAAGAGAGTCAGATGTCAAAACGTCCACCTACCACCAGTTCATCTGACATTGGCAGTGGCACCAGCATCAGAAAGTTGAGCTCCGCAGTTTGGGACTTCTTTACGGTTAGCAAGAAGGAGGTGAGCATTGCCATATGCTCCCTTTGCGGAGCAAGTGTTAGTTGGGGAAAGCTTGGCACAAACTATGGTACCGGGGGCCAAACAACTCATTTGAGAAAGCACCATACTATCAGTTGGGATTCACACCTTAGCAGGCAAAAAACTGCAAGTGTTGTTGGTGAAGAGGTGAAAGGCTGAGCAGGGAATCCGATCCAATCACGGTGGAAGGTGAAGAAGAGGAAGACATTTTTGTTACGCAAAGCAGCCTTCTCCCCAGCAGTGCACTTTTATCACCCACATCAGCAACATCGAATTGGCACAAGACTCAGGTTGAGGCACCAAGGCAAGAGAGTACAGTAACTGCCCTGCTGGAATGCACCTTGAGCCTCCCACTGTCTGCTCTCAAGAAATCACCTGCACCAGTGGCACCAGAAATGAAAAGAAATCCAGGCTACTATTCCTGGCATGTTTAGACTGGAGGGGCAGTATGAACACAACCACCCAACGGCACGTTTGTACAATGCTAAGCTGGCTAAAATGTTAGCGCTGGACCTCCTCCTTTTTACTTTTGTGGAAGGGGTGGGTTTACTTGAATTTTTGGCTGCTATCCGCCCAAAATGCAAGGTTCCCAGATCGTCCTATTTCACAAGAGTTGCTGTTCCAGCGCTACTTCATGATGTGCTGGAATTGCTTGGACAAGCTTTGCAGCAGAGTGCTGTTCACAGTATCCACCTGACAATAGACATGTGGACCAGTTGCCAAGCCACTGATTACATTTGCATCACTGCACACTGGATCTCTTTTGAGGGGGCTAGAGAAAAAATATCTGCAGGTGTTGACACTGCTGAGATTTTTAATGCTGGTCAGAAGCATGCAACAGTATCCATGTTTGCCAAGGAGAAATCCCATACTGTTGAAAACAATTTTGGAAGACTTTAACAACAAGTTCTTTGAATGGCTTTGACCAAAAGGGCTTAACATTGGATTTGTTGCCACTGACAATGGCATTAATATAGTTAAGGCCATGGCCGATGGTGGCTATTTCAGGGTCCTGTGTTTGGCGCACTGTATCAACATCATTGTAAAGGACTTTCTCAAAAAATAAGACCAAGTAAGCAACTTACTGTCCACCTGCCGAAGAATCTACACTAATTACATCCATTCATTTAAAGCCCGGAAATAGCTGAGGGTCATTCAGCGAGATACTAGAATGCCAGTTAAAGCACTCATATAGGAGGTGGCAACACTTTGGAACTGAACTTATTACATGCTTGGACGTCTGTTTGAGCAGTACAGACTGAACAATTAATATGCCATGCAAAGAGGGGATGCAACTATGAAAGTCATGATCATTAAGATGGACCAATGGGGCCTAGTCAAATGCCTGATAGAGATGCTGCTTCTTTTCGAGGTGTTCACACGGGAAGTCAGCAAGGAGGGCAGTACCATGAGCCAATCTATCCCGTTGTTGCATATGCTAAAGGAACAGCTAAAGGAGATGCTTGCAAAGTACCCAGGTGTGGAGGAAAAAAAGATGCATATGACTTGGTGGAGAGTTTAATCATTCGCTTATCTGTTAATACAAGGGTGCAAAGAGACATTGTATCATCCAAACATTAAATCTGTGCCATAATTCTTGATCCATGGTACAAACCATTACTGTCCACTTGCATTGCTTTTTCAGACAGGGATATTGGAAAATACATAACATGGATAGCTGAGCAAGCCAGTAAGCTAGAAACAGAATGGCAGGGAATTAGAGGCCCACTCCTCCAGGGCAGGACGGGGCACCCTTCAAGTTCAGAGCCTGAGGGCTGTGCTGTTGGCTCAGAGCCACCAAAACCAAAGCAAGATCACAATCAACAACAAGAACAGGAGCATCAGCCTCAAAATCTGCAACTGAATGGTTTCTGCTGGCAGGGCTTATGTTCAGTGCAGAGGCGAAAGCAAAAGAGGTCGAGCAAGGTGGAGCACCAATGACCATTGAGCGGATGGTCCAGACATATCTGGATGACCCAACAGAGATCTACCTTGATGAAAACCCATTGGAAGATGAGGGAGACTCAGGTCATGGAAGTAGTGTGTTAGATGACCTACCTCTGGGTGAACCACCAGAGGTTGAGGACGAGCTCTACTTCCCTGACTATTAGGCCTAGGTCAACAATCCTAGAACTTTCTCTCTCCGTCTCTATCGCTAATCTGCTTTCTTTCTTTGACACTCACATAAAACAGGTATAGCTAGTAGAACATTATTTACTCTTATTTGTTTGTGTCTGGTTGACTAATTCATCTCCACCGTCTTACTCTTAGACATATTATATTGCCAGATTGGAGTTGCAACAGTGTGCAGTCACTGCAGTGAAGAAGCCCACCCCACCCATTTCCCTCAAGGACATTGGATGAAGAGAGATAAAAACAAATGTGTACCTGCTACCAACCCTGGGCTGTGACTATCTATCCTTTCCTAGTTTATTATTACTCTAGCCAGACTGCCCCACATTATTTGATTTAGACTGGCCAATGTCTGCTTCTTGAACAATTTATCTGTAATGTACCATGCTCACGCCATGCCTAAATTAGAATGGGTAAATGGCATGCATTGCACACTGAGTGATTGTTGTTTGTGTGCGTGTTGAGATGATTCATGTGGTGGCAGCCAGTGACACTGGGTGTTTGTTTATCTGTAACTATTACGCTTAAATGTGTTTGTTATGATTTACAATGTTGCTGGCCTAACGATGGCTGATCATTGTTTCACATGAAGGTGATTTTTTTCCTTCCCCTTTGAATTGAAAGATGGTGATATTTCTTCACCGGGTCCACTCCACAGTGCCTTGTTTAATTAAGACCTGACCAGTCCCTTTAGAATAGATAACGCAAACACAAATGTAGTCTACACAAAAAATGACTCAATGTTTCTCGTGTTGAGCAACAACAAAATTGTACTACAGGTCGATCTATTCCATTTGAGTCGGGACATAGTCGGTATGGAGTTGGACACCTTACTCGGAGTCAGGAGGATCAGGGATGATGGAATGAGATGAATCAGGGTGTGGGCGTGACTAGGTACTTCGAGAACTGTCACCAGAGGAAGGAAGTTTTCAACTTCACTGAACCCAACCGATTTGCTGTTGACTTTAAAGTGGCCTACCCAACTCTGTGCAGTGTTGCTGAGAGCAGTGCGTTGATTTTACTTGATTTGTCAAAATGCAATGTTACTGGGTGTGTGTACTCAGTGCTGTCTGGCTCAAATTTGAAGCTAAGTGGTGGTTTGGGTGGGGGGCCTGTTGTTGTGTAGGTAACTGGAGACAGACATCTCCTTGATTCTACAATTTAATTTTTGTTTTACTATCCCCATTTCTTCTCTTATCATGCACCAAACTGGAAAAGCATCATAACACTCATGCTTACCTTACCAGGCCACATCAGCAAGGCACCGAAGATTGACGGACAGTCTAAGAAGAATGCAACTCCCAATTTGGCAGTACAGTATCATTTTATCTTTTAATAGTTATTAGAACTGTGTGAGTTGTTCACTTGTCTCCTACATAATTTCATATTTTTGCTATCTTTCAAAGCTAGGTAACAGAACATTTAGTTATAATGTAACTTGTGTGTTTCTAGGGGCAGACGGACTGTTTGGTTTGCATTGTAATTGAATTACCTGTATCATTCCTTCATTTCCTTTCCTCCTTATAACAGATTTATGATGGTTGGCTGCTCATTGCCCAGATGAATGTTGTCCTTGTGTAGTCTTTGTGTTTGTCAAACCTTTCCCCAAACCCCACACCCCATCCATTCATCAAACTCCTAGCCCTCTTCTCCCGGCCTGTGTGATTTATTAAGGAGTGACTTAATAAATTACACTGTTAATTGATCACACACTTGGTGGGGCGGATATTGGTGAAAGCAACACCAACTCAGTGCAGGATGAGGATCTTCAGCTTTAAGTATAGCCCACACTGGCCATATTTATTATTTACCCACCGATGCATAAGAACAGTGTTCAATATTTTCAGAGAAACATCATTGCCAGCAACATCATTCCATCACTGTATTGCATCAAAGCTTATGCTTGTCCACTTTGAGTTTGTACTTCAAATCAACTTCATTTTGTAACTTTTACTAGCTCACCATTGTTCTGATTTATTCAATTTAGCATTGCTTATCATTATGTTCTCTATTGTCTCTCTTTTTGTTCAGTAGTCTAGTCTGGTGACTGTCTCAATGTGTTTTTAAAGCTTGCGTATAATAACAGCATTAACTCATTTTTTATTTCAATTTAGTTAGTTCCCTCGATGAATAACCCTTTTCCTACAGTTTGAGTCCACCTAGGAGGGTGTGGAAAATTGCTTGATGTCTTCAAATGTTAGTGCGCTAGCATGTATACTACCACCACCATGGAACCTTGTGAAACCATTCAGCCCTCCCTTCATCTAATCAGGTAAGAGAACTGTGGTTCATTGATTGTTCAATTCCAATCTGTATACAATGGAAATACACCCCATCCCCCGATTCCTTAGGGTCCTTAAAGTTGCAGAGAGAGACTTGGAGGAGAGAGTAGTACGACTGGGTACTGCATACTATTTTGTTGTTACATCAGCAGATTTTCAAAACTGGCTGCAACAAAGGCAGCAGTGTGAAGTAAAACAGTAATACCCCAAAAATGATTTAAATCATAATGTAAAACTATAAAAATGGTATTCCCCTAACAATATAAACTAACTAAACCCACAACTGACCCACCCCTCTCCCTGTCCCCAACCAATATCCCAAGTAAGTATAGTGTCCAACAAAGTAAAGTCCAAAAACGAAATTGTCCAATGTCCATAAAGAAAAAATTTCCAAAAATGCCCCAACTCCCACATTCCCACTCTCTCCCCACAACAAGTCCCACCCACCTTATGTTTCCAGTTTGTAGCAATGATATTCTTCATACGTAATTTTAGTAGAAACGAAAGGCTTTCATGATTTTTAGGAAACAAAAAAAGAAAAAGAAAAAAAGGAAAAAATAATAAGAATTTTTTTTAATCGCAGCATCCTGTTTTAGTAATTGTATTGTTATGGTTTTAATTAACTGAAACAATAAACTTTTTTTGACTTGACTTGACTTGAAGTCCCACCCACCTAAAAAAAAGATTAAACAAGGGGCAGAAGAGGGCACTAAGTTCAAATGGCAAGAAAGAAGCTTCTTAATATTGTTCATTTGCCTCTCCAATCACTCCATCCATTCCTCCTGCCTGGCTTCCATGTGGGCAAACCTCTGCATTCTGTAGCGCTGAAATGCGCGGAAATAGGGGGAAGCAGCAGTGGTGGAATGGCAGTAGGCAGCTACCATCGGACCGCAGTAAAGGTGTACTAGAGGCACTGAGGCCTGGCTGGGGCCCAGGGCATCTACAGATACTGCTGCAGCCTCCTCCTCCTCCAGGATCACCAGTCGCTGATATTCGGCCCTGATGGCCTTCAGTTTCCTCTGCTGGGTCCAGGCTGCTATGTCCTGCTGTTAGGACGAGTCAGATCAGCAGGAGTAGCTATATCAAGAAAGAATAAAGACAAAGTGTAAGCAAAACACCTAAAATTATATAGTAGCACAGTAGTAGCAGTACATTTGCTGGCATACTATCCTCCTATCCTCGGGCCATTTAAATTTTATGTGATTAGAGTTTTCAGGCATTATAGACTATATGGAGTGCACAAGTATTCTTCTCTCTCTTGTTGAGGTAAATTAATGGAGGCATGCTAGCTCAGCTGGCACCCTAAGCATACTCGTGTTACTTTGCTACTGTCTGCAGGTGGGGCAGCTGTACTAGACAATTATCTTATTCCTCATGGCCATGCTCTTTTAAATGCTTTTCAATTTCACCCTGACTAGAAGGCATATGAATAGTTACTATGAATTATATACGTCACATGAGGTACTATAACAACAATCATGCAGACAGACTTCCTCCTGTCTGCCCGCCGTAACATGTAGACAGTGGGAAAAGTAATGCACTACAGTGCAGGGAAAGGATTAATGAACAGGATATTGTATTTGGCTTATTCATCACAGACTATCCCATCCGCAAAATGCAAAGGCATTTACTCTTACTCCCACTTTACTCCCAGGCCTCACCCTCCGTCACCACCACACTTTGATATTACTTTTTTCCAACAAAATAGATTTGCTTGGCAGTAAGGAAAATAATTATTAACTTACTCTACTGCGGGTAAGTTAGAGGAATTAGGTAGACTTTTCACTGATCATCGCCATCAAGTGCCTGTTGCCTAAGCTTTTGCTAGTAGTAAGTCACTTTGTATGGCAATTGTGTAAGGGTAAAATTCGAAAAGAAGTAGGGGCATAATAGCAACGGACATACTGCCGCTTTACCGGCGTGTAGCGCCGGAAAAGCGGCGATCAGAATAACGCGATATTAACAATGCGCCACTAACATGCATTAGCGCATGTTAGCAGCAGTTTTCATAATGCCTCGCCATGCATCGCTAATGAGATGCAGAGTAGGCATTCCTGGGGATAACAGCATTACAATACGCGCTGACACGGCTTCGCCGAATTAACAAGCCGGCAGCGGAACCGCGAAGTGATGCCTAAACTTGCGCTAAGCCCCTATTATCGCCGGATTTTAACGTCTGCAAAAAAGCAGACTTAGCAATGATATCCTATGGGAGGTGGATTATGAAGTTAAATCCACACCTCAGTATCAGCGAGTTCCGGCATCATCGCTGAACATTTATCTCCGGAATTCTAGTGTTGAAGGGGTTTTAGGCCGCTATCACTGGATTTCATATTGCCAATGCGCAAAGCGTTGTTAATACAGCGCTATTGTGGCGAAAAAATCCAGTGATAGCCGGCGATAGAAATAAACGCGCTAAGCGCGTTTATCGATAATTATCGCTATGCGTTGTTAATATGCCCCGTAATCCGTTATGGAAGCCATAAAAAAATATATCACTTGGCCAGGGGAATGTGGCGCATGCAAAGGATGTTTTTTCAAATTTTATGGAAGTGACTGAGTGGGCACTGGGAGTGAAGAGAAGAAGCACAACTATTTTTTGTATTTCCATGAAATTTGTAAATGGGCCTACACATTAACTGAGGCAGATGCACATTGCACAGCCAACAATGCAGTGCCACCGATGTAACCATGCAGCCATGGGTAATGAGGGAGGGTGGTGATTGATGGGTGGGTAGGTAAAAATATACATAATATATACATGTCGCACTTGAAATTTACTGTGAGTCAAGGGAGTAGTCTGGAATACCACCTCTCAACACTTTGAATCAAAACACCTTGATAAAATCATTACAAGCAATTAAAGGTGAGAAGAACGCCACTCCAGAGGAGCACCCTAGTCCCTTGTTCCTTTTTCATTCCAAGGATTTTTCCATTCATCATTGCATTGTTCTTCTAGTATTGTTATTATTATTCTTCATCTTCACCCTTGGCTTTGCTAGTTACCATTTAAGTTTTACATTCTCTCAATCCAGTCTACTCTTCACCATTGAAAACCATCCATCCATATATACATCCATCCAAACATGGCTCTCAGTCTCAAAGAACCATTCACTAACATACATTTACCCACCCATGCATCTTACTTTCACCTATCAAACCCACCTGAGGATTCCTTTCACCCACCCAGGCAGGCATCCTTTCTTTCAACCGTATACCTTCAAGCACCCTTCACCCACCCATGCATCCTATCACCCACCAATATATGCATCCTTTCACCCACGCATCCTTCTTTCCCAATCATATTACATTTCACCCATCCTTTCTCCTTCCATCGTTCTTTGCCTTTTCCATCAACCAATCATAGTTAAAGGACTTTAATTTATGAAACTTTGTCTGCTAATTTGCATATAGAAAAGGCCACTTTTACTCAAATCCAGCTGCATATGCTAAAGAGGGGTGTGTTCAACTGTTCACAAGTCAACTGTACACCCTTGGAATGAGTATATAATTAATTGTCAATAAGCAGGCAATATGACATACCACAGCCTGCCACTGCCACTGGCTCACCCCCTACCGCTGCAGTATCTGCATACTGGCTGGTGCTGTCATTGCTGGCCTCGGCACTGGTGGTCGGTGCAGCTAGAAAAACATTACACATTTTTTAGATGGCAGATACCCCTCCCCCTATATTAGTTCTTTTTAGCAAAATACAATGACACACATCACTACAATTCGGTTACAGTATGGCCTATCAAAAATATCAAGTTAGACATTTTATTGGTGCCAATTTTGAAAAGCCTCAAGACAAACTGTAATGGAGTGGCAGAGTGATTGATGAATCTGAGATTTGGAAAAGAAATAAAAGAGTGGATAACTGGACATATGGTCTTGGTTTAGTTTAGTTTACTTTAGTTTAGTTTAGTTTTGTATAGCGCCAGAATCGACTCCGAGGAGTATCTCTGTGCTTTGGACGCGTATCAATTTCATATGCAGAACTGTCGAATTTAAAAGCAAAACAAAATAGTTTTAAGTAACTTTCTAAAATGAAGATGGTTCGAACATTCTCTTAAATGTAGGGGGAGTTCATTCCAATATTGCGGGCCAAGATGTGAGAGAGCTTTTCCTCCTAATCTTGCTCTCCTGATTCGGGGGACCTTCAGCAAGTGTTTAGTACTAGAACGTAGGGATCTTGGGGGATGATAGAGAGTGAACTTTTCTGACAAATAACTAGGGCCAAGATTAAACAATGCCTTGTGGATAGTACAACAGACTTTAAATGTTATCCGTTGGCGTATGGGTAACTAGTGAAGTTTTTAAAGAAGAGGGCGGGAAGCTGATCTGGGAGGCATGTTCAGAACCAGTAGTGCCGTCGTATTCTGAACCACCTGAAGTTTACTAATCGAAGTTTCATTGGCAGAGAGCAGTAGACCATTACAATAGTCTAGGCGACTCAATATGAGTGCCTGAGTCAGAGTCCTTCGAACAGAGTCCGGGAGCAAAGGAAAAACTCGTCGAAGTAGGCCCAAAGTATGGAAGCATGTGCCTACTGTCTGGCCAATATGTTCCTTAAAGTTAAGGGCATGGTCAAAACGGACTCCTAAGTTCTTAACGGAGGTTTTAGGAATGGGAGGCTTCCCAAGATTAATAGGCCACCAATTTGGTGACCATAATAAGGGAGCCTCGCCGAAAAGTAATAGCTCAGTTTTCCCAACATTACATTGGAGGAAGTTATTCTTCATCCATTGTGAAATGGCACTCATACCCAAAGAAAAGGTCTCTTGGACAGTGGGAGTGAGTTCATCGAAAGGGAAAAGTAACTGCGTATCGTCGGCATATGATATTGGAATAAACCCATATTTTCTTAGGACATTGGCCAAGGGAGCCACATAGATATTGAATAAAGTAGGACTCAAGCAAGAGCCCTGTGGGTCTCCCTTGGACAGTTCCATGGGCGCCGAACTATATGGGCCTAGGTTAACCGTCTGAGATCGACCAGATAGAAAGCTTGACATCCACTGAAAGGCGGAGTCTCTTAGTCCCATTTCCCTCAGCCTTCTGAGCAATATTTGATGGGAAACCGTGTCGAACGTGGCGGATAGGTCCAATAGCACCAGAATCATAGAGTGGCCCTTGTCTAGAGTCATTCTGATGTTATCCGTGACTACTAGCAGGGCTGATTCAGTGCTATATTTGGGCCTAAAGCCTGACTGAGAGGAGTCTAGGCAGCCTGAAAGTTTGACATGGTTTGAGAGATGTTTGTTGACGTGTCTCTCTATTAGTTTACTCAGAAATGGTAAGAGCGAAATGGGACGAAGATTGGTCAGATCGGTCAGAGGGGCCTTAGTGTTTTTGCGAATCGGCATTATCTGCGCGGCTTTCCATTCCGATGGAACGAAACCTTCCTTTATTGACAAATTAAGAAGGTGTTCAATCAATGGAGATGGTTGAGGGATTAAGGTACTGGCTACCCTCGCAGGAATCAAATCGCAAGGCGAGCCAGACTTCACTTGATGCATTAGGGCCTCTACGTCTGCTGTGGTTAGTGGGGGAAAATTCTCAAGCAGCATGGAAGGAATTGATTCTGATATTTCTGTGGACATAAGCATCTGGTGTGGGCTTCCTGAAAAAACAATTTTTTCATAAATTAATTCTTTTTTTTTTTGGTTGGGAAATGTAATTGGGAATGGGGCTGTCCTCCTCATATTTCCTTCCAGCCATAGTGCATGTTCATCAGTTCACCAACTGCTGCTATTAATACTAGGCCTATGCTAAGAGACACAACTTTGGGGTGTCCAACATGACCATGGTCACTCTCTAGTTTTACTGATTGAGCATGAGCAAGTAAAAGAAAGCCTTCTCATCTCAACAAACATGCATAGAATAGGGGCATGCAATCTTCAAAACAGAGTAGTAGTACGTGACCAATAGGTTTTCTGAGTCTTTACAGTACAACCACTCAGCAGTCCACAAAATATATAAGGGGCGAGGGAAGGCTGATTGACAAAGCAGAAGAAAGGAAGCTACGGGCAGACTAGTAAAGAAACTTGAAATATAGAAAATAATACGTAAATATAATAATGCAGGGATAAGAATCATTTAGAAATGGATAGATCGAAGAGGATTTGGAAAAAAAATAAGGAAACGGGTAGAAATAATAATTCAAAATATGGAGCAGTAAAAGTTAGGGAAATAAATATTAATGTTAACAACAGGAGGACTTACTAGGGCCAGCAGAGCCATTGGCCTAAGAACTTTGGGTCAACTGGGAGGCACCTCCAGGTCCCTCACCCGCCTCAGCCCTTGTCTTGCCCATGGATGCTGATGTAAGACATAAAGACAAAAGCAGATTGGTGGTAAATAAATAATCTCTCCCAAAATACTTTTTCACAGGAAAAGGCAATCGCAATAACATTAAACTTTTCTAAATTGTATTGTCTAGTAGTATCGTGGACTGCCCTATCCTAGTCCAACTTTCCTAAACCTACGTAGCTCTATGCCAAATTTAGGAAACTACATTTTGGAATTACTAAGAAATTGCAACAAATTATGTCTGCTTCTTTTCATCTCATCTCTCAACTCCCTTTGACAGGCCAATTCACTAAGTCGGCATTTTTCTTTATGTTTAAATGCATAGATGGATGCATGCATATACAACAAATTGGTTGCTTGCCACTGTACAAGTTACAGCACTAAGAACTGAAGTGAGAGGACACATGCTGCTAAATTACTAATACTGCTAACTATCACTAGTATTCTAGTGAAAGGATAAAGAAGTCTGCATTACTTCTTACATAATCAGGCCAAGCAAGTGCCAACAAGTACAATTAGGTAGCGCCAAGTACCTGTCTAGAATGACGATCACATACTATTTGTAAACTTAACTTACCTACGTGTGAGCACTGCAAGAATGCTTGCTATTTGGGGAAAAAAATATAACCAATAGCATAGAGAAAACAAGTAATAGTAATATTAATAATTACTCACCAAGTCCCGCGCCCTCCACTCCTAGAAGGTCCAGCAGGTCCTGGTCTCTGTCCCGGACGTCAGACCAATGGTGCATTAGCTGCTGCTGTGTGCGCCGGACCAGAGAGTGGCAGTACACTGCCTGGCGCACCCTTGCCCAGCGCTGCCGGCGTTCCATCTGTCCGTACCCAGACTCCGGCCTGCTGCCAGGGTAGAGGGGAGGTGGTGCTGGACATAAAACACCATTGCTGCTATCTTCACCTCTGAAAACAAAGCACAGGGCTGCAACCCTTTCTGGTGCTGCAGCTGCTGCCCTATTTTTTTGGACCCCTGCTCTGCCATGGCACTGGAGGGGAAAGAGAGGGAAAACAGAAACAGGAAAAAGAACTAAAGAAGGCAAAAAAATAAGGAAGTAAAGCAAAGAAATGAAAAAGTACACCAAAAAGCAGAAAAATGTAAAACACAACCAAAGGAAGACAAAAGGAAAGATTATAAATAAAAATGTTTAGAAGGCAAGGGTTAAAGAGATTGAAAAAGGATCAACAATTAGGCTCCAGCATCATAAACAGAGTGAGAAACAAGATGGCACCACCCATGCACACCGCTTGGTGCAGTTGCATGAGATTTCAGCCCGAGAATGCATTTCACGTTGACGTACAGAGTCACGCGAACAGGCAGAACAAGGGAACTCCGCTCGATCGCAGAACTCCGTGTAGTGCAACAGGTATTTTTACCACTTTGCGGCGTTCTGTGCAGCACGGCTGCGTGAACTCTGCCCAGGCCTAATGTATGAGTGGATTTGTGGGTCTGTGACTGGGTGTGTGAGTATATGAATGGACGTGTGAGTGTGTAAATGGGTGCATGAGTGAATGTGTGAATGGGTGCTTTAGTGGGTATGTCACTAGCTCTGTGCATCTGTGAGTGGGTGTGTGAGTGGTTTTGTAGGTCTGTGACTGGGTGTATGAATGATTTCGGGTCCAAGATCTAGTTTTTTGCCAAATTTGTTGTACATCTGTTCAGCTGTTTGGTCTGTAGTCTTGTCTAAAATCCCTATAAGAAATTGCATGGAGAAAATGTGTTTTGGGACCCCCTTTTTTTCACTTCCCGCTTGACGAATCACCCCGAAACTGAAGTGAAGATTCATCAAACGGCACCAAAGTTACTAGCAAAACAAAAAATGCTTTCCCTACGCAAACTAGCCCCTAACTATAACCAAAGGTTAAAGTAACGTTATAGTTAGGTAAATATGTCAGTGATAACATTAACATTTTGAACTAAATAACCGACACAAATGTACCAGTTATAGTTACCAGTGCTAACTATAACCTGCGCCATCGCCATGCACTGCTTATGACATCCCATATGACATCACTTATGACATGTTCTGTAACATAATTTCTGACATCACTGATGACATCTTTAATGTTATCACTGACATATTCATCTAACTAAAACATTAGGTTAATCTTTGTGTTTTTCAGTGAATTTCTAGAGTTTTTAAACATAAAGCGATACTTAAATACATATGTAAATGCAACCCCCGCAGTGCACAGCCTATGGCTGTGCACTGTAGGAGTTGGCTGCAGGGCCTGGCCTGCAGCAGGACCTGAAGCCAACCCCCCAATACAGCCAACCCCACACTGTGCAATAGGGGGTTAGTCATAGTTCCTGTCCCTGGAGACTACATGCCCTAGGGCCTTTTTGTTTTTAATTAAACGGGAGGGGAGATGCACAGCCTCTCTCGATGAGCCATTTTCAGCCCTGGGGACCCGATCCCCTAGGGCCACATGTGGCTCCCCACCCCGGGCTGATTTTGGCCATGGAGAACCCATCCATTGGGGCATGGAGTCATTTTTATTGGGAGGGGGTCATGCGGCCCCCTCTTCAGGCCGATTTTGGCTGGGGGACCCCATGCCCTGGTGTATTTTACAGGAGGGGACAGAAAACTTCCCTTCCCGGACCGATTTTAGCCCCAGGGACCTCATCCTTTGGGACCTGGCACCATTTTAAAGGGGGAGAGCGGCACGCATCCCCCCTCCCATGACCGATTTTGGCCCTGGTGACCCTGCCAGGGCACCCACCATAATGTCGTTGGGGGCCATGGGGGGAGTTCCAAGGCCCCCGTGGCCCTAGCCAGCTCCTTGCATCCAGCGAGAGCAAGCATGTCTCTTGCCCGCAGGGAGCAGCTAACAATGCTGTTCCCTGTGGGGGTGAGAAATATTTCAATCTATTTCCCTGCTCACGTCACCACAGGGAAGTAGATCTAAAGTCCGCTCCCAGTGGGTAGGAGCATTTTTTAAGCTTCTGCCCGCTGGGACCGGGCTTGGTGCTTGCTTCTGCTTGGGGGAGTTTTAAAAATGCTCCCACCAAGTGAGATGAAAAACAGGCTTCCCTGCTAGGACTGCTGCAGGCAGGGAAACCACTATGCCCCGGGTGGGCTACCTGAGACATAGCTGCTGAGTCGGCCCCAGAGGATGTGTATAAGTGAGTGATTAGGTGTCTCAGTGAATGTGTGGATGAGTGGCTGGTTGTGTGAATGTATCTGTCTGTCAGTTGATGTCTAAGTGGGTGGATGAGTGTGTTAGTGGGTATGTGAATGGCTATATGGGTGATTGATTGGTTGACTATCTCTATGGTTGTCTGGGTGTCTGTGTGTGCGTGAGGAGGCGTGTGACTGCCTGTATGGATAAGTGAGTGGGTGAGTCAGTGCCTGTATGGGGTAGTGAGTACGTGTGTGAGAAGCTGTATGGGTGAGTGAGTGTCTGTATGACTGTGCCGGTGATTGAGTGCTTCTGTCAGTAGGGGTGAGTAACTGTGAATGTGAAAGGCAGTATAGGTGAGTGACTGGGTATATGAGTGACAGTATGCGTTAGTGAGTGAATGTGAGAGTGGCTATATGGATGAGTACATGCTTCTGTCAGTGACTGTGTAGGTGAATGAGTATGTGTTACTATTTTTATGAGCAAGTAAGTGAACGTGTATGTAACTGTTTGGGTTAATACGTACCTGTATGATTGATTGTATGGGTGAGTGTGTAGGTGTGTGAGTAGTTCTATAGGTGACTCACTCAGTCTGTGTGAGTACCTGTATGGGCATATGAGTGGATATGTCAATAGCTGTATTGGAAACTGAGCGGGTGTGTGAGTGGCAGTATGGGTGAGCAAGTAGATATGTGTGTAGATCTATGAATTAGTGAGTGGCTGGTGGCTGTGTAAGTACAGGTATGGCTATGTCAATGGGTTTGTGAATGGTTGTGTGGGAGTGGCAGTGGGTGTATAAAGGATTCTATAGGGGTATGAGTGGGTGTGTCAGAGATAATGTGGATAATGTCATCACTGATGCCATCACTGATGTCATTTGTGATGTCATCAGTGATGTCATCGGTTATGTCACTGACCATGTCATGACTGATGTAATATGTGAGGTCATAAGCAGTGCATTGTGGGGGCGCAAGTTATAGTCAACTCAGGTAACGATAACAGCTGAATTTCTCTGGTTTTGTACGAGTGAAATGTCAGCCTAACTACAACATCCCTGTAACCTTTGATTTTATAGTGAATTTCTAAGGTTTTTTAAATTCTATTTGCTAACTATAACTTCCCTGTAATCTTTGTTTTTTTTAGTGAATTTCTAAGGTTTTTTAACTATAACGACCCTGTAACCTTTATTTTTTTGTGAATTTCAAAGGTTTTTTAACTAGCAGTCACGTTTGCGGAGTGGTAGAGAAAGGGGGCTGGGCCTCCAACCAGCTCTCAGGAATTCCGCTGCATAGGACTTACAGGAGGTCCCTCAGGAGTAAAGTGGAAGTCACCCCCCAACCAGTAGTGTGCCAGGAGGTGCATTTGCAGAGTGGTGGAGAAAGGGGGCATGGCCTCCAAAGACCTCTTAGTAATCCTAATGTGTGGGATTACTGGAGGCAACAGGACGACGTCCTTGGAGGCCAACTACCACTCCTATTACCTCCAGTAAGTCCCACACAGAAGGATTGCTGAGTTCTGATAGCCGGCCCCACCCCTTTTCTCCACCACTCTGCAAACATGCCTCCTGGCATGCTCTTGGTTGGGGGATGAAGTCCCCTTCACTGCTGAGGGTCCTTAGGAGCCAACTAGCCCACCTGTTACCTCCAGCAAGCCCCACACAGTGGGATTGCTGTGAGGTGGTCGCAGGCCACACCCCTTTCTACACCACTCTGCAAATGCAGAAAGGTAGCTATTGGTCCAGAGAGCACTGTTTTTGTTATATGGTGTAACTTCGTTCAGTATTTCTTGAGAAATGTGAAGATTTCTCAGATCTACAACTGTGGCCGCAGTGGATCCGTGAACCCTCCTAATCTCGTGCCTGAGATCTGATTGGCTGCCAACACTTCAAACTAGGAAATGTTGGCAGCCATCTTGTGACTCAGTTGAACCAAGTCACAGAAAAAACTTGAATAACGTGAAAAAAGATTTTAAAAAAAGCATTTTTTTTATTTTCAGCAGGATTCATGGTATATCCGCGAATCTGCCAGAATATTTAAAACAATGAAGCACAAGCTCGTTTACTTTAGGCCCCTGGGTGGGCCAGGTCCCGGGGCAATTAAAATTAGTGAGCAGGGGCCCCCCACCTCCCCAGGGCTAATTGTTTTTAATGTGGGGGCCAAGAGGCGCCCTGTAGCCCTGAGGACCACCACCTCCCTGAGGCAACGTTTACAAAAATACATGGGGACTGCCACCTCCCCGGGGCTCATAGTGTGAAATCCAGTGGAGGACACGCAGACCCTGGCAACCCCGGGGCTATGTGGAAAATAAATGCATGGGGCACCAGCCCCCACACACAGCCCCAGGGACCGCCACCTCCCTGGGGCTATTTTTAAAAATAATGTGTGGACACAGCCCTATGGACCACCACCTCCACTGGGTTATTTTTCAAATTGGAGGAGGGACGTGCACCCACTCCTGGAGCTGCAAATGGCCCTGGGGACCACCCAGGGCCCGCTTCAGCAATGTTCCTGGGTGCCATTTCAATTTGCTATGGGATGGTGGGAGCACTGCTCCCACCATCTCAGGCACAGCCTGGCACAGGGCACAGCCATGGGCACCTCCTTCGCCCCCACCTATGCAAATTTATTCGTGGGGTTGTGGGAGTTGCCAGCTTCTTTTTTTATTTTAGGAAGGGGAAGGAAAGTTTTTCAAAAGAATTGGCACTTTTTATGAAAACATGATCACTTGAAGGGCGTGGTTGATCAGGGGACAAAGATAACTTTTTAAAAAACTAAATCCGGAAGCCACCTAGAACCAGAGAGAGGAACAGGTTGACAAACATTACAAAGGGCTTTACAAAGTGTGGATCATGCAGAGCTTGCCAGTATCGGATTAACCAGAAAACATTCTCAACATTGGATGGAGAAAACAGAACTCTACAAGACAGAATAACATGTGAAACAGCGTTTGTGGTTTATGTGTGAAGTGTGACTGCAATAAGTTCTATGTTAGGAGTACCATCAACAAATTTAAGTTAAGAATATTGCAATCCACCCAAGCAGTTAAAAAATCGTGATAAAAGCTATCCCATGGCAAACCATTTTGAAAGTGAACACAATCAATCCTTAAAAGGATTTGGGTTCTTTGAGCTCAAACATGTACCAAAACATTTAAGAGGTGGTAACAGGGAAAAGGAGTCTAAATTGATCATCATGAGGAGCACAGAGGACCTGATGGGCCACAACACAGATGCCAAACTATATGTCCATCTTTAAAACTTATATAATGGCATCCCTATTATATTTATTCCTCCTCTCCACCTGTAAAATATTTGATTAGGCATGAATTACTGACGATGTGTTTTACCATGCAAGGATCATTGTATAACAAGTACATAGGATTGGGTATATATGGGAATTGGTTTATGGTTTGAGATACATACCGCTTTGTGATATAAGACATCAGATTTTATAATATTGATACACGAATTAGCAATTCTTCCACTCTCATTGAAAATATTGTTGATTCACACATACCTCACAACCCCTATACGCACTCTTAGAATATCCAGTGGAGAGATGAAACCTTGTTAAAAGAAGTTAAATAACATCAGGATAGATTATTAACCCATATATTTACTATTGATACCTCTTCACTGATGATTAGGAAATGTGATAAGGACCATGCAAACAACTTTGGTCAATGATGGAGGTTATTTAATCAGAACGGTTGTGATTGGAGTTAGTGAGGAGAATAAAAGTAGAAAAAAGTAATAATTTTCATTGGACATGGGATATAGGACAATTCTTTCCTCTCCTCTCTCCCATTTTCCCCTCTCCCTTCCTTCCCTCCTTTTAAACCCCACATCCCCTCTTCCACGTTCCTTAGAGATTTAAATCTGCCCAGTATCATTGTATGCATTAGCAGCTTAGCATGGGTCACATTGTGGTAATATGTGCAATATACTGATTTGAAGGAGGCACAGTGGGATATAGAGGAAAATATTTACAGCTTCAATTGGGATAGAATTGTTATATATTGAGAATTGTGAAGTATATGTGATTTGAACTGAAAGAAGTTAGTTCCCCCTTCGTGCGAAATCTTGGCCTACAATTTACGTGATTTAGCTCCCATAAACCATTTGAATTTAAGAAATAAATAAAGAATAGTACAGTAAAGGGCCCTAAGGGGCAAGAAATTTGGGATTTGATTAGGCACTGGCACTTTCGCATTAGTCACTTTATGGATATGAGTGCGATTGTAATATTTGAGTACTTTATTGATTGGGAGACCTTTTTTAAGAAACTAATTACGGCATTAGAATCATTTTAGGGAATTTAATATTAACAGAACAAGACTCCATGAATTAAGAAAATCTGTTTAGCAACTGAGACAGAAAAGTAGAACATAAAAGTAGCCAATTGGTGGAATAACCTAACCTCAAATAAGGCAATAGCATCATAGCATATGTCACTTTAAAAAAAATAATAATAGACATTTCATCATAGAAACATTTGAAAAGGTGGTTATAACAAGTATACCAATATTCCCAATTGTAATCTTGATGATGTAATTTCACTATGAATAATTTTTGTTGAAGGATAAAATATGAGGTTAACATGTCATTCAAATTAGAATGTGGAAGAAGAAGGTGAATAATATGGATTGGATTTGATGAAGTGTTATCACGTATTATGGGGAGGAAGAAGAGACAGAATGGGAGAAGAGTTTGCATACTACTGTCAACTGGGTAGGGAAAGTGTAAACAGACAGTAGATTAAGGGTGTTCATGATCACCCTGGTGTAACTTTAGGCCAAGTAGAAGGCGGGGAGCCGAAATGGGTCAGCCTGGGAAATATGTTTCTCTGCAGGTTTTGCACTGAAAACACCCATCTTATGGATTTTTGTGATCTTTTGAAAAATACCGAATTTGCAACTTACTGAGGACCGTGTTTTGGAAGATTTGCGCCGACATATTGCAGGTCGCGAAGGATGACAATGCTTTATGTAGTATGTATATATGTGGTTACCAGTAGGTGGTAATAGTTAGGACCAAAGTTTCCATAGGAAAATCGTTTTTTGTTTTGCCAATAACCTTAGTGCCATTTGACAAATCTCAAAGACATTTTCACAAAACGTCCCCTTTGTGGTTTATCTGCTGCAGTGAAAGTTTCGGGGTGATCCGTCAAGCGGGGGTTGAGAAAAAAAGGAGTGTCCCAAAATGCGTTTTTCCCATTCTTAAGTCTATATTGGTATTTAATTTTTTGAACAAAACTACAGCTCGAACAGCTGAACGGAATTTCACCAAATTTGGCAGAAAGCTAGATGTTGTTCCAGATTTGTGTGATTTGGTGTAAATCCATTCAGTAGTTTTTGAGATATCCAACTTAAAAAAATATAGATAACTGGAGATGCGAATCATTGCCGTGGACTCGCGGATCCTGCAAAAATTTCAACTTCAACCAGAAAGTGTTGGCAGAAAAGGGGGCAGGGTAGGAATACCCTGACTCCTCAAGATATGGTGGTGGGTCCCTCTGAGACCCCACTGGGGGCAAATGTTTGCAGCAGACTTGTGGGTTGATCAGTTAATCTGTGGCAAAATTAACACAAAAAGCAAGCGGGGCTCCTGCGCTTGCTTTAGAATAAACCCTGGGTGGGCCAGGTCCCGGGGCATGAAGTTAATGAAGGAGGGAGGCTGATGGGGCCCACCTACTAGACTTTTGTTAAGCCCAGTGGACTGCCTCCTCCCCAGGGCATTGAATACCATAAAGGAAGGGGGAGCGCGCAGCGCCCCGCTGCCCTGGGGATCGCCACCTCCCCAGGGCACATACATTAATTCATTTTAAAAAAACAATGTGGGGGAGGACCTAGGCCTCCCTTGCAGTCCCGGGGACTACCACCTCCCCAGGGCACAAACATTAATTAATAAAAAACCTCCTGTAAGACCTACACAGCGGGATTCCTGAGAGCTAGTCAGGGGCCCGCCCCCTTTCTCCACCACTCTGCAAACACAACTACTACTTAAAAACCCATAGAAATTCACTGACAAAACAAAGGTTACAGAGATATTATAGTTAGGCTCAGGTTTCACTCATACAAAAACAGAGAAATTCAGCTGTTATAGTTAGTGAGCTAAATATAACTTGTGCCCCGGCACTGCACTGCTAATGACCTCACATATTACATCACTCATGACATGGTCACTAGGACACCCCTAGGGTAAGCCCTGGTGGGTGGGGCAAGTAGTAGGGGAAAGTCAGGGCAGGTACTCATGTGTGTTCCCTGCCCAAGTAATGACAAAGCCCCATGTGGGATTTCCCTACCTAGGAGGTCTGCCCTTCCTATGGGTCAACTTGGGGGAATTATTAAATGAGTTTTAAACCACAGTTTTAGCTTACAGCAGGGAGCAGCCTCCTAGTGTTTTTAAACATTGCTGGCCTGTGTGTTTGCATTTGCACTAATGCTCAGGTTGGCCTTTCTAAATCATTGGCCAATGCTGAGTGTGCCTTTCACTAACACTAGAGAACCCCTAGAGTGAACCATGGAGGGGTGAAGCAAGTGATAAGTGAAAGTCAGGGCAGGTACACATGTGTGTTCCCTGCCCAGCTATTGATGTACCCCATGTGTGTTTTTACTACCTATGAGGTTTGAGCTCCCCATAGGTTAACATGGGGGAACTGCTGAAATTACTTTCAGCTGCAGTAGTGACTTGCAGTGGAGCAGCCTCATGTTGTTTACTATAATTGGATTCACAATGACAAATCCTCCCTTGTGGAAAAGGTGGATTTGTCATTAATAGCTTAGAAGTGCCACTTATAGAAAGTGGCCATTTCTCTGAGCTAAACTCGTTTCTGTGCCTTGTAGTTTGACTCCAGTCCACACTGGAGGCTGGGGGAGCACATCTGTGCATGCCCCAGAGACAACCATAAACCTTGGGCATGCAACTGGAATGACAGACCTCTGCCATTTGAGGACTTGGCTGAATATATTGGGGGGAGAGGTTTTGATACTTGGCCTCTGAGAATCCAGATCATGGCCCCACTAAAGATTAAGCTCTGCATTCCAAGGTCTCATGGCAGACATGACTGAAATTTAGATGAGACATCTGTGGTTCAAAGGGGAACCCTCTGAACCACCCCCAACTTCAAAGGTACACTACAGTATAACTACTAACCCTGGGCAAAGCACTACGCTACGCTCGCGTAGTTTGCGAAGTTTGCGCTACTTCGCACAACGCGAATTGCACGTAGCACAGTGCAAACACGCGTAGCGTAGCGTAGCGTAGTGCAGCGGTCATTTTTTGCTTGCTCGCGGTCCTCAACGTCAAGTTGGAGACCGCGAGCAAGCAAAATGACATCCCGGCGAGACTTTTTCCTCGTTCGCGATCAGCAACATCAAGTTGCCGATTGCGAGCGTCGAAAATAAACCTCCCGGCGAGATTCTCAACGCGGGGAGGTCAGGTTTCTCATTGCGAGTGGTCGCGTATGCTCGCGACCGCTCGCGATGAGAAACTACCAGTCCGCGTTGAGAAAGCTGCCGCTCGAGTAAAAATCTACTCGAGCGGCAGTAAAAGACAGCTCGCACTGTGCAAGATGCCGTATTCAATGATTGCACAGTGCGGACAAGCATCCGGCACTGTGCAATCATTGCGAACAGTGCACTACGCAGTTCGCGTAGTGCTACGCGTAGCTCGCGTAGTGCGAACTGCACTTTGCGTAGCTTCGCGTAGCGCTACTTCGCGAACTACGCCCAGGCTTAATAACTACTCGTGCTATACTTCAGCAGGGCAGAGATACACTTGTGAGGACGTGGGGCTAGACATCCTGGACTGTGTGGTGCATGCTGCCAGGGGAATCTGTTGTGCACAAGGAGGAGACTGCCATTGGAAGAGACCATACACCCTGCCTGAATAGTGGCTGGCCTGTGCCAATTACCTGCTGCTTTGTGGCACCCTGAAGTGTGCTCTCCAAGGGCTTGTTGGCTTGCCCCCTGTTCTTTATGGAGGTCTCAGGGACCTCCAAGATGTCCTGTGAGCAACGTATGTGTTTCACCTGGAGAGCGGTGCCCTCCAAGCACCTATTTTGTCTGCTGGATCCTGACTGCAGCACAGTGTAAGTGGGGAATTAAGTATTGTGCATGGAGCCACCAAACCTTGCTTGCATCTACAGAGTGTGACCCCTGTTTCATGGGGCCTCAGCATGCATAAGCATCTAATTGGTGGTGAGTGGATTCACTGGTAGCAGGACACGGCGTGGCCCGCTTTGACATCCATGCCGCATCTCTCTCGTGTGACACACCGACTGCATATTCATTGCGTGTGGTGTCCTATTCACACGTTGTGGCCTCAGAGGGAGGGCGCATCCATAGTAGTACCGCATTGTACCTTGTGCAGTACTAGCGATCTTGTGACTGTGTGTGTGGGAACAGATTGTCTGGTGTGACTTGTATCATTGCACACTAGACATTGTGCCTCACTCCAGAGAGGTACGGTGAACCCAACTGTGGATTAATTGCAACCAGATTGTCTGGTGAAACTTGTATCATTGCGCACCAGACATTGTGTCTCATTCTAGGGCGATACTGCAAACCTGATTTTGGGTTGAATGTGACCGGATTGTCATCATTGCGCATTAGACATTGTGCCTCATTCCAAGGAGGTATGGTGAACCTGACTATGGGTTGATTGTGACCAGATTGTCTGTTTCAACTCATATAATTACGCACCAGATGTGCCTCATTTTCAGGGAGGCACAGCAAACCTGACTGTGGGTTGATCGGGACTGGATTGTCTGGTGTATCACTTCCTGTGGGGTGTGGGGACAGCTGCACCCCCTATTCACCTAGTGTTCCATCTTGCCCTCAGTGCGGTGAAACAACTGCCATCTCCTCACCCAGCTAGATGACTTCGTGTTGCCAGGTAGTATCACCCGTATTGGGCCTGGGTGGTGAGAGGACTTCCAAGAGCAATGATCATAAGTGGGTCGAGAGACTGCGTGACCCTCCTTTATTTTGCAGAACTGGGCTGGTGCTGGAAGGTGAATTGAGGGACCTCTTGATTGAACTGGGAAAGCCTCTAGCTGTTTTTGCTCCACATATAGTGGGTGAACTTCACAAGTGGTGACCAACACCCCATTTGTCGACTACTGCCTGATTACCCATGATAGTTACTCCAGCCTTCTCACCTAGGCCCCTGACTAAGAGTTTAATTATGAGTCTAGCAGTCCACGGACCACCAGACTCATGGAGGCTCGGGGGTGGCAATGTCCTGACCACCTTATTACAATAAGGGCAGTCGTACTGCCATTGCCCTGCCACAGCCGCCAGGGAACTGCCATTCCCTGGCGGTGTTCGGCGGTCAGGGGGCAGTAATATGCTTGGAGGGACCACGACAGCAGAGTATTCAACCTGTCATTAAAAAGTGAAGGTCAACATGTTTCAGCATTGTACCATCCGTGGAAGTGTGTCGGCTTTCTTCAGCTTTCTGAGTCCTATATGCAGAGATGAAACCGGCGCAGGATCCTTCCAAGGCACAATCATGCACTGGTTGCATCTCTGCATATAGGACTCAGATGCCTCCTTGAGTTGCGCTAAGGTTAAGGTGACACTGATTACCTGACATTGCAACCACCTCAATTAATAATACACTTATGAACGAAATTCAAGGGCTTCTAGTAGAAGAATATTATGTTTTAATTGAATATTGCTTTGATGAATACAGTTGTAAATATTGAATAAAACATATATTACATTTTGTTTCCTTTATATTTAGTTTAAGGTACTTGGGTGAATTGAAATAGATGAGTAATGACATGGATTGAGTTTTGTATCCACTTTATCCTTACTGAAAACACTAGTATATTAATTGAACTAAGCACCTTTTTTCACTGGGTAACAGGGCTTTCCGTATTTACTACGCATTGCACCACAATGATGTAATTGGTGACACTTCCACTCTAAGGGCCAGATGTATGTATCTTTCATTTAGTGATTTCCAAATGGTGATTTCATCTGAATCACTTTTAGGAAATTGCTAATACACAAAAGATCAGTGTTCTCAATTTGCAAATTAGTAAGATTCCAATTTGCTATTTAGCAATTTCCTAATAGGGAATGTATTAGGAAATCTCAAATAGGAAAATACACTTTTTGGCAAATGAATCATGACCTCACAGTGTTTAAATGCATGCACTTGCTAGTAATCTGTAACAGTGAAGAAGGCAGTGTTTGCCAGAAGTGAATCTGTGGACTCTTTCATGAATTTTTGCTTGCAAAGAAAAAGAAGTATGTTAAGGGAAGAGCCTGATAAAGATCTTGTTACTAGAAAGTGCATGTTGAATCTTTCAGACAAGTAACTGGAGGCAAATACTGAAGAGCGTGTTTGGTAAGAGCTCGTTCACTGTGCCTGAATCCCAAAAACGTATAGATGGACTGATACCTTGATGAAAATAGATTCCACCCCTGAAATAAGAAAAAGATGGCATGATTGAAGATCTCTTACCAAACATAATGTAGCAAGTTGCTTTTATAAGAAATATAATATTTTATTTCTTTTATTTTTGAAAAACAACTCCAGTTGAATGCTTGTTGTAACTTTCTAAAGCATTATGGAAGTTGAAGTAAAACTAATATATTTTGTATGTCTAGGAACACATGTACTAATGATTAGCTGTAAAAACATGCAAAGTTGTCAGTAATGATAGAAGCTAATTTTGAAATGAAAATGAAATCTATCTTCATGTTAAACAAAAGCAGTGTAGCAAAGTACATCTTTATATTTCCCACAGATATATCACAACAGATAGAGCATGACAGTGAGCAATATGCAACGATTGAACATTCTTGTGATATGGAGCAATCCATAGGCAGACCTGCCACACACTCAGATCAAGTATCATCCAGAAGAAGAGCTACAGTTTCGCCACTCATAGTATAGATGTAGTAAATGAACTAACCACAGCCAAAGAAACCATCGAAACAACTTTGAGAGGTTAGGCCCATGTAGCAAAGCAGCTCATTTCTTACATTGTCCTCACAAATAACATTTCCAAGCTGTGACCTTTTCCATACATTTGCATGCACAACAATGTTGGATTAGTTTCCCTGAAACCAAACTTGTTTTACATCTCACTTCACACAACATTATCACAACGACCTGAACATCATGTACAAGGTCTCATTCCTTACTATGTACAAATGTTGTCACTATCTTCATCCATGGTGCGACAGGGCTATCTACATATTCACAACATCACTAATCTATGCGTACATAGCAAGGCTGCTTTCTAATATGAAAGATGAGCATCCCGATAAATTAGTAGAGGAGGTAATTCCAAGGTTCCTTGCATGCTGAGAAATCACTATGCAGCAGCCTGACATCTCATGAGGGGTGTCCAGTTTGTGACCAAGATGGGGTCCTTCACTCTGTCCCATCAGGTAATGGGGTTGGATCGTCCCTTGGGGGGATTCTTGGCTCTACACCTATATACACTCTATGTAGGGTTCACATAGTAGGAGTATGCCAGATTACTGCCTTGTTTATATGCCTGCATATATACAATTGTTTAGCACCATGGTAGAACTATATCTACTATTTATGCTGTTGGTGCTTGTAATAAGGATTATCTGCTTCTGTCTACTAATCATTGCAGCACACGTATTTTATGCAAGAATAACTTTGCTTCAATAAATATTATTGAAAACGTCCCACTGTGTATTCTCTGTATATTTCTCTGAGAATAATTAAGCATGAGTGACTGAGCGAAAGTTTCTGTACTGTTTCCACGATTCCTGGGGAATCAGGGTTGTCATGTTCAGTGGTTGCCAGAAACCATTCACTCACAGGTATGTTAGGGGGGCTTACGGTGGCACTGTGAGCTAGCTGGTCTATAGGCCAAAATATCATGCATGGGTATCTTGAATCAGTCTCGACACCAAGCCCTTAATTTATGTTGTCTGAAGAATGCACAAGTCCTACGGATTACAGACAGCAGGAAATGCATCGTAGGGTTTTGCAGCACTGTTGTATTGCCACAGCTTCTCGTAATGCTGGTCTCCCTGCTGTGGGCAATGGTTCAGACACCTCATTTGCTGGAGGGGTTAGAAGCCTCAATGATGTCTGTGCAGCACCTACAAGCAAGAAATATAAAAACTGTAAATCGCCAACTAATGTGCATGAATCGTTCAATGTCACGATTGCTTAACGGGCAAGAAAGGTTTAGAAAAAAAGTTGAGGACGGTCAAATCATGATGAACTAAAACTTTGCTACAGTCACCGAATCTATTTATAAGCTTGTAAGAACAATGAAAGAAGACCGCACAACACAAAGGCAAAGGCCTCACCAACACATGCTGTTGTTTGATACATTAAGCAGCTCCAATAACCATCTGGCAAAGGCTACTCCTAATTTTCCAGGTGCCATGTAAGCATACAAACTGAGATGGGTCACTGCTGTAGTATTGTGTCACATGGCTTATTGCAAGTTACATCAGCCTTAGAAAATATGCACACCAGTACCATATCAGGGTCTGAAGAAGTAGGGGTAGGTGATAATGAAGAGACATCAAGCCTAGAAAGCCTCTCTGTGCCTGATGTATCAAACCTCAGACACACATGTCAAGATACATCTAGTACAGATGTTTGTGATACTCCAAAGGCAGTTACTAATGAGAGACATAGGGCAAGCAGAGGAAGAAAGCACTAATGTGGTTGCTGTATTTTCGTATGAACTTGACTTCTTATTTCTTTAATTTGCATTTAAAAAGACCATAAAAAGAGCATACATCAGAGGTCCAGCAGTTTGACATAAATCGTCATTAAATCATGTAAAACAAGACATGCCTGGTGCCTAGACAATTGTACAAATGATCATCACACCCCTAAGAATAATAAAAGAAAGAGAGATTGTGGAAATTGGCCTTACCAGACCTAAATTAGTGCAAGAACAGTACCAATAAAGTGCTTGTGCAATGCCTGATACTTCAGGGGGATATTACAGGTTTTTTAAAAGAGAGCTCAGATTGTTTCCTTCCCTGAGAGAATACAGGTTAAAAGCTTCAGTCTTATAATATAACTGGCATACATTTCCATTGACATGTTGATACAAGACAAAATTGGATATTTTGCTTTTAAGTCTGGGTTACCGAAGGGAATGATTCATCATGATTCAACAAATGTGATAATGACCACCATATCCGACTCCCCCATTTCTGAGTCTTTTGCCCCTTACAATCACACAACTTTGTTTCCATGCTATAAATAGCCAGGACTCTAGATCTCCACTGATGGAAAGTGGGGGGTTATGGGTTAAGCCAGCCAGTAGCAATGCACATCCGTACGACTGCCATAGCAATAAATAGCATATAGCACTCTTTTTTTGCCGCCTCAAAGTCGTTACCCACTAAGTCCTCCACAACTCCTAGAACCGCCACTGTAGAACTGATTATTATTTGGCCTCCAATAATATGTTCTAGAAATTTACCCATGTCATAAAAGAGAGGACCTAATTTTGAACAGAGAAAAAACATGTGGACTATTTCAGCACCCGGATCCCCACATCAAGGACAACGGTTCCCAATTCTCTTACCCCATTTATACAGTTTTTCTGGTGTAAAATACAAATCAAACAGAGTTTTAAAATGTTGGCTTTTCAAACCTGCTGTTAATAATACCTTATCCCAATGTCTAAGGATTCTTGCAGGACTGTGCCACCTATCCCCAGTCTACCTTCCCCTTTAGCATGCTGAGGTTCTAGATCGTCAGATAGGTTTTGCGTCAGTAAACTATAAATGACACCAATCTTGACTCTGTTGCCAATTGCCTCGATAATAGGCATCTGAGTCATTGGCCCGGCAGTCTTCCCCCACCTTTTTAAGAAATCCCGAATCTGGAGGAATTTGAAAAATTGTTGAGTGGTAATCCCGAATTTCTCCTGAAGATCCCCAAATGAGCATATATTCTCCCCCGAACAAAAAACTCCCAACCACGAGATTCCCTTTTGCTACCATTTTCTTACTAATCGGTTGTGGAATATTACTGGTAAACTGGGTGTACCACATAGTGGCTTATAGTGATTATATTTAGGTACTTTAATATTCTTTATACACTGTTGCCATACTCTAGATGCTCCTAACAAGTCCTTGAATTTTGTTTTTTGTAATAGCTGGGTTCCATAATTTTCAGTAATAGTCCTTTAGCACCCTCACCCTTTATAAGTTCATAGATCAATGGAAATTCTGCTGCACTAGGCAAATGTGTATCTCCAGTAATCAGGATTCCCATGTTTTGTAGCAATAATACAGCGTTTTATTTGTTACCCCCAACCTCCTGATCCTTAGGCAATGCCATGAATTTTGAAGCTCTTCTCGTTTTTTTGAATCCCCAAAGGTGGCCATAAGACAGACTTTCTATCTTTGTTAACAATCTACGGTTGATTTCTAGCGGGATAGCTCTGAATAAAACCGACATTTTTATTACAGTCCCCATTCCCACCAATGACAGAAAGAGATGGTTAAGTCTTCTAAGATCTTGTTCTAATGACTGCAGCAGAGGGTTCAAAATTAGATCTACTATATCCTCCACTGCTGAGGAGATGTGTATCACCAGGTAGATTGCCTCTCTCACCACCCAGGGGTCAAAGTTCCCAATATTGCTCGTACAGACTACTTGTGTTTTCCCCTGATTTAACTTATATCCGAGGAATGCCCGAGTATGGTTGCTGTTGACTCAATCTCAACCAAGGCTTATTGTGGGTTTGTTGTCACTATCGCTATATCGTCCGCGTAAGCTAATACTTTATATTCTACTTGTCCTGCTACCAGCGGGTTAATCTGGCTATTGCTTTCCAGTTTAACTATCAGGGGGTTAATATACAAGGCAAATAGTGATGGTGAGCATGGTCAGCCTTGCCTTGTTCCCCTAGAGATAAAAATCTCTTCAGATTCTAGCCTCATAATCCGAAATTTGGCCCTAGGATCTAGATACAATGATTTAATCGCCCTGTTATACCTTGGGCCAAAGCCATACTTTTTCAACACTGCTCATAAATAAGGCCACGACACCCGATCAAATGCCTTTTCAGCATCCAGTAAGATCAGGCCCATTTTTTCCCGGGTAGCTTCAGTGATGTCACTATTTGGGAGATGGTCTACTGTCCCACGGCCAGGTATAAACCCATGGTGTCTGATAGATTCTAATTTATTAGTTACCTTGCTTAGACGAATTGCCAAACTTTTAGAGTACAACTTGGCATCACAATTAATTAATGTTATCAGCCTGTGAGATCCTGGACTTAAGTTTTTTTTTTTTTTTAAACCACTATGTGCGTTTCCTTCATGTTGCTGGTATTTCCCCTAAATGTGCTTTGCGGAACACCGCCAACATATCTTCAATGAGTTATTTTAGCAAAGCCTTTTATAACTTCAGAGGAATATTATCGGGACCCATAGCCTTCCCAGAGGCTATTGAGCCTATTGCTATAGCCACTTCCTCTGACGAAATTGGTTGCTCTAAAATGGACTGATCTTCCGAACTAAGTCAGACCCCATCAATTGAGGATAGTATCTCAGCATAGTCCCCAACTGTAGACTGCCCACTCTCTGTATATAGATTCTCAAAACAGACTTTCACGATTTCCAAGGGTATTTCACATTTCTCACCTTCCTTGTCCTCGATTGCCTCAATCCCTGTGTCTACCTCCCTTTGCCTAGTTCGAAGGGCTAAGAGGCGGCCCACGTTTTCCCCATATTCAGAGCACTCCATTTTTCGTGAGTAGAATTTAGCAGCCACTTGTTGATTGAAAAATTGCATAATCTTAGTTCTAACAACTACAATTTTCTGCTGGATTTCAGAGTTACTAATATTCTGAGATATTGCACGTATCTGATGCTCTTCAAGAAAAGATACTCTTTGAGGAAATCTTGGGTCTCTTTACATCTCTTCCTTTCCTGATATAGCGTGTAGCTCAAGGTTTCCCCACGGATCCCTGCTTTTAATGTGTCGCAGACCACTGTTTCCTTAGTTGAACTCCTATTACTCTCCAAGAATTGAGCCATCCAATGTTGCGTATGTTCTAAATATTCCTCATTACACAGGAGTTTCCTATCGAAGGTCCACTTAGCTCTTGGTTTGTGAACCCCCTTCATCTGGAAATTTATGATCAAAGGGTTATGATCAGAGAGTACCTTTGGAAGTCTCTCGATTGTGGTTTGGTTACTAAGTGCCTTAGATATGAAAAAATAATCCAGCCTAACCAATTTCATATGTGGAGAAGAAAAAAAAAGTGTATCCTGGGTCAGGAGCCATACATTTTCCCCATATATCATAAAGCCCATGATTTTCAACCAACTGGCTAAGTGCCTTATATAACCTAGGCTTCCTTCCTGTATATTGCTGAGGGAGGTCTAATCTCTTTTTCACCTCTAAGTGTATATTAAAATTCCCACACATTATCAATGGGGTCAGCCATTTAGAGAGCTTGAAATAAAAAAAATCCAACATTTCATCCTCATCTTTATTGGCTCCATAAACCGAACCGAAACCGAATCTATAATGACCCACCTACCCATTTTGTCTGATAATTTCCGAAGCACTGTACAACTAGATCATCTACCAAATATAGCAACCACTCTAGATGTTAACCCTTGCTGTGTTCATCCCAAGAGGTCCAATCCAAGGTCATAAAATACGTTTCTCATGCCCCAAGAGATGTGGGTCTCTTGAAGACAAATAATATCAAACTTCCAAAGCCTAAGTACTGATGCCACCCGATGTCTCTTGGCTCTGTCATTCAACTCACATATATTGAGTGTGTCTATTGATAAATTATCATCCCTCATATTGATTTCCTGAATTCCTACCCTGCATAACCTTGCTTAAGACATACTACAGTTTTGAACATCTCACTTTGCACTTTGAGACTTCATCTTTAATATCTATCATAACATTATTCAACAATATTCCAACTGGACTGCCTGAATGGAAAAATAAATCTAATTAATATTTCATCCAAACTAAAATTCTGCTTGCTGGCCTCTAAATTAATGCTCCTTTACCCCCTGCAACCCTACCCTCCCTCCTGCCAACCCCCATACCAGCCCCAACCCCCCACCCAAAAAAGGCAAGTGGACCAACCTGGTCCGTAGACGGATGGCGCGATCCCCACCACCCCGCCTGACACCCTACCAAAGAAAACAAGCCACATCTGTCCTTTCAAGTCTTAAGAAAACGTGAGACCCCAAGCTCCAAAGAATAAGTATTAATCTGACAGAATTTATACTTTATACATAGAAAAGGATTGCGTGCCTTAAAGCCCCTAATTTGAATCGTTAATTCAAAAAGTTTTCTAGACCTCCCTCTAATCTTTTCATGGTTTCAGGAATTCTCTCGCCTTAATTTCTGAGATAAAATAATATGTTTGACCTTGTATCAACACCTTCAGTTTAGCTGGATTTAATAAAAAGCCTGCCCTCCCTTGTTTTGAAACAATTGAATCATTTGTCTTAACCGCCATCTGCGCTCTACTGTGATGTTTGAGTTGTAAACAATTAAGGCTAGTCCCCCCAGATATAGCTTTCTCCATTTTCTCCCCCGACATTAGACGCCGCCTTCACTCATATGTTCCTCACCAATATGAGCGGTACCCCTATACTCACAGTTCTCCCAATGTTAATTAAGCTGGTTTCATCTCTCTGATCCCCCACCTCAGTCTGTCCACCCTGGGGTAGATCAGGAATCTGAGTTTCCTCAGCAATTGAGTCTTGTGTCTGGGGATTGTTGTTGCAGGTTGCTCTCAGGGGCATCTCCTTCCTAGTAACTTTGGATCAGCCAACATGGTTATTGTTTTTTAAAAACAATAAGTCTGAAGCTGTTGTTGCAATTTTTGTCTTTGAACTGCCCAAGTCCAATTCCACAGCACTTGAGACACCATTCCCATCTGATACCTTGTTGAGAGCCTCACTCCATCTAGCTGTTATTTTGCCATTGGAGGCAGGTTTTCTTACCTGGGCTTTGGTGCCCTGCACCATCTTGGGAGCCATGAGCTTCGGTCAGTTCACAATGAACCAGAAGTTGCTCCGTCTCTGCCTGACTGACTGGAGCATGCTGCGTGCACCAGTAACTGCTCGCAGCCAGAGAACTTGTGCCGCGCGGGTAGCGCCAGTCCCGCTTCCCCCGCTACGGTCTCAACTGACAGGCTCCAGGTTCTTGATACTGAAGCACACTCGCTGGAAATGCATTGGAAGCCCAGAGGAGCTTTATGCCATCAGAACACTGCAGACCAGCTAATCCACACTTTGGCGTCGGGCGAGGTAAAGAGAAACAACCGCTTCGGCACTCACACAGCCGCCATCTTGCCCTGCACTTGACTTCTTATAATGTTTGTTTTAAAAAAAAATACTAAACAATATTG
This sequence comes from Calotriton arnoldi, assembly GCA_963921515.1. Lineage (NCBI taxonomy): Eukaryota > Metazoa > Chordata > Amphibia > Caudata > Salamandridae > Calotriton > Calotriton arnoldi. The sequence continues at coordinate 677,372 of CAWUFW010002583.1, forward strand.
AAAATTGTTGTTTTAGATACATATTGTTTGTTCCTACAACATAAAATGAGGAATTCTGTGATTTAAAAACTTCAAAAAATATGTAGTCTTGTTTTTATTTTGCATATTTGCTTTTGAATTACCTTATAAATAAATATTAATGATCTCTGTATGACATGCCCTACCATTAGCAGCAAGTGAGTCATACTGTTGATGTTGTATTTGTGGTATTCCTTCCTCAGGATCAAATTCTGAATCAATCTCTACATTGTAAAGACTGCTCATAGCAAGATTATGCAACATTGCACATGTAGCAATGATTTTGTATCATATTTCCGGACAGTACTGGAGGGCTCCACCACTCTTGTACAGACACCTGAAGTGTTGTTTTAATATTTCAAAGGTCCTCTCTATAGCAGAGTGTGTAGTTTTGTGAGCACGGTTTTATCTCTGCTCACTTCTTGTTCTAGGTTTTAAATATAGTCTTAAGTTCCAGGGCCGTAATGCATATGCACTGTCTTCTAAAATGTAAAGGAAGCTTACAATAGTATGGGTTATTAGTCTGGAAGGTAAACTGGGTGAAATTTATATAGGCTTACGAAGAAGAAACCATTGCCAAAATCACCTTGAGACAGTCTAATATATATTCCACTGTGGTGGAACATATAGGAATCATGTGCTGCCTGGAAATCGGGCACCAAGGTCTGTTATTATACAGGAGGCATTACACACAACCTGTATTTTGAGGGAGTGACTATTTTTGCAGTTCTAAAAATAACTTATTTTACAGATGGTGAACAGATACCAATATGTGTACCATCAACACACCCTATGACATTTGGAAAATATGCCAAATTATGAAATAGTAGTTTTTTATGTTGTAAGTCCTTCTGAGATGCAGGAAAATAAACGTAATCATTAATTTTGAACAACATAATGTGAAGAACCCTATGGAAAACATGCAAAAAACTTTGGGACACTTTTCCTGCTACTGCTATTAGTCCCAGATAACTTCCAGGAACGAAAAGGTGTAGACAGCACTGTACCTACACATGTGGTGAAAAAGCACTGTTTCTGTATGTTGGGATCTGTAGCAGTGGTTGTAGATCAGCTATTTATTCCAAATTAACTTGACTACTAAGAATGTACTCAAATATCTCCTCCTCGGTGCAAATAATAATTGTCAAGTTGCCTTTCATACATAAGGAAAGGCGGTTTTGCATTAGCAAACAGATGGAAATAGCGATTCTCACCATTTGCAAATGGAAAACTCTTTTGCACATCTGGCCCTAAGTACCTTGCTTGTGTGACACTAAGCAATCTATGAACTCTTTGTAATTCCTAACATTTTAAACTTAACCCAAATAACCAATTTCCTTGATTACAGCATATTTTAAACTTTTTTTCAAGAAAGGTTTGTTACTTGTAACTCCTATTATTTGCACATTTATTGACCTTCTGCACTCATTTGCATGTCGCAAAATCTTAACAGTCTCAATTTTTGGTGTTCCTCTAGTAATTATTGATTCATAATAATGTTGCCCATCTCTTTCTTTCTCCCACTGGGTTGCAAATTATATATATAGCATATTGAACATCACCCCCAGAATGCAGAACAAGCAGACAATATATGGTATGTTATATTTATTTCTAAAGTGCATGTATACCTGAGGATGTCTTGGCGCTATCTCAACCGAAGCCTGGAATAAAATGCTCAATGGGACCTGAAAAGTAAAGTTTTTAGATCTTTTCTGAATGGGAGCAGAGTATTAATTGCTTTGATGTGGGTGGGTGGGACAGGAGTTCCAGGTTTTGGAAGCAGAAGTCCCAAAACCTCTTCATTCCTAAGAAGAGAGTCTGCATATTTAGACTATGACATTTTTTGATGTAGAGCAGCGTAATGTCCTAGCTGGTACATACCATAATGTCCGAGGTGGTACATACCATTTAAATCTATTTTTCAGGTAATCTGGACCAAGTCCTTGGGTGGCTTTAAAAGTTATACAAAGTGCCTTAAAGGCGATTCTCTGTCTGACTGGCAGCCAGTGCAACTTTTTTAATGCATTAAAAGCTGATTTAAACCTTGGATTATTAGCTACAGATGAGCCACTGCATTTTGCAGGGTTTATAATTTGTTCATATGTTGTTGTTGTATATTTATATATAAGCAATTAAAGTAGTCCTGTCTTGACAATACCAGAGAAGTGACTACTGTTTTCTGTAGTTCAGCAGGGATGCGAGGAAGGATCTTCTTTAAGGTCTTAAGAGTGTAGAAGGAAGCAGATGCAGCTGCATTTGCCTCAGCCTCAAAGGTGAGTTTATCATCGAGCAATACTCCCAGGTTACAGACTTTCCTGACTGGGGTTGGGAGGGTGCCCAGTTCCTGGGGCCAGCATAAAGGGGACCAGAAGGAGGTTTGCTTTCCAAACAGGATGACCTCTGTTTTTCCATAGCTAAGCTTCAAGCAGTTCCTAGACATCCATCCCTAGACTGCCTGCATACAGTCATCTTAGCAAGTGCCCAGACTCTGTTTGTTTTTAACCAGGGAGACCATGATCTGGGTATTATCAGAGTAGGATGCAATAGAAAACCAAAATGATTTTATGAGATCAGCTAAGCTCGTAATATAGATGTTAAACAATGTCGGGCTTAGCAAAGAACCTTGGGGAACCCCACAGTGGAGGGTGAGTGGTTCAGAGGTGAATTCATTAAGTGCCACCGATTGTTCTCGGCCCGAGAGAATGGATCTCAGGACGGCAAGAGCCACACCTCAGATTCCTATGGTTAGGAGGCGTCTGATCAGAATCTCATGATTATCAGTATCAAATGCTGCTGAGAGATCTATCAATATGAGGGCTGCGCTCCCACCCTGATCAAGGGCTTCTCTGATTTTGTCAGTGGCTATCTCAGTGCTATGGCCACTTCTGAAACAGTATTCAGTGTGTTCCAAAAGATCGTTCTCCTGAATATAAGCTGCCAATTGTAGGTTCATGGTCTTTTCTACCTTTCGCTGAAAGTGGAACAAAAGAGATAGGACAATAGTTGTTTGGATCTGTGGGATTAAGAGTATGCTTCATTATAAGTGTAAGTATCGATGCAATCTTCCATCGCAATGGGAAGTAGCCGGGCTCAAACAAGTGATTAAAAATGGCTATTAAATTAGCAGCAATAATGTCAGGTTCTAACTTGGCACCAGTTAGTGGCACGGATCCAATTGGAACCCCGAATTTATGGATTGTGACCTGCTCAATTGTAAGATTTGTGAATTTCACAAAGGAATGTGACTTTGGACATGGGTGGAGAGAGGCCGTTGTCTCCGAAGGAGAGGTGTTGGTGGAGGAGAATTTGCTATATATCTCTTCCACTTTGTTTTGAATGAAACTTGCTAAGTTGTTGCAAAATATTTGACTACTGGCTGCTGGATTACGACTGGCGGGTGGATGCTAATTTATTAACAGTGAGATAAAATTCCACCTAATTATTTGGCACCTCAAATGTTTGAGTGAAATACGATAACATTTTTCGTTCCAGCAGCGTTTTATACCCAGCTATATACTGTTTATATATTTAATTCTCTACTATAGCCCTCATTATTACAGGTGTGAGAGAACAGCATAAGTAATTCTACACCCAGAAATACTGATACCACAAAGATCGGTAACAGTGGCACAGGAGATTGCTGCAAGAATATATATATTCTCATGAGAAACCCCATGTTTCTTTCAGTGGAATACTACTGACTTACGTTTTCATATGCATGGTACTGAAGAAAGAGTTAGATCAGTGAAATTGACATACGCGGTGTAATTTGCTACAGTTTTGCGCAAATGCTTAGGTGAAGCTAAACATTGCATCAATGCTGGAATGGCCGTACCAGGCATCTGCATTTCCCCGGTAGGCTAGAACAGTGGGGTCCGGTTTTGTTAGTGAGGGACTGGTTTTGTAGCAGTACAGCAGTATTAAAAGCACTGCAGAGTTTCTTCTACATTCAGCAGTTTTTGGGCAACAAAAAAGTGTCAAGATAGCTTTGATGATTAATGTACCTGCTGGAGAGAGATGGTAGTTTTGTCTAGTGGCAGTTTTGACACAGCTAAGGATGCACAGTGTTAATATGCCTGCTGCAGAACACTTGTACCATGCATATCAAAGAACAATATTTTATGTACATAGCTCAGCGGGTTACTGCTTTTGTCACAGACTTTCTTTTGTTACTGTGCTGTTTATAAATTACAATCATAATCTAGCACAGTGAGCTATGAACTGCCATCAAAGTGATGCATGCAAGCTGCATGGTACAGGTTAGAAAGTTAGATTTTTTTTCCAGTCTTTCATTATCCTGATGTTGCTAAAACATTTTGTTTGGGTAGAAATACATTCTTATACTTAAAGTCAACTGTAACTACTGTATTATGTTATGAATCCTGAGTGTGTGCTTCTCCAGACCAAGCACTCTTAAAAAGTGTCTAGCAATAAGGATGATATGTGAATCCTACTCTTTGAGGTCCCCTTTGCCTTATGTAACATTTTCCATACACTGATTTACACATGTATGATAGATTGTCTCTCTGTGTGTGTGAGATGTAAAGTGCTCCAACGCCCTACAGTGTTATGAGAGGTACTATAAAACCAATAAAATACATGTGAGAGAGGGGCTATGGAGAGATGAGAGGCACTGTTGGAGGGTGATAGTAAGGGAATCACTGAAGAGCCCCAAAAATGATTGTCATATCCTGGTGCACAGTAAGGTCAAAATGTACTATTCGTTAAAAGCTAATACAATTGTATATAGAATTACAAATGTGTTGTAGAATGCACCATTTTTCTCCAAATGTTCTTGAGGGGAGAGCCTCCCACCCAAAACCACCCTGGGTAGTGGTCAGGCTCGCTCGTTGCACTCGCTATGCACCGTACAGGAGCTGGTCCGACAACATTTGCGAAGGCTGCTTTGGGTTCCCAGTCCCGTCATGCATTCCATCCATTTACATACATAAACCCCGTAGGAGATGAGAAATAATTATGCAGGGCCCCCCTGGCCTCCGCGGAACCATAAATAATTAACCCCCACTGTGGTAATTTCCTAAAGTACTTCAATAACGGTTGGTTGGATCAAATGTATTGAACTGCCGCTTACGTCTGCTCTTTTTTTGACAATTAAGCAGAAAGTTAAGTTGAATTGCTTATTGTAAACTCCAACACAACTCTATTTTTTTGCAATCTATTCTTGCTCCTGCAATGTCTTTCAACTATATCTAATTTTAAGTTGCATTTATAAATGTAAAGAAAATGCAAGTGTAAGTTGATGTATTTGGTAAATTATGCTATAAATAATACCTTTAGGGGCATATTAGCAAGACCGGCGATAAAATGATCGCCGTTTTAGCGGCAGGAAACGGCGATAATGGGCTTGCTAATATGCGTTATAGAATTCCAATAGAAGCCCAGGTTAGATGTGCAGGACATCTAACCTGGGCTTCTATTGAATTCTATAACGCATATTAGCAAGCCCATTATCGCCGCTTTAGCGGCAGTTTCCTGTCGCTAAAACGGCGATAATTTTATCGCCGGTCTTGCTAATATGCCCCATAGTGTGTTCACACCAAGAAAATTATTTCCGGAGTTGTTTAGGTGATGTATGAGCTAGCTAAATAAGGAATAATTAGAGAATTTACTTAAACGTTTTGTCTTGATACACTGCCCTTTGTGCAAAGGAAAAAAAGATCACCTGTTTGATGGGTTGTCACGTTTAGAAAGCTGCTGAATTGTATGCTAAAAATATTATTCTGCTGAGATTTCAGCCCTTTGAAGAGCAGTTCAGCTTCACACTTTCATAAATTCGAGACTGAAAGCTTTCTTGAGATTGTCATCTTGGCAAGCTTTATCGAATCCTTCACATAAGCATCTTATGAGATGGTATTTGAGTATACGTTACAAAGCTGTTGGGGATTTGTGGAAGATCTTAGCAGCTAAATACAGTCGCAAAGGGTTTAAATTAAGTGGGGAATTAGAACTAATTACACATCTCACATTTCAATGCGCAGTTTAATACACTTTTATCAGCCTCTCAGAAAGCAGGAATTTCCTTGCTAAGAAAAAAGTAAGCAAAAATCAAAAGCAAAATGAAATAAAATCATTTGACTAGGTTGTGTGTTGATCAGAACGACAAGTCGAACATTTCTAGAAAGCATAGCAAAGCAGTTGGACTAAGGTCTGACTCATGTAAAAAAGTACCATAGAGGAATCTACCAAGTGCGGTCTGGTGTGGAGGAATGTATTTTGTTTGTGTCCGAAGTGGGAGTATGAGGCAAAGTTAAAGGCTGTATTTGCTCATCCACATCATTATAAACACTAATGGCCGGATTACGAGTTTGGTGGTGCGGCGCCAGTCCGCCCCGCTGCCGCACTGCCAAACCTGTGGTTGAGCCGCCCACCAGATTATGAGTTTTTCTCTTGTCTGAAGGGCTTTTTTCTGATGTTCCCACAGCGGTTGCTCTAAAAATGGGCACTACAATGGGCATGCCGAAATCAGTTCCTGCATGGAATGGACTGTAAAGTCCATGCCGTGCATTAACTGTTTTGCCCCCCTGTGTACATCCACATGGTGTGAGGCACCAGGGGCCCTGTAGCATCATCTATGCTTACTCTCTGCCATAGATTTCAGGGAGGTGGAACCACCATGAAAACTGTGGTGGAGAGGAAAATCGTAATATGCTTGGCGGGCCGCGGTGGTCCTGCCAAGCATATTGCAGCACAGGGAACGGCGGTTCCCTGGCAGCGTCATTGTTGTTCACTGTAATAGGGCGGTCAGAAGACTGCCACTGCCGCACCCCACGAGTCTGGAGATCTGAGGACCTCCAGACTCATAATTAGGCCCTCAATGGCTTTTGCAATGTTCTAGTCCTAATTCAATGTGTTCGCATTCTGACATTGTGGTGCCATGCAATGCAAAATAAAGTCATAAATAGTCTACCCACCTTCAGCCCTGTAGAGTATGGTGGTCACCATGGGCAGCAACAGTTATAACAATCTCTGGGTGTTTGAATGATCAGTGAATTGCAATGGTAGTTCCCTGCTTGTTTCCTGCTTGGTTGTTTTCAGCCACTCTTGGTTTTGCTATTTATATGAACAATGTGTCTAGGCATAGAACAGATAAGTGCCTCTGCAGAAGAGGCAAGCTGGCCTGGTTTTGTCACCTGAGCAGTCCATCATGATATTGATTAGTCTACCCTAGCTCTTGGTTGGAGGATGGGGGTATGAGTAGGAAAATAGCTCTTTCTGCAGGATAACCTTTGACTTTTCACCTTTGGTTGTACCTATATTTCTGCTGGTTGTAGAACTATGTGCACTTTACAACTGATGAAGTCCCACTGTTCACCCTTTCAACAAGGTTAAATTGCCATACCCCTGATTGACATACTTAACTAACCTATCAGTCCCTAGTCTATGGTGCAAAGGGGTACACAGGGCCTCTCAGTTAATTATCACTAGTGGACTGCAGCACCCCTTGTACCAATCACTACAGTGACGGTGTAAACATGACTACAGTCGTACCATGTGTAGGCAAGCTGTGTAGTTTCTAAACTTCAAATTTGACCTGTCAACATAACCTATTTTGACGGGCTTTTACATATTAATAGGTAATCACTGGGGAGTCCTTTCTACGTATGAGGCACGGTGCATGGTATTTAAAAGTACAACATGTAAAAGTTTTATGGTAAACAAGTGCTTATTGTGAAAAAGCCACAAAAGCTATTTTCAATGTGAAAGGGTTGACATTTCCATAGGAAAGCATTGGGATATAGTATTAAATGTGATAATATTATTTCAGTCTAGAAAACAGCTACAGATTTAATTATTAGACTTTCTGAAATATTTATTACAAGCTCAGCTCATGGCTAAAGATGGGTATGTAATAAATCTTTTGGAAAAGGCACTTTTAGAAAGTTATATTTGCACTGCCTAAAGTCTCTGAAGGCCCATGTCCAACTGTCACCTGGCAGCTAAATAGCCCACTTTGATGACGAAGGTTTGGGTGTGAGGAGGTGTTTCTGTTCATCTGGCAGGCTGATAATTTGGGCTGTGCCCAGGAGTTTGATTAATTTAAAGGATGTCTACCCTGTCACTGGCAAATGTTAACTGACACCTGGGCAGGGTCCTTCTTTGTTTCCCCAGTCACGCAGGCACCAATCCCATTGGTGAGTGCAGCAGTCCCCAGACCAGTTTACAGTGAACACATAGGAGATGTTCCTCATTTTCCTGACCAGACCTCAAGGGTGTAAACACAGGCTCTCCAAAAGGGGAGAAGGGTTTTGCCATCTTGGTTTTAGGCAGAGAGGAGCACAATTTGGTACGGGTTGCTCCTGGGAACTTTTAATCTATTGGTTAGGAAGGTGCCAGGGTTCACCCCGCCACAAGATGGTGACCTGCTGTCTGTGACCTGAGAAGAGCCTAGAAGACTGGATCCGCTCTCCCTTTCATACCAAACTTAATAAAGTGAACTCCAAGGGTCATAAGGTTGGCCTCCTCTCCAAGCTACAGACACAACAAGCTACAAGAGACCTTTTCTGCAACTATCCAGCTGACCAGTTCCAACTGGCCCTGACCTGGACCCTGATGCTGGCCTCTGCTGAAATGAGTCCTGACCCTCAAGTACTGTCCCCAAGATCCTGGATCCTTGGCTTGTGTCAAAATCTAGGCCTCCTAACATATCCTGAATCCTTGGACCTAGAAACATTTTGGCTTCAAGAACCTCCAGAACGCTGGGACCAACCTGTCAAGCTGATCCGACAAAGGAGCATTGCAGCTGGCCCAAAGATTCAGGTTGCTCCCACTTGGAGCATTTTCCCTGCTGCAAATCCATTTCAGCGGGACTTTGTAGATAAGGTACATAGCCTCATGGAGCAATCTTTGGCTACAGCCGGCAGTCATGCCCCACTGGAAGAATTCGAGCTTCAAAAAACTGATTATGTCTGAAGTTTGAAATCTTCACCATGCAAGGACGTTAATAGTATCTGGCTGGCGATAGACCTCTTTAGGTATGAAATTGAAATTTCTACTACTCAGAGATTTCATGGCAAAAGTCAACGTCCTCATCCAGTGACTATCCGATCATTTGGAGTCCTCTTTGGCCACAGCCTGCTGCCTTGTACCGATGACAATTTTTGACTTCCATTCCAGAGAACAAGAAACTTCCAAGTGGATAAAACCTGCTTTCAATATCTGATGAGTGCATCATTGGGGTTGGCCTTACCTTGCCCCTGGGTACCAGTCAATTGCAACCAGATGACGGCTGTTGGTGCTGAACACATTTTGGTACTATTTTGAACCACAAAATTTAAAAATTCAGAACTCTGGGTTCCCTTATTGAATTTTTGTTTTGGCCGTAATTTTATTTTTTAACATTTACTCTATTTTACTAAACTGATTTGGGATTTTTCTTGTGTTTTGTTTTGACATTATTACTATTTTGGTACTGCATAGATACACGTTGCCTTTAAGTTAAGCCTGTATTGTAGCTACTAGGTGGTTGAGCTTAGGGGAACTTAGTGACTTTAACTAGTCACCCTAGCAAGGATGGTGTTTATGTCCTGGGGTAGGTACCTATCCACTTTCTTACAATTACTTATCAAGTTAAGTTCATACAAAGACCTGTTTAGCACTCACACGAATCATCATCATTTGGTGTTCAACGATGCGAGTTACTTGTTCAAAGTAAGACCTGAAGTTCAAACTACGGGCATGCGAAATGCTTCGACTGCAGTCACTGTGGCAATGTGATGGTAGGGAACACATTTACACACCAACACACAGGCAAAACGATCAGATTGAATCAGACATCAGATTGTAATTCTGAAATGGTCATTTACGCTATCAAATGTCCGTGTGGACTAGTGTATGTTGGCAGAACAACGAGGAAAGTCAAAATAAGACTCACAGAACATAAAAGCATGATCAGAACAATTAACAAGAACTCATGCTTAGCGGCACATTGGGTAGAAAAGAAACACACCATACCCCAAATCAGGATCACCATTTTGGATAAAATAATGATTGTACCACTCAGAGATAGTAATCAACAGTTAGCACAAATTGAGACACAATAGATAAAACAGTTGAACGCCATGATACCATTTGGTCTGAACGACAAAATTGAGATGGTCTGTTTCTTAAAAATTCGCACGATATATATTATTCATTTGATTGATTGTAATTCATGATGGAGTTGTTTATTAATATCACCGTAATTAGGATGGAAGACTTTTTGCATTATGAATATGATTTGGTTCACATGCTCATTTATGCTGGTACACACAAGTCAGTAAACTCCTTAAGGTTCCATTGACGTTTTTATACATAGTCCGGTGCAGAGAGTGTTTACCTGACATGATCTGGAAAAAAATAATAATAATTTACACACGGTATTGGTTTGTGGGTAAGACCTGGTATCACACAGTATCTCTGTGTACTTCATATGCAAGTAGATGCGTATTACACAGTTGCATGGCAACATCTTTTTCATTTAAACATTATTACCTTATGTTTGTTCACCGGGCGTTATAATTTTAAATTCACGATTTCAAATTGGATATTTATTATATCCAAGAGCACGAGCACCATTCAGGCATTTGATTGCCAGCGCCTCTATCTTAGACTGCATACATTGTTTTCTAGTGTTTCGTTATTCAGTTACATAGGGTTTCAACGTTAGTTTCATTTTTCTTAAGAGTCCACTTTCTTTGTTGATGACGTATCACGCAACGTCAGGGTAACGTGGAGAGGTCAGCCAGACAATTAAACTGCATCGCGGGGATCGAGTATAACATTGCAAGGACGGGAATACATGTGGAAGCGGCTTGACTTATCGAAGTAAGTTTGAGTTGTTGCACGGTTATGATTGGGGTATTCAGCTGGTCTTGCGACTCGGTCACTGATTACATACATTTTTCAGGTAGAACGAACAGGATATCTTCATCTTGGTTTGACCGGCATTTCTTACATCGCTTTAAGACTGGTGAAGTAAGTGCTTTGGTTGATTAAAGTTTGTTTGACGTTTTCACTTTTAGGATGTGGTATGAGGCGGAATATTAACATTGATGTCTGTTTAATTTATAGCATTCGCACCACATTGGCAGTTGAGGTCCATTCTTTACAGGGTATGTGATTTTTAGTTGGTTGTTGTCACCTAGGGTAGGGTTGTGTAACTTATTTACAGCACTATGGCATATACTTACTGGAGACAGTGTACACTTATGAGCACTATGGAGCAGTTTGTATAAAGATGGCAATGGATGTTTTTTAAAAATATCAATTATAAGCATGTATCAATCTTCCGGTGAAGGGAAAATACCTGAGAGGTGCCTATACATTTATATTGATTTATTTTATATAACATGGTGAAACCTATGTATTAATTTTTATTGTAGAGTTCCCCTGATGAAGGGATTCCAGAAATACATTGGGAACACGGCACAGAAAAAACCTCATGTTAAAGGAATAATGTCCAGAAGGAAATAAAATACTGTACAGCACAGATGACACAGGAGAAGTGTCAACATGTATATGATTACTGTTGCTTTTTTCTTTAGTTGTTAATAGTATTGAGCACATGGTTACAATGTACACACATTGACTGATGAACTAGGCATATAATGTTTAAAATATTGAGTTTGTGATTGAACTTTACTAGCATTATTGCACCACATGGGCAAGAGTAGTGCACCTTGTTGTATGTGACAGGAGCTGTACACATCCATTTGTAGATATTCTAAACCTGACAGGAGTGGGGTCAAGAGACGAACATTATAGAAGTGTAGATTACTTTCATCACTCTGAAAAAAAGTACAGGTGTGCAGGTTATACCCGGAGATAGCATATATATAGGGGGCTACCACGTTGCAGGCCATTTGGAGGGGCCCTAACTCTGCTCCCTACACTGTGCTGAAGCTGTTGTCTGCTCAAGGTGAGACTTACCTGATTGGGCTTTGCTGGTGCTCCACATCTTTGGAACAGCTGTCTGGCCTGTGAATTACTGCCACAAAGGGGCCCATCACACTGTAGACTCTTGCACCCTTCCACATCTCTATTCTCTACAATGAGCTGCACTAGGGCTAAAACAATGTCAATGCTTGATCTCGCTCATTCCCAAACTACCCAATCTAGCATTCCTTCACTACTGGCTGTGGAGGACAGTATATCCCCCATGTGGACTGCTCCCCTACAAGATAACTAGACCTTATCCTTCAGGAGATCCGTGACTCCAGAGTGGCAATAGAGCATCTACTTGGCGCAATTGCCACAGAATTAAGCCTTCTCAAGGAAGAGAGCCATAAACTAGCAGGCAGAGTGAAGGCTAATGAGATTTCTCTCTCTTTCCAGGTGCCCATACAAACTGAACAAACCTCCGCAAACAGGTCACAATGTAACATGAGCAAGCTGAAGATGCCAAGGGGCATGTGCATTGTAAAAACGTTTGTATCATTGGCATGCCAGAGAATATGGAGGATTCTAATGCAACTCAATATATTAAAACCTGGCTGAAGCCTAAAGTAGCACCTTGTGGACTATCCAAGTTGTTCATGGTCGAGAGGGTGCATGTGGCTCCCACCTCTGGGTACGCCACCAGCTCAATCGTGGCCCACATACTCAACATTTGAGACCAAAATATCCTCCTCCAGGGAAAGCGAAAACGTACCCATCACTATAGATAATGCTCCGATCCTTCTGTTCCCAGACTACACACTAGCAGTTTAGCACAACTGCGCCTCCTTCCAGGATGTCAAAAAGCAGTTAAGCACGAGGGTCTTCTGTATGTGCTAATGTTTCCAGCCAAGTTGAAGATAATCCACAACCAACACTCCCTCTTCTTTGAACACCGGAATCTACATGGAACTGGCTGGAGCAGCAGTTTACTGACTCTCGAAGGGCCGCTGCATCTGGACTTCCGGCACCAAAGCAGAAGGCACTGGAGGGCAGGAGAGATGCCCTTGCCTTGGAGACCTCCATCAGAGAACAGCAACTGCTACTTTGCTCCAGCTCCTTGATGGATGATGCCACTGACTCCAACTCCAGCACCAGTGTGGCACTGTTCCCCTCTGTCACACCACAAACAGCTAATGAACTCCTCTCCTATGTGTTGCAGAATGCAGCTTGTTGCCGCATGAAACATATACTTCGCAGTGTTGCAGGATCTACTGCCCCCCTCTCAACTTACTGCCCCAACTGATCAGGGCACCCTGTGGTATGATACAATGAACATTGTCAGGGTGGTATGGTTGTTGGGTGTGGGAATTATTGGCGGCTAGCCTGGATAACATATTTCCCCCCTTCTTCAATGTGGTGTCTTGTTGACAGAACCCTTGTCATGTTACTATTGTGAGTAGTCCCCAGCTAGTAATATATTCCCTTGACTCCCCCTGAACTCTGCTGCTTTCTCCTCTAGCTAATCTGCTGTGTATGGACATGCCACACAGCCTGGAGGCCGGGGCTACGCAGGCAGGTGGTGATCCACCTGTGTTTGACTCGCCTCTCATTTGGATAAGTGTTCTGGTCTTTACGCCCCTATTGCAATTGCACACTCTATAATACTGCTAAAATGTTTCACCTGTTTAGGTCTAACAATTGTTTTTGACTGGATCTAGTATTTGGGCTTGTTTGAATGTTATTGTCATCATCACTCACCTGTTGTCTATGGGTTGTTTTAATGGTATGTGTGGAAGTTGGTTGTCTATTGCATGTTCCTAGTACTATATGGGAGATCGAGTGCAGCTATAATATATTAACATGTAATGCCAGGGGCATGGGATCAATTCAGAAGCTGCACTGTTTCCTTGCACAGCTCAATCGTCACAAAGGCAAAATAGTTTTCTTGCAGGAGACACATCATTCTACTACTGAAGCTGTAAAATTGAGCAAGAGGAGGAGGGGACAATCGTATTCAGCATTTCCACGGAGTGCAGCAATCTGGCTGCATGTTGGGGTGCTCCTTGCAGTTTTACACACCAAAACTGGCACTAAAGGGAGCTACGTCTTTGTTAGGGGAACACTGGATGGGAGACAAGTGGTGCTGGGCAGCGTCTATCCCTCCAGTACTGAGCAGGATGTATTTATGGTGCATTTATCCACAGTTTTACCTGATTGGGAATGGTATCTGTTGGACTTGTCCCTTTTTGCAGGGTCATCCCTAAACTTTTTGCCTTCCTCCTATATTTTTTCTGACCTGTTGTTGGCTGTTTTATGACTCTGGGCACTTTACCACTGCTGATCAGTGCTAAAGTGCATATGCTCTCTTTATAAATTGTGTTATGTATTAGTGACTCCATGATTGGATGATTGATTTACTTGTCAGTCCCTAGTACAGTGCACTGAGTGTGCCCAGGGCTTGTAAATCCAATACTGCTGGTGGGCTTGCAGCACTGGTTGTGCCACCCACAGAAGCAGCTTGTAAAATGTGTCTCAGGCCTGCCATTGCAGAGCCTGTGTGCAGCCTAGGGCTGCCATGTCGACTTGGTGAGTGCACCCACTTACCAGGCCCTAAACCTTCTCTTTACTGCATGTTGGTCACCCCTAAAGTAGGCCCTAGGGCAGGGTGCATTGTAAGTATAAGGTAGGACATGCCCTGGTGTGTGTGGCATGTCCTAATAGTGAATTACAGCCATTTTCGTTTTTCACTATTGCAAGGCTACCTGTTCCCCATAGGCCAGAATGGGCAGTTTGATTATTACACCTTATAATCCTAACTGACCCAGGGAACATGGTAGAGAAACAAATTTAGTATGCCTGAACTCAGAATGATCAAATACATCTTTTAGTGAAGTTGATTTTAACATTCTGTGTTTGAAAATACCACTTTTAGAAAGTAGGTATTTTCTTGCCTAACCTTCCAAGCCTGCCTCTGCTAGGTTGTGTATTCCTTGTCTGGAGCTTGAGTGACAGGGGCTGGGGGTGGCTCCAGGAGACAGGGTGAGTCAGCACAGGGCTGAATAGAGAGATCTGCATCCACAGTGGAGGGAGGAGTTGCACCTGGGTCTGAATAGGGCTGTGCCCAGTTCCACAATGCTGGCTCCACCTCCTGCCGGGCGGCTGAGCACTCTGCCCCACATTCTGAAAGGAAAGAAGGAGTCCTGTAAACAAAGTGCTCCAGGACTTACCAGAACTGGTTTTGGACTAGGCAAAGGCCTCTCTGCCTTCACAGAACAAAGAGAAAAGGTGTATAAAAAGGGGACCCAGACCCCTAGGAAATTAGATCACTTTTGGGAAACAAGAGGAAACCTTTGCTGAGGAGCGGAACCAAGAAGAAACTGAGGAGAAGACTATCCTAAGCTAGAGGGATCTGCCTGCAGTGGTTGCCTGACTGCCAAAGAAAGGAGAAGGGAACTGTGTGCGTACTTTCATCAACTTGTGAAGGATCTCCAAGGGCTTGATTTCAGAGCTTGCCTCCTGCTGAAGTCTCAGGGACAACAGACTTCACCCACCAGCTCCCCTGTACTCCCTTGCTGGGAATTTGGACCTTCTGACACACTTGCGTGTCGCTGGGAGCTGGAAGCGCGACTCAAGATGAAGAAGCGTGTCGCCGCAGCCGCTGTTTCTCACATCACCGGAGAAGAGTGTCGACGTCGCAGCAGATGCCGGCGAATCCCCGAAGAAGCACGCCACTGACACCCTCGCATCCTTCGAAGCGCCTCGCAGCACCGGAGAAAAGTGTCGCCGTCGCATCAGACGCCGTCGCATCCCCGGGGCAGAGCATCGACCTCGCATCAGACGCCGATGCATCGCAACACGAGGCCCCCCGCATCCCAGGAGAAGATCTTTGACCTCGCATCAGACGCTGTCGCATCACCAGGGAAGCATGTCGCAGGGCCTGTCGCGGCTCCAAAGATTCATCGAAATCGCCGCACGGCCGTCAGGCGTGCACACATCACCCCTTCGTTGTCGCAACCTCAAGAAGACGCCACTTTGTTTCTTTGCACCAGATCTTCGTCGCATCAAGGCGCTGCTTGTTGCATCGCCACAGAAGTGTGTAAGGAACCTACGCATCACCTTCCCTGCACCACCTTTTGTTGTATCGCTTACGCATCTCAGGTACATTGAACGCAAAGTGTCGCATTTCCATTTTAAGAGACTCAAACTAATTCTACCATCTTTAAAGTACAGTATTGTGGATTATTTTTGTCGTTTATGGTCTTGTGGTAAATCTATATAAAAGATACTTATTTTTATAATACAACCTGTGTGGTGTCCATTTGCAGTGTTGTCACTGGATTACTGTATGTGCTCACAAATGCTTTACACACTGCCTCTGAACTAAGCCTGTCTGCTCGTGCCAAGCTACCAAGGGAATGAGCAGGGGTTATTTCAGGAGTGTACCCCCTTACCCTGACTAGAAGCAAGGGTCCCTATTTGGACAAAGGTACCTACCTCTGCCAACTAGAGACCCCCAGTTCTAACATTGGTGGTCAGCGGTGGGGATTCTGGACTTGCATTTGTGACTCATGTACAGTGATTGGTGAACACTACCTAGTGAGTGCAGACCAAAACGCAACCACATACTTTGGTAGATATTCTTTTCTGGGACTTTCTATGTTTGCTAAAAACTGCCAAGTTTAATCACCATGGATACAGCAGCATCCATAGCATCTGTTGATTGTGATTGGGGGAGGAGAGTAACTTCCCCAGCAGGTAGCAGGGTTTCTGCACAAGGTCTGTCCCCAGAGGAGCTGGAGGACAGAGAAAAGAGTAGGATGCCTGAGATGGAGCTGACCAAGCTCAAGTTAAAGGGGCAGTTGGAATATGAATTGCAATCTAGAAAGTTGGCCCTAGAGGAAAAGAGGATGCGGTTTGAGCATGAGTTGAGAATGAGGGCGCTTGATTTAAAGCTGGAGAGGCTGGAGGACATGAGTGTCTCAGCCCAGAAAAAAGAAATGTGCGTAGCTCAGGAAATGAGCTTTGCTGAGTTGGAGGGGGAGTCCAGCTCAGATGGTGGCAGCAAAATTATGTTATCTAGTGCTGAGGGAGTAGTACACACACCCAGAGATGTGGCGCCTGACTTGAAGGAGGGGTTAACATACACCAGGAGGTTCAAGGACATGAGGTAGCCCCAGTAGTGCGCAGTGTCCCTGAGGAGAATTGGGAAACTGACGCAGGGGTTCATGGTCCTAGAGGTGGGAGGGACACTCTACTGACTCTAGATGAGAGGTGCAGGGAGAGGGGTTCCCCCATGGTTGAAGTCCAGATGTGTGAGTTTAGAGACTGCCCAGAAGAGTGTGGGTTGAGTGACAGAGACAGTCACATACTGTCTTGCCAATCTCAGGAGAGTGTTGTGGAGTACGTGTGCGAGCCACTGGATGGTGAGGTGAAGGATAGTTTGGTTAACCCCTGTGGGGGGCTGTGTGATCCAATTGTGGGAGAGCATATTGTAAGTCCCTGTTTTCCAGAGCTATGCCAACACCTGTTGGAGGGTGAGTTCTCTGACCCCAGGGAGCTCACAATGGAGACAGACCTTTTGGTGGATTCCAGAGGGTCTGGAGAGGCATTGGGGAGTGACCCTAAGAGGAGTGGCTCAGGTGTCTTCCAACCCAGAGTGGTGGGAGAGGTTCAGTGTAGCCAAGCTAGGTCCCGTGGTAGTGGGAGGGGTGTAGGGACTCACGTCCTGTCTCAGTGGAGAAGGAGTGAGTGTGGGGCTGCATGTCCCAAGGTACCCGAAACCCAGTCTCAGAGCCTGGATGGTTCTTTAAGGGAACACCAGTTAGGGAGCCTAGACTGTCCTGATGGGCCGCCTGTTGAGGAGGATCTCCTAGTGTCTAGAGAACCTGGAGCATCTGTAAATGGAGCTCCAGTGTTTCTGGTGTCTGGCAGTGCCACTCCACTTGGGAGGGTGCAGACATCCAGAGTGAGGGGAGAGAGGGGGAGAGAATCCCCAGTGGAAGAACCAGTGGGTCAGGGACCAGCCAGAAGGGCTGAGTCACCAGTGAATGACCATGGTGACACCACTTCTGTCCTGGGGGATCTTCACACACTGTCAGATGGACAGGGGTCGGGAGATCTGCGCCAGGCAGACTGTCACACAACACATGAGAGATGTGTTACCCTCTGGGGGGGCATGCGTGCTCCCCAGGAAGTCCTGGGTTGCCAGGCACAGGTCCAGCCTAAGGGTACAGACCCTGGGTTGGGAAGCCAGGTTCAGGTGTTGTCTGACCTGGAGGGTGGGACAACTGTAAACAGTGTCCTGACCGGTTTGTCTTCTGGGGGTACCGCTCCTGATGGGAGGGGGCAGTACTCTGGAAAGGGGTGCAGAGGGAGGGAGTCCTCGTCTCTAACCCCGGTTCAACTGGAGGGTTTAGACCCTAGATTGGAGGACCAGGTTCAGGGTGTCCCCCCTGACCTGGATGCCCAGTTGCAGGATAGAACCCCTGAACTGGTGGGCGAATTGTGCAGGACACCTGCCACAGGTGCCCTGGCAATTCTGGAAGGGGGTACCGCTCCAGTTGGGAGGGTACAGAGCCCCAAGGAGGCGGACCGGGTGTGTGAAAGCCCACCCCAGTCTCCAGTCCGGCCGCCGGATATAGGCCCGGGGCTGGTGGGTCAGCGCCAGGATGTCATACCTGACCTAACAGGAGGGAGAATGGACAAAGGGTGCCAAGCACCTGGGGCTACTGCCCCCGCTCTCTGATGCCACAGAGGTTTGAGAGCCCTGAGAGGCATAAGGCCTGGGTCTCATCCCTGACCACTGTCAGTGGCCACTGTGGCTTGCTGTCTGTCTGTTGGGACACACCTGTGAGCAAGTTAAGATTAGGTGCTGCACAGATGGTGTCCACAGGTGAGGAGAAGGGTTCCCCATGGGTTAGCTTGGTGGGCCCTGAGAGTATGGACAGAGGGATTCCAATAGGTTCAGATTGGCGTAGAACTGGAGTATGCCCCTGCTGTTGCGGGCCAGGGTCCATGTTCTATCGCCCAAAGCAGAGAAGCCCATCAGGGTAGTGATTGGTCTCCCCAGCGTTTTTGGCTGGAAGGGGGTTGTGTTGGACTTGGCCCTTTTTGCAGGGTCATCCCTAAACTTTTGCCTTCCTCCTATATTTTTCTGACCTGTTGTTGGCTGTTTTATGACTCTAGGCACTTTACCACTGCTGATCAGTGCTAAAGTGCATATGCTCTCTTTATAAATTGTGTTATGTATTAGTGACTCCATGATTGGATGATTGATTTACTTGTCAGTACCTAGTACAGTGCACTGAGTGTGCCCAGGGCTTGTAAATCCAATACTGCTGGTGGGCTTGCAGCACTGGTTGTGCCACCCACAGAAGCAGCTTGTAAAATGTGTCTCAGGCCTGCCATTGCAGAGCCTGTGTGCAGCCTAGGGCTGCCATGTCGACTTGGTGAGTGCACCCACTTACCAGGCCCTAAACCTTCCCTTTACTGCATGTTGGTCACCCCTAAAGTAGGCCCTAGGGCAGGGTGCATTGTAAGTATAAGGTAGGACATGCCCTGGTGTGTGTGGTATGTCCTAATAGTGAATTACAGCCATTTTCGTTTTTCACTATTGCAAGGCTACCTGTTCCCCATAGGCCAGAATGGGCAGTTTGATTATTACACCTTATAATCCTAACTGACCCTGGGAACATGGTAGAGAAACAAATTTAGTATGCCTGAACTCAGAATGATAAAATACATCTTTTAGTGAAGTTGATTTTAACATTCTGTGTTTGAAAATACCACTTTTAGAAAGTAGGTATTTTCTTGCCTAACCTTCCAAGCCTGCCTCTGCTAGGTTGTGTATTCCTTGTCTGGAGCTTGAGTGACAGGGGCGGGGGGTGGCTCCAGGAGACAGGGTGAGTCAGCACAGGGCTGAATAGAGAGATCTGCATCCAGAGTGGAGGGAGGAGTTGCACCTGGGTCTGAATAGGGCTGTGCCCAGTTCCACAATGCTGGCTCCACCTCCTGCCGGGCGGCTGAGCACTCTGCCCCACATTCTGAAAGGAAAGAAGGTGTCCTGTAAACAAAGTGCTCCAGGACTGACCAGAACTGGTTTTGGACTAGGCAAAGGCCTCTCTGCCTTCAGAGAACAAAGAGAAAAGGTGTATAAAAAGGGGGCCCAGACCCCTAGGAAATTAGATCACTTTTGGGAAACAAGAAGAAACCTTTGCTGAGGAGCGGAACCAAGAAGAAACTGAGGAGAAGACTATCCCTAAGCTAGAGGGATCTGCCTGCAGTGGTTGCCTGACTGCCAAAGAAAGGAGAAGGGAACTGTGTGTGTGCTTTCATCAACTTGTGAAGGATCTCCAAGGGCTTGATTTCAGAGCTTGCCTCCTGCTGAAGTCTCAGGGACAACAGACTTCACCCACCAGCTCCCCTGTATTCCCTTGCTGGGAATTTGGACCTTCTGACACACTTGCGTGTCGCTGAGAGCTGGAAGCGCGACTCAAGATGAAGAAGCGTGTCGCCGCAGCTGCTGTTTCTCACATCGCCGGAGAAGAGTGTCGACGTCGCAGCAGATGCCGGCGAATCCCTGAAGAAGCACGCCGCTGACACCCTCGCATCCTTCAAAGCGCCTCGCAGCACCGGAGAAAAGTGTCGCTGTCGCATCAGATGCCGTCGCATCCCCGGGGCAGAGCATCGACCTCGCATCAGACGCCGACGCATCGCAACACGAGGCCCCCCGCATCCCAGGAGAAGATCTTCGACCTCGCATCAGACGCCGTCGCATCGCCAGGGAAGCGTGTCGCAGGGCCTGTCGCGGCTCCAAAGATTCATCGAAATCACCGCACGTCCGTCGGGCGTGCACGCATCACCCCTTCATTGTCGCAACCTCAAGAAGACGCCACTTTGTTTCTTTGCACCAGATCTTTGTCGCATCACGTCACTGCTTGTCGCATCGCCACAGAAGCGTGTAAGGAACCTACGCATCACCTTCCCTGCACCACCTTTTGTTGTATCGCATTACGCATCTCAGGTACATTGAACGCAAAGTGTCGCATTTCCATTTTAAGAGACTCAAACTAATTCTACCATCTTTAAAGTACAGTATTGTGGATTATTTTTGTCGTTTATTGTCTTGTGGTAAATCTATATAAATGATACTTATTTTTATAATACAACCTGTGTGGTGTCCATTTGTAGTGTTGTCACTGGATTACTGTGTGTGTTCACAAATGCTTTACACACTGCCTCTGAACTAAGCCTGTCTGCTCGTGCCAAGCTACCAAGGGGGTGAGCAGGGGTTATTTCAGGAGTGTACCCCCTTACCCTGACTAGAAGCAAGGGTCCCTATTTGGACAAAGGTACCTACCTCTGCCAACTAGAGACCCCCAGTTCTAACATTGGTGGTCAGCGGTGGGGATTCTGGACTTGCATTTGTGACTCAAGTACAGTGATTGGTGAACACTACCTAGTGAGTGCAGACCAAAACGCAACCACATACTTTGGTAGATATTCTTTTCTGGGACTTTCTATGTTTGCTAAAAACTACCAAGTTTAATCACCATGGATACAGCAGCATCCATAGCATCTGTTGATTGTGATTGGGGGAGGAGAGTAACTTCCCCAGCAGGTAGCAGGGTTTCTGCCCAAGGTCTGTCCCCAGAGGAGCTGGAGGACAGAGAAAAGAGTAGGATGCATGAGATGGAGCTGACCAAGCTCAAGTTAAAGGGGCAGTTGGAATTTGAATTGCAATCTAGAAAGTTGGCCCTAGAGGACAAGAGGATGCGGTTTGAGCATGAGTTGAGAATGAGGGCGCTTGATTTAAAGCTGGAGAGGCTGGAGGACATGAGTGTCTCAGCCCAGAAAAAAGAAATGTGCGTAGCTCAGGAAATGAGCTTTGCTGAGTTGGAGGGGGAGTCCAGCTCAGATGGTGGCAGCAAAATTATGTTATCTAGTGCTGAGGGAGTAGTACACACACCCAGAGATGTGGCGCCTGACTTGAAGGAGGGGGTTAACATACACCAGGAGGTTCAAGGACATGAGGTAGCTCCAGTAGTGCGCAGTGTCCCTGAGGAGAATTGGGAAACTGACGCAGGGGTTCATGGTCCTAGAGGTGGGAGGGACACTCTACTGACTCTAGATGAAAGGTGCAGGGAGAGGGGTTCCCCCATGGTTGAAGTCCTGATGTGTGAGTTTGGAGACTGCCCAGAAGAGTGTGGGTTGAGTGACAGAGACAGTCACATACTGTCTTGCCAATCTCAGGAGAGTGTTGTGGAGTACGTTTGCGAGGCACTGGATGGTGAGGTGAAGGATAGTTTGGTTAACCCCTGTGGGGGGCTGTGTGATCCAATTGTGGGAGAGCATATTGTAAGTCCCTGTTTTCCAGAGCTATGCCAACACCTGTTGGAGGGTGAGTTCTCTGACCCCAGGGATCTCACAATGGAGACAGACCTTTTGGTGGATACCAGAGGGTCTGGAGAGGCATTGGGGAGTGACCCTAAGAGGAGTGGCTCAGGTGTCTTCCAACCCAGAGTGGTGGGAGAGGTTCAGTGTAGCCCAGCTAGGTCCCGTGGTAGTGGGAGGGGTGTAGGGACTCACGTCCTGTCTCAGTGGAGAAGGAGTGAGTGTGGGGCTGCATGTCCCAAGGTACCCGAAACCCAGTCTCAGAGCCTGGATGGTTCTCTAAGGGAACACCAGGTAGGGAGCCTAGGCTGTCCTGATGGGCCGCCTGTTGAGGAGGATCTCCTAGTGTCTAGAGAACCTGGAGCATCTGTAAATGGAGCTCCAGTGTTTATGGTGTCTGGCAGTGCCACTCCACTTGGGAGGGTGCAGACATCCAGAGTGAGAGGGGGAGAGAATCCCCAGTGGAAGAACCAGTGTGTCAGGGACCAGCCAGAAGGGCTGAGTCACCAGTGAATGACCATGGTGACACCACTTCTGTCCTGGGGGATCTTCACGCACTGTCAGATGGACAGGGGTTGGGAGATCTGCGCCAGGCAGACTGTCACACAACACATGAGAGATGTGTTACCCTCTGGGGGGGCATGCGTGCTCCCCAGGAAGTCCTGGGTTGCCAGGCACAGGTCCAGCCTAAGGGTACAGACCCTGGGTTGGGAAGCCAGGTTCAGGTGTTGTCTGACCTGGAGGGTGGGACAACTGTAAACAGTGTCCTGACCGGTTTGTCTTCTGGGGGTACCGCTCCTGATGGGAGGGGGCAGTACTCTGGAAGGGGGTGCAGAGGGAGGGAGTCCTCGCCTCTAACCCCGGTTCAACTGGAGGGTTTAGACCCTAAATTGGAGGACCAGGTTCAGGGTGTCCCCCCTGACCTGGATGCCCAGTTGCAGGATAGAACCCCTGAACTGGTGGGCGAATTGTGCAGGACACCTGCCACAGGTGCCCTGGCAATTCTGGAAGGGGGTACCGCTCCAGGTGGGAGGGTACAGAGCCCCAAGGAGGAGGACCGGGTGTGTGAAAGCCCACCCCAGTCTCCAGTCCAGCCGCCGGATATAGGCCCGGGGCTGGTGGGTCAGCGCCAGGATGTCATACCTGACCTAACAGGAGGGAGAATGGACAAAGGGTGCCAAGCACCTGGGGCTACTGCCCCCGCTCTCTGATGCCACAGAGGTTTGAGAGCCCTGAGAGGCATAAGGCCTGGGTCTCATCCCTGACCACTGTCAGTGGCCACTGTGGCTTGCTGTCTGTCTGTTGGGACACACCTGTGAGCAAGTTAAGGTTAGGTGCTGCACAGATGGTGTCCACAGGTGAGGAGAAGGGTTCCCCATGGGTTAGCTTGGTGGGCCCTGAGAGTATGGACAGAGGGATTCCAATAGGTTCAGATTGGCGTAGAACTGGAGTATGCCCCTGCTGTTGCGGGCCAGGGTCCATGTTCTATCGCCCAAAGCAGAGAAGCCCATCAGGGTAGTGATTGGTCTCCCCTGCGTTTTTGGCTGGAAGGGGGTTGTGTTGGACTTGGCCCTTTTTGCAGGGTCATCCCTAAACTTTTTGCCTTCCTCCTATATTTTTTCTGACCTGTTGTTGGCTGTTTTATGACTCTGGGCACTTTACCACTGCTGATCAGTGCTAAAGTGCATATGCTCTCTTTATAAATTGTGTTATGTATTAGTGACTCCATGATTGGATGATTGATTTACTTGTCAGTACCTAGTACAGTGCACTGAGTGTGCCCAGGGCTTGTAAATCCAATACTGCTGGTGGGCTTGCAGCACTGGTTGTGCCACCCACAGAAGCAGCTTGTAAAATGTGTCTCAGGCCTGCCATTGCAGAGCCTGTGTGCAGCCTAGGGCTGCCATGTCGACTTGGTGAGTGCACCCACTTACCAGGCCCTAAACCTTCCCTTTACTGCATGTTGGTCACCCCTAAAGTAGGCCCTAGGGCAGGGTGCATTGTAAGTATAAGGTAGGACATGCCCTGGTGTGTGTGGCATGTCCTAATAGTGAATTACAGCCATTTTCGTTTTTCACTATTGCAAGGCTACCTGTTCCCCAAAGGCCAGAATGGGCAGTTTGATTATTACACCTTATAATCCTAACTGACCCAGGGAACATGGTAGAGAAACGAATTTAGTTTGCCTGAACTCAGAATGATAAAATACATCTTTTAGTGAAGTTGATTTTAACATTCTGTGTTTGAAAATACCACTTTTAGAAAGTAGGTATTTTCTTGCCTAACCTTCCAAGCCTGCCTCTGCTAGGTTGTGTATTCCTTGTCTGGAGCTTGAGTGACAGGGGCTGGGGGTGGCTCCAGAAGACAGGGTGAGTCAGCACAGGGCTGAATAGAGAGATCTGCATCCAGAGTGGAGGGAGGAGTTGCACCTGGGTCTGAATAGGGCTGTGCCCAGTTCCACAATGCTGGCTCCACCTCCTGCCGGGCGGCTGAGCACTCTGCCCCACATTCTGAAAGGAAAGAAAGAGTCCTGTAAACAAAGTGCTCCAGGACTGACCAGAACTGGTTTTGGACTAGGCAAAGGCCTCTCTGCCTTCAGAGAACAAAGAGAAAAGGTGGATAAAAAGAGGACCCAGACCCCTGAGAAATTAGATCACTTTTGGGAAACAAGAAGAAACCTTTGCTGAGGAGCGGAACCAAGAAGAAACTGAGGAGAAGACTATCCCTAAGCTAGAGGGATCTGCCTGCAGTGGTTGCCTGACTGCCAAAGAAAGGAGAAGGGAACTGTGTGTGTACTTTCATCAACTTGTGAAGGATCTCCAAGGGCTTGATTTCAGAGCTTGCCTCCTGCTGAAGTCTCAGGGACAACAGACTTCACCCACCAGCTCCCCTGTATTCCCTTGCTGAGAATTTGGACCTTCTAACACACTTGCATGTCGCTGGGAGCTGGAAGCGCGACTCAAGATGAAGAAGCGTGTCGCCGCAGCCGCTGTTTCTCACATCGCCGGAGAAGAGTGTCGACGTCGCAGCGGATGCCGGCGAATCCCCGAAGAAGCACGCCGCTCACACCCTCACATCCTTCGAAGCGCCTCGCAGCACCGGAGAAAAGTGTCGCTGTCGCATCAGGCGCCGTCGCATCCCCGGGGCAGAGCATCGACCTCGCATCAGACGCCGACGCATCGCAACACGAGGCCCCCCACATCCCAGGAGAAGATCTTCGACCTCGCATCAGACGCCGTCGCATCGCCAGGGAAGCGTGTCGCAGGGCCTGTCGCGGCTCCAAAGACTCATCGAATTCACCGCACGGCCGTCGGGTGTGCACGCATCACCCCTTCATTGTCGCAACCTCAAGAAGACGCCACTTTGTTTCTTTGCACCAGATCTTTGTCGCATCACGGCACTGCTTGTCGCATCGCCACAGAAGCGTGTAAGGAACCTACGCATCACCTTCCCTGCACCACCTTTTGTTGTATCGCATTACGCATCTCAGGTACATTGAACGCAAAGTGTCGCATTTCCATTTTAAGAGACTCAAACTAATTCTACCATCTTTAAAGTACAGTATTGTGGATTATTTTTGTCGTTTATTGTCTTGTGGTAAATCTATATAAAAGATACTTATTTTTATAATACAACCTGTGTGGTGTCCATTTGTAGTGTTGTCACTGGATTACTGTATGTGTTCACAAATGCTTTACACACTGCCTCTGAACTAAGCCTGTCTGCTCGTGCCAAGCTACCAAGGGGGTGAGCAGGGGTTATTTCAGGAGTGTACCCCCTTACCCTGACTAGAAGCAAGGGTCCCTATTTGGACAAAGGTACCTACCTCTGCCAACTAGAGACCCCCAGTTCTAACATTGGTGGTCAGCGGTAGGGATTCTGGACTTGCATTTGTGACTCATGTACAGTGATTGGTGAACACTACCTAGTGAGTGCAGACCAAAACGCAACCACATACTTTGGTAGATATTCTTTTCTGGGACTTTCTATGTTTGCTAAAAACTGCCAAGTTTAATCACCATGGATACAGCAGCATCCATAGCATCTGTTGATTGTGATTGGGGGAGGAGAGTAACTTCCCCAGCAGGTAGCAGGGTTTCTGCCCAAGGTCTGTCCCCAGAGGAGCTGGAGGACAGAGAAAAGAGTAGGATGCATGAGATGGAGCTGACCAAGCTCAAGTTAAAGGGGCAGTTGGAATTTGAATTGCAATCTAGAAAGTTGGCCCTAGAGGAAAAGAGGATGCGGTTTGAGCATGAGTTGAGAATGAGGGCGCTTGATTTAAAGCTGGAGAGGCTGGAGGACATGAGTGTCTCAGCCCAGAAAAAAGAAATGTGCGTGGCTCAGGAAATGAGCTTTGCTGAGTTGGAGGGGGAGTCCAGCTCAGATGGTGGCAGCAAAATTATGTTATCTAGTGCTGAGGGAGTAGCACACACACCCAGAGATGTGGCGCCTGACTTGAAGGAGGGGGTTAACATACACCAGGAGGTTCAAGGACATGAGGTAGCTCCAGTAGTGCGCAGTGTCCCTGAGGAGAATTGGGAAACTGACGCAGGAGTTCATGGTCCTAGAGGTGGGAGGGACACTCTACTGACTCTAGATGAGAGGTGCAGGGAGAGGGGTTCCCCCATGGTTGAAGTCCTGATGTGTGAGTTTGGAGACTGCCCAGAAGAGTGTGGGTTGAGTGACAGAGACAGTCACATACTGTCTTGCCAATCTCAGGAGAGTGGTGTGGAGTACGTGTGTGAGGCACTGGATGGTGAGGTGAAGGATAGTTTGGTTAACCCCTGTGGGGGGCTGTGTGATCCAATTGTGGGAGAGCATATTGTAAGTCCCTGTTTTCCAGAGCTATGCCAACACCTGTTGGAGGGTGAATTCTCTGACCCCAGGGAGCTCACAATGGAGACAGACCTTTTGGTGGATTGCAGAGGGTCTGGAGAGGCATTGGGGAGTGACCCTAAGAGGAGTGGCTCAGGTGTCTTCCAACCCAGAGTGGTGGGAGAGGTTCAGTGTATCCCTGCTAGGTCCCGTGGTAGTGGGAGGGGTGTAGGGACTCACGTCCTGTCTCAGTGGAGAAGGAGTGAGTGTGGGGCTGCATGTCCCAAGGTACCCGAAACCCAGTCTCAGAGCCTGGATGGTTCTTTAAGGGAACACCAGAGAGGGAGCCTAGGCTGTCCTGATGGGCCGCCTGTTGAGGAGGATCTCCTAGTGTCTAGAGAACCTGGAGCATCTGTAAATGGAGCTCCAGTGTTTCTGGTGTTTGGCAGTGCCACTCCATTTGGGAGGGTGCAGACGTCCAGAGTGAGGGGTGTGAGGGGGAGAGAGTCCCCAGTGGAAGAACAAGTGGGTCAGGGACCAGCCAGAAGGGCTGAGTCACCAGTGAATGACCATGGTGACACCACTGTAAACAGTGTCCTGACCGGTTTGTCTTCTGGGGGTACCGCTCCTGATGGGAGGGGGCAGTACTCTGGAAGGGGTGCAGAGGGAGGAGTCCTCGCCTCTAACCCCGGTTCAACTGGAGGGTTTAGACCCTAGATTGGAGGACCAGGTTCAGGGTGTCCCCCTGACCTGGATGCCCAGTTGCAGGATAGAACCCCTGAAATGGTGGGCGAATTGTGCAGGACACCTGCCACAGGTGCCCTGGCAATTCTGGAAGGGGGTACCACTCCAGTTGGGAGGGTACAGAGCCCCAAGGAGGCGGACCGGGTGTGTGAAAGCCCACCCCAGTCTCCAGTCCAGCCGCCGGATATAGGCCCGGGGCTGGTGGGTCAGCGCCAGGATGTCATACCTGACCTAACAGGAGGGAGAATGGACAAAGGGTGCCAAGCACCTGGGGCTACTGCCCCCGCTCTCTGATGCCAGAGAGGTTAGAGAGCCCTGAGAGGCATAATGCCTGGGTCTCATCCATGACCACTGTCAGTGGCCACTGTGGCTTGTGTCTGTCTGTTGGGACACACCTGTGAGCAAGTTAAGGTTAGGTGCTGCACAGATGGTGTCCACAGGTGAGGAGAAGGGTTCCCCATGGGTTAGCTTGGTGGGCCCTGAGAGTATGGACAGAGAGATTCCAATAGGTTCAGATTGGCGTAGAACTGGAGCATGCCCCTGCTGTTGCGGGCGAGGGTCCATGTTCTATCGCCCAAAGCAGAGAAGCCCATCAGGGTAGTGATTGGTCTCCCCTGCGTTTTTGGCTGGAAGGGGGTTGTGTTGGACTTGGCCCTTTTTGCAGGGTCATCCCTAAACCTTTTGCCTTCCTCCTATATTTTTTCTGTTCTGTTGTTGGCTGTTTTATGACTCTGGGCACTTTACCACTGCTGATCAGTGCTAAAGTGCATATGCTCTCTTTATAAATTGTGTTATGTATTAATGACTCCATGATTGGATGATTGATTTACTTGTCAGTCCATAGTACAGTGCACTGAGTGTGCCCAGGGTTTGTAAATCCAATACTGCTGGTGGGCTTGCAGCACTGGTTGTGCCACCCACAGAAGCAGCTTGGAAAATGTGTCTCTGGCCTGCCATTGCAGAGCCTGTGTGCAGCCTAGGACTGCCATGTCGACTTGGTGAGTGCACCCACTTACCAGGCCCTAAACCTTCCCTTTACTGCATGTTGGTCACCCCTAAAGTAGGCCCTAGGGCAGGGTGCATTGTAAGTATAAGGTAGGACATGCCCTGGTGTGTGTGGCATGTCCTAATAGTGAATTACAGCCATTTTCGTTTTTCACTATTGCAAGGCTACCTGTTCCCCATAGGCCAGAATGGGCAGTTTGATTATTACACCTTATAATCCTAACTGACCCAGGGAACATGGTAGAGAAACGAATTTAGTATGCCTGAACTCAGAATGATAAAATACATATTTTAGTGAAGTTGATTTTAACATTCTGTGTTTGAAAATACCACTTTTAGAAAGTAGGTATTTTCTTGCCTAATCTTCCAAGCCTGCCTCTGCTAGGTTGTGTATTCCTTGTCTGGAGCTTGAGTGACAGGGGCAGGGGGTGGCTCCAGGAGACAGGGTGAGTCAGCACAGGGCTGAATAGAGAGATCTGCATCCAGAGTGGAGGGAGGAGTTGCACCTGGGTCTGAATAGGGCTGTGCCTGCCTTCCACAATGCTGGCTCCACCTCCTGCCGGGCGGCTGAGCACTCTGCCCCACATTCTGAAAGGAAAGAAGGAGTCCTGTAAAAAAAAGTGCTCCAGGACTGACCAGAACTGGTTTTGGACTAGGCAAAGGCCTCTCTGCCTTCAGAGAACAAAGAGAAAAGGTGTATAAAAAGGGGACCGAGACCCCTAGGAAATTAGATCACTTTTGGGAAACAAGAAGAAACCTTTGCTGAGGAGCGGAACCAAGAAGAAACTGAGGATAAGACTATCCCTAAGCTAGAGGGATCTGCCTGCAGTGGTTGCCTGACTGCCAAAGAAAGGAGAAGGGAACTGTGTGTGTACTTTCATCAACTTGTGAATGATCTCCAAGGGCTTGATTTCAGAGCTTGCCTCCTGCTGAAGTCTCAGGGACAACAGACTTCACCCACCAACTCCCCTGTATTCCCTTGCTGGGAATTTGGACCTTCTGACACACTTGCGTGTCGCTGAGAGCTGGAAGCGCGACTCAAGACGAAGAAGCGTGTCGCCGCAGCCGCTGTTTCTCGCATCGCCGGAGAAGAGTGTCGATGTCGCAACAGACGCCGGCGCATCCCCGAAGAAGCAAGCCGCTGACACCCTCGCATCCTTCGAAGCGCCTCGCAGCATCGGAGAAAAGTGTCGCCGTCGCATCAGACGCCTTCGCATCCCCGGGGCAGAGCATCGACCTCGCATCAGATGCCGACGCATCGCAACACGAGGTGCCCCGCATCCCAGGAGAAGATCGTCGACCTCGCATCAGATGCCGTCGCATCGCCAGGGAAGCGTATAGCAGGGCCTGTCGCGGCTCCAAAGATTCATGGAAATCGCCGCACGGCCGTCGGGCGTGCCCACATCACCCCTTCGTTGTCGCAACCTCAAGAAGACGCCACTTTGTTTCTTTGCACCAGATCTTCGTCGCATCACAGCGCTGCTTGTCGCATCGCCACAGAAGCGTGTAAGGAACCTACGCATCACCTTCCCTGCACCACCTTTTGTTGTATCGCTTTACGCATCTCAGGTACATTGAACGCAAAGTGTTGCATTTCCATTTTAAGAGACTCAAACTAATTCTACCGTCATTAAAGTACAGTATTGTGGATTATTTTTGTCGTTTATGGTCTTGTGGTAAAGCTATATAAATGATACTTATTTTTATAATACAACCTGTGTGGTGTCCATTTGTAGTTTTGTCACTGGATTACTGTATGTGTTCACAAATGCTTTACACACTGCCTCTGAACTAAGCCTGACTGCTCGTGCCAAGCTACCAAGGGGGTGAGCAGGGGTTATTTCAGGAGTGTACCCCCTTACCCTGACTAGAAGCAAGGGTCCCTATTTGGACAAAGGTACCTACCTCTGCCAACTAGAGACCCCCAGTTCTAACAGTATCCTTGGGTGCCTGGGGGGGACTTCAATGCAGCTCTTTATGTTAATTTAAATTGGACCTTGGTACGGGTTCTCTCAAGCATGTTCAAGGTCCTATGGCAATGGGTTACGGGTTGGTAACTGTCCGACGTCTGGCGGGATAGAAACGCTGGACTGCACAAGTACTCCTTCTGTGCACCCCTCAGAAATTACATGAACGGGTGGACAGGATCCTCTGCACTGCACCCCTATGGGCTAATATCACCCATGAAACAAATCAGAGTAAGAAGCTGTAAGACCACAATCCCATGGAATTTGCATTGTCTTGGGGCTGCATCCCCACTAAGGCTGGGCGTAGTTCGCGAAGTAATGCTTCGCGAAGCTACGCAAAGTGCAGTTCGCACTACGCAAGCTTCGCGTAGCACTACGCGAGCTGCGTAGCGCACTGTTCGCAATGATTGCACAGTGCCGGATGCTTGTCCGCACTGTGCAATCATTGAAAACGGCAACTTGCACAGTGCGAGCTGTCTTTACTGCCGCTCGAGTAGATTTTACTCGAGCGGCAGCTTCTCAACGCGGACTGGTAGTTTCTCATCGCGAGCGGTCGCGAGCATACGCGACCACTCGCAATGAGAAACCTGACCTCCCCACGTTGAGAATCTCGCCGGGAGGTTTATTTTCCACGCTCGCGATCGGCAACTTGATGTTGCTGATCGCGAACGAGGAAAAAGTCTCGCCGGGATGTCATTTTGCTTGCTCGCGGTCGCCAACTTGACGTTGAGGACCGCGAGCAAGCAAAAAATGACCGCGGCACTACGCTACGCTACGCGTGTTTGCACTGTGCTACGTGCAATTCGCGTTGTGCGAAGTAGCGCAAACTTCGCAAACTACGCGAGCGTAGCGTAGCACTTCGCCCAGGGTTAATCCCCACTCCTTTTCCCACTTGGCAGCTGCAGCCTCTGCTTTTGAAAGACACAGGGCCTGATTTAAATTTTGACTGACGGGTTACTCCGTAGGATGACTTCTAACATGCTATCAAATTCTGTATGAATGTTTTTGCAGGGACTGCTTTCAGGTTTTGAATGAATGACAAACATGAGAGCAAGTTCTTTAACAGGTGATCAGTATGTTGCTGACTGCTACTGTTTTTTCAGAAACTCCTGCAAAATTAAGTTTATGAGCAAAACGCAGGACTCTGACCTATCCTCAGTCAGGTATTTCTTTGACAATATTACTGATGTTGTCATTGGCAACAAATCCAGTGCTGAGACCTCTGGGTTGAAGTCATTCATGGACTTTAGTATTACATTTATACAAAATGTTGGCAGCTGGCTAGAATTTTTCCATGGGGAAAATTGCAATGGTTGCATGCCTCCAAATGCCCTGAAAAGCATCATCAGTATTAAGATCCACAATTAGCTGTTGCTTCACTTCTTTGAAGGAGATCAAGTGTGAATTCATGCACATGTTATCTTTAGCTTGACTACTGGCCCACATTTTGGTCATGAGGTGTATGGACTGCACAGCGCGCTCCTTCATAATGTTGCCAACCAATTTCAGCACTTGATGGTGCAGCACTGGCAAAGCAGCAGGTAAAAATAGACCTGGCGTGAATCTTCCATTTTGGGCAGAGGGTCTCCTCAAATTCCAGAAATCCCTCTCTATCCTTGAAAGACAAAGGGAAGAGGTCAAGCACTACCAATTTTGTAAGGCTCCCATCAAATAAATGGACTTTCTCATGGATTCAGTATCACAGCGACTCTTTGGTGCACGTAGCCTTGATAGTTGATTTTTGTAGCTATATTCTTTTTATATGTCATATACCTACACTAATGACCTAGTGGAGCAGGGAGGCTGCTTGAGTGTTTTAGGGTGACTATATTCCTCTGTCCCTTGAGCCATTCTGATTTAATGCAGGTCAGGACTGTACACCATGGGCCCGATTCTGAGTTTAGAGGTGAGGCAACGGGACTGCCCCGCTGCCGCACCGTCAAACCCGTGTGAGAACCGCCGGCAGTATTATGCCTTTTTTAGTCACTGGTGGGCATTTTCTTTGGCGTTCCCACGGGGGTGCCTATAAAATAGGCACTGCAATGGGAACCTCAAAGGAAGTTCCAGCACGGCATGGACTGTGAAGTCCATGCCGTGCTGGAACTGGGCGTACATGCACACAGGGGTTCACATGTTGTGCCCCACTGTGTGCATCCACATGGAGTGAGGCACAAGGGAGCGCTGTAGGGCCCCCTTTTTTTCCTCACTGCCACTGTTTTCATTAGGGAAAGACCTTTATGAAATCAGTGGTGTTGAGGAAAGTCGTAATATGCTTGGTGGGACCATGGCGGTCCTTCAAAGCATATTATTGCCTCAAGCCCTGTCCACTGTAAGCATGCCTTGTGTTGACAAATCACCTGTTATGTGGGATCCCATCTCACTCCTATTATAACTAAACCATTTGTAATTCACAGTAACAATCCTAATTGACAGAAATTATTATAATTAGTTTGGAAACTGCTCAACATAGTTTAATCATCAGTTGCCATCACAAAACGGGCCACAAAACGTTACCACAAGGGGTGACTACATTCACTGCACAGTCTGCCACCATGGAATCTCAGCATGCAAAAGGGGAAGACACCGCAGATGCTACCTGCTTAACTTCCCTTGTATCTGGTGAACAACTTGACCGCCAAAGCCTAGCAGCCACATTGGAAGGACTACGTACTACTTGACAGGAAAATTCCATAGATACAGAGTCATACACTCAATAAAAGGATGAAAGGCAAATCATCCTGTTTTATGGAAAGGTGGCGGGGTGTGGGATGGGGAGGGAAGTTGGGTGATTGGGGGATGGGAAAGAAGAAATAATGGGATTGGTTTGTGTTGGATGGGAACACCTTGTTGATCCACATCTGATATGCAAGTGCCTATGAATCAAAATGTTCGAGGTAATCAAGGGGTCAATTGACACAGCTAAGATGTTACACATAGGACCTGATTTAGATCTTGGCAGACGGGTTACACCTGTCTTTACTGCACAACCCCTCTCATAGGCTGATATTTTCCAATCCAGTCCACTTTTTAAAAACATCACCCCCAATAAGCCGAAAGATGTCCTTAGAAATTTGGTTGAAGATATCACAGGCAAGAATTTTGTAGTTTGGAATGCAGTCTAGCTTTGCATTTAAGGTTGCTATCATTGCAATCCGTCCAGTCACTAAAAAGACAGTATAGCATCCAGATGTTACATTAGCTCCTTCATGAAAAATTATAGCCACTGTTATTTAAGTTCTTCTTGAAATTGAGATTTGATCTGCTTTGAAGTTTGTAATTTCTGTTTGCAATTTTGTTCTGGTCTACATCGCTGTAGCATTAATATGAGGTATTTTCC
Organism: Calotriton arnoldi; assembly: GCA_963921515.1. Lineage (NCBI taxonomy): Eukaryota > Metazoa > Chordata > Amphibia > Caudata > Salamandridae > Calotriton > Calotriton arnoldi. The sequence goes on from CAWUFW010002583.1 coordinate 711,527, forward strand.
ACTTCTTTGTATTTGCAACCTAGATATTATGTCTGATGTACAATTTGGGGAGGTTATATTCTGATTAGCTGTTCTAATCAATTTATCAAAAGGCATTGTTTTGCAATCTGGTAGTGTCAAGTATAGAAATCGCTCAGTATTTATATCAGTGATAGAAGTAAATGAGCAATGTTCACACTGATGGTCCCATTTGTAGCTTAGTCCAAACAAATTATCAATATTTACTTCTTCTTCTAAAACTCCAAGCATTACCCTTATACATTCTTGTGCATCTTATTTCAAGTTGAGAGTAAATGTTACTGATCCACTACATATATCCAAAAGATTTCAAATGCCTGAAACAGAATGTATTATATTTCTGTCACTGAGTAAACGTCGGAGTAATATAGTGCAGAACAGAACTTTTTTAATGGTGTTATTCAATTTCATTACAAATATGTGGTAAATGAAGCACTACATTGAGAACCACATTTGCATAGCAGTTGACACTTGAACAATTTTTTAACAGGTGTCCTACAATATCGCCCTCAGTTTCCACTTTTTTCTTGGTTTCCTTCTTGATGTTGGCCTTCAATTGAGTCTTTTGTATGCTTTCAATTTGGACAGTATCCGTTTCTCATACATGATATAACTAATATTTGAAACCTATTACATTGCATTATAAGTTATCACAGTTTATCTTTATATATATATAGATACACATTATGAATCTCTTCATTATTAACATACCTCTTAATTTGCTTAGTCATTTCTTAAATATTAGTACTGTTTCACTTCAAATTTCTTCTCAAAGAAAATGATTAGAATGTCTCTCTTGAAGAAAGAACCAGTAATGGCAATTTCTTCCTCTCTTTTTCCACTGATACTCATATGCGAAGCAAACGAAATTGTTCTGTTTATTCTTTACTATTCTTATGCTAGTTTTCATTGGCCACTGACTTTTGACCCTTTATTAGCCTCCAGATAGAAAGGCCAATCTGACAGTGCCGTTGGGTGGAGTCATTACTCCATCAAGGCGCCCAGCGCGGCCCTCGTGTAACTCCACGTGGGAGTCACAACTCCATACAGGAGTCTGTTTCAGCATTTAAAATAATAATACAATATTTTTTAAAATCATATTTCTACTGTAATGAGAGCAGTAAATTAGAAAGTGTATTTTTTACAAATACATGCTAGGTGTAAATTAGAATAGTTTTAAAATCAATCCGCAAACTATTTGGAACCCTTCCCCCACACTGGTTTGCTTCTTTTTCCATAGTTACCTGATTTCAAATACTCTACTGTAACAGTAAGTCAAAAGTGAATCCATTTTGAACCACAGCATACCAGCTTCTAATTGCACACTTGCAGGGGTGGTTGAGTGCTTCTAAACTTAAGGTTATCCACAGTAGCATAACATGTGAAACATTTAAATGCAGTCAATCACAAATGTTTTCACATTTCTAATTAAAACACAACCTATTTTAACGTATCAAATTATTTACAGCACCCAATCAAATACGACATTTTGTAAAATCAACTCCAATCCTCTATTTAAACTGCCTTTCATTCTACCAACTCTCCCATTCACCTGCATCCTTCTCCTGATTGCTACTGCTCCTTTCTTTGCAAATGATTAGAGTGTGGATTGTGGGAGTGAGAGTGATGTCTTCTGGGCTAGAGAGTATGCAAGAAAGAGTGGGATTGACAAGGACTTGGGTTTGGCGAATGTGGATATTGAATGGTTTGGCCAGAGAGGTTTAAAGTGGAAAAAAAAGTTCTGCCTTTGGTTTAGAGTATTGCACATTGCCAACATCCAGACCTGCTATTAGTGCACCTTGGTGGCAATGACCTAAGTACTCATACTGAGGTTGGTTTGGAAATTGCAATGAAAGAGACCTTTGCCCAATTAATGACACTTTTGCCTCACACTGCCTTGGTGTACTCCAACATAGGACAAAGGCAAAAATGGAAGTGGTCAAATCAATTCTGTCCACAGATTTACAAAGACAGGAAACATGTGATAAAGCTGTTTCTGCATTCCTCAGAGACCATAGCATGGGCTCTATCTACAACAACAACCTGCATTTTGACATGCATGGAAGCTATAGAAGTGATGGAGTTCACTTTACAGATGAAGGCAATAGGATGTTTCTCAGCAACCTAAAATTCTGCATCCGGTCTTATGTGTAGCTGTCTCATACTCACAATGAATACAAAGCCTCTCTTCAGAGCCACCGTATTGCCCAATACTAAATAATATTGATTTTAAAAAATATATTTTTTGGGAGTCGCAACCCGGTCGTGAATCTGCAAAACAAAAGCACAACTTTAAGGCATAAGAACACATTTTAGGTTTATAACTCAAATTGACATCTATATATGTTGTAAATAGTTTTGTAACTATCTAACTGTGTGTGCAAGTGGGTGCATGAGCCTGAGCAGCTCTTTGACTAAGACCATGAGTCTCTGAGTGAGTCTGTCAGTGGGTGCAAGAGTGTCTAAGTGGATCTCTAACTGCATGCATCAGTGTCTGAGTGAGTCTGTCAGTGGGTGGGTCAGTGTCTGAGTGGGTATATGAGTGGCTGCATGAATGTCTGAGTGAGTCTGTGTGTGGGTGCCTGACTCTGAGTAGGTCTGTAAGTATGTGTTTATTACTCTCTAAGTGGATCTGTGATTGGGTACATAAGTGTCTGAGTTGGCCTGTGAATGGGTGCATGAGTGTCTAAATGGATGTTGTTGCATAGCTGTCTGAGTGGGTCTGTTAATTGGTGCATGAGTCTCTATGTTGGTCTGTGAATGGGTGCATGAGTCTCTAAATGAGTATTGAGTGCGTGTGGCTGTCTGAGTGAGTCTGTGAGTGGGTGCATGAGTCTCTGAATAAGCTTTTGAGTGGGTGCATGTGCGTCTAAATGGGTCTTGAATGGGTGTATGGCTGAGTGAGTCCATGAGTGGGTGCATGAGTCTCTGAGTGGGTCTGTGAGTGGGTGCATGAGTGTCTACATGGGTCTTGAGTGGGTGAATGACTGTGTTAGTGAGTCCATGAGTGGATTTGCGAGTCTCTGATTAAATCTGTGAGTGGGTGCATGAGTTTTGAAATGGGTCTTGAGTGGGTGTATGGCTGTCTGAGTGAGTCTGTGAGTAGGTGTGTCATTCTCTGAGTGGCTCTGTGAGTGGATGCATGAGTGTCTGAGTGGATCCATAAATGGATGCATGAGTCTCTGAGTGGGTCTGTGAGTGGGTGCGCGAGTGTCGAAATGGGTCTTGAGTGGGTGTGCGCATGTCAAAATGGGTCTTGAGTGGGTGTGTGACTGTCTGAATGAGTCTGTGAGTGGGTGCATGAGTGTATAAATGGGTCATCAGTGGGTTTATGTCTGTCTGAGTATGTCCATGAGTGGGTTGTGACTCCCTGACTTGGTCTGTAAGTGGGTGCATGATTGTCTGAGTGGGTCTGTGAGTGGATGAATGAGTCTCTGAGTGGGTCTGTGAGAGGATGCATGAGTGACTAAATGGGTCTTAAATGGGCATATGACTGTCTGAGTGAGTCCATCAGTGAATGCGTGAGTTTCTGAGCGGGTCTGTGAATCAGTGTTTGAGTCACTTACTGGGTTGTGGGTGACAGCTTGAGTCTCTGATTGAGCATGTGCTTGTCTGTCTGAGTCTGAGTCTGTAACTACATGACTAAAAGTATGACTGAGCATTGGAATGTGCATTTTTTAAATTTCTTTTGGCTAGTTTGGCGACCCCTCCATGATGTTACATGGGAGGGCCGCTGAGTGGGTCTGTGATTGCCTGAGTCTGTGAGTACATGCCTTAAAGTATGACAGAGTGTTGGAATGCACATTTTTTATTTCTTTCAGCTAGGTTTACAACCCCTCCGCAACCTTACACGGGAGGTCCGCGCTGAGCACTGTGATGGGGTTGCGACTCCACAAGCATGGGGAAAAAATTAACAGTTTGCTGCCTTTTGGAACTCATAGGGATACTTTATAAGCCATACAATACAGTTATGAGGTCAGGGTACTTCAATACTTTTATGTATAAACATATATCCTCTCAATCCCCTCACTCTATGGGTAAGTGAGTAAGGTGTGTGAGTAGCTATATGGGTGACTGACACTGTGTGCGTGACTTTATGGGTCTATGAGTGGATATATTAGTGGCTGATTTTGTGAGTGAGTTGGGTTATGAGTGGCTGTATGGGTGACTGAGTGGATATGTGTGAAGACCTATGAATCAGTGAGTGGGTATGTAAGTATTGGTATGGGTGTGTCAATGGTTTTGAGAATGGTAGTGTGGAAGTTGGAATGGGTGTATGAAAGGTTATATTGGGGTGTGAGTGGGTACGCCAGAGATTCTGTGGATGATGCCATCAGTGATGTCCTCGGTGATATCATTTGAGATGTTATCAGTGATGTCATCAATTATGTCACTGACCATGCCATGAGTGATGTAATATGTGAGGTCATAAGCAGTGCATTGCAGGGGCGTGAGTGATAGTTAGCTCAGCTAACTATAACTGCTGAATTGCTCTGGTTTTGTATGGGTGAAACCAGAGCCTATCTATAACATCTCTGTAACCTTTTTTCAGTGAATATATTACCTACTCACTGTCGCCAGTAGGTAGTTATAGTTAGGATCTAGTAGCCATAGGAAAAGCGTTTTTTGTTATTTTATGTTATGTTATGTTAGCCAATTTGTAGAGCGCAGCGTATACCCGGAGGTGTCTTGGCGCAAATTTCTGCAGAACAACAGTAAGTCAACTTGAGATGGGAGCCTACTGATTGAAAAGCCATGTCTTTAAGTTTTTTCTGAATTGGAGAAGGGATGGGGCTGCCCTTAGGGGTAGCGGAAGAAAGTTCCAAGCTCTTGACGCACTCACCACAAAACTTCTTCCTCCCCATTTTACTTTCTTAAATCTAACAAAATTAACTTTAAAAGCCCCTGAGGATCTTAAGTTTCTAGTCGGTGTATACCAGGTTAGTGTTTTTTCCAAAAACAAGGGTCCAGAGTCATGAAGTGCTCTGTAAGTAAGACAAAGTGCTTTAAACGTGATTCTGTGTTTGACCTTCAACCAGTGAAGGTCATTCAGTGCCTGAGAGGCAGATTGATGTCTAGGAAGTCCCAATAGTGACCTAGCTGCAGAGTTTTGAAGAACTTGCAGTTTGTTCAAATATTGGGCTTGTAAGCCATTGTAGAGACCGTTGCAGTAATCAATTTTTGATAAAACGAGTGTGGAGATGACTAATTTCCTAACTGCAATGCGGAGGAAATTCATTATCTTCTTTAGAATTCTTAGTACGTTATATGATGACGAAATTACTGCATTGACTTGTTTGCCTAAATTTAGGTGATCATCTAAGATGACTCCCAAGCTCTTTGCTCTGCTAACTGGGATAGGAAGGGGACCCAATTCGACCGGCCAGCAAGAAGCTGACCAGAAGTTAGGATTATTCCCAAACAATATCACCTCGTTTTTCCCGCATTAAGCTTGAGACAATGTTTATCCATCCAAATGTTAATTTGCCCCATGCATTGCTGAATGCGATGACTCATCTCATTGGAAGTGTTTCGCATCGAGCACACAATTTGTGTGTCACCTGCGTAGGAGGTCAAAGCAAAGCCAAAAGATTGAATCAATGGGGCCAATTCCGAGACATAAATATTAAAAAGGGTAGGGCTCAGCGAGGATCCCTGAGGAATTCCACATGGAAAACTAAACAAATTGGATGTGTAGGCATCAATATTGATCGTGTTCTGTCTGTTTTAGAGGAAAGAGGAAAGCAATTTTAGGGCCAGATTTTTAACGCAAATGTCTCCCAGACGTCGGATCAGGATGGAATGATCCACCATATCAAAGGCCGCGGATAAATCCAATAGAATAAAAGCTGCTGAGCCACCACCATCCAGGATGACCTTGAGTTCATCTGTAGCCTTGATCAGAGCCGTCTCAGTACTATGCTCCCATCTAAATCCAAACTGAGTGGGATCCAAGCAGTTACTGTCTTTAATAAATTGATTCAATTGAGAGGTCATGATCTTTTCTGCTAATTTAGCAGGAAATGGGAGTCTCGAGATAGGTCGATAATTGGCCGGGTTCTCTTGGTCTAAATTGGATTTCTTGAGTAGAGGCAGAATGGAAGCTTTTTTCCAACAAGAAGGAAAGATGCCCGTTCTGAACATATTATTAAAAACATCGGTAAGGTTTAATGCGATGATATCTGGGACCTGTTTAAGAACTGAGGGTGGACACGGATCGTCCGGAGAACCAGAGTTAATGGTGGATATAAGCTCTATAATTTGAGCAACTGTAATAGGTCAAAATGTGTTAAAAGGCTCCACCATGTTATCGCTGGTAGATTGATCTGACCTAGTAATAGGATTGCCAGAGTGGTTGAATGAATTAAAAATTAAGTCAATTTTATTCTGAAAGTGAATTACAATCTTATCGCAAAAATATTGGTTAACCCAGTCACTTTTGAACTCAGGTTGTTTGGTTAGTATGTTGATCACCTTATAAAGTTCTTTTACCAAATTCTTGGCAGCTTCAATTTGTGATGAAAAGTACGTTGTCTTTTCTTTTACAAGGAGTTATTTATATTTAGATAAGGAAAGCGTATAATTTTCTATCTCCAAGGAGTCATATTGTGCCCTCCATTTTCTCTCTGAGCGTCTGCAACCATGGCGTTCTAGCCTAAGAGCTTCTGAAAACTAAGGGCCATATTTGCCAATATCTTTGACGCCGTTTGATGAATCTTCGCGAAACTTTCAAAACTAATGGGGCGCTCCGGTCAGCTCCAGTTTTTAAAGTTTCGGGGTGATTCGTCAAGCAGGGGCTGAGAAAAAAAGGGGGGTCCCTAAACGCGTTTTCTCCATGTTAATTTCCATAGGAACTTTTGTTGCGGCTACAGCCCGAACTGCTGAATGGAATTACACCACATTTGGCAGAGAGGTAGCTCCTGGTCCAGAGTGCACTCTTTGATTTAAATGGTGTAAATCCATTCAGTAGATCCTGAGAAATTTAAAAATAAAAAATATTGATATCTGGTTACCGAGGAGGATTCGCTAAACCCTCCAGATCACGAGCTTGACTCTGATTAGCTGCCAACACTCCAAACCAAGAAGTGTTGGCAGCCATCTTATGACTTGGTAAAACCAAGCTACAAGAGAACAGTAAAAAAAAGATAAAAAACAAGAAAAGGGAGCAGGGTAGAAACACCCTGACCCCCTAGGCCTGGGACCCCCAGTCCCAAAAAAAGCATTTTTTTAAAAATAAATTTCAGTTGGAGTGATGCTGGGTGTGCGAATCCAGTAGAAAATGTAAAAAAAAACAAAGTGCGGGCTCCCGCGCTTCGTTTTCCTCGAGCCCCCGGGTGAGCCAGGTCCCGGAACAATCAAAATGCAAGTAGCGGGGCCCACGGGGCCCCCGCAGCCCCGGGGACCGCCACCTACCTGGGGCTTTGCTGATAATGTGCGGGGGCATGTGGCCACCCCACAGCCCCAGGAACCGCCACCTTCCCGGGGCTTTTAAAAAAAAACTGCGTGGGGGCTCCTGCCTCCCCCCACACTGCCCTGGGGACTGCCACCTCCCCGGGGCATTTCGTATTATGGGGCGGGGGGCCTCACAGGCCCCCAAAGCCCCGGGGACCACCACCTCCCCAGGGCCTAAATTTAAATAAATAAGTGCGGGGGCTCCTGCTCCCCCAGACACTGCCCGGGGACCACCACCTCCCTGGGGCACTAATTAAAATAATGTGGTTGTCCGTTGCGGACCCCCAGCCCCGGGAACCACCACCTCCCCAGGGCTATTTTCACGAAGGGATAGGGGCCGTGCGGCCCCCCTCCAGGAGCCCTCCTTGGCCCTGGGGAACGCCACCCCCCAGAGCCGGCTCCAGCAATGTCCCGGGGTGCCCATCTCCAGGACATTGCAGTTTGCAGTTGCCGTGCTCCCGCCCTGGCATTGCAAACTATGCTTCGCTTCATGGAAGCGAGAGCAGAAAACCTGTTCTCGCTTCCATGAAGCGAAGCAGATTGCTTTTGGACAAGGGGAGCTGCATGTAAGCAGCTCCCCTTGTCCAAAACCAATGCCGGCTCCCGCAGGAGGCGGGGAGCTGGCAGGGACCGTGGGGGCATTGGGGCTCCCCCGCGGTCCCCAACGTGTGGCCAGGTCCCAGGGGATGGGGTCCCCGGGCCCATAAGTCACCAGGAGTGGGGCCACTTGACCCCCTCCCTTTTAATTATTATTATTTTTTTTTAAACGGAAGGCTGGCCCCGGGGGATGGGGTCCCCGGGGCCATAATTGGCCTGAGGAGGGGGGCCATGCCACCCCCTCTAAAATTACATATAAAAAATAAAGGCCGGCCAGGCCCCGGAGGATGGGGTCCCCGGGGCCAGCAGTGGCCCAGGGAAGGGGGGGCCACATGGCCCCCCTCCCATAATAAAAAAAAAAGAAACAAGGCCAGGCCCAGGGGATGGGGTTCCCGGGGCCAATAGTGGCCCAGGGTAGGGGAGCCACGTGTCCCCCTCCAGTATTAATTTAAAAAAAAATAGGCAATGCCCAGGGAATGGGGTCCCCGGGGCCAAAATCGGCCTCGGGAGGGAGGCCACAAGGCCCCCTTCCCGTTTTTCTTTTTTTAATGGGTCAGGCCCTGGGGGTATGGCATCCCCAGGGCCCACAAAATATTAAGAGAAGGGGGCCACACAGCCCCTCTTCTAACAAAAAAAGAAAAAAAAAAGAAAAGCCAGCATCTCGCCGAAGGCCCCACCCCTCCCTGCACCACTCTGAATATGCGCCTCCTGGCGCATTCTAAGTTGGGGGATTAGGTCCCCTTGAATCTTGAGGGTCCCTGAAGGCCAACTAGCCCACCAGGTACCTCCAGTAAGCCGCACACAGTGGGATTGCTGAGAGGTGATCTGAGGCCATGCCCCTTTTTACACCACTCTGCAAATGCGCCTCTTGGTGCATTGCTGGTGGAGCGATGGTGTCCATATGTGTCCTGAGGACCTCAAGACTAAAGTGGACTTCATCCTGAGCAGCAGTGCACCAGGAGGCACGTTTGCAGAGTGGTGTAAATAGGGGGCGTGGCCTTGGACCACTCTCAGTAATCCAGCTGTGTGGGGCTTACTGGAGGTACCTGGTGGGCTAGTTGGCCCCCAGGGACTCTCAGGATTCAAGTGGGACTTAATCCGCCAACCAAGAACGCGCCAGGAGGCGCTTTTGCAGAGTGGTGGAGAAAGGGGGCATGGCCTGTGTCCACCTGTCAGCAATCCCACTATCTGGCGCATGCTGGATGTATCAGGTAGGCTAGTTGGCCCCTAAGGACACCCAGCAGTGAAGGGGAATTTAATCACCATCAAAGAGCGCGCCGGGGAGCAGGTTTGCAGACTGATGGTCAAAGGGGGCCTGGCCTGCTATGAGTACTTACCAATGCTGCTGTGTGGGACTTACTGGAGGTAATAGGAGGGGTAGTTGGCCCCCAAGGTTGGCCTTGGGGGCCAACTACCCCTCCTGTTACCTCCAGTAAGTCCCACACAGTGGGATTGCTAAGAGGTCTTTGGAGGCCGTGTCCCCCCCTTTCTCCACCACTCTGCAAACGCGCCTCCTGGCACACTACAGGTTGGAGGATGAAGTCCACTTTACTCCTGAGAGACTTTGGGGGCCAAGAAGCCCTCCTGGTAAGTCATACGCAGTGGAATTCCTGAGCGCTGGTTGGAGGCCCAGCCCCCTTTCTCCACCACTCTGCAAACGTGACTATCAGTTAAAGAAGCATTTCTAATGTAATAGGTCTCGCATTTGCAAGAGTTAGAGTTATTGGCGTTGTAAATGTAAAAGTTTTTTATTAATGTTTTTTGGAGTGGAGTGGATGTACGTTGTGTGTAGTGGAATTATGTGGTATGTTGTGCAGTGAAATTATGTGGATAGAAAGTATGTGGTATTTAGTGTATAGGAATTATGTAGAGTGGGATTATGTGTTATGGAGAGAAATTATGTGGTATGGTAGTCTGTGTTGTAGAGTGATAACCTCATGTTTAGTCTTCCTCGTTTCCATAGAAGCTAAAGTATGAACTCAATGAGACAAAAAAAGAAGGAATCACTGAGGAGCACTTCTGGACCTAGTCAGAGGTATGAGCAGGGCCACTGGAATTATGCGACTGTTTGGCTGCACCAAATTTCACACAATTATACATTTTCCGCATTAGCCACATAATCCATCATCTGCTGCCTAATCTGCAGATTTGTACAAAAAAAGCCTTGTTTCTGGCTCAAACATTACCAAAAATGCAGCGACAAGTGTTACAGCATAGTGAAAGGTCCTTTGCGAACCTAGAATGGTAAGCGCTTATTGCTAAATGTGGGTGATAAATTGGTACTAATGGTGTGCAAGTCACTCTTGCTTCTTTCTGCGCCTCTCTTGCCTCTTTCTGCATTTCCGTTGCTTCTGTCTGCACCTTTCTTTCTTTTTCTAAACTTCTCTTGCCTCTTTCTGCAAATCTCTTCTACTTTCTGCACCTCTCTTGCCTCTTTCTGCACCTCTGTTGGCTCTTTCTGCACCTCACTTGCTTCTTTGTGCACCCCTCTTGCCTCTTTCTGCACCTCTCTTGCCCCTTTCTGCACCCCTCTTCCCTGTTGCTGCACCCCTCCTGCCTCTTTCTGCACCTCTGTTCCTTCTTTCTGCACTTCTTTTGTTTCTTTCTGCACCTCTCTTGCTTCTTTCTGCACCCCTCTTGGCTCTTTCTCCACCCCTCTTCCCCATTTCTGCATCTCTGTAGCTTCTTTCCTTACTCATCTTGTCTCTTTCTCCAACCCTCTTCCCTCTTTCTGCATCTCTGTTGCTTCTTTCTGCACCTCTCTTTCTTCTTTCTGCACCCCTCATGCCTCTTTCACACCCCTCTTCCCGCTCCCCTCTTGCCTCTTTCTGCACCTCTGTTCCTTCTTTCTGCACTTCCTTTGTTTCTTTCTGCACCTCTCACTTCTTTCTGTACCCCTTGCCTCTTTCTGCACCCCTCTTCCCTCTTTCTGTACCCCTCTTGCCTTTTTCTGCACCTCTGTTCCTTCTTTCTGCACTTCTTCTGTTTCTTTCTGCAGCTCTCTTGCTTCTTTCTGCACCCCCTTGCCTCTTTCTCCACCCATCCACCCTCTTTCTGCACCCCTGTTGCTTCTTTCTGCACCTCTGTTCTTTCTTTGTGCACTTCTTTTGTTTCTTTCTACACATCTCTTGCTTCTTTCTGCACCTCACATGCCTCTTTCTGCACCCCTCTTCCCTCTTTTTTACGCCTCTTGCCTCTTTCTGCAACTCTGTTACTTGTTTCTGCACTCCTCTTGCTTCTTTCTGCACTCCTCGTGCCTCTTTCACACAACTCTTCCCTCCTTCTGCACCTCTGTTCCTTCTTTCTGCACTTCTTTTGTTTCTTTCTGCACATCTCTTGATTCTTTCTGCACCCCTTGTGCCTCTTTCTGCACTTCTCTTCCCTCTTTTTGAGCACCTCTTGCCACTTTCTGCACCTCTGGTTGCTACTTTCTGCACCTCTCTTGCCTCTTTCTGCACCTCTGTTGCTTCTTTCTGCACCCCTCTTCCCTCTTTCTGCACCCCTCTTCCCTCTTTTTGCACCCCTCTTGCATCTTTCTGCACATCTGCTGCTTCTTTCTGCACTACTCTTGCTTCTTTCTTAACCTCTTTGCTTCTTTCTGCACCACTTGTGCTTCTTTCTGCACCCCTCTTGCCTCTTTCTGCACCTCTGTTCTTTCTTTCTGCACTTCGTTTGTTTCTTTCTGCACCCCTCTTGCCTCAGTCTGCACCTCTGTTCCTTCTTTCTGTGCTTCTTTTGTTTCTTTCTGCACCTCTCACTTCTTTCTGCACCCCTTATGCCTCTTTCTGCACCACTCTGGCCTCTTTCTGCACCTCTGTTCCTTCTTTCTGCACTTCTTTTGTTTCTTTCTGCAACTCTATTGCTTCTTTCTGTATCCCTTTTGCCTCTTTCTTCATCCCACTTCCCCCTTTCTGTATCTCTGTTGCTTCTTTATGCACTTCTCCTGCTTCTTTCTGCACCTCTCTTGCTTCTTTCTGCACCCCTCGTGCCTCTTTCTGCACTCCTCTTCCCTCTTTCTGCACTCCTCTTGCCTCTTTCTGCACCTCTGTTGCTTCTTTCCGCACTTCTTTTGTGTCTTTCTGCACCTCTCTTGCTCTTTCTGCACCTTTCTTGTCTCTTACTCCACCCCCTTCCCCCTTTTTTCATCTCTGTTGCTTCTTTCTGCACTTCGCTTGCCTCTTTCTCTGCCCCTCATCCATCTTTCTGCACCTATGTTGCTTCTTTCTGCACTTCTCTTGCTTATTACTGCACCTCTCTTGCTTCTTTATGCACCCCTCTTGCCTCTTTCTGCACCCCTCTTCCCTCTTTCTGCACCCCTCTTGACTCTTTCTGCACCCCTGTTGCTTCTTTCTGCACTTCTTTTGTTTCTTTCTGCAACTCTCTTGCTTCTTTCTGTATCCCTCTTGCCTTTTTCTCCACCCCACATCCCTCTTTCTGCACCCCTCTTGCCTCTTTCTGCACCTCAGTTCCTTCTTTCTGCACTTCTTTTGTTTCTTTCTGCACCTCTCTTGCTTCTTTATGCACCCCTTGAATGCTTCTGCACCCTTCTTCCCTCTTGCTGCACCTCTCTTGCTTATTTCTGCACCCCTCTTCCCTTTTTCTGTACTCCTCTTCCCTCTTTCTGCACCCCTCTTCCCTCTTTCTGGACATCTGTTCCTTCTTTCTGCAATTCTTTTGTTTCTTTCTGCACCTCTCTTGCTTCTTTCTATACTCCCTTGAATGCTTATGCACCCTACTTCCCTCTTTCTGCACACCTCTTGCTTCTTTCTGCACCCCTCTTGCCTCTTTATGAACCTCTGTTCCTTCTTTCTGCACTTATTTAGTTTTTTTCTGCACCTCTTGCTTCTTTCCTACCCCATTTGCCTACTTATGCACCTCTGTTCCTTCTTTCTGCACTTCTTTTGTTTCTTTCTGTACATCTCTTGCTTCTTTCTGCACCCCTCATGCCTCTTTCCGCACCCCTCTTCCCTCTTTTTGCACCCCTCTTGTCTCTTTCTGCACCTCTGCTGCTTTTTTCTGCACTACTGTTGCTTCTTTCTGCACCTCTTAGCTTCTTTCTGCACCACTCGTGCTTCTTTCTGCACCTCTCTTCCCTCCTTCTGCACCCCTCTTGCCTCTTTCTGCACCTCTGTTCCTTCTTTTTGCATCTCTGTTGCTTTTTTCTACACTTCTGTTGCCTCTTTCTCCATCCCTCATTCCTCTTTCTGCACGTCTGTTGCTTCTTTCTGCACTTCTCTTGCTTCTTTCTGCACCTCTGTCCCTTCTCTCTGCAACCCTTGTGCCTCTATCTGCATCCTTCTTCCCTCTTTCTGCCCCCCCTTTGCCTCTATCTGCACCTCTGTTCCTTCTTTCTGCACTTCTTTTGTTTTTTCTGCAACTCTCTTGCTTCTTTCTGCACCACTCTTGCTTCTTTCTTCTGCACCCCTTGTGCCTCTTTCATACCCCTCTTCCCTCTTTCTGCACCCCTCTCACCTCTTTCTGCACCTCTGTTCCTTCTTTCCGTACATCTTGTGTTTCTTTATGCACCTCTTGATTCTTTCTGCACCCCTTATGCCTCTTTCTGCACCCCTCTTGCCTCTCTCTGCACCTCTGTTCCTTCTTTCTGCACTTCTTTTGTTTCTTTCTGCAACTCTATTGCTTCTTTCTGTATCCCTTTTGCCTCTTTCTCCACCCCCTTCCCCCTTTCTGTATCTCTGTTGCTTCTTTATGCACTTCTCTTGATTCTTTCTGCACCTCTCTTGCTTCTTTCTGCACCCCTCATGCCTCTTTCTGCACCCCTCTTCCCTCTTTCTGCACTCGTCTTGCCTCTTTCTGCACCTCTGTTGCTTCTTTCCGCACTTCTTTTGTTTCTTTATGCACCTCTCTTGCTCTTTCTGCACCCCTCTTGCCTCTTTCTTCACCCCTCTTCCCCCTTTTTTCATCTCTGTTGCTTCTTTCTGCACTTCGCTTGCCTCTTCCTCCACCCCTCATCCGTCTTTCTGCACCTCTGTTGCTTCTTTCTGCACTTCTCTTGCTTATCTCTGCACCTCTCTTGCTTCTTTCTGCACCCCTCGTGCCTCTTTCTGTACCCCTCTTCCCTCTTTCTGCACCCCTCTTGCCTCCTTCTTCACCGTAGTTCCTTCTTTCTGCACTTCTTTTGTTTCTTTCTGCACCTCTCTTGCTTCTTTCTGCACCCCTCTTCCCTTTTTCTGTACCCCTCTTCCTGCACCCCGCTTGCCTCTTTCTGGACATCTGTTCCTTCTTTCTGCACTTCTTTTGTTTCTTTCTGCACCTCTCTTGCTTCTTTCTGCACCCCTCTTCCCTTTTTCTTTACCCCTCTTCCCTCTTTCTGCACCCCTCTTGCCTCTTTCTGGAAATCTGTTCCTTCTTTCTTCACTTCTTTTGTTTCTTTCTGCACCTCTCTTGTATCTTTCTGCACCCCCTTGCCTGCTTCTGCACCCTTATTTCCTCTTTCTGCACATCTCTTGCTTCTTTCTGCACCCCTCTTGCCTCTTTCTGCACCTCTGTTCCATCTTTATGCACTTCTTTAGTTTTTTTCTGTACCTCTTGCTTCTTTCTGCACCCCTTTTGCCTATTTCTGCACCTCTGTTCCTTCTTTCTGCACTTCTTTTGTTTCTTTCTGCACATCTCTTGCTTCTTTCTGTACCCCTCGTGCCTCTTTCTGCACCCCTCTTCACTCTTTTTGCACCCCTCTCGTCTCTTTCTGCACCTCTGCTGCTTCTTTCTGCACTACTATTGCTTATTTCTGCACCTCTTTGCTTCTTTCTGCACCACTCGTGCTTCTTTCTGCACCCCTCTTCCCTCCTTCTGCACCGATCTTGCCTCTTTCTGCAACTCTGTTCCTTCTTTCTGCTCTTTTGTTTATTTCTGCTCCTTTCTTGATTGTTTCTGCACCCTCTTGCCACATTCTACACCCCTGTTCCTCCTTTTTGCATCTCTGTTGCTTTTTTCTGCACTTCTCTTGCCTCTTTCTCCATCCCTCATCCCTCTTCCTGCACCTCTGCTGCTTCTTTCTGTACTTCTCTTGCTTCTTTCTGCACCTCTGTCCCTTCTTTCTGCAACCCTTGTGCCTCTTTCTGCATCCCTCTTCCCTCTTTCTGCACCCCCTTGCCTCTTTCTGCACCTCTGTTCTTTCTTTCTGCACTTCTTTTGTTTCTTTTTACAACTCTCTTGCTTCTTTCTGCACCCCTCTTGCTTCTTTCTGCACCCCTTGTGCCTCTTTCATACCCCTCTTCCCTCTTTCTGCACCCCTCGTGCCTCATTCATATCCCTCTTCCCTCTTTCTGCACCCCTCTTGCCTCTTTCCTGCACCTCTGTTCTTTCTTTCTGCACTTCTTTTGTTTCTTTCTGCACCCCTCTTGCCTCTTTCTGCACATCTGTTCCTTCTGTCTGCACTTCTTTTGTTTCTTTCTGCACCACTCTCTTCTTTCTGCACCCCTTATGCCTCTTTCTGCACCCCTCTTGCCTCTTTCTGCACCTCTGTTCCTTCTTTCTGCACTTAATTTGTTTCTTTCTGCAACTCTCTTGCATCTTTCTGTATCCCTCTTGCCTCTTTCTCCACCCCACTCCCCCTTTCTTCATCTCTGTTGCTTCTTTATGCACTTCTCTAGCTACTTTCTGCACCTCTCTTGCTTCTTTCTGCATCCCTCGTACCTCTTTCATACCTCTCTTCCCTCTTTCTGTACCCCTCTTGCCTCTTTCTGCACCTCTGTACTTTCTTTCTGCACTTCTTTTGTTTCTTTATGCACCCCTCTTACCTCTTTCTAGTCCTCTGTTCCTTCTTTCTGCACTTCTTTTGTTTCTTTCTGCACCTCTCGCTTCTTTCTGCGCCCCTTATGCCTCTTTCTGCACCCCTCTTGCCTCTTTCTGCACCTCTGTTGCTTCTTTCTGCACTTCTTTTGTTTCTTTCTGCAACTCTCTTGCTTCTTTCTGTATCCCTCTTGCCTTTTTCTTCACCCCACATCCCTCTCTCTGCACCCCCTCTTGCCTCTTTCTGCACCTCAGTCCTTTTTCTACACTTCTTTTGTTTCTTTCTGCACCTTTCTTGCTTCTTTCTACACCCCTCTTCCCTTTTTCTGTACGCCTCTTCCCTCTTTTTGCACCCCTCTTGCCTCTTTCTGCACCTCTGTTGCTTCTTTCTGCCCTTCTTTTGTTTCTTTCTGCAACTCTCTTGCTTCTTTCTGTATCCCTCTTGCCTTTTTCTTCACCCCACATCCCTCTCTCTGCACCCCTCTTGCCTCTTTCTGCACCTCAGTCCTTCTTTCTACACTTCTTTTGTTTCTTTCTGCACCTCTCGTGCTTCTTTCTGCACCCCTTGCCTGCTTCTGCACCCTTCTTCCCTCTTTCCGCACCCCTCTTCCCTCTTTTTGCACCCCTCTTGTCTCTTTCTGCACCACTGCTGCTTCTTTCTGCACTACTGTTGCTTCTTTCTGCACCTCTTTGCTTCTTTATGCACCACTCGTGCTTCTTTCTGTACCCCTCTTCCCTCCTTCTACACCCCTCTTGCCTCTTTCTGCACCTCTGTTCCTTCTTTCTGCTCTTCTGTTGTTCATTTCTGCTCCTTTCTTGATTGTTTCTGCACCCCTCTTGCCACTTTCTCCACCCCTGTACTCCTTTTTGCATCTCTGTTGCTTTTTTCTGCACTTCTCTTGCCTCTTTCTCCATCCCTCATCCCTCTTTCTGCACCTCTGTTGCTTCTTTCTGCACTTCTCTTGCTTCTTTCTGCAACCCTTGTGCCTCTTTCTGCATCCTTCTTCCATCTTTCTGCACCCCCTTGCCTCTTTTTGCACCTCTGTTCCTTCTTTCTGCACATCTTGTGTTTCTTTCTGCACCTCTCGATTCTTTCTGCACCCCTCTTGCTTCTTTCTACACCCCTTGTGCCTCTTTAATATCCCTCTTCCCTCTTTCTGCACCCCTCTTGCCTCTTTCTGCACCTCTGTTCCTTCTTTCTGCACATCTTGTGTTTCTTTCTGCACATCTCGATTCTTTCTGCACCCCTTATGCCTCTTTCTGCACCCCTCTTGCCTCTTTCTGCTCCTCTGTTCCTTCTTTCTGTACTTCTTTTGTTTCTTTCTGCAACTCTCATGCTTCTTTCTGTATCCCTCTTGCCTCTTTCTCCACCTCACTTCCCCCTTTCTGCATCTCTGTTCCTTCTTTATGCACTTCCTTTGCTTCTTTCTGCACCTCTCTTGCTTCTTTCTGCACCCCTCGTTCCTCTTTCATACCTCTCTTCCCTCTTTCTGCACCCCTCTTGCCTCTTTCTGCACCTCTGTACTTTCTTTCTGCACTTCTTTTGTTTCTTTATGCACCCCTCTTGCCTCTTTCTACACCTCTGTTCCTTCTTTTTGCGCTTCTTTTGTTTCTTTCTGCACTTCTTGCTTCTTTCTGCACCCCTTATGCCTCTTTCTGCCCCCCTCTTGCCTCTTTCTGCACCTCTGTTCCTTCTTTCTGCACTTCTTTTGTTTCCTTCTGCAACTCTATTGCTTCTTTCTGTATCCCTCTTGCCACTTTCTCCAACCCACTTCCCCCTTTCTGCATCTCTGTTGCTTCTTTCTATAATTCTTTTGTTTCTTTCTGCACCTCTCTTGCTTCTTCCTGCACCACTTGTGCTTCTCTCTGAACCCCTCTTCCCTCTTTCTGCACCCCTCTGGCCTCTTTCTGCACCTCTGTTCCTTCTTTCTGCTCTTCTTTTGTTACTTTCTGCACCTTTCGTGATTCTTTCTGCACCCCTCTTGCCACTTTCTCCACCCCTGTTCCTCCTTTTTGCATCTCTGTTGCTTTTTTCTACACTTCTCCTGCCTCTTTCTTCACCCCTCATCCCTCTTCCTGCACCTGTGCTGCTTCTTTCTGCACTTCTCTTGCTTCTTTCTGCACCTCTGTCCCTTCTTTCTGCAACCCTTGTGCCTCTTTCTGCATCCCTCTTCCCTCTTTCTGCACCCCCTTGCCTCTTTCTGCACCTCTGTTCTTTCTTTCTGCACTTCTTTTGTTTCTTTCTACAACTCTCTTGCTTCTTTCTGCACCCCTCTTGCCTCTTTCTGCACCTCTGTTCCTTCTTTCTGCACATCTTGTGTTTCTTTCTGCACCTCTCGATTCCTTCTGCACCCCTTATGCCTCTTTCTGCACCCCTCTTGCCTCTTTCTGCACCTCTGTTCCTTCTTTCTGCACTTATTTTGTTTCTTTCTGCAACTCTCTTGCATCTTTCTGTATCCCTCTTGCCTCTTTCTCCACCCCACTTCCCCCTTTCTGCATCTCTGTTGCTTCTTTATGCACTTCTCTAGCTACTTTCTGCACCTCTCTTGCTTCTCTCTGCACCCCTTGTACCTCTTTCATACCTCTCTTCCCTCTTTCTGCACCCCTCTTGCCTCTTTCTGCACCTCTGTACTTTCTTTCTGCACTTCTTTTGTTTCTTTATGCACCCCTCTTACCTCTTGCTACACCTCTGTTCCTTCTCTCTGCGCTTCTTTTGTTTCTTTCTGCACCTCTCGCTTCTTTCTGCACCCATTATGCCTCTTTCTGCACCCCTCTTGCTTCTTTCTGCACCTCTGTTGCTTCTTTCTGCACTTCTTTTGTTTCTTTATGTAACTCTCTTGCTTCTTTCTGTATCCCTCTTGCCTTTTTCTTTACCCCACATCCCTCTCTCTGCACCCCTCTTGCCTCTTTCTGCACCTCAGTCTTTCTTTCTACACTTCTTTTGTTTCTTTCTGCACCTTTCTTGCTTCTTTCTGCACCCCTCTTCCCTTTTTCTGTACCCCTCTTCCCTCTTTCTGCACCCCTCTTGCCTCTTTCTGGACATCTGTTTCCTCTTTCTACACTTCTTTTGTTTCTTTCTGCACCTCTCTTGCTTCTTTCTGCACCCGTTGCCTGCTTCTGCACCCTTCTTCCCTCTTTCAGCACACCTCTTGCTTCTTTCTGCACCCTTCTTTCCTCTTTCTGCACCTCTGTTCCTTCTTTCTGCACTTCTTTTGTTTCTTTCTGCATATCTCTTGCTTCTTTCTGCACCCCTCGTGCCTCTTTCCGCACCCCTCTTCCCTCTTTTTGCACTGCTCTTGTCTCTTTCTGCACCTCTGCTGCTTCTTTCTGCACTACTGTTGCTTCTTTCTGCACCTCTTTGCTTCTTTCTGCACCACTCGTGCTTCTTTCTGTACCCCTCTTCCCTCCTTCTGCACCCCTCTTGCCTCTTTCTGCACCTCTGTTCCTTCTTTCTGCTCTTCTGTTGTTTATTTCTGCTCCTTTCTTGATTGTTTTTGCACCCCTCTTGCCACTTTCTCCACCCCTGCTCCTCCTTTTTGCATCTCTGTTGCTTTTTTCTGCACTTCTCTTGCCTCTTTCTCCATCCCTCATCCCTCTTTCTGCACCTCTGTTGCTTCTTTCTGCACTTCTCTTGCTTCTTTCTGCACCTCTGTCCCTTCTTTCTGCAACCCTTGTGCCTCTTTCTGCATCCTTCTTCCCTCTTTCTGCACCCCCTTGCCTCTTTTTGCACCTCTGTTCCTTCTTTCTGCACTTATTTTGTTTCTTTCTGCAACTCTCTTGCTTCTTTCTGCACCCCTCTTGCTTCTTTCTACACCCATTGTGCCTCTTTAATATCCCTCTTCCCTCTTTCTGCACCCCTCTTGCCTCTTTCTGCACCTCTGTTCCTTCTTTCTGCACATCTTGTGTTTCTTTCTGCACCTCTCGATTCTTTCTGCACCCCTTATGCCTCTTTCTGCACCCCTCTTGCCTCTTTCTGCACCTCTGTTCCTTCTTTCTGCACTTCTTTTGTTTCTTTCTGCAACTCTCTTGCTTCTTTCTGTATCCCTCTTGCCTCTTTCTCCACCTCACTTCCCCCTTTCTGCATCTCTCTTCCTTCTTTATGCACTTCTTTTGCTACTTTCTGCACCTCTCTTGCTTCTTTCTGCACCCCTCGTTCCTCTTTCATACCTCTCTTCCCTCTTTCTGCACCCCTCTTGCCTCTTTCTGCACCTCTGTACTTTCTTTCTGCACTTCTTTTGTTTCTTTATGCACCCCTCTTGCCTCTTTCTACACCTCTGTTCCTTCTTTTTGCGCTTCTTTTGTTTCTTTCTGCACCTCTTGCTTCTTTCTGCACCCCTTATGCCTCTTTCTGCCCCCCTCTTGCCTCTTTATGCACCTCTGTCCCTTCTTTCTGCACTTCTTTTGTTTCTTTCTGCAACTCTATTGCTTCTTTCTGTATCCCTCTTGCCACTTTCTCCAACCCACTTCCCCCTTTCTGCATCTCTGTTGCTTCTTTCTATAATTCTTTTGTTTCTTTCTGCACCTCTCTTGCTTCTTCCTGCACCACTTGTGCTTCTCTCTGAACCCCTCTTCCCTCTTTCTGCACCCCTCTGGCCTCTTTCTGCACCTCTGTTCCTTCTTTCTGCTCTTCTTTTGTTACTTTCTGCACCATTCGTGATTCTTTCTGCACCCCTCTTGCCACTTTCTCCACCCCTGTTCCTCCTTTTTGCATCTCTGTTGCTTTTTTCTACACTTCTCCTGCCTCTTTCTTCACCCCTCATCCCTCTTTCTGCACCTCTGTTCCTTCTTTCTGCACTTCTTTTGTTTCTTTCTGCAACTCTCTTGCTTCTTTCGGTATCCCTCTTGCCTCTTTCTCCACCCCACTTCCCCCTTTCTGCATCTCTGTTGCTTCTTTATGCACTTCTCTAGCTTCTTTCTGTACCCCTCGTGCCTCTTTCCGCACCCCTCTTCCCTCTTTTTGTACCCCTCTTGTCTCTTTCTGCACTACTGTTGCTTCTTTCTGCACCTCTTTGCTTCTTTCTGCACCACTTGTGCTTCTTTCTGTACCCCTCTTCCCTCCTTCTGCACCCCTCTTGCCTCTTTCTGCACCTCTGTTCCTTCTTTCTGCTCTTCTTTTGTTTATTTCTGCTTCTTTCTTGATTGTTTCTGCACCCCTCTTGCCACTTTCTCCTCACCTGTTCCTCCTTTTTGCATCTCTATTGCTTTTTTCTGCACTTCTCTTCCCTCTTTCTCCATCCCTCATCCCTCTTTCTGCAACTCTGTTGCTTTTTTCTGCACTTCTCTTGCTTCTTTCTGCACCTCTGTCCCTTCTTTCTGCAAACCTTGTACCTCTTTCTGCATCCTTCTTCCCTCTTTCTGCACCCCCCTTGCCTCTTTTTCCACCTTTGTTCCTTCTTTCTGCACTTATTTTGTTTCTTTCTGCAGCTCTTTTGCTTCTTTCTGCACCCCTCTTGCTTCTTTCTACACCCCTTGTGCCTCTTTAATACCCCTCTTCCCTCTTTATGCACCCCTCTTGCCTCTTTCTGCACCTCTGTTCCTTCTTTCTGCACATCTTGTGCTTCTTTCTGCACCACTCGATTCTTTCTGCACCCCTTATGCCTCCTTCTGCACCCCTCTTGCCTCTTTCTGCACCTCTGTTCCTTCTTTCTGCACTTCTTTTTTTTCTTTCTGCAACTCTCTTGCTTCTTTCGGTATCCCTCTTGCCTCTTTCTCCACCCCACTTCCCCCTTTCTGCATCTCTGTTGCTTCTTTATGCACTTCTCTAGCTTCTTTCTGCACCTCTCTTGCTTCTTTCTGCACCCCTCGTTCCTCTATCATACCTCTCTTCCCTCTTTCTGCACCCCTCTTGCCTCTTTCTGCTCCTCTGTACTTTCTTTCTGCACTTCTTTTGTTTCTTTATGTACGCCTCTCGCCTCTTTCTATACCTCTGTTCATTCTTTTTGCCCTTCTTTTGTTTCTTTATGTACCTCTTGCTTCTTTCTGTACCCCTTATGCCTCTTTCTGCCCCCCTCTTGCCTCTTTCTGCACCTCTGTTCCTTCTTTCTGCACTTCTTTTGTTTCTTTCTGCAACTCTATGGCTTCTTTCTGTATCCCTCTTGCCTCTTTCTCCACCCCACTTCACCCTTTCTGCATCTCTGTTGCTTCTTTCTGTAATTCTTTTGTTTCTTTCTGCACCTCTCTCGCTTCTTCCTGTACCACTTGTGCTTCTCTCTGCACCCCTCTTCCCTCTTTCTGCACCCCCCTTGCCTCTTTCTGCACCTCTGTTCCTTCTTTCTGCTCTTCTTTTGTTACTTTCTGCACCTTTCTTGATTCTTTCTGCACCCCTCTTGCCACTTTCTCCACCCCTGTTCCTCCTTTTTGCATCTTTGTTGCTTCTTTCTACACTTCTCTTGCCTCTTTCTTCACCCCTCATCCCTCTTTCTGCACCTCTGTTGCTTATTTCCACACTTCTCTTGCTTCTTTCTGCACCTCTGTCCATTCTTTCTGCAACCCTTGTGCCTCTTTCTGCATACCTCTTCCCTCTTTCTGCACCCCTTTTGCCTCTTTCTGCACCTCTGTTCCTTCTTTCTGCACTTCTTTTGTTTCCTTCTGCAACTCTCTTGCTTCTTTCTGTACCCCTCTTGCTTCTTTCTGCACCCCTTGTGCCTCTTTCATACCCCTCTTCACTCTTTCTGCACCCCTCTTGCCTATTTCTGCACCTCTTTTTCTTCTTTCTGCACTTCTTGTGTTTCTTTTTGCACCTCTCAATTCTTTCTGCACCCCTTATGCCTCTTTCTGCACCCCTCTTGCCTCTTTCTGCACCTCTGTTGCTTCTTTCTGCACTTCTCTAGCTTCTTTTTGCACCTCTCTTGCTTCTTTCTGTACCCCTCGTGCCTCATTCATACCCCTCTTCCCTCTTTCTGTACCCCTCTTGCCTCTTTCCTGCACCTCTGTTCTTTCTTTCTGCACTTCTTTTGTTTCTTTATGCACCCCTCTTGCCTCTTTCTGCACCTCTGTTCCTTCTGTCTGCGCTTCTCTTGTTTCTTTATGCACCACTCGCTTCTTTCTGCACCCCTTATGCCTCTTTCTGCACCCCTCTTGCCTCTTTCTGCACCTCTGTTCCTACTTTCTGCACTTCTTTTGTTTCTTTCTGCAACTCTATTGCTTCTTTCTGTATCCCTCTTGCCTCTTTCTCCACCCACTTCCCCCTTTCTGCATCTCTGTTGCTTCTTTGTGCACTTCTCTTGCTTCTTTCTGTACCTCTCTTGCTTCTTTTCGCACCCCTCGTGCCTCTTTCTGCACCCCTCTTCCCTCTTTCTGCACTACTCTTGCCTCTTTCTGCTCCTCTGTTGCTTCTTTCTGCACTTCTTTTGTTTCTTTCAGCAGCTCTCTTGCTTCTTTCTGCACCCCTCTTGCCTCTTTCTCTACCCCTCTTCCCCTTTTTTCATCTCTGTTGCTTCTTTCTGCACTTTGCTTGCCTCCTTCTCCACCCCTCATCCATCTTTCTACACCTCTGTTGCTTCTTTCTGCACTTCTCTTGCTTATTTCTGCACCTCTCTTGCTTCTTTCTGCACCCCATGTGCCTCTTTCTGCACCCCTATTCCCTCTTTCTGCACCCCTCTTGACTCTTTACTGCACTTCTGTTCCTTCTTTCTGTAATTCTTTTGTTTCTCTACACCTCTCTTGCTTCTTTCTGTACCCCTTTTACCTCTTTCTGAACCCCTCTTCCCTTTTTCTGTACCCCTCTTGCCTCTTTCTGCACCTCTGTTCCTTCTTTCTGCACTTCTTTTGTTTCTTTCTGCAACTCTATGGCTTCTTTCTGTATCCCTCATGCCTCTTTCTCCATCCCACTTCCCCTTTTCTGCATCTCTGTTGCTTCTTTCTGTAATTCTTTTGTTTCTTTCTGCACCTCTCTTGCTTCTTCCTGTACCACTTGTGCTTCTCTCTGCACCCCTCTTCCCTCTTTCTGCACCCCTCTTGCCTCTTTCTGCACCTCTGTTCCTTCTTTCTGCTCTTCTTTTGTTAATTTCTGCACCTTTCTTGATTCTTTCTGCACCCCTCTTGCCACTTTCTCCACCCCTGTTCCTCCTTTTTGCATCTCTGTTGCTTTTTTCTACACTTCTCTTGCCTCTTTCTTCACCCCTCATCCCTCTTTCTGCACCTCTGTTGCTTATTTCCGCACTTCTCTTGCTTCTTTCTGCACCTCTGTCCATTCTTTCTGCAACCCTTGTGCCTCTTTCTGCATCCCTCTTCCCTCTTTCTGCACCCCTCTTGCCTCTTTCTGCACCTCTGTTCCTTCTTTCTGCACTTCTTTTGTTTCCTTCTGCAACTCTCTTGCTTTTTTCTGTACCCCTCTTGCTTCTTTCTGCACCCCTTGTGCCTCTTTCATACCCCTTTTCACTCTTTCTGCACCCCTCTTGCCTATTTCTGCACCTCTGTTTCTTCTTTCTGCACTTCTTGTGTTTCTTTCTGCACCTCTCAATTCTTTCTGCACCCCTTATGCCTCTTTCTGCACCCCTCTTGCCTCTTTCTGCACCTCTGTTGCTTCTTTATGCACTTCTCTAGCTTCTTTTTGCACCTCTCTTGCTTCTTTCTGCACCCCTCGTGCCTCATTCATATCCCTCTTCCCTCTTTCTGCACCCCTCTTGCCTCTTTCCTGCACCTCTGTTCTTTCTTTCTGCACTTCTTTTGTTTCTTTCTGCACCCCTCTTGCCTCTTTCTGCACATCTGTTCCTTCTGTATGCACTTCTTTTGTTTCTTTCTGCAACTCTATTGCTTCTTTCTGTATCCCTCTTGCCTCTTTCTCCACCCCACTTCCCCCTTTCTGCATCTCTGTTGCTTCTTTGTGTACTTCTCTTGCTTCTTTCTGTACCTCTCTTGCTTCTTTTCGCACCCCTCGTGCCTCTTTCTGCACCCCTCTTCCCTCTTTCTGCACTCCTCTTGCCTCTTTCTGCACCTCTGTTGCTTCTTTCTGCACTTCTTTTGTTTCTTTCTGCAGCTCTCTTGCTTCTTTCTGCACCCCTCTTGCCTCTTTCTCCACCCCTCTTCCCCTTTTTTCATCTCTGTTGCTTCTTTCTGCACTTTGCTTGCCTCTTTCTCCGCCCCTCATCCATCTTTCTACACCTCTGTTGCTTCTTTCTGCACTTCTCTTGCTTATTTCTGCACCTCTCTTGCTTCTTTCTGCACCCCATGTGCCTCTTTCTGCACCCCTCTTCCCTCTTTCTGCACCCCTCTTGACTCTTTACTGCACTTTTGTTCCTTCTTTCTGTAATTGTTTTGTTTCTTTCTGCACCTCTCTTGCTTCTTTCTGTACCCCTATTACCTCTTTCTGAACCCCTCTTCCCTCTTTCTGTACCCCTCTTGCCTCTTTCTGCACCTCTGTTCCTTCTTTCTGCACTTCTTTTCTTTCTTTCTGCAGCTCTCTTGCTTCTTTCTGCAGCCCCTTGCCTCTTTCTGCATTCTTCTTCCCTCTTTCTGCACCCCTGTTGCCTCTTTCTGCACCTCTGTTTCTTCTTTCTGCACTTCTTTTGTTTCTTTTTGTACATCTCTTGCTTCTTTCGGTACTTCTCTCACCTCTTTCTGTGCTCAAATGGGAAGTGCAAGCTGTCAAGTTTAAAGGTCTGCGTGCTCTTGTGACTGAGGTATATGTCTTCTTATATATGTATTCTCACATGTGTTTTGCATCTGAAGATGGTAGCTTAAAAAGTGGATAGCTTCTTCTATAGGTGGTTAAATGTTCTCAGTTCTGCTCTGTCATTCAGTTGCACAGGCACACATATCTTATGTATATAGGTGTTATAGAGTCCCTCACAAATACTATTGAATACCAATGTGCCCTGCATTATGAGCAGAAAGAAATACATACACCTTTTTGTACACATATTTACAGAGTATGCTTTTTGAAACACAGGTATTCAAGTATTTCTATGTTTATTTTTATGTAACATGTCACTCGGTAAAAGCAGAGACATGCATGCATACCTTCACAAACTTGGTCGGACTTACAACTGTAATATGCTTAGGATTGCTGTTTTATATTTGGTAGGTAGGCCTAACATTCTGAGCAGTCGATTAATAGTGAACCTTCAAGACAAAAGTGAGGTTTAAGATATCTTGGGAGAAGGATTAGTGATTAGGCTACTTTGTATGAGTCTGTTGTAAGGTACAGTCAGAGTAGGCCTCTTTCTGCACTTCTGTTGGTTCTTTCTGAACTTCTCTTGCTTCTTTCTGTACCTTTCTTCCTCTTTCTGGACTTCTGTTGCCTCTTTCTGAACTTCTCTTGAGTCTTGATTCTTTCTGCGCCTTTCTTCATCTTTCTGCCCATGTCCTACCTATGTAGGCATATTTAGAAATTAGCATTTAAAAAACCTTTGAAATTCACTGAAAAAACCATAGGTTTCAGGGACGTTATAGTTAGAAATTAGCATTTAAAAACCTGTGGTTTTTTCAGTGAATTTCTAAGGTTTTTTAAATGCTAATTTCTAACTATACCGTCCCTGATACCTATGGTTTTTTCAGTGAATATATATATATTGAGAGACCCACATGGGCAGGATATAATTGATTGGGACATTTCAGTTGGAGAAACCACGGAAAGAACACTGCTGCTTGCATGCTGCCTTTGAGGAAGGACATTTAGGGTCCGATTCCGATCTCGGCCGGTAGTGCTCCGAATCGGATTCGGATTTACCGGATCCGATTCAGAGCCCTGTTTCCCGACCGAATCGTACGCGGGTCCGTCCGAGCGAGTACGATGCAGGCACCCGCGAAATCTCCAACCGACTCGAACGCGGCTTCAACACGCTCCGACCGACTCGCATGGACACGACTCGCACCGCGCTATGGAGACGTATCCCGGCCGGGTAAGTATGATGCGCGCCGCGAGCAGTCCGACCGACTCGCGCCGTCCGGCTCGAAAAAGCTGTTGGAGCCGGACTTTGGGGGTCCGTGTCGGACCCCCCTGTACGCGTAGGCGCGCGAGTCGCACACAGGGGGGACCCATGGGTCCCCCCTACCTGAGTGTGTATGGCGCAAGTCGCTTCGCCGCATACACGTTGTAGGGGGCGCCCTTGTCCGCCTCGCACCCATTGAGTCAATGGGAGCCCGCGTACGCGTTGTACGACAGGCTCCCATTGACTTCAATGGGAGTCCGACCGACTCGAGTCCGATGGCATGCATGCGCATCGTACTCGTTCGGTCGGACTGCCAGAGTCCGATTCGGTCGGAAATCTCTCCGGGTCCGGCTCGGTCGGAGAGATTTCCGGCCGGAATCGGAATCGGCCCCTTAGTCTGAAACGCTTCAGGCAAGGCATGCTGTTATTTTATTTTCACCTAGGTGGTTCATTTACAAATTAAAATTGACTTGTTGGGAGTGCTCTCCGTGTAAGGCAACTTGTGAGACTTAATAAAAACGGCCTGCCAGGTCGTGGAGGAGCACCATTGCAGGATTCATAGCAAGTCCTGTGGCGCGCAGATGAAAGGCAGCCACATTGGGGCAACAAGTTGTGTTTTATTTGGAACAATTTCTGGTGAATGCGCTTTATGGAGTAGATAAAAAAGTATGTTGTTTAAAATTGAGCATGTTCGTTATTTTCTGACCCACGAGGGTATTATTGGGACTCCAACTCCCGTGATGCAACATATTGAGAGGCCCACCTGGGCACAATATAATTGATTGGGACATTTCAGTTGGAGAAACCACGGAAAGAACACTGCTGCTTGCATGCTGCCTTTGAGGAAGGACATTTAGTCTGAAACGCGTCAGGCAAGGCATGCTGGTATTTTATTTTCACTGAGGTGGTTCATTTTCAAATTAAAATTGACTTGTTGGGAGTGCTCTCCGTGTAAGGCAACTTGTGAGACTTAATAAATACGGCCTGCCAGGTCGTGGAGGAGCACCATTGCAGGATTCATAGCAAGTCCTGTGGCGCGCAGATGAAAGGCAGCCACATTGGAGCAACAAGTTGTGTTTTATTTGGAACAATTTCTGGTGAATGCACTTTATGGAGCAGATAAAAAAGTATGCAGTTTAAAATTGAGCATGTTCGTTATTTTCTGACCCACGAAGGTATTATTGGGACTCCAACCCCCGTGATGCAACATATTGAGAGGCCCACCTGGGCAGGATATAATTGATTGGGACATTTCAGTTGGAGAAACCATGGAAAGAACACTGCTGCTTGCATGCTGCCTTTGAGGAAGGACATTTAGTCTGAAACGCGTCAGGCAAGGCATGCTGTTATTTTATTTTCACCGAGGTGGTTCATTTGCAAATTGAAATTGACTGGTTGGGAGTGCTCTCCATGTAAGGCAACTTGTGAGACTTAATATATATATATATATATATATATATATATATAACACCTACTGGTGGTTGCCAATAGGTAGTTATAGTTAGGACCTTCTTTCCATAGGACAATCATTTTTTCTTTTGCCAATATCTTTGGCGTCGTTTGACGAATGTTCGCAACATTTTCAAAACAAATGGGGCGGTCAGCTGCTGTGTTAAAACTTTTGGGGTGATTCGTCAAGCTAGGACCGAGAAAAAGGGGGGTCCCAAAACGCTTTTTCTCTATGTTAATTTCCATAGGAAACTGTTGACACAGCTACAGCCCAAACCGCTGAACGGAATGACACCAAATTTTGCGGAAAGATAGCTCTTGGTACAGAGTACACTATTTGTGTTTAATGGTGTAAATCCGTTCAGTCATTCCTGAGAAAGTTCTTAGATATACAACTGTGGTGGCGGAGGATCAGCGAACTCTCCCGATCTCGAACCTGCGATCTGATTGGCTGCCAACATTCAAATCAGGAAGTGTTGGCAGCCATCTTCTGAACAGAGTCACAAGACAAAACATTAAAAAACAGGAAAAGTGGGCAGGGTAGAAGCACCATGAACCCCTAGGCCTGTTCAGGGTGTTCTACAGGGACCCCTAGGGCTTAAAAAAGCATCTTTTAAAAACAAATTTGACTGGATTCCCGTTTGGGCCCCCACAGCCCCGGGGGCTGCCACCTCACCGGGGCTAATACTTTAAAGTGCTGGGGGCAAGTGGCCCCCTGCAGCGACAGGGCCTCCCTAGGGCTTTATTATAATTAAAGTGCGTGGGGGGCTCCAGCCCCCCATGCATCCCCAGGGACGCTACCTCCCCGGGGTTAGTATTAAAACATGCAGGGACCACCACCACAATGGGGCTATTTTAAAAATGGGATGAGGCTGCACGGCCCCCCTTCTAGAACCGTAAATGGCCCTGGGACAGCCACCCCCCATGGCCGGCTCCAGCAATGTCCCGGGGTGCCCACCACCGGGACATTGCAGTTTACTATGGGATGGCAGGTGGAATGCTCCCGTAGCAAACAAGTGTGCTCGCTTTCACCAAGCGAGAGCACTTTGCTCTCGCTTGTTCAAAGCAAGCACACTTTGCTGTTTACCTCCAGGGAGCTGCATATTAGCAGCTCCCTGGGGGTAAACAGCAATGCCAGCTCCCGCAGGAGGCGGGAGCTGGCCGGGACCGCCGGGGCCTATCGGCAGCCCCTGTGGTCCTGGATGAGATGGCCATGCCCCGGGGGATGGGGTCCCCGGGGCTGAAAATAGCCTGGGAGGGGGACCACTCGGCCCCCTCCGTTTTTAAAAAAGAAAGAAAAAAAATGGCCGGGACTCTGCGAATAGGCTTCCTTAAAAGAATATATTAAAAAAAGAAATGGCCTGGCCCTAAGGGATGGGGTACCTGGTTGGGGAGCCTTGCGTCGCCCCTCCTTTGAAAATAAATACAAAAAACAAATTTGACGGGCCCCGTGGGATGGGGACCCCAGGGCTGAAATCGGCCTATAGAAGTGGGGGGCATTAATTAATATTTTTTTCTCACGTGATAGGAGTCGTAACCCTATCTTGGCACTAAGTGCAGCCCCTCATTGTAACATTGCGGTGGAGTCGCGGATCTACCTTGATTAAATAAATAAATATTGTACAATTCCAGAGGTACTCTTACAGTTGTGAACTTTATTATAGAGCTAGTGACAGTGAACTTCATAATCACATTACAATTGACAGAGTTAGAAATTATATTAAAATATACAAATTAAAAGTCATAGTTGAAAAGTGAAATGTGTTGTATTAAATTCAATTTGTGCTTTTGTTTTGCGGATTCGCAATGGGTTCTCCAATCCGGGAAATATTTATAAAGAGTACATATGTGTAAAAGTATATATATTTAACTGTTTGGTTATAGGGTGGCTCTAAGAAGAGCTGTTGTGTTCATTATAACATTGTTGCAGCTACATATAAGTGCAGATGCATAGCTTGAGGTTGTTGAGAAACATCATCTTCCGTTCAACTGTGAAGTGAACCCCATCACTTCTGTAGATGTCAAGCATGTCAAAACATAGATTGTTGTTATAAATAAAGCCCATGCTATGGTCTCTGAGGTAAGCAGAAACAGCTTTATTAACATGCTTCCTAGCTTTGTCAATCTGTGGGCAGAATTGATTTTACCACTTCCATTTCTGTCTGTGGCATATATTAGAGTACACAAAGACAGAGTGAGGAAAAAGCAACATCAGGTGTGCAAAGGTATCCTTCATTAGGATTTCCAATCCTACCCCAGTCATTGTGCCTAGGTCATTGCCACCACAGTGCACAATCATGAGGTTATGGAGTTGGAGATGCAAAAAGGTTTTAACCAAAGACATCAATTGGGGCTATTTTAATCCTTTCTGCACAAACCATTTAATATGCAAACCTAGGTCTTTGTCAATACCTCTGTGTCCAGCATACCTTTTGCCCCAGAAAACATAGCTGTGCCCTACAATCCATACTGTAAGCTTTGGAAGGGATGTGTGTAGCTGAGTAAGTCAGTTGAAACAATGAGAGGCATCTAAAATGGTGGAGATAATGTTGTTTTAGAAAAAGCAGATAAGTGATCGGCTGTTCATAAACTTTGTGGGCAGATTTACTAAAAAATGGTGCATCTGTAGAGATGCGTCAGTTTCCCTGTGCCAGCCTGCGAAACCCTTGCGCTACTATGGATGCACCATATTCACAATACGGCGCACCATGGTGCAAGGATTGACAGATGCGTCATTGCTAGAGTCATGCCGCAAGCATGGCGCAACCCCAGCAATGCACGGGGAGGCCTATTCTCTATACACCACGTCACTCCTTACGCCTGCTTCAAGCAGGCATAGGGTTTTGACGCAGTGGCATCCTAGAAGTGGCATAGTGAAATCTTGTAGATTTCACTGCATCACTTCTACAAGGCTTTCATGCGTGGGAACACCCCCTCTGCAAACATTATACCTGATGCAGGTATAATGTGACGCAGATCTTTACAAGGTGACGCATCTCCCTAGATGTGTCAAATTGTAAATTGGTCGCATTGTTTACACTGCCGCTGCATCACAAAAGTGACGCAACTGCTTAACAAAAGTGATGCAACTACTGCGCAAAAGTGTTGCAAGGGGCTTGTAAATCTGCCCCTCAGTACTCAAAAATAGGTTGCATGTTGCTTTGCAGAACAAGTATCTTTGTGATTGGTTTTAGAATAAAGTTTGAAAGGTACAGTAGACTGGATAAGCTAATATTTTGCAAAAGGCAACCACACCTGCAATTTGCATTTGTAAGCTAGTGTGCTGCATTTAAAAAAATACAGTGAACTTGTGACCTGTTGGTACAGTTGAATATTTCAGAAAGTGTTACTATGGAAACTAAGATTGAGCAGAATGGGGTAAGGGTTGAAAGTTAACTGGTTTTAAAATATAAAATGGAAAGTTATATATATGTGATATGTTTGTAAACTAAAATTTCCCTAATCAGTACTATGTTTAGAAGTGGTATGTTCTTAAAAAATAATACTAATAGGTTTTTGAACTCCCGTAAGGGTTCGCGACTCCTTCGCAATGGTACACTGCGGTACCGTTGTGGAGTCGCTACTCTAGTAAGTTACAGAACCAGATTGGGCACTTTTAGAAGAGAGTAATAAAGAGTTAATATGTGAATCCAATAGAAATGGGTTTTTGAATTTGAGAAAGTGAAGGGAGTATTTTGATTTGTTATTACATTCATTTCTGTGGAAAATGAAAGGGAACGTTTGCCATTACTGGTTTTACCTTGTTGAGAGTGGTGCATCACATTTATTGTGTGGGAAGAAAATTATTTAGGAGTTTCTGATGTTTTCATATTCTACAATAGTATTTCAGAGGTGAGTTACAAATGTGTAAGGTGTGTTATGTATTGTGTAGGAGTGCCTCAGTGTTTGTAATGGCATTTTTAACTTTGAGATGCAGTATTTATAAAGCTTGAGAAGCATTAGAGAAATGTGAGGTTTAAAATATGTTACCAAATGTAGGAACCTGTATTATAGTCTGTGTAATTGTACTGGAATGAAGATTGAAATAGGTTGTGCATACTAATGTGTGTGGTTCCTGAGTCTGTATTAATTAGTAGAGAAAACTGAGGTTTAAAACATGTTGGCAGATGAATTAACCTGTATCCCAGTCCATATAACTCTCTGTGTTTGAAACATCCATTACAACACAGATATTACAATGGTACATGTGTTGTAATGGCTTGTATTGTAATAGCATGCATTGTAATGGAATTTGCTTTGTAAAAATCATGTTCTAAAAGTATACTTTGTAATACTTTGCATTGTAACATCATATATACATGAAATAACTTTAAAATTATGCAGTTTATCATACTTCTGCACAAATTTTGTTCGAGATAGTATAGCATTCAGTTGCAGAAGCCTGGATGTCTTACCTAGCTAGGCATCACAGTAGAACTTCAATGCAGAGTTCAATACTTGCCTACCCTATATGATGATCATGAAATAAACCATACATTTTCCTCTACGCAAATTTAGAGAGCATGTGGTGTGCAACAGAGGAATGTTAGTATCAGTAGGCTTCTATTGTGAGCTGTAAGTGAACAATGAAGCTGCAAGAGAAAAATGAGGTTTAAAACATGTTGGTAGATGGATTATTGTATATGCTAGTTCATATGAGTCTCTGGAAAGGTACACTTGAAGTAGACCGTATCAATTTAAGTGTCTGCTTTAAACGGAAAGTGCATTCTGTCAAGTTTGAATATCTGCATGCTATCATGACTGAGGTATTTCTCTACTTCCACATGTATTCTGACACATGTTGTGCATCTGATGACCCTAATTAAAAAACTATGTAGCTTATCCTAAAGGTGCACAAATATTGTCAGTCCTACTACAGCATTCAGTCGTAGAAGCAGAGATCTGCTACCTATGTAGGTGTCACAAAAGCGTTCGAATAAAGAGTTCAATACCCACCTGCCCTGTCTAATGAGGTGAAAGTAATGCATACATGTTTTTCTACACAAATTTAGAGAGCAAATGGTGTGAAACAGAGTTATTCTAGTATTTGTAGGCTTCTTTTGATGTATCATGTCACCACAAAAAGGCAGAGACACACACATTGACGTGTTGAGAAAGATGCTGAGCCTTACAACAGTGACATCAGAAGAGTTGGCCTTTTGCTATTTGCCTAGGCCTGTCATTGTGAGCTGTCAGTTAATCATGAAACTACAAGAGAAAAGTGAGCTTTAAAACATGTTGGCAGATGGATTATTGTGTATGCTAGTTCATATGAGTCTCTGGAAAGGTACACTAGGCAGTATAAATGTAGGTGTCTGCTTTAAACGGAAAGTGCACCCTGTCAACTTGGAATATTTATGTCCTATCATGTCTGATCTATTTCTCTACTTCTACATGTATTCTGACACATGTTGTGCAGATGATGACCCTTACTTAAAAACTATGGGGTATATTCACAAGAACGTGTGATAACTACCGCAAGAGTAGCGTAATGCAACTTTCAATATCGCAGCCTATCTCGGGAAAATAACCCTGTGTCAAAGTGGAACTCACAACAAGGCGGTAGCATGCGATAGTCACCAGATAACTCGTCCAATTTCAGCGTGAAAATCAACGCCACACCGAAAAAATGCGAAACGCGAGAAATCATGCAATGAGGCCAATCGTGGTACAAAAAGTAGCGAAAAGCAGCCACAGGCCTGCAAATCCCACGCGTCTGGCGGGAAATTGCACCATAAAAACCACAGAAACAACACACCAGAAACAAGCCAAAGCACGTAGCAACATGGATCCACCCTGACCCAGCGCAGAGGTCAACGCGAACCCCACAACCCACACAGACCACCAGCAAGGAACAACTGGGTCGGGGAAGGCCAAGGAGAAAAGGGAGAGGAAGACGGGGTGCAGACCGCAGGAAAACAAGACCAGCGTCACAAGGTGACAGAACACTACCAGCATCTGACCCACAAGCAGACCACCTGGAATGCAGTCGGAGTGCCAAGGAGGCCAATCCAGGAGGCCAAGAGGCGCCGGCAGGACGTGACAACCTAAACCAGGTACAAACCCGCTGCCAACAGGAAGGCAGCAACGGCGACAGGAGGTGGCAGTCCTGCGCCACAGGAGGAGCTGGAGGAAACCCAGGCCAGAGTCATCAGTGTGTAGACGGTGCAAGGAGTAGGGAGTACGGACACAGCTCGAGAGAACCTGACACAACATCAACAGGGAGTGGAACGAACAGGGACTGGGGGGACGGGGGGAGATGGGCACAATGGCACACATGCACAACGAGGTGTAGCACACTGCACTCCCACAATTATCCAGGATCATGTCCCAGATCCCCTTGGCACACTGCAGCACACACACATAGCAAGAACAGCACACCCACATCGATGATAATGTGGTACAATGCGCATAGCCGACACTGCAGAACAGAGGACACAACTGGCTCTGCACATGCCCAGAAACATGCCTACTACACCTGACAGAGCTGGAAAGTGTGAAATGGAAATGTACGCATATGACCTCACATCCGTCATGTAGTCCAAATGTACACTGTCCCGCAGAAGAACCCAGCATCTCCCAAACAGTCACAATGTACATTGCCAGACAGTCTGCATGTAA
Organism: Calotriton arnoldi; assembly: GCA_963921515.1. Lineage (NCBI taxonomy): Eukaryota > Metazoa > Chordata > Amphibia > Caudata > Salamandridae > Calotriton > Calotriton arnoldi. The sequence continues at coordinate 746,284 of CAWUFW010002583.1, forward strand.
ACCAGAACAATGCGCCAACATACATTGCAACACAATGTCAACATGCATCTCCCCTGCACATTGCAGAGGGGCACACAACACCTCCAGCAGAGCACAGAAGACAACACATCTGCGATGCTGGAGAGGACCACCACACCGTCGACACCGACGCCCTACAACAGCCCATGGATATCCCACGCAACCCACCACCAGGACCCGGGCAGCCGAGCTACTCAGAGGAGAACACAGAGCCTGCAACAGACCACACAGCAGGAAGCACATGCAAGCACAGCTGGCTCACGACACTTGATCGACCCACACATGGCACCCCAATGCCAGGTGTCAGAACGCAAAAGGAGGTGGCCCAACAGGTGCGGGTGTTGCCGAACCCATGGAATGCGAACTAGAACACATACGTGGGTGTCCAATACCCTTCAGGGACCACCTACACCCCACAAAGGAGACCCACACTGCCATAGAGATACATGCAGATGCACATACCCACTACAGAACCAAGCCCAGGGGCACGCACAATCAGTCACACACCCACGTTGGCTCTGCGTACGATGGCACAGTCCACTCCCCTTACCAATTTAGTGGGTGACGACAAAGCTACATGTCCAGGTTCTAGCCCGCTGCCTGCGGTGACATGTCTGCGTCCGCTATACACAGCACAATGTAATGTCGTAGGGCCCAGGGCCCCCATGCATACAACAAGCCCACAGGGACACATGCACATATCATGTTGAACTGGCTATGGGCACGTGCGCCCGGCACCTTTATTGGCAGGGCCACATGTACAGTGATGCCTGTGCTGGATGTGTGTGGGGTGAGTATAAGCCAGCCCGCATGGAGTGCTTGGGGCTGGCAACAACCTGAACAGTGGACACCAGTATAATGGAAAAAGAAAACACCAGCATAACAGAGTCAACTGCAGAGCAACATGGAGGGATCCGGAGTAAGGACAGAGGTCACCCAATATTCAGTCAGGAGGTTCCGTGAGTTGCAGTGCACTGAGGTAGGGGCACTAGAGAGCAGCACGCTCATGTGAAGAAATTGCTAGGATTGTGTCCCTTCGGGTTAGTCCTGATGCAGATGCAGTGGGGTGTGTTACACCTGCATCAACTTCCTCATCAACGTCACAGGTCTCCCACACTGCCTGAGGTGACAGTTGCGTCCGCAGTCCACAGCCCAATACCCAGTAATAGATCCGGGTGTGTAGCTTGACTACCACCACCAGTCTGCATTCCTGCCTTGGGGCTGTTGCCTCCTGCCCTCCCATTGTCTGTGCCTTCTCCCGTCCCCACACTTGACACATCTTCCTCATCATAGTCCCAGGTCTTCCCCACTGCATGTAGTGACATTGCTGCGCAACCTCACAACAGCACAAAACTCAATCAGTAACGGACAATGGCTTGCGGTGCACTGAGTCACTGGCACCTGGAGTGCTGAGCAGGGTATCAGGCAGATGATGGCATCCACGACAGGTCTGAGCAACTCCGTAGGTCTGTCAGGACCACCGTTTCGACTCTGGCAGATGGCGGTTGGAGGTGGTCCTTGCAGTGGTGGCGTGTGCCTCCTGCGGTGATGCAACGTCCGGGCCGGTCAAGACTCGATGCTATGTGTGGGCCCTGGTGGCCCGCAGTTGAGGCCGGAGGATGCGGACAGCACAGGGCCACAGACACATGGTGTTGATGACCCCAAGACCATCGCTACAGAGGCCATTCAATGTCTCAGAAGAAGGGGTCCCAGGCCTGAGCAGCACAGAGTTAGTGGCCCCGGATGCACTGCGGCCGGCACAGGCACCCAGCCACGGGACGGTGACTTGCGGTGCAGTCAGATGGGCCATGCGACCTGAGCGGGTCCCCATCAATGTCCGAGGTGTATGTTGCGGAGGGTTGCGGGGGACAGTGGAAGGTGTCCTCCAGGGCATGATGCGGAAGGTCTGATGTTATCTGGAAGCAGCAAATGGAGGAGTGGAAAGCGCAACCCTTGTCCTCACCAACAATTCGGTATCAGCTACATGAGGATGAAAGCTAGCCCCTAGTCCATAGACTCAAACGCCACCAATGTACGACCAGTGAGTGTCCATGAATGTCAGGGAACAGACTTAGTGGCACAGGTGCGGTGAGGGGATGCAGTCTGCGATGATGCCGGTACACTGATATGAACTCCAACATTGCCAAATCAAGACTCTGTGACCTACTGGACCGCAGTGTAGGCCGGAGTCAGCAGTGGCCCACAGCCACGTGTCGTTGGCTCGAGAGGCACAGAGTTAGTGACACAGTGGCAGTTGTCGGTAGTGTTAAATGACCTCCGTAACGATGATCCTGTTCCCTCTGGACTGCAATGCGTCATCCTCTTACGCCTCTCCGTGCATGCGATGAAATGTATTCTGCCTTTTGGATTACCGATGTTCAGTTCCAAATCTGTGATCCCACTCGTGTGCAGCGTAGGCCGAGGGCCGAGGGCGTAGGCCCACAGACACGTGTGGTTGTGATGCCATGCACAAACTTGTTGCCCCCACATCAAAGGGTGTATAGTGAATTGTTCTCTGCCTTAGATAATGTTCACTGCCATGGTGTAATCAAGACTCAGTTCCAAATGTGTGACCTACCTGACCGTGGTGTAGGCCTGAGGCAGCAGTCAGCACGGCCCATTCACCGAGTGTCGCCGGCTTAGGTTGGATGGCCCCACCGGCCTGCGTAGTTCAGGTTCAGTGGCACCACCTGTTCGGTCACCTCCATGTATGTGACCCGGCATTCGTCCGGACTGAGCCACATCTTCCTCTTACAGCTCTCCGTGCGACCACTGGTGTGGACTCTGCCATTCGTGCTTTGCGACTAGGTGCTGGATGTGTGACCTACTGGTCTGCAGGGTAGTCCTGGTCCCTCATCCACGTGTCGCCGGCTGGTGTTGAACAGGGTTAGTGGCACCACGTGTAGCTGGCTGGCGTGGAACAGGGTTAGTGGCACCACGTGTCGCAAGATGCCCATATGGAACTATGCCTCACTGATCGGGGGGTCTGGTGCTGTGGCCACTGGCCCGGATTTGGGGTCACTACCATTCATGACTCAGGACACAGTTTCACATATGGGACCTACTGGTCCGAAGAGTAGGCCTAAGGCGGCAGTGGAGTACGTCAACGAGAAAGGAATAAAGCGGGCCTGTGTCGTGGAGGCCGTGATGGTCTGAGGTGGCTGCCAAGGTCGCGGGACTCGGGCTTGGAGCTTGCGCCGGCACGTGGTGGGGCCTCCTTGACACATGCCGGTATCGGCAGGTGACCAGTGTGGCCTGGCTGCGCAGGGGCGGGTCTGACGGGTTCGTGGTCCAGCGTGCCGGGGTCCGGCAGGCGCACAGCATCGCAGGCAACTCCGCTCACGAGGACAGCATCGGCCTCGTGGCGGGGTTCGAGGCGCCACCCTGGCAGAGTCGTGGGTCTTTCCCGAAGAGGACCACGCCCAGGCCTACGTGCTTTTTATTCACACCGCTATGCTGCCGTGGCGTACGCCGGGCCATCCCACTCAGGTGATGCTTAGGGGGGGCGTAACAGGCAACATTTCCGCGAGGTCCCCCACTGGCTGGGGTAACATGGTGGCGTCCACTGTCCACTACACTCCATACACCAGCGGTGTATGTTGCCATGGATAGGGGTGTGTTCTGCATACTGCGGTGTGTCCAGCACATCTCCGCCACTCTTGGCATTGTGTACTTTCCCAATCATGGTTCTACTGCATCCTTCACACATGCCTGGTTGCCACCTCTCCCCACATTTGGCTATTATGTGGCTGAGGTGCCATGCCGTTGCTGGCTCAAGTTCAGGCTTGCCCATGTGAACATTGTAAGTTGTTCTGTTGTGTCTGGTGGGTGGGCATGTTGTTGTGCCTGTTGTATGTGATTTTGTGACGTGTGCATTGCCAGAGTTGTGAGCTGCATGGTTGTGGAGTTGAGGTGTGTGGGGTGTCATTTGGATATTGCCAAGGGGCTGTGCATTTCCCTTGTTGCCATCCTGGGAACGCTGGTTGATGATGGACTGTCGGAGGATGAAGGTATCATGCACACTGGCTGTGTATTTGAAGGCGACATTGTTGGGGGGTTCCACGGTGTTCTGTTGTTGCCTGCACATTGATGTGAGACGTGTGCTTCCTGTTGCGGTGATTGTGTGCTGTGTCACCAGGGGGCACAGGTAGTACATGTGTGCTTTGTATTGCCCCCAACACATGCGTGCATCCTGCTTGGGCGTATGGTCCTTGCTTGGTCTCCAGGGATCCTGCGCATTGTGTTGTGCGTATGGGGACTGGGGTGCCAGGTTGATGGTGATGTCCAGGACAGGTGTGGGGGACTTGGATGTGGCTGGCTGTGAGACTCCTCCGACTCTGGTGGGTGTTGGTTGGGGGTACCAGGGGCCAACAGGTGCAGCCAAGCCAGCAGCTTTGTGTGGGGTGGGATGTTGGTTGTCCGCTGTGTTGGTGTCGTAGGCCTGTTAGGCGATGATGGTGAGGATGCGTAGGATGGTTGTCACTTTCAGCCTGTAGTGGATGGTGAGATTGTCAGATGTTGGGTCTGTGAGGCTGGTAAGCTTCCTGGGGGTCCGCTGCGTCTGTGGTTGTCCGGAGGAGGGGGGTGTTCCGGGTGTGGGTTGGAGTCCTGGGGTGGTGGGGGTGGGTGTTGTGGCCCTCTTGGGTGTCTGGGCCGCATGATGAGTGGCTCCATGGCATCTGTTGCCCTTCGGTTGTGGCCCTGGGCTGTGCTTCCTTTTGTGGTGCTGGCTGCCGTCCGACTTTACACCAGGTCAGAGCAGGTGTAATTTCCTGGTGCTAACGCGCCTTATCGCCTGTTTTGTGTTCTTATCGCCAATGTGGCTGGTTGTTGTGAAAGTTGAGGTGTGATGTTATCTTGACTTTTGGCACGGGAACGCCTACTCTGCATCTCATTAGCGATATTTGCGGGGGTCCTCTGTGGCGATGTTTTTTGCGGCTGCTATCGCGGATAAACTGGTGCTGTGGGCTGTTAACATCGGCTTGTGAATGGGGAGGTAAATTTATTACGACTTTGGCTGAGATAAAGTGCTGTTAATTCGGCGATAGCTCCTTGTGAATATGCCCCAATGTAGGTTAACATACAGTTGGACAAATGTTCTCAGTCCTACTACAGCATTCATTCGCTGAAGTCTAGATGATTTACCTAGGTAAGCATCACAGAAACACTGGAATATAGAGTTAAAAATCTGACTGCCCTGTATAACAAGCAAAAAGTAATAGAAACATCTTCTTGTTCACAAATTTAGAAAATAAAAGTTTACAGGAATTTATAAACGTTTTCTCCCAGAGTTTCAACCATTTACACCTTTGCTGCTGTGCATACTTAGATATCCTACATATTTATTTGTAATGGAGACAATGGTAATGTAATTGTAAGCAACTGCTTATTGATTATTATGAATATTAATATGTAATTAATTAAAAATTATTAATTGATGTAACAAACTATTGAAACTGTTCGTTTTTAGATATTTACTTTATTTGAAAAAATGAAGATGGCAAAAAAACATGAAAAGAGAAGAGAACAAAGAAAACAGTATTACTTAAAGAAGAGTGAAAAGAAGAAATTAGATGCTACACATAAGGTTATACAGGAAAAAATCAGTTTCTTAAAACACTTTTACAAAGATTAAAAAATGTGGAAAATGTTGAAAAGAAAAAGAAAAGTTTAACAACAAATCAGAAACAAAACAGAATTTGTCATGTGGAAAGAACTTCAAATTACAGTGAAACAACACATCTCACCAGAAGGCAGAAAGAGTATAAGGACGTAAGAAGAAGAATGTTTAGAAGTAGAGTAATTCAAAATGTATTACAGTTTTTTAAAAAAATATAAAAGAAGATCAGCAGCTTATAAGAAAAAGCAACAGATTAAAAGTGTTGTAGATAGAGCTTTTGAATTGAAGTGAAAATTATTTATATTAATATTGAAGAGAATGAGAACACTGGATAAATCAATGGTGTTTATGAAGGAGAAAAGAAAAAGAAAAAGACTTGTTAATAGAAGTAACTTTTGTAAAACTTTTACTGGTGAATGGAAGTACATGTCCAGTACTAGGCCTTTCTTTAATGAACAAAAAATGGTTCCTAGGAATGTGGAAAAAGTAATAGCTGAAGAAATTCAAGGGAGACGTACACAAGCCCCTGTTATAACTGGGATTGTGGCAGTATTTGCAGTATTCAACAGGAATCTTTTGACATATTATGAATTTTTTACGAGAATATGCAAAAAAAAGTGTTAAAAGAAGAAGATTAAGATTTTCCAAGAACTAGATCCATGTAAAATAAGAAAATATACTAAGTTGCAGGGTCGATCTCTGGCTTGTCTTTCAAGAAATGTGTGCCAAAAAACCTTTCAACATTTAAGAATGTTAACTGTACACCACTCTGAAATGCGGAATGCGGATGTTAGTGAGGAGACTTTAGTATGTAAAAACTCCTGAATTATGTTTAAGTGAAATTAATATAGCTCTTTTGCACGGTTCTGTATCAGATGTACAGAAATTTTGTGATGATATACAGTTTAATTTTTTTTGGTTCTGAAGAGGAGTGCAGAGAAACTGTGAGTTTGATAAGTGTATGTGTTGAAGAACAGGAGAAAGAGATTAGTGTTGATGATTTTGCAGAAGGAATTACAAGTTTTAACTATGGGGTCATTACGATGACGGGCGGATCGCCACGGGCGGTACCTCCCTGCATTGGCATGGACAAGGTGGCAGGCACTGCGCGGTGCCTGTCACCTTGTGCATGCCAATGCACAAAGTGCATTCCCAGCATTGTGGCGGGCGGTGCCGTGAACTCTGCCCGCCACAATGTTGGGAATAGGGGATGCCACCGCCACTGTGGCGGTGGCATCCTAATACTCGCGGCGGGACCGCCGCTCCTATGGCGGACAATCCCATTCACCCCTACGGTGGCGGAAGGAATCCTTGTCCGCCCGTCATCGAAATGTGCCCCTATATTTGTATTTGTTGTTGACTTTCTCACTATAGAAGTCAAACTAGGAATGTTGTTTTCTATTTAAAAAGTGAAAAGGAAAACAATGATAAGTGGCAGCAATTTGGTCTTTATTTGTTTGTAGAAGGTCAGTTTGAGTTGGCCAGTGATCAAGTTATTTGTAAGTACTGTTACAACAAATTAGAAGAAAACAAAATGCCAGCTAGAGCTGTACATAACAACATAGAGTTGGTACCTATTCCTCAGGAACTGGCAGATTTAAATGTATATGAGCCTATTCTTATTCAATCTGTACACCCATTTCAGGCCGTAGTTTATATGCAGCTTAAAACAGGTAAGCTGCCACCAACAGATTTTCAAAAAGGTCTCAAAGGAAGAGCTGTGTACTTACCTTTAGATTTTAAGAAAAGCATTGGAACTGTTGGTGTAGAGAGAGAGGAAAATGAACCAGTAGTTATTCTAGTAAATGTTGTACCAACAACGAGTAGAAAAATCTGGTAAGAGTTTGTAGAAATTAATAAACTTCAAAAGGATACTTGGAACAGAATATTATTTACTATAAGAATGTAAATGTTGATGAACAAGTAATATGCTTACAAGATGAAACACTAATCTCAAGTGGCCAAATTGATTTATGAACATTAGACTATACATCCTCTGCATTTGAAAGAAATCATAGGGAACAGTATTTAATTATTTCAAATAAAGGAAGCAAAGGGAACTCCCATGAGTGTATGGAAAAAAAGTTTAGAAGCTCATTGTTTTCCACAGCTATTCCCCACTGGAGAAGGTGGATGATTTGATGAGTGAGCTGTATGGATTCCAGCTTCAGAATACCGATCAACAAGAATGTATTTTGAAGATCCATGATTTTGGCAGTGCATTCCACATATATTTCATCTTCTGTTTGAAAGTGATTTGTCTGCACTTTCATATGCAGTAAACCATATATTAAAAACAGGAGTTCATCTTCAACATGTTTCTGCAAAAGAGTTCATGGACAAAGTTGAAGAAAGAGATGAAAATTTAGAATCTCATTTATTTAATTTGATGGAGTGTCAACGTGGCACCAATGAATATTGGTATCAACGTCATGGTGAACTTAAATGCATGTTAAGAATCCTAGGTACACCTACATGGTTTCTAATGTGCTGAATATGCGTGGGATGATTTACTTGAATTCTTTCGAGAAGCAAATTCAAATGTAGAAAACATTGAACTGAAGACAGCTGGAGAACTCTGTTGTTTGGATCCTGTAAATGTCTGCAGATATTTTAACCATAGGTTTCAAGCTATGATGTCATTTATCTGCAATAAAGGAGAGGTAACTGACTTCTTTTGGCAAAAAGAGTACAAAGCCCGAGGTGCATTTCTTGTACACATGCTATTATGGGTAAAGAATGCACCACAATTTGGAACAGATAGTGATGAAGCTGTTTGTATTTCATTGAAAAGTATGTTACATATGCCATTCCAAGAGAAGGAGGAGAAAAGAGCTTGAGACAACAAGTTTTACACTTTCAAAGTCAAAGGGGTCGATTCCGATCTCGGTCGGAAGGCCTCCGAATCGGATTCGGCTTTACCGGATCCGAGTCGGAGGCTTTGTTTCCGACCGAGTCGTACAGAGGTCCGGATGCCCAAGTACAATGCAAATGAATGTGAAATCGCCGACCGACTCGTTTCCGGGTCCGAACTGCTCCGTATGACTCTGTCGCAGACGAACCGTACCGCGCAATGGAGTCGATTTCCGACCGAGCCAGTACAATGCACGATTCGGACAGCCGGATCGAGTCGGAGTCTCCGGGATGAAAAAGCTCCAGGAAGCGGACTTCGGGGGTCCGTGCCTGACCCCCTTCACCCGTAGCCTAACGAGTCGAACACAGGGGGGGACTCAAGGGTCCCCCCTTCACATGCATGTACGGTGCGGATGGCACCAATGCGTACCCACTGCAGGGGTCGCCCTTTTGCGAGACGTACCTATTCAGCTGATGCGAGGCCATGCATGTGTCGTATTTGACTTCAATGGGAATCCGACCGAGCCGAGTCCGTCAGCATGCGGCAGCATCGTACTCGCTCGGTCGGACTCCAGGGGTACGGCTCGGTCGGAAAACACTCCGGATCCGGCTCGGTCGGAGGGCTTTCCGACACAGATCGGAATAGACCCCATAGATGTGGGAAATACTGCCGACGGAAATATGAATGTAAAGGAACATTTTATACAAAATGTTGTTTTGGATTCCCACGTCCTATAATTTCAAAAGGAAGAGTAAATAGTTTTTTCTCAGCAGTAAGGCATACAATAACTCGAAAAACTCCCAAAAATACATACAACTTAAGATGAACAGAAGCTTAAAAGTACATTAATGACTATAATCTAGTTATTTTAAAAATGTGGAATGCAAACATGGATATTCAGTTTGTTGCAGACAATTCAATTGCTGTTGCTCGTTATGTCACATCATATATTACAAAATCTGAAAAGTCAGAGATGAAAGAAATGTGGGAAGAAATTTCGGCAGAAAAGAGTCTTAGTAAGAAATTGTACAGCTTCAGCTTGAGAATGCTTTCCCATATGGAGATCGGATCATTCGAATGTTCGGATCACTTGAGCTCAGCCAGTTTGTATTCAAAGTCAAGAGGAATCATTTGGATAAGTCTAGGTCTAGCCTCCACATGAAAGAAAGTATTGAAATCTTTACAAGAAATCCAATACTTATCACAGAATGAGCCAGAAAGTACTGATATTGTCAAAAATATTTTGTTGGATACATACTATCCCAAAAGAGTCAACTTCTTGAAAACCTATGTCTGTATGAAATACTTCAACATTATAGGTTTAAAAAGAATGTTAGAGAAAATATAAAAGACAAATATGCAGTAATTGGATGTGATGGATGTTTAGTGAAATGTGTCAAAGGGAATCCTATTAACCACAGAAAACTTAGGGGCTCATTACGATAGCTGTCCGCCCGCCACGAAAACGGTAAACGGGAGCGCCCACAAGAGGTGCGGCGGTCCCGCTGTGCCTATTAGGATGCGACCGCCACCATGGCGGTCGCATCCTGTACATTTAACATTGTGGCGGGCGGTGCTGCATTCAGCACCCACCACAATGTTAAAAGGGCATGTCGTGCATTTGCATGCACAACGTGACAGGCACCACACGGTGCCTGCCACCTTGTGCATGCAAATGTCGGGGGTACCATGGGTACCCCCCAAGTGTAGCCACCCACCCCCCCAACCACCTGGGGGCCCGCAACTGGCCCCCAAAGGCATTCTCCGCATGCCTTTCCATGCCGGAGTCTCCGCCATGGAAAGGCATGAGACCGCCATCATTGTAATATGGATGGCGGTGCCTGCAAGGCACCGCCACCATATTGCAGGGCTTTTCCGCCCGGTAGGCAATTGGGCGGATTGCCTACCGGCGGAAAACTGGCGGACGGTCTTTCCGTCCGCCTGGGTCCCCACCGCCATCGTAATATTGCGGGGGGAAATGTTAGGCGGGCGGTGAAAAATAGCGGGCGGATCACCACCGCCATACGGGTGGTGGCAATCCGCCCGCTATCGTAATGACCCCCTAAGTTGTGTAACTGCAGATAAGAAAGAATTTGTCTATTTAGCACTTCTGCAACTTTTCAAGCCTTGGCGTAGTGAAACAGAATTACGTGGAGATTTTTACTGCTATGAAGATTCTTTTAATGCAACTAAAGACAGCATTCAGTGTACGGTTTTTCCTACATATTTACAAATGGTAAATAATAAGGTTAAAAAAGAAGGAACTATTGCAGCTGAAATAGTTAGAGAAAGTTCACAAAGCAGTCAAAGTTCAAGTCCAATGACTGAAGATCCACTGGGACAATTAATTAATGAAAATGAAACAGCAATAGCCATTAATGAGGTAGAAAATGCAATGCAGCAAGCACAATAGGATATTATTCAGTTTGAAAAGTTAGAGGAACACCTCTCAGCGCCTTGAGACGCTACTCACCCATGAGACCCTCACGGGTGAGTAGCGCCTTGAGACCCTCACGGGTGAGTAGCGTGCTTACAATTCCCTGATTGATTGAACTAAATATTGAACAAAAAAATATATATCTACAAGTCAAACAATAGGTAGAACATGGTTTCCTCCATGAAAAAAAAAGAATGCCAATGTTCATCATTTCAGCCTACTCTATTGTACATAAGTAGTCAAGCTGGAACAGGAAAACATTTCTTAATTAAACTTTTGACCAGTTATCTCAAAACTACAGAGTCACATTTATCTTGTGTCATACCAGCTCCAACTGGATTATCAGCACACAACATTAAAGGTATTACTTTACATCAATTTCTTAGGCTACCTGTTGAACGTGATAATAAATTGGAATATCAAAAGCTATCGAGAGTAGCTTGTTATGAAGTCTCAAGAGTACTTAACCCCTTCGCTGCTAGGCCTTTCCCCCCCAGTGCTAAGCCTTTTTTTGGCTATTTGGGGTAGTTCACGCTTAGGCCCCTGTAACTTTTTGACCACATAAGGTATCCACGCCAAATTTGCATCCTTTTCTTCCAACATCATGCAGATTGTAAAGGTACCCTGGGTTTGGTGATTCCCCTGGAGGGGACCCAAAAATTAGCCAAACTACAGCTACATTTTGGTTTTTTGGGGGGAAAAATGAGAAAAAAGTGTTGTAGAAGAAAGTGTCTGTTTTTTCCCTGCAAATGGTATCAACACAGGGTTTGTGGTGCTGAAATCACCATCTTCCCAGCTTTCAGGGACTGACAGGCTTTTGTCAGAAAACCAACATCTTTTACACAGTTTTGGCATTTTACTGGGACATAGCCTATTTTTGCTATTTTTTGTGCTTTCAACCTCCTTCCAGTTAATGGTAAATATGGGTATGAAAGCAATAATAGATCCTGGGAAGCTATACATTTCTGAAAAGTAGACAAAAATTTGAATTCAGAAAAGAGTCATTTGTGTAGATCCTTCAAGGTTTTCTTATATAAACTAACATTCGAAAATAGGAAAACTTGACAATGAGTTGAAAAAAACAGCCGTTTCTGCCAACATTTTCACCTGCAACTTTGTTCTAAGTAAGACAGATTTTTAAAAACAATATACTGTTACATCCGCTAGACCCTTCTGGTTGTGGGGATATGTAGGACTTGTACATTCACCAAGAATCCGAGGAACCCAGATCCAATAACTGGGCATTGTCTTGCAATGGTTTTTTATTGTGTACCAGGTATATAGCAATTCATTTGTAAAAATATAAATAGTGAAAAATCGGTATGAAAGGCACCTATGTATTTCTGAAATGGGAACAAAATATAGAGTTTAGAAACAGTAGCTATTTGCACATCTCCAAAATTGTGGGTACTTATACTAGCATGTGAATTATAGAATATTTTTCAAAGTGACTTCTTTTTTACACATTGTCTTACATTTGGAAGGCAGAAATACATTGAAAGTCAATAGGTAATAACAGTTGCTCTACAATTATGTGTTTCCCTAAGTCTCCCAATAAAAATGATACCTCACTTGTGTGGGTAGGTCAACTGCCCGCGACAGAAAACGGCCCAAAACGCAACGTGGACATACTACATTTTTACAGTGAAAACTGACCCTTTTTTTGCAAAGTGCCTAGCTGTAGATTTTGAAACCTAGCTCTGCCGGCACCTAGGGAAACCTAGCAAACCTATACATTTTTTAAAACTAGACACCCAGGGGAATCTAGGATGCAGTGATTCGTCTGGCTCTCACCAGGTTCTGTTACCCAGAATCACTTGCAAACCTAAAACTTTGTAAAACAAACACATTTTCCTCAGATTTTTGTGATGGAAGTTCTGGAATCTGCGTGGATCCACAAAATTCTACCCACGCTGCATTCCCCAAAGTCTTTCAATTAAAATGGTACCTCACTTGTGTGGGTAGGTATAGTGCCCGCGACAGGAAATGGCCCAAAACGCAACGTGTACACACCAAATTTTTACAGTGAAAACTGACCCTTTTTTTGCAAAGTGCCTAGCTGCAGATTTTGAACCCTAGCTCTGCCGGAACCTAGGGAATTCTAGCAAACCTATACATTTTTGAAAAGTAAACACCCTGGGGAATCCAGGATGGGGTGACTTATCTGGCTCTCACCAGGTTCTGTTACCCAGAATCTCTTGCAAACCTCAAACTTTGTCAAAAAAACACATTTTCCTCACATTTCTGTGATGGAAAGTTCTGGAATCTGTGTGGATCCACAAAATTCCACCCACCCTGCATTCCCCAAAGTCTTCCGATAAAAATGGTACCTCAATTGTGTGGGTAGGCCTAGTGCCCGCGACAGGAAACGGGCCAAAACGCAACGTGGAGAAACCACATTTTTACAGTGAAAACTGACCCTTTTTTTGCAAAGTGCCTAGCTGTAGATTTTGAACCCTAGCTCTGCCGGCACCTAGGGAAACCTAACAAGCCTATACATTTTTGACAACTAGATACCCAGGGGAATCCAGGATGGGGTGACTTGTCTGGCTCTCACCAGGGTGTGCTCGGAAGAACAAGGGGAACGCTGGGTGATAGGAAATTTGTGCCAGCACAATGATCCCTCACAAAAATGGGTGGAAAAAGTGATTTTTTTCAGCTAAATTTGAGGTTTACAGGCAATTCTGGGTAGGAAAACTTTGGAGGATCCACGCAAGCCATACCTCACTAGACTCCCCAGGGTGTCTAGTTTTCAGAAATGTGTGGGCTTGGTAGGTTTCCCTAGATGGCCGCTAGCCCGGGGCCAAAAAACCAGGTGCCCCCAATCCAAAACCGGGTCGGTTTATGATAGGTAATTTTGAAGTCTCCACAGTACGATTTGGTCCATTTCCTGTTGCGGCCACTATGTCTAACCACACAAGTGAAGTACCATTTTTATCGGGAGACCTGGGGAAATGCTGGGAGGTAGGACAATTTGTGTCAGCCTGGCTGTCCCACACAAAACTTTGAGAAAAATTAGATTTTTCCAGCAAAATTTGAGGTTTGCAGGGGATTCTGGGTAGGGAAACGTTGGGGGAGCCATGCAAGCCATACCTCACTAGACTCCCCAGGGTGTTTAGTTTTCAGAAATGTGTGGGATTGGTAGGTTTCCCTAGATGCCTGCTGATCCCGGGGCCAAAAACTCAGGTCCCCCCCTGCAAAACCAAGTTGTTTTATGATAGGTAATTTTGAAGTCTCCACAATATGTTTAGGGCCCTTGCCTATCGCGGGTACTTAACCCACCCACACGAGTGAAGTACCATTTTTATCGGGAGACCTGGGGGAATGCTGTGTGGTAGGAAATTTGTGTCAGCCCGGTGATCCTACAAGTTTCCCACACTAAATTTTGAGAAAAATGTGATTTTGTTCAGCAAAATTTGAGGTTTACAGGGGATTCTGGGTAGGAAAATGTTGGGGAGGCCATGCAAGCCATACCTCACTGGGCTCCCCAGGGTGTTTAGTTTCCAGAAAGGTGTGGGTTTGGTAGGTTTCCCTAGATGGCCGCTGAGCCCGGGGCCACAAACCCAGGTGCTCCCCCTGCAAAACCAAGTCGTTTTATGATAGGTCATTTTGAAGTCTCCAAAATATGTTTAGGGCCCTTGCCTGTTGCGGGTACTTGACCCACCCACACGAGTGAGGTACCATTTTTATTGAGAGACCTGGGGGAATGCTGGGTGGTAGGAAATTTGTGTCAGCCTGGTGATCCTACAACTTTCCCACACAAAAGTTTGAGAAAAATGTGATTTTTTTCAGCAAAATTTGAGGTTTGCAGTGGTTATGGGTAGGGAAACATTGAGGAGGCCACGCAAGCCATACCTCACTGGACTCCCCAGGGTGTCTAGTTTTCAGAAGTGTGTGGGTTTGGTAGGTTTCAAAAGATGGCAGCCGAGCCCGGGGCCAAAAACTCAGGTGACCCCCCGTGCAAAACCAGGTTGTTTCAAAATAGGAAATTTTGATGTCTCCACAATATGTTTTGGGCCCTTCCCTGCCACGGGTACTTGGCCCACCCACACAAGTGAGGTACCATTTTTATTGAGAGACTTGGGTGGTAGGCAATTTGATGTTTCTTTCTGAAGCGTGAAAATTATGGCACAGTAATGCAAGGAACATGTGACAGTCACATTTTGAGGTTTGTAGGACATTGTGGGTAAGATAACTTGTTGGGAGCCACAAGAGAGACATCACCATGTAGTCCCCTGGGTGTTTAGTTTACGAGAATATCTAGAGTTGGTAGTTTTATCTTAGATGGAATGTACACCTAGGCAGAAAAAGACAGAAAACACTAATATTACTGCACAACCATCTATTCCTCAAGCACACACACGTACTGGTTGGATTTGGCACAAGGGTGAGTGATGGTTCAGTGTACAAAATGTTATTAACAAGAGATTTCACAAAAATGAAATGCACTGTCAATAATTGAAAGAACAAAAAACGGAACCAGTGACTCACGCTTGGGAGCTGTAAAGCCACGACAAGACACCAACCTCTTTACAGGCCATTCATACACATTTCATTCGTATGACACATACAAAACCATTCACACCGCCAGCCATGGGCCCATCACATTACAACACTCACATCAGCAGACAGCGCTATTCAAGGACCCATCACTTTCACCCGCCCAAATGCCTGACACAGCAAACACACCAGCTGACTGATTGCGTGGACAGGCGTTTGGCTATCAGTGTGTGTAGTGACCAGCAGCAAGTCACTACTCACACACCGCCAGCCAAGCACCAGTCCATGAACACCCCCTGCCAAGTGCCAGTCCAAGCACACTGCCATCCAAATGCCAGTCCATGCACACTGCCTGCCAAGCGCCAGTCCACTCACACTGCCTGCCAAGCGCCATCCATGCACACTGACAGCCAAGCACTAATCCATGCACACACCCAGTCAAGCACCAGTCCACGCACACCGCTAGCCAATCGCCAGCCTACGCACACTGCCAGCCAAGCACCAGCCTTCACACACTGCCATCACATTTAGGGTTTTTTATACAAAAAAGAGAACCCAAATAAATTGTAAATAGATACAATTCTACTAACACAAAATCTGAAACTAAATACATTGCACAAATGCCAATCTTGAAACTGAACCAACATTTTTAAACAATACAGACCAGGCAGTTCACTTTACCACTCATGGATGCTCCCAAATATTATTTTGCATGTGGTACATTCTAAAACAAGCAGGCACACACAGCGCAGGGTTAGGACACTCAGGGCAGTACGTACGAGTCTCCTTATGCATACCTCTTCACCAACACACTGTACATCTCCTACTGGGCATGAGAGGAATGTGATCAGGTAGGTGGCCATCTTTCAATCTAGCCACATCCTCCACCACTCCAACTCTAGGAACACTTGCCTGTTCCACTACAACAAGGCTGCCTATTACAGACTTGTGAAAAGTCATCTTTGACTCAGGACAACAATCCTTAAATACAACAAAAGCATTAAAGGTTTCCAAGTGGAAAAGATGGATAGCCAACTTCTTATACCAAATGTAAGCCTTACGAAGAGCAGTGTAAGTTTCCAACCTCTGATCTAAAATGCACACAGGTTTGTGCACTTCAGCAACCTGACCCCAAACAGTCGCAGGAGAAGTGCTTTCATCATGGATGGTAGTCAGCATGTAGACATCTCTCCTGTCTGCAAACTTCACAGCTAGAAGTTCCTCCTTACACAATGCACTGCACTGTCCCCGCACAAGCTTTTGACAAACAAGTTCTTTTGGAAAACCTTTACAAACAGTGTCCACTTTGGCCAATTCCCTGAACAACTGCACACCAGTGTAGACGTTATGTACATATCCCAGTAGAAAGAAAAAACAAAACCAATTACTTACAAGACAACAAAATACACATCGTACACAAATGCAAAAAGATTTTGACCATCAAAAAACAGAAGCCAAACATACTGCTAATATTACACCATTTGCAAAAAACACATTCATGCAGGGAAATGAAACTCATTTAGATTAAATAGCACAAAAACAAAGGGGCCGATTCCGATCTCGGCCGGTAGGGCTCCGAATCGGATTCGGCTTTACCGGATCCGATTCGGAGCCCTGTTTCCCGACCGAACCGTACGCGGGTCCGGCCGAGCGAGTACGATGCGAATTCGCCGACCGACTCGTCCGGGCGTCCCGACCGCTCCGACCGACTCGCTCCCGGCTCGAACCGCTCCGACCGACTCGCTCGGACTCGACTCGCACCGCGCAATGGAGACGTTCCCCGTCCGGGTAAGTACGATGGCGCGCCGCGAGCAGTCCGACCGAGCCGCGCACTCCGGCTCGGAAGAGCTGTCGGAGCCGTACTTTGGGGGTCCGTGTCGGACCCCCTGTACGCGTAGCCGCGTGAGTCGCACACAGGGGGACCCATGGGTCCCCCTACCTATGCGTGTACGGCGCGAGTCGCCCGCCGCGTACCCGCTGTAGAGGGCGCACTTGTCCGACTCGCACCCATTGAGTCAATGGGAGCCCGCGTACGCGTTGTACGACCGGCTCCCTTTGACTTCAATGGGAGTCCGACCGACTCGAGTCCGATAACATACGGACGCATCGTACTCGTTCGGTCGGACTGCACGGGTCCGATTCGGTCGGAAATCTCTCCGAGTCCGGCTCGGTCGGAGAAATTTCCGGCCCGAATCAGAATCGACCCCAAAGTCTCTTACCAAACACAT
Organism: Calotriton arnoldi; assembly: GCA_963921515.1. NCBI lineage: Eukaryota > Metazoa > Chordata > Amphibia > Caudata > Salamandridae > Calotriton > Calotriton arnoldi. The sequence goes on from CAWUFW010002583.1 coordinate 763,941, forward strand.
GCAACTACACAAACTGCAGAACCACCAGTAACGAAACGGCAACCTGGAACATCAGTCTAAAGAGCAAAAGCCTTGAACTAGAATGAAAAGGAAAAATAAAACGTTACAATTGCAATTCAGAAGAAATAAAACAATTAACATTATAACACGCTATGTCACTACCCAAATGGTCAATCTGCCAGATGATCCTTCAAATAGGGGCGAGAAAAATGGGGGGTGATCTTGCCCAAGGGATCTGGTGGGGTTTTCTGCCAGGCCGATCTGTCCCCAGGTGGGGCAGAAAACAGAAGGCAGAAATGTTCCCCCTTTGCAAAAGAAATAGATCCCTGGTGCCTAGTAGGGTTTTCTACCTCCCCCTCCCGCCTAGGGGCAGAAAGGCCAAAAAAAGGGGCAGATCTGTCCTCAGGGGGGCAGAAAATACATAAACATAATTTAACCCCCTTGGAAGCGACCCTTGGCCAAGGGGTCACTTCCATCTACACTAAAATAGAATCCCTGGTGCCTAGAGGAGTTTTCTCCCCCCCTCTGGGGGGCAGAAAGGCCAAAAACAAGCTGATCTGCCCCCAGGGGGGGCAAAAAAACCATAAACTTTATTTGCCCCCTTGGAAGCGACCCTTGCCCAAGGGGTCACTTCCATTACATAAATAGGAAAATCCCTGGTGCCTAATAGGGTTTTCCGCCTCCCCTGGAGGCAGAAAGCCCACAAAAACAGGCCGATGGCCCCCCAGGGGAGGCAGAAAAAACCTAAACATAATTTTCCCCCTTGAAAGTGACCCTTGCCCAAGGGGTCACTTCCATTACATAAATAAGAAAATCCCTGGTGCCTAGTGGGGCAGAAAGGCCAAAAGGGCCAATCTGCCTCCAAGGGGGGGGGCAGAAAAACATGCCTGATGAATCACTGCCATGGAAGCAACACTTGCCCAAGGGGTTGCTTCCATTACATATTTAATAAAATCCCTGGTGTCTAGTGGGGTTTTTGGCCCTGCCTGGGGGCACAAAGGCCCAAAAGGGCTGATCTGTCCCCCGGGGGGGGCAGAAAGAACATGCAGACAGTTTAAAGCCCTTGGAAGTGACCCTTGCCCAAGGGTTCGCTTCCATTACATATAAAGTAAAATCCCTGGTGTCTAGTGGGGTTTTCTGCCCAAAAAGAGGGGACGATCTGTCCCCGGGGGAAGGGTGGGCAGAAAAAACATGCAGAAAATTTTGAGACCTTGGAAGCAACAGTTGCCCAAGGGGTCGCTTCCATTACATATAAATTAAAATCCCTGGTGTCTAGTGGGGTTTTCAGAAAGGCCAAAAAAAAACGGCTGATCTGCAGAAAAAACATACTGAAAATATAGCCCCTTTAGAAGCGACCCTTGCCCAAGGGCTTGCTTCTATTACTCTAAAATGAATCCCTGGTGCCTAGTGGAGGCATTTCTGCTGCACCATCATAACACTGAGCGATCGTGAAGCAGAAATGCCCTGCACAGAGACATCAGGGGAGAGGAAAAACTCTTTCATCTCCCCCGATGCCTCTGTGCGTGTAGGAAAACCCCCCCAGGAGCAAGGAAACCTACCTTACTCCGTGGACGCCTGGAAGCAAATGGCTTCTGGGGCTTCCTGATGACATTGGCGCGCGCTGTGAGCGCTGACGTCATGGGGTTCCCATGGGGGGGTCGGGGTGGCAGCGGAAACTCTTCAGCTGCCATCCCCCTTTGTGGGAAGTTGTTGGGCTGCCCATGGGGGGAGCGCCAGCGTTTCCCCCATGGGTGGGTGCCATGACGGAGTGGTTCCGTCATGAGCACACGCCCACCGTGCATCATGATGGAACCGCTCCGTCATGATAATGGAAGGGCTTAAGAAACTAAAACTTTTAATCTTTGATGAGGTGAGTATGGTGTCAAACAAAATGCGTGCATTTGTACACTTGTGAATGCAACTGATTTTAAAAACAGATTATGATGTTCTGTTTGGAGGAAAACATTTAATTGTATTTTGAGACTTACTATAACTTACTCCAGTTAAAGGACAACCTTTTTTAAAACACTTCTCCATGATGACACAAGGAAATCTTTGGGAAGTATTGGGAATGTAAATATTTGGTTAAACTTTGAATATAAAGAACTTGTTAAGAATGTGTGACAAGCAGATGATGAAAATTATGGAAATATTCTTAAAGGCATAAGAATTGGTATGTTGACGGAACATGGACAACAACATTAGAAAGTCGGTTAATAAGGAAATTGTTTACATCTGAAAAAAAGCTGCAGAAGTAATGTAGAATATGCTTGTAGAAAACAAATCTATAGTTTGCCTAATGCCTACACTGCAAGAGTGTTCTACATTTAATGAACAACATCTTTAACTGGAAAAACAACTAATTCTGGAAATTAAAGCTATTGACAAGTTCGAACACCAGGGAGTAACAATTCTTCTTACTGAGAAACAACAGGCTAAATTGAATTCTTTGGAAAAGTCTGTAATTAAAACTGCAGGATTAGAAAAGAGTTTACATGTATGTAAAAACTGTTGAGTAATTTCGCAGCGTAATTTGAATGTAGAAGAAAGATTAGTAAATGGAGCAATGGGGAAAGTTGTTGATTGTGTAAATTTTCAAAATAGAGATGGAATAGAATTTTCGATCATAAAATTTGACCTGATTAATGAGGTAAGACAGATTGGGCATTGTGTTGTACGGTTTTTGCCTGTAAAGGACTTGTATGTTCATAGACAACAGTTTCCTCTGTCTCTAACATATGCAGTAACTATCATAAATCTCAAGGTTTAAGTATAGACAGAGCTGTTGTAAATATTGGAAGTACGGTGTTCAAAGAGGGAATGGCATACGTTGCTTTGTCTTGAGTAAGAACATTGTCTGGTTTACATTTGATAGATTTTGATGAGAAAAAGCTTAGTGCTGATGCAAATTGTGTAAGAGAGTACAGTTGTTTAAGAAGACATTATGCTCCTCATTTAGGTGATTCTACAATATATGAGAAACTTATCGTGTGTCCAAAAGGGAAATATATCAAACATTCAAATGAGGTTGAAAATAAGAAAACAAATGAAGAGAAAGTTGAAGGTGTAAAGAAAAAAAAGTGGAAAGTGATGATGACATTGTGGGATACTAGTTGGAAAATAGTTCAGGTACCAACTGTTATGCTAATGTGATTCTGAATGTCATGTTTCATTTACAACATCTTCATCATGAAATCATGGACAATCGTGAACAAATATTCTGTTCTGCACTACATCATTTATTTCAACAGTTGGTAAGTGACAGAAGTAAAATACATACTGCTTCTGGCATTTAGCATCTTTTAGATATATGTACTGGCTCATTGACATTTATTCTAAACATAGAACAAGATGCACAAGAATATCTAATGCTCATGCTTGGAGCATTAGAAGATGAAGGAATACATATTGATAACTTATTTGGACTAAGTTACAAATGGGACCATAAGTGTGAAGAATGCTTATTGACTTCTATCACTGAAATATGTAGAGAACGATTCCTATACTTAACAATACGTCTACTGCAAATCAGTACCTTTTAACAAATTGATTAAAACAGCAAATCAGGATATGACATGTTTACATTGTAGATCAGAGATGTCATCTACATTTTATATAGACAGATTTTGAAAATATGTCATTTTAATGTTACAAAGCTGTAGAGTAAATGGAAGAAAATTGGAAACAAAAATTAATAATTTTAAAGGAAGTCAAATATCTATTTCAGGAAGAACTTATACAACAGTGGCTATTATTTTCCATGATGGACCTACTACAACATCTGGACACTATACTGTTTATTTAAAGTGCAATAAAAGATGAACGCATTGCAATGATGCCCACCTGGAATTCAAACTTAGATTGCCTTATCAATTACCAAATTGTATATGTTATTTATACAGCCAAAGTTTTGAGAACATCATTCGGCCTATTTGGGGATATGTCAACAGAAAATAGAAAGCACTGCAATTTATTAGTGTTTATAATTAGTGTTTTGATTATTATTTGGCCTAATAGATATACCATTTTGAAAATTGTGTTTAAAAGCAAATAGTTTATATATTTGTTGTCAATATTGTACCAGATGTAAATGAGATTGTAAATTTTTTCAAATGTATTGGTGATAAATAAGAGTTAATGTAGATGAAAGAAGTGATTAATAAAGTGTAGATAGGAAAATGCACAGTTACACATATTGATAATAATGTACTGTGCTAAATTTTGTTTTTGTTTGTACAATAAATTCGATTGTTTTTTCCCCACTGTTCAATGATGTTGCTACATTCAAGTCACTGTGTAAGGTAAAGGTATGTGCAATCTGAAAACAGCAAAAAAGGGAAACTGAAAGTTTTATCTAATTATAAAATAATGTTATGTTCTCAAAAATGTAATATTATAATTTCTCAAATATATTATGATTAAAAAATAGTTTTTCTTTTTCTTCTTATTAGCAGGTACTGTTCAACATTGGAAACAGTTTTAATACTGTTTCGGATAATACTACTCTAAAACAGATTTACTGAATGATGTATCTAAGGGGCCCATTAGGATAACGGGCGGATCGCCACCGCCGGGTAGGCGCTGGTCACCGCAGGCCCGGTGGTGGCGATCCGCCCGCCAAATGTCCCTGTGTCACCCCCCGCCATATTAGTATAGCGAGGGGCACCGCGGTGGACGGAAAGACCGTCCGCCGCTTTTCCGCCGGTCGTATTGCCGGCCGGGCGGAAAAGGCACACAATATGGTGGCGGTGCCTTGCAGGCACCACCATCCATATTATGATGCGAGCGGTGTGCATGCATTTCCATGGCGGAGACTCCGCCATGAAAAGGCATGTGGAGATTGGCTTCGGGGGCCCATTGGGGGCCCCCGGTGGGGGGGGTGGGGGTGGGTGGCTGCACTGGGGGGTACCTGTGGTACCCCCCTTCATTGCCATACACAAGGTGGCAGGCACCGCGCGGTGCCTGTCACGTTGTGCATTGCAATGCACTACATGCACCTTTAACATTGCGGCGGGTGCTGTTTACAGCACCGCCCGCCGCAATGTTAATGGCAAGAATGCGCCCGCCAGGGTGGCGGGCGCATCCTAATTGGCCTAGCGGGACCGCCGCACCTCTGGCGGTCGGTCCCGTTTACTGCAACGGTGGCGGGCCGACAAAGTCCGCCCGCCATAGTAATAGGCCCCTAAATTACTTGAAAGGTAAGAATACATAATACAATATTCATGATAAACTGGAGAAGTGTTTAAGATGTATGCATATGTTATTTGTATCTCATATGGATGTTGTGGATCACTGATACAATATTGACTCCTATAATATCGAACTACAAAATAATCTAGTCAATAATATCATATACAAAAATATCCACATCCAGTACACAAAACTAAAATGACACAAACATCAATAAAAAAATATCAGTAAAAAGATTTTCGATGACAAAAATATCGACAACAAAAAAGAACACAAAAATATTGATAACATTAAAACAACATATAACACAACAAAAACATCGATATAAATAATATCGACAACACAAACATCGATAAAATACATATACACTATACCATAAAATTACATTTAAACATAAAAATAAACTATTTTCAATAATATAATCAAATAACATATATGAAACAATAAAAACAAACACTAAAAAATTACAAAATTAATAAAACTAAAACACAATCAAATACACTGAAAAACCAGAAAACAAATAAATAAACAAACAATACAGCATAAAAAAATATCACAACCATAAAAAATAAACAAACATATATATTACATATAAAAAATATATAACATTTATTTACGCATACATTTTAATTATACTACTAAACAAAATAAAAACAAACAATAAATAAACATATTTAAAGTTAAACAAATTAAATTGTAACTGCTCAAAAACTCAAAAAAAGCTATCTCGACCAATTAATTTAAACTACACCAACACAAACCAATAGAAAACTCTAACTAATTAAATAAACACTATAAAACCAATCAATTAATTAACACAAAATTCACCATGAAACGGACAAACACTCAAGAAGCACGAAACTTTGCAAGACAGAAAACAGAACGAAAAAGAACTACACAACAACTATTCAGAAAAACTCTCATTAAAGGTAAGAACAAAACTTTTGTAATAAATGAATAAAATTAGCTTAAAAAAATATAAACAAATTAACTAAAACTATAACAAGTTTTCCTTTATATTTTAACAGATTAAACTTCACTGAGGGGCCAATTCTTGTCTCGGTTGGAAGGGCTCCAAATCAGATTTGGCTTTGCCAAATCCGATCAGGAGCCCTTGTTTCCGACCAAATCGTTCACAGTTCCGAACGACCAAGTACGATGCCTGGAAACACTTAGCACTGACCAAATCGGTTCCAGAAGGCATTCAGAGAGATAGAGCCTTCCGGAGCTGAGTCATACAGCTCTAAGGGCTAGGTTTTCCGAGCGATCAAGTACGATGAACGATTCGGACAGCCTTTCCGATTCAGTATGCCCGGAACGAAAAGGCAGCCGGAATCGGTCTTTGGGGGCCTGTAGCTGGCCCCCCTTCACCCGGGGGCCTCCGATTTGGGCCCGTGTGGGTACCCATGGGTCCTCTCTTCCCAACCATGCACAGTGTGGCAGGCACCAAGGAGTGCCCGCCACAGGGAGCACGATTTTCCACAGTCACCCCTTTCTTCAATGCGAGTCTGTGTACGCATTCGGTACACAGGTTCCCATTGAAGTCAATGGAAGTCTGACCAAATTGTATCCGGATGCATTCAAATGCATCGTACTCATTAAGTTGGACTCCCCCGATCCGATTCGTAAGGAAAGCATTTCGGACAGAAGTCGTTCGGTATGCTTTCCGAACAAGATCGGAATCGGGTCCTAAAACTCCACCTAGAAAATTCAAAACAACGATTTACTTCTAAAACAACTATAAAATCAATATTAACGAAAAATATAAAACAAAGTAAGTATATGACTTAACCAGCAAATAGAGTAAACTAATGAAAACTAAGAAAATTAATAAAAAAAGCAAAACATAACTAACAATACTTTTATTCTAATAGCTTTTAGAGACAAAACAACAACATCAACGAAATAAACTTCATCAACTAAAATTAGTAAGTATTTTTTTTACAACTAAATAAAAATAGAGACTAAATAAACAAAATAATCAAACTAAATGAAACACTTTAATAAAAATAACATTTTCCTTTTAAACCAACAGAAAAAAAGAAACCAGTGAATAAACCAAGATCATAAAAAAATCCAACAAGAAAAGCAAAACAAGATATATGTAAGTATATTTTCAAATGTAATAATTAAAAAAACATGTTTACTATTTAATACTTAACTTAATAATTAATAAATATATATATAAATATAGTCACAGATATACAAATAAAATGACAGAAGGAAAAAAATGTATCACCTCACAAAAGGGAAAACTACTTCTGTGCTACATGGGGTATTCTTACCCGCAAGAAAAAATAACAGGAAACAAAACCCATTGGAAATGTAGTAAATACTACTCCAATTCTTGCTATGAGAGAGCAACAATAATCGAAACAAATGTTATTAATGTCAGGGAACACAACCATCCCCCAGTGTCACAGACATCGAGGTCAGAGATGCTTTAGAAAACATCAGAGAAGCAAGCACCAGCTCCCAACAAACCAGTACCCAAATATTGAAAAATTTACTAACTGGGGTTCCTGAATATGTAACAGGACAACTACCATCCACCCCCACTCTAAAACGCCTAATAGCCTAATAGCCAGAACTAAAAGATCTACTGCTCAGCCACCACCCACCCCCAAACTTTTGCAGAAATTGAAATTTTACAAGAATATACAGTCACACACAAAGATGAAAAATTCATTCTTTATGACAATAACAGTCATGAAAAACTAATTATCATCTTTGCCACCAAAACCAACCTTAGAAAATTAAAAAATTGCGAAACATGGATGATGGATGGTACATTTAAAGTTTGCACCAACCCTTTTTACCAACTATATACCATCCATGGCGAATATGAAGAAACTAACATCCCCTTCATATATGCACTACTCCCAAACAAACAAAATACTACGTACATAGAACTCCTTACAATAATAAAACAACAAACCGACAAGTACTTCCCACAAAAAATAATAATTGACTTTGAACAAGCAATGATTCAGTCAATTTTAAAAATATACCCACACGCTGCAATACAAGGTTGCTTGTATCACTTCAACCAAAGTATCTGGAGATATCTCCAAAAATCTACTCTTAGGGGCCGAATCCGATTCGGGCCGGAAAAAATACCGACCGACTCGGTACGGGATCATAGTCCGACCGACACGTACCGGCGTTGCCCGACCTGGGAAGTATGGTGAAATGCATGTGAATCACGACCGACTCGTACGGAACTCAAGGCGAACGACCGACCCGGAAGGAAACAAGCTATCCGACCGGGAAACCACGCGAATCGAACCGACCGACACGCACCAGGAAGAAACCCGAACGAAACGTACCCGCGAACTCCGACCCGCGCAGTACGATGCAATGGGTGCAAAAGCAGACCGATTCGCACGGAGCCCAAGCCGTACAAAACCCAGCCGAACAAACACAATACACCGCGACCGACGCGTACGCCGCATATGAAACTGAGCTGAAACACAGCGGGAACGACTCGGAGAGGCGCGCACGAGATAACTGCAACGTCCTACTCGGTCAGAAGAACGACTCCTACATGCACAATAATCACAAATGAAAAAATACAAAAAAGAGGGCCAAACAAGCAATGACAAAGCCAATAAATACAGGGGGGAAAAATGGAACAAGAACACACCCCCAACTCCACCTACATAAAGGCCACAAATCCCTACCATGATCCTTTGCAAATTCCACTGACCTGCCAGCACAGAACACCAGCAGACAGCAGACACACACACAGCTCATCCAACACAAAAGCCACACACCATTAGCACCTCAACAAATAGCACCCTCACCCTCACACAGCAAAATCTACACACACACACCCTCACCTGCACACACACACACACATCAATCATCACCACCACCCATCACCATGCCCCTAAAGAAGAATCCAAAGTTCCTAGATAGTGAATTGGAAGTCATGGTAGACGAGATCCTGAGGGTAGAGCCACAGTTGTTTGGCACACTGGTCCAACAGACCCCCATGGCACAGAAAACCAAGATGTGGGCGAGGATCGTCGACAGGGTGAACGCACAATCACCATGTTTGTGCACAAAGGAAGACATCCAGAACAGGTGGTATGATGTGCGCAGGAGGGTCAGGGACCTACTGAAGAAGGATTATCTCCTGAGCCAGCACACCCGCAGTGGCCCTCCTGCCAAACCAGTATACCTCAGGCCCTGGGAGGAGAAGGTGCGGGCCATCCTACCACCAGTGAGCGTATATGGACTAACAAACATCCCAGAGCCTGGTGAGTACACAACGAATATATACAATATTGTGTGCCAATACACACACATCACTGTCAAGGGGATAGTCAAACCATGCACCCCTAGCAAATCCACAGCAACCAAAAGATAATCATCCCAAGAAGTGTATGTCAGTCAGATAAACACAATACATGCCATGTCATAGTGATATGTAACTGTGTCATGACATGTACAAACCCAATACCAAATAGAGCTAGGCAGTGGCACAAATCTAACTAACAAACACTGTCAGATATTTAGCCACCATTAGAACGCCACCTCACAGGGAAGCTCACAGAAAGGAAGGAATCCTGTGTATGCTGGTGAAGTCAGTGTAGCCAAGAGCATGATGGGACTCGTAGTAACAGATAATGGGCAGCCTCACATTTGGACCATCAACACCACTCTGAACCATGCTCACAACACCGGGAGTGAATAAGGACTGACAATATGGCTGACACTGGGTACTGCTGTGGGGAGCACAAGGCCCTGCTGGGAACTGTGCACTAACAAACAACAGGACCACACTGTCAGCCATCTTGCCATTGCTGTCACACTCACACACAGTGAAGTCCACTCAAAAGGAAGGAAGTATGGGCATGCTGGGAAGGGGGGGTGTAGGCAATAGCATGATGGGAGTTGTAGTCACAGATATTGCTCACCCACACAATTGGCCCATCTACACAACTCTGAACCATGCTCACATCACAGGGAGTGGATAAGGACTGACAAGATGGCTGACACTGGGTACTGCTGTGGGGAGCGCATGGCCCTGCTGGGAACTGTGCACCAACAAACAGCAGAACACCACTGCCTGACATCCTGAAAGCCAACTTGCACTCCCTGCAATGCAAGCACGTTGCATGGTGGGATATCTGGCTGGGTGGGAAGGAGGACTGACAGCACTGACCATAGTTACAAGCAGCTCTCCTCACACACCCCCTCAACACAAACTCCACATAACCCACCTGGGAGAATGCAATGCCTCACACACCAAATGAAGATCCCACAAAGAACCACCACCCTGGGTAATGCTGTGTGAAGCACAGGGACACTCTTGGGACTTGTAGCCAAACAAACGCAAGGACAACACTGTCAGCCTTCCAGTCAGCACAGGCACACTACCCCACAGGGAAGCAGAGTCAAAAGGAAGGAAGTACGGGCATGCTGGGAAGGGGGTGTAGGCAATAGCATGATGGGAGTTGTAGTCACAGATATTGCTCACCCTCACAATTGGCCCATCAACACCACTCTGAACCATGCTCACATCACAGGGAGTGGAAAAGAACTGACAAGATGGCTGACACTGGGTACTGCTGTGGGGAGCACAAGGCCCTGCTGGGAACTGTGCACTAACAAACAACAGGACCACACTGTCAGCCATCTTGCCATTGCTGTCACACTCACACACAGTGAAGTCCACTCAAAAGGAAGGAAGTATGGGCATGCTGGGAAGGGGGTGTAGGCAATAGCATGATGGGAGTGGTAGTCACAGATATTGCTCACCCACACAATTGGCCCATCTACACAACTCTGAACCATGCTCACATCACAGGGAGTGGATAAGGACTGACAAGATGGCTGACACTGGGTACTGCTGTGGGGAGCACAAGGCCCTGCTGGGAACTGTGCACCAACAAACAGCAGAACACCAATGCCTGACATCCTGAAAGCCAACTTGCACTCCCTGCAATGCAAGCACGTTGCATGGTGGGATATCTGGCTGGGTGGGAAGGAGGACTGACAGCACTGACCATAGTTACAAGCAGCTCCCCTCACACACCCCCTCAACACAAACTCCACATAACCCACCTGGGAGAATGCAATGCCTCACACACCAAATGAAGATCCCACAAAGAACCACCACCCTGGGTAATGCTGTGTGAAGCACAGGGACACTCTTGGGACTTGTAGCCAAACAAACGCAAGGACAACACTGTCAGCCTTCCTGTCAGCACAGGCACACTACCCCACAGGGAAGCAGAGTCAAAAGGAAGGAAGTACGGGCATGCTGGGAAGGGGGTGTAGGCAATAGCATGATGGGAGTTGTAGTCACAGATATTGCTCACCCTCACAATTGGCCCATCAACACCACTCTGAACCATGCTCACATCACAGGGAGTGGAAAAGAACTGACAAGATGGCTGACACTGGGTACTGCTGTGGGGAGCACAAGGCCCTGCTGGGAACTGTGCACCAACAAACAACAGGACCACACTGTCAGCCATCTTGCCATTGCTGTCACACTCACACACAGTGAAGTCCACTCAAAAGGAAGGAAGTATGGGCATGCTGGGAAGGGCGGTGTAGGCAATAGTATGATGGGAGTCGTAGTCACAGATATTGCTCACCCACACAATTGGCCCATCTACACAACTCTGAACCATGCTCACATCACAGGGAGTGGATAAGGACTGACAAGATGGCTAACACTGGGTACTGCTGTGGGGAGCGCATGGCCCTGCTGGGAACTGTGCACCAACAAACAGCAGAACACCACTGCCTGACATCCTGAAAGCCAACTTGCACTCCCTGCAATGCAAGCACGTTGCATGGTGGGATATCTGGCTGGGTGGGAAGGAGGACTGACAGCACTGACCATAGTTACAAGCAGCTCTCCTCACACACCCCTCAACACAAACTCCACATAACCCACCTGGGAGAATGCAATGCCTCACACACCAAATGAAGATCCCACAAAGAACCACCACCCTGGGTAATGCTGTGTGAAGCACAGGGACACTCTTGGGACTTGTAGCCAAACAAACGCAAGGACAACACTGTCAGCCTTCCAGTCAGCACAGGCACACTACCCCACAGGGAAGCAGAGTCAAAAGGAAGGAAGTACGGGCATGCTGGGAAGGGGGTGTAGGCAATAGCATGATGGGAGTTGTAGTCACAGATATTGCTCACCCTCACAATTGGCCCATCAACACCACTCTGAACCATGCTCACATCACAGGGAGTGGAAAAGAACTGACAAGATGGCTGACACTGGGTACTGCTGTGGGGAGCACAAGGCCCTGCTGGGAACTGTGCACTAACAAACAACAGGACCACACTGTCAGCCATCTTGCCATTGCTGTCACACTCACACACAGTGAAGTCCACTCAAAAGGAAGGAAGTATGGGCATGCTGGGAAGGGGGTGTAGGCAATAGCATGATGGGAGTGGTAGTCACAGATATTGCTCACCCACACAATTGGCCCATCTACACAACTCTGAACCATGCTCACATCACAGGGAGTGGATAAGGACTGACAAGATGGCTGACACTGGGTACTGCTGTGGGGAGCACAAGGCCCTGCTGGGAACTGTGCACCAACAAACAGCAGAACACCAATGCCTGACATCCTGAAAGCCAACTTGCACTCCCTGCAATGCAAGCACGTTGCATGGTGGGATATCTGGCTGGGTGGGAAGGAGGACTGACAGCACTGACCATAGTTACAAGCAGCTCCCCTCACACACCCCCTCAACACAAACTCCACATAACCCACCTGGGAGAATGCAATGCCTCACACACCAAATGAAGATCCCACAAAGAACCACCACCCTGGGTAATGCTGTGTGAAGCACAGGGACACTCTTGGGACTTGTAGCCAAACAAACGCAAGGACAACACTGTCAGCCTTCCTGTCAGCACAGGCACACTACCCCACAGGGAAGCAGAGTCAAAAGGAAGGAAGTACGGGCATGCTGGGAAGGGGGTGTAGGCAATAGCATGATGGGAGTTGTAGTCACAGATATTGCTCACCCTCACAATTGGCCCATCAACACCACTCTGAACCATGCTCACATCACAGGGAGTGGAAAAGAACTGACAAGATGGCTGACACTGGGTACTGCTGTGGGGAGCACAAGGCCCTGCTGGGAACTGTGCACCAACAAACAACAGGACCACACTGTCAGCCATCTTGCCATTGCTGTCACACTCACACACAGTGAAGTCCACTCAAAAGGAAGGAAGTATGGGCATGCTGGGAAGGGCGGTGTAGGCAATAGTATGATGGGAGTCGTAGTCACAGATATTGCTCACCCACACAATTGGCCCATCTACACAACTCTGAACCATGCTCACATCACAGGGAGTGGATAAGGACTGACAAGATGGCTAACACTGGGTACTGCTGTGGGGAGCACAAGGCCCTGCTGGGAACTGTGCACCAACAAACAGCAGAACACCACTGCCTGACATCCTGAAAGCCAACTTGCACTCCCTGCAATGCAAGCATGTTGCATGGTGGGATATCTGGCAGGGTGGGAAGGAGGACTGACAGCACTGACCATAGTTACAAGCAGCTCCCCTCACACACCCCCTCAACACAAACTCCACATAACCCACCTGGGAGAATGCAATGCCTCACACACCAAATGAAGATCCCACAAAGAACCACCACCCTGGCTAATGCTGTGTGAAGCACAGGGACACTCTTGGGACTTGTAGCCAAACAAACGTAAGGACAACACTGTCAGCCTTCCTGTCAGCACAGGCACACTACCCCACAGGGAAGCAGACTCAAAAGGAAGGAAGCACGGGCATGCTGGGAAGGGGGTGTAGGCAATAGCATGATGGGAGTTGTAGTCACAGATATTGCTCACCCTCACAATTGGCCCATCAACACCACTCTGAACCATGCTCACATCACAGGGAGTGGAAAAGAACTGACAAGATGGCTGACACTGGGTACTGCGGTGGGGAGCACAAGGCCCTGCTGGGAACTGTGCACCAACAAACAACAGGACCACACTGTCAGCCATATTGCCATTGCTGTCACACTCACACACAGTGAAGTCCACTCAAAAGGAAGGAAGTATGGGCATGCTGGATGGGCATGCTGGGAAGGGGGGTGTAGGCAATAGCATGATGGGAGTCGTAATCACAGATATTGCTCACCCACACAATTGGCCCATCTACACAACTCTGAACCATGCTCACATCACAGGGAGTGGATAAGGACTGACAAGATGGCTGACACTGGGTACTGCTGTGGGGAGCACAAGGCCCTGCTGGGAACTGTGCACCAACAAACAGCAGAACACCACTGCCTGACATCCTGAAAGCCAACTTGCACTCCCTGCAATGCAAGCACGTTGCATGGTGGGATATCTGGCTGGGTGGGAAGGAGGACTCACAGCACTGACCATAGTTACAAGCAGCTCTCCTCACACACACCCTCAACACAAACTCCACATAACCCACCTGGGAGAATGCAATGCCTCACACACCAAATAAAGTTCCCACAAAGAACCACCACCCTGGGTAATGCTGTGTGAAGCACAGGGACACTCTTGGGACTTGTAGCCAAACAAACGCAAGGACAACACTGTCAGCCTTCCTGTCAGCACAGGCACACTACCCCACAGGGAAGCAGAGTCAAAAGGAAGGAAGTACGGGCATGGTGGGAAGGGGGGTGTAGGCAATAGCATGATGGGAGTTGTAGTCACAGATATTGCTCACCCTCACAATTGGCCCATCAACACCACTGTGAACCATGCTCACATCACAGGGAGTGGATAAGGACTGACAAGATGGCTGGCACTGGGTACTGCTGTGGGGGCACAAGGCCCTGCTGGGAACTGTGCACCAACATACAGCAGAACACCACTGAATGACATCCTGAGAGTCAACCTGAACCCACTGCAAGGGTGGCATGCTTCATGGTGGGATAACTGGGCTAGGTGGAGAAGGATGGCCAGATGTCCACCAAATACAACCAATGCTGGACATGCACACACCTCAACATTCACATCGAAATGCCCCAGGTATGCAGGACAATGTGCTACACCAATATCAACCTCTTACTGTGACAACTTAGGACAATGCAATGTACATGCCCGCATCCAGAGGTACAGTCACAACTGTCAGGTGTGTGAACCATTGATGCCTGTAGAAACATAACATACAATGTGTGTCTCATCCAAATACAGGTGATGATGATGGGGACACAGCAGCAGGCGAGGAGGAGTCCCTGTTCCAGGCTCCGGGGGACACTGAGCTCACTGGTGTGGAACAGCCTCTGCCCTCCTCGGATGGCGAAGACCTACCTGGCACCTCCGCTATGAGTCATCATGCAGCACCAGCAGGACCAACATCTGCACCCCCTGCACCCACCCCTCCAACAACTGCCAACACACAGACCACCCCCGCCGACACGGACAGACCAAGGACCACCGATGATAACAGCACAGGGTCCCAGGCCCACCGTGGAGCAACGGACAACAACAACACTAACAACCCCCAAGGGGGCCTTGGGTCACCTGTGCGTGCCACCGCAGGTCCTGCACGTGTCGCCAGGGGTGGTGGGAGGGGTGGTAGACATAGGTCGCTGCTTGCAGAGGGGTCTGGACTGCATGATGACCCACAACTGGCACACATCGCTGATGCGTACCAGGATAGCACCGGAGAGGTCAGACAGGTAGTGGGGATCCTCAAGGACATACAACAGCAGCAGGCTGCCCATCATGCCCGCTTGGACTCCCACATGTCCCGTGTGGAGACACACATGTCTCGTATGGAGTCCAAGTGGGACACATTGCAAGAACTCACAGCGGTGCATAGGGACATATTGACATGCCTCCGCCAGATTAGCACCAACATGGCCACACCTCCCTGTGTGCCCACAAAATCTGGTGCTGCAACAACTGACACCGCCACAGGGAGGGAGGAGGACTCTGGCGGAGACTCCCGTGCACCGCCGCAGCCTGCACGTGAGGGTCCCCCCCCAAAGAAGAGGGGTCGTCCGAGGAAGGGAAACTGAGAGGTTGATGGGCACGTACATCCCCCAGGAAGCCAACACCTGTTCCGGAAAATCTCCTTTGTGTGCAAACTTTTCACCCTGTCGAATGCAACACAACTCTCCCACATGACATGGGGAGTTCAAGTTGGACTAATGTATCATATGACTGTGGACTACACTCAGGACATTTCTGCTACCAAGACTTCCAACTCATCTGGGAACTTTGGATCACAATCCCAATGTACAGCACCCACCATCCTGTGCACTATACACACACACATTTCTGTAAATAAAATCACTATTACACCATACTTGCCTCTGTTTTTATTCAAATATGGATACTGTTATGGTGATGATGATCTGCTAAATTACACTGTGTATGCTAACTGCTACAGTAAGTACAACACCGTCATGTGAGTCATGGTGACGTGACACATATGAGGGAGACACACCACTAGGGCTACACAACACAGAGACACCAGGGCCATCGGACTCATCACCTACAGTGATGTTGCCAGGAAATACTGTGGAATGCACAGACACCACACCTATTCAGAGTCTGTGTCAACTAGCCCACAGGTGCAGTAAGCAAATGTCAGTCAGATGTGTGACCACAGACAACGCACATCCCAAAGTGAAGCACAGGTTTATTACACATTTGCAACATGTTGTTTCCACTACAAATGCAAGGTTTACCCACGTGGCAGTGGCCACACAGTCAACAAGTGCAGAAGATATGAAGTCCAGGGGTGTGTGGCACATCCCCTGTAGGGAAACTACTGCTGCCACCCTGAAAGCTGAATCATGGTGTCGGGGGATCCAAGTTGACCAAAGTACTCAGTAAGCACCCTGTGAAGGACAGACATGACACACAGTTAAAACCACTGAAGAACAGGACAGAACTGCAATACTCATGCCCAATACATGTCACAAGACAAGTACACAAAACCAAGTTAGCATGTCAAAACTGTTGGGGAGTACATACTACCTGTAAGGACACATTGCTGCACGCATCCAGTCAAGTAGCACATGGCCACACTCAAACAGCACCAGAGCACCACCCACACATATAATGCAAACTCACATCATTCACATTACATCTCCCTGGATACTCACATTCAGCTGAAGAAGTTGGTGATGAGCTGTGTGCGGACATCATCATCATCATCATCACTGGCATCGTGGTCCAGGCCAGGATCCTCCACAGGTGGCGGACGTTGGTCATCGTCATCCAGGATGAGAGGCAACTCCTTCCGCACTGCCAGGTTGTGTAGCATGCAGCAGACAATGACAATCTTGCACACCTTTGCTGGGGCATATGGGAGGGCCCCTCCTGTCTTGTCCAGGCGGCGGAAGCGGCTCTTCAGGAGACCAAAGGTCCGCTCAATCACTCTCCTGGTCCGACCATGTGCCTCATTGTAGCGCATCTGGGCTGGTGTCACAGGGTTCCTGAGGGGTGTCAGCAACCACGGCATGTTAGGGTATCCGGAGTCACCTACGGACAGACAAGTGCACATTAGCTGAGTTGGAAAAGTGGGCGGTATACTACAGAGCAGAACACACACAATGGTACAAAGTCAGTACACACCGACAAGCCAGGCACGCTGGTTCTGCATCTGTGCCATCATCCTCGGGATGCGACTACTCCTCATCACGTAGGCATCGTGTGCTGAACCAGGGAAATGGGCACACACATGTGTGATGGTCATATCTGCAAGACATACCACCAGAGCATTGATCGAATGGTAATGTTTCCGGTTCCGGTATGCCTGCTCATGTGCCTGTGGTGGTACCAAAGCCACATGTGTCCCATCAATGGAGCCAATGACATGTGGCATCCTCCCCAGGGCATAGAAGTCACTCTTGACGTCAGTGAGTTGTTGACATGTAGGGAAATAGATGTACTGGTTCAGGCATCTCAACATTGCCTCCAAAACATCGCATAGCACATGGCTGAACATAGTCTGTGACATCCCACCAGCAGTCGCCACAGTGTGTTGAAAGGTACCGGTGGCAAAGAAGTGTAGGGCTGCCATTACCTTCACCTTGGGGGTCAGCGCCGTAGGGTACGGCCGGCCAGGTTGCAAATGTGGTGCCAAGCGCACTGCCAAATCCTCAATCAGCTGCCTGGTGAAGCGGTACCGTCGGATGCTGTCACGTTCCACCATCGTTGCCAGGTCAGGGAATGGTCTATGGACAGCTGGAGCCCTGCAGTGCATAGGTTGAGGAAAGAAAGATTGTCAATCACCCCACATATGTGCCATTCACCATACTCAATTTCACATGATACATCATTACGAGACACAAGTACTTGATGTGTGTGCCGTTCTGTTCGGACATAACTCGCACCTACATAGCCATCATCTAACTTCTCAGTACAACATGTGTGGACAACAGGTTCCAGGTTGTGCTATGGGAAACCATTAGGCTGTGTCACAGTACCCATTTACTGCTGTCACGTTCCACACACACACCACAGTGACATGTCTGGACAGATGCGCCACAGGCATCACAGCTCATTGACAGGTAGATTCCCTGTGACCCTGTCTTGCCACATGGACACTGGCATGACATGGCGTATCATGTACACGTCAGAAAAACAAACATGACTCCCACAGGTAGTGGCCCCTGTCACCTACGCAGGACAGACATGGACGCCAGTGACGCACAACACCAAAGTCCATGCACAAACAACGTTGATGTGGAGACTGTCTCCCATCGTGCACATGGAATCAGAGACATCGGAAACACAACATGCACACAGACTGTGGAGGGACATCACTATTGTGGCAATGGGTCACCCTGTGACGTACATGCCTTCCCCCATGGGACTCTGGGGATATGTGACATGTCACACACATACACAACCTGGAAATGTGACCATGCCACATGCTCCAAAATGAACTGTTGCACATCACAGTGGTCATGTGCACAACACACAAAGGACCCTGTCCCCATTAACACATGCACAGCCTGGGTGTGGCTGCCCACAAGTGCCACCACAGAAACCACATGTTAACCCCAATACACAGAAAAGGTAATGCAGCCTTACATGCCTTAGGAAACAGTGTGGACTGGGTGTGGTGTTGTAGGTGTGCCCCTGGGTCTCTGACAGGTATATGTGGCTGGCATACGTTCACCAGTGACAAGCATGGTGACATATGTGACTGACCTGTACAGGTACGCGTTGTACAGCAATGGACCGATCGGTGTGCCCGGCCGGCCCATTTCATCTGTTGTGTGCGGGTTCGCGTTGTACCTGGAATACGCGTTGTACAGCAATGGACCGATCGGTGTGCACGCACTGGCCATTGAATCTGTTGTGTGCGGGTACGCGTTGTACAGCAATGGACCGATCGGTGTGCCCGGCCGGCCCATTGCATCTGTTGTGTGCGGGTACGCGTTGTACCTGGAATACGCGTTGTACAGCAATGGACCGATCGTGCGCACGCATTGGCTATGGCCTGGCATGGCAACGGACGCGTTTTCGAAAGTTTAACGAGTCTGATGCTGTGAATTCAGTTGGCCACCCGCAACAATGTTGCAAATGCATGGGTGTCATGAAGTTGAACTTTTGAAGGATGCTGTGGGCGTGTGTAAGTGGTGCAATTCCATGGATTGGCCAGATTCAGAAGATGCAAACGACTTGGACCTATCACTTTGGACACATGGGACGGTATCTGCCTCAGCAGCACACATATAATGCTGGCTGTTCCCCAGAGAGCTCACTTGCCTGCACTACATGCTCCAGGACGACATCTGCCACCACCACTGCTGCTGTCTCTGCATCCTCTGGATCCTGCAATGGCACGTACTGTGGAGAGAGCCCCAGCCTTCAGCCTTGAGGAGAACCAGGCCCTGCTGGACAGCCTCCTTCCACAGTACAGCAAGCTGTATGGGAAACAAGGGGAGCAGGTGAGTGTGCTGTCCACTGCCTTACAAATGTGCATGTTGTCTGACTAGCCAGACTTACAGTCTGCACGCCACTGGCTAGCAGGCTCACTGAGTAGTTCTCACCCCCCATAGTGTGTAGTTGCGTGCACTGAACAGGTATAGTGCAGTAACAGTGCATTTAAACAAGGTTTGACTTCCCAGGCAATGATACCATGTAGTAACTGCTGGCAAACTGTTCATAGCCATCCTTGCACTGCCCGTGTACAACGTGTGCCCCTGTGATTGAGACATGTATATCCAAATGTGTGATGCACAGATTTGTTGCATGTGTAGTAATGGCCTTTACACTTTGTCATCCTCACAGGTTGATGCCCACCAGAAGCAGGAAATATGGCTGGACATCGCCCGGGCAGTAAGGTCTGTGGGGGTCTACAAGCGCCGGATCCGCAACTGCCAGAAGAGGTGGCAGGACCTTCGGGGCTGGACCCGGAGGATCGCAAGGGTCCAGCTGAAGCTGTCGCCTCCTCGCAGGAGGGGCGGACACCGGACCCTGACCCCCACATGCTCAGGATCCTGGCGGTGGTCTTCCCTGATCTGGATGGGCAGCTGAAGGGCATACAGCAGCAAGGAGGGGGTGAGTCCATGACTGCACTGTGAGCTTTGTCTGACATGCTATGTGCCCTCCTCTGGCCTGGTTAAACTTCAACAGTACATCAGTTATGTGGTCCAGGACCCATGTCCCTCAATTGTGCACTGCCCACTCCTCATCTGATACCCAGGTGTGGCCCTTACAGTCAGGAAATTGTGTCACTTGGGTACTGTGTCTTTGCATATTGCTTAGCTCAAGGTGGGGGACAGCATTTGTACCCGTAACTCTGTGGTGGGCTTCATGGGTGGGTCCATTGCTTACACAATGCCTGGGTTCTGACATGTAATCTGCGTGTTACTTTGATATGTGGTCCAATTGCTGATCTGATTCACCACATGTGCCTGGGGTATTTGGCACACACCCATGCTGCGGTTGTGAACAATGTTTGAGCCTCAGGAGTATGTATATCAAGTGTGTCACACATGCTTAGCCACCTGCCTACTGTTCAGGGCTCATCCCTCTTTCACGTGGAGCAGGACAGTCATGCCTACTCCAGGCCATACAATACACTCTGTACTCCCACTCCCGTGTATCAGCTGACACGTGCTCAGTGAAATGTTCCCTCAGGTGTCTGCCTCTGTGTCATTGTGCTGTGGCTTTGTTGTCAGGACTACTGGGGTGTTAATTGGTTAGGGCTCAGCATGCTACCGGAGATGTGACCATAGGAGACGATACTTGTGTGACATATAGGTGTTTGATCACTTGACCGTGCATACTGGGGTATGCAACTGTGCAGTTCAGGCAGCTGTTTCCCAATCACAGCAGATTGTGAGGTGCTCATGTTCCGAGGGTTGTGTTTCATGTCTCCCATATGTCCAATTGGTATGATGTGGACAAATGAGAGTTCAGATGATGTGGTTTGTGGGGGATGGACATGTGCACTTGTCAGCTACTAGACTTGCATTCCCCATGACCTAGGATTGTGACACAGTGCAGACTGTTGTTGTCTGGCTGCCCTGCCCATGTGACTGGAGACAGTGATGTATGACTTTGCAGGCATGCCTGTGCCATGGCGTTAAACTTCCTAAGAGTGATCCTGCAGGGGAGAGACATGTGCTACATGCACCCCATTGTGGCATTGACTATCAGGACATGGGTGCATCATGGTGTCTGGTGCTGGTATGCATCACATGCATTTCAAAATAGACTCTGGCCATCCCTTTATCCGGACACCTGTACTGACTCAGTGGCAAGAGTTGTGATGTGTGCATGTTCACATACTTCACCGTGTTCTCTGCACTGTCCAACTACTGTGTAGGTGGTGCATGTGTCCACACTGGTGTATTGCCATCCGACAGACACCATACCGATGGGTGCAAGGCCAGGAGGGATGTGAGTGCCATGGTTGACCATCAGACTGATAATTGGCTTCTCCTACTCTGTTTGGGCACTTTTGGCAATGTTCAACTAAGGATGCCAGGGCTTGCTCTGTAATGTGCTGTACATACTGTGGTTTTGTGCGGTCAGTGCAGGTGACTGATGTCTGTCTGTTTCCCTAATTGTTTGCAGATACATCCACGGCCACAGGAGGGGACAGCTCCATGGACCAGGAGGAGCCGCTGAGCCAGACTGGGTCAGCAGCCGATGAGTGGTCGGAGGGACCCAGTGGCACGGAGGGCGAGGAGAGCCACACCGAGGAGTCCTCAGCACCATCCACCTCAGCTGAGGACCACAGCAGCTCGGAGGATGACTCCCTTGTGGAGGCGGGTGTCAGCAGCCACCACACCCCAGCTACTATTGCTGTCCCCGCCACCACCACCACCACCACCACCGCCCTCCCATCGGCTCCCATTCCAGAGGTCCGTGGAGGCACCCGTGTTCGGGAGCGTGTCTCCTTCGTGCCAGGCACCGCAGCCCCTGCCCCTGTGTCCCCTGCTGCCCTGAGTGAGGAGTCTGTGTACCTCCTTCGCCAGCTCCATGTAGGGCAGACAGCAATGCTGAGTGTCCTCCATGCCCACACCACTCTGTTGACTCAGCTGGTGTCGTTTATGGAGGGCATCTCATCGGGCATGTCTGCCCTACAGAGGAGCAATAGGTCCATGGACTCCTCCCTGACGGCAGCAGTGTCCCTCCTCCAACAGTCCCTCACCCCTCCTACATCTGCTCCATCCACACTTCCTGGCACCCTACCTGTCCCAAGCACATGCACACCTGCACATTCACCCAAACACACAGACACGAGCAGCACAGACACACCCACTACGAAAACAAGACGTGCACGCAGGCATCCTCAGGGGACTGATACCACACCCACAGGTGATGGGGTACATACACACACACAGGCATCCACAGTCACTCCGTAGTCCTCTGATACCTCTCCCTCCAAGGCCCCTTCCCTTGCCTCACCTGCAACCCCACCTACACAGAAGATCTTCCTCTGTGACCTCGGCCTCTTCCCCTCCAATCCAGCTGATCCAGCATACAGGGGGAAGAGGAAGTCCACCCACACAGAGGGGAGTGCCCCTCACCCCCGGACACCCTCCCCCAGGCGCAGACAGACTGAGGCCCCCATCCGCAAGTCCCCCCGGACCCGGAAGAGCAAGATCCCGCCGCCACCCTGCAGCTCAACCACCAAGTCTCCTTCCTCCATCCCTCAGGCCCCCACTCCACAGGTTCCCCCACCACACCCTGCCCCAGGTTCCCCCACCCACAGATACACCATCCCCAAAATGATCCGGCCTTCTCCCCCTACCACTTGCTCTTCCAGCAACACCCCCCGCTGCGCTTGTTTGTGCCACTGGTGTGGAGAGTGTGTCCTCCCCTCTGTCCTGCCCACCTTACCTGAACCCCATTCTACTCCCCTGGAGATAGGCACTGCAGTGGAGTCCACTACCACCCTGTCTGACTTGGGCACTGCAGTGGGGAACCTGTCCACTCCATCTGCATGGCCCACTGCAGTCGTGCCGGCACCCACACCATCTGACTCAAGCCCCCAGTTGTGCCGGCACACACCATGTCAGACACCTCCACTGCAGTTGTCAGTGACTCTCCAGCACCCACCACCCCTTCCCTGCCTCCTTCTGGTGAGCCCTGATCCTGTCCCTGCGGTGCCTGGCCTGCCCCCCGTATGCCCCTCCGAGGGGAATGTCCCTGATGTGTAGCTGTGCAGGCATGCAAAGGGTGACATCTGGCACTGTCCACTGTCACCCTGTTTGGACTCTTGTTATGGACTGGCCATTGGCCTTTGTTATATTTCTGGACTTTCACTTCTTCACACACAAATGCTGAATAAAGCTACTTTCTGTTCTCTAGTGGTTTTGCTTCTGATGTACATGATGTTGATGTTGCTAACCGTGCACTTGCTGCACTGATGGTGATTTTTGATATCAGGGAAATGAAGTGTTACTGTGCAGGACCCCATGTGGTCCAGGGGGAATGTGTCCTATCCTGGTGTGTATCCATGTCATCCTTTGCAGCAATATGAGGGTGTCATGTTTTCAATATTTGGCAATGGGATTTCCTACTTTTATTTGCAATATCACATCTGTGGCTTACACCCCTGCACATCTGTTGTGCTTGCCATTGTTCAATTTGTCTATTTCCCTGACCGTGTAACCATCTCCACTGGACATGCAAGTTTGGGCATCAATGGGGAAGGACTCATCTGTGTGATCAGTGCAACTTGCTATACATGTGTGTTGGATCTGTGCAGATGGTGTCGGTGACACTCCCATGACCAGGCTGATGTGACGAGAGCCTTCATTTTGTGCTAATTGTTGACTGAGTGACCAAGTGTACTGCTGATATGATAGGGCCCTGCAGAGACAACGTATGGCACAGCTTTCCTTACACAGGAGTGGAGTGCCCTCATGCAGTGTGTAATTCCGTGACATTGCCTGAGCCCAAGGTGTGTGTTGTGTGAGCATGTCTGTGTGTGTTCACTTCCGTTTTGCACCACAGGCTGGGATCCCTAGTGATGTTCCTGTTTGTGATGCTTGCTGAGTTGACCTATGTACCACCCAAATCTTCGCACTGGGTTCTCTGGGATGTGGGTGCATGGCACATTACTGGTCATCAGGGTGTCATCCATAGGTGTGTTTGCTGTCAGGGCTGAGTTTGTGGGCAAACGCAGATGAGACACAGTCAGGATTCCCCTTGGCACTTGTTGGTTACACAAGTCATGTAATTTACAGTTTGTGTTAGCTTTCAGTGATTGTGACACGTTGTGTGTGTGACTGCTGCCACTCCTCTGGGTCAGAGCTGCAATGTTGGAAGTTGTCTATGTGTGTTCTTTGTGGGTGACCTTGACTTCTTCATTGGTGTGTGACTGTGTCCGGGATCACATTGATTGTGGTGGATTTCACGTCATGCCCATGTACAGCGTACTGTGCAGTGTGTCAGACATTCACGAGTCTTGTTGACTGGCCAGGTGTGATGGGTTTCTGCACCTTAGTTCCCACAACCACCCCTGGGATTGTCATGGGTGCATGTGCAATGTCACCAGTCAATGTGAGCTTCACTGCTGCACATTGGTGGAGATCAAGGTGTGTGGTGTTGAGTGTGTGCAAATGAGAGTTGTTGCACGGCTAGACCCCTACCTCCATGTTGGCCTTGGCTGACAGGCCGTGCTGATTGATTTGTGCTTGTGTAGGTGTGATGGTAGTTTGTTGCTCAGGACACATAACTGTGGTTCACAGTGTGAACGACATCTAGCTTTGTCATCACAGTGGGATTATCATGCAGGCCACAGTCAACACGATGTGGGGTCCCTGGGGTAGTGCTGTGGTGGGTCTGTCTCTTGCTGTGTTATTTGCTGTTCCGACAAGCTTGTGTGACATGTGTAATTTGGGCTCCCTCTCATCTAACAATGCCTGTTTGCCCACATAGGGGAATCCGATCCATGAGTTACTTTTGTGTGGCACTGTATACACATCTGTGTAATTGTGATTCAGGCCTCCTCATGTGTTGTGTGGTTGCCTGGGGACACTGGCACACCCCCATCACCTGTTGTGTTTGATCTGCAGTGTGAGGCTGCCTGTTTGTGTTTGTGCATCTGCACCACTGCATTGGCATATCTTTAGTGTGCCATTGGCTGTATGTTGTTTGTTGCCTTTCCCCTGCTGTCCCTGGGACTCCTAGGTCATCAGTCAGCACAATGATCATGGTTTGTATGTCCCTTTGCTGCCATGGTATGGTATTTGGTCACCTGACATCTACAGTCTCCAAAGGATATCTACATTTGTGTGTCCATTGGTGCAGATATGTGGGGCTGCATTATGATGGTCACTTCTGTCATTGTGTTATTGAGGAATGTTGCCAATGTCAGCCCCCATGGGTGATGTTTGTCTGCACATGGCCAAAGGTATATCTTATTGGCACTGCACTGTTTGCCTCACCCAATGTATGTTGCTATGGGACACAAGCACTACTTTGCCACTGATGTATTTGTTGTTCTGTGACCAGGGATTATCCATGCTGTTTGGCAGTTGCAGCTTTTTCCATGACAACACTTACCTTTTGGTCACTGTGATGATGGGGTTTAGACCCCATTGCCACACTGTTCAAACTGTGCTTCAGCTATGGACCCCACACTTACCTTTTGGTCACTGTGATGATGGGGGTTTAGACCCCATTGCCACAGTGTTCAAAATGTGCTTCAGCTATGGACCCCACACTTACATTTTGGTCACTGTGATGATGGGGGTTTAGACCCCATTGCCACAATGTTCAAACTGTGCTTCAGCTATGGACCCCACACTTACGTTTTGGTCACTGTGATGATGGGTGTTTAGACCCCATTGCCACACTGTTCAAAATGTGCTTCAGCTATGGACCCCACACTTACCTTTTGGTCACTGTGATGATGGGGTGTTATACCCCATTGCCACAGTGGTCATGGTCTGCTTGCATTGTGGAGCCCACACACATTTATGTGTGACACATGTGATAGGGGGTCACATTGTATGCTCAATGACATGTTCAGTGTTGTGGGCATTTGACACAGACTACACACGCTTGTCATGGTGTTGGTGGGATGTATTTTCAGACATTCCTTATGTTGGAGTATGCTGGTTGTGTCATGCATTTCCCGTCCTATGTTTAGGGGTGGTGTGGGTGGTAGGCATTCATCACCCTATGATTGGGGATGGGGGTAGTGGTAGGCATCCAGCCCCCCATGAGTAGGGGTGGTGGTAGTGGTAGGCATCCATCCCCCTATTAGTGGGGTTGGTAGTAGTGACAGGCATCGAGCCCCCCCTGAGTGGGGTGGTGGTAGTGGCAGGCATCCAGCCCCCCCTGAGTAGGGGTGGTGGTAGTGGTAGGCATCCAGGCCCCCCTGAGTAGGGGTGGTGGTAGTGGTAGGCATCCATCCCCCTAAGGGTGGGGATGGTAGTAGTGACAGGCATCCAGGCCCCCTGAGTAGGGGTGGTGGTAGTGGTAGGCATCCAGGCCCCCCTGAGTAGGGGTGGTGGTAGTGGTAGGCATCCATCCCCCTAATAGTGGGGTTGGTAGTAGTGACAGGCATCCAGCCCCCCTGAGTAGGGGTGGTGGTGGTGGTAGGTATCCAGGCCCCCATGAGTAGGGGTGGTGGTAGTGACAGGCATCCAGCCCCCTGAGTAGGGGTTGTGGTAGTGGTAGGCATCCATCCCCCTATGAGTGGGGTTGGTAGTAGTGACAGGCATCGAGCCCCCTGAGTGGGGTGGCGGTAGTGGCAGGTATCCAGGCCCCCCTGAGTAGGGGTGGTGGTGGTGGTGGTAGGCATCCAGGCCCCTCTGAGTAGGGGTGATGGTAGTGGTAGGCATCCAGGCCCCCCTGAGTAGGGGTGGTGGTGGTGGTGGTAGGCATCCAGGCCCCTCTGAGTAGGGGTGATGGTAGTGGTAGGCATCCATCCCCCTAAGGGTGGGGATGGTAGTAGTGACAGGCATCCAGGCCCCCCTGAGTAGGGGTGGTGGTAGTGGCAGGCATCCATCCCCCTAAGGATGGGGATGGTAGTAGTGACAGGCATCCAGGCCCCCCTGAGTAGGGGTGGTGGTAGTGGTAGGCATCCATCCCCCCATGAGTGGGGATGGTAGTAGTGACAGGCATCCAGGCCCCCCTGAGTAGGGTTGTGGTAGGCATCCAGCCCCCCCTGAGTAGGGGTGGTGGTAGTGGTAGGCATCCATCCCCCTATTAGTGGGGATGGTAGTAGTGACAGGCATCCAGGCCCCCCTCAGTAGGGGTGGTGGTAGTGGTAGGCATCCAGGCCCCTAAGGGTGGGGATGGTAGTAGTGACAGGCATCCAGGCCCCCCTGAGTAGGGGTGGTGGTAGTGGCAGGCATCCAGGCCCCCCTGAGTAGGGGTGGTGGTGGTGGTGGTAGGCATCCAGGCCCCTCTGAGTAGGGGTGGTAGTAGTGGTAGGCATCCAGGCCCCCCTGAGTAGGGGTGATGGTAGTGGTAGGCATCCATCCCCCTAAGGGTGGGGATGATAGTAGTGACAGGCATCCAGGCCCCCTGAGTAGGGGTGGTGGTAGTGGCAGGCATCCATCCCCCTAAGGGTGGGGATGGTAGTAGTGACAGGCATCCAGGCCCCCTGAGTAGGGGTGGTGGTAGTGGTAGGCATCCATCCCCCATGAGTGGGGATGGTAGTAGTGACAGGCATCCAGGCCCCCCTGAGTAGGGTTGTGGTAGTGGTAGGCATCCAGGCCCCACTGAGTAGGGGTGGTGGTGGTGGCAGGCATCCAGCCCCCCCTGAGTAGGGGTGGTGGTAGTGGTAGGCATCCATCCCCCTATTAGTGGGGATGGTAGTAGTGACAGGCATCCAGACCCCCCTCAGTAGGGGTGGTGGTAGTGGTAGGCATCCAGGCCCCCTTGAGTAGGGGTGGTGGTAGTGGTAGGCATCCAGCCCCCTAAGGGTGGGGATGGTAGTAGTGACAGGCATCCAGGCCCCCCTGAGTAGGGGTGGTGGTGGTGGTAGGCATCCAGCCCCCCCTGAGTAGGGGTGGTGGTAGTGGTAGGCATCCATCCCCCTAAGGGTGGGGATGGTAGTAGTGACTGGCATCCAGCCCCCCCCTGAGTGGGGTGGTGATAGTGGCAGGCATCCAGCCCCCTATGGGTGTGTATGACATTGGTGATGGCCATCCCACCCCTATGGTTCTGCTGTTGCTAGTGTATGTCATTTGTGCATCCCTATGTGTGTGTGACATATTTCGGGTACGTGTCGTTTGTTTGTGTTGTTGGTGTTTGACTTACCGTCTGCGCCGTACGCGTCCGTGCCGGTCCCGGTAATAGATGTAGAGTATAGGTAGGACCTGCACAATGGGATTCATGCTTGGATCATCTCGTTCGGGTTTCTCGTGTCTTCGAGTCGTACTTGTAGCAGGATTGTTCGTCTCGTAGCCGTGGATCGTCTTGTGGCGCGAAACGGAGCTTATGTACGGCTCGCCCGGATGCTCAAACGTCCCGGACGTAGCGACGGGTTCAGTGCGTACGGAGTGCGCATCGTACTCGTCCGGCCGGAAGGTGCTGTGTATTTGCTTCCGTACGACTCGATTCGGCGTTTACGGATCCGGCTCGGGCGGGGAACAGGAGCTGAATTGGGTAAGTACGGCTCGCTCGGAAACTGGGTTGTTATACGCATCGTACTTGTTCGTCCGGACGAATGTTCGAATCGGTCGTGAAACACGCATTCGGCTGGTTTTTTTTCCGGACGAATACTGTTAGGTGCGCTTCCGGCCGGGATCGGAATCGACCCCTTAGTATAGATTACGCCACAAATAGCAACTTCGCTTACCAAATCAAAAAATTATTAGCCCTGGCCTATGTACCAACAACAGAAGTAGCCAACCACTATAATATACTTCTTGAAAGCCCTTTCTACCAAGCCAACTAAGCAAAACTAACACCCTTCCTTGACTACTTTGAAGACACCTGGGTAGGAAGACTACATAGGTCAGGGCACCCAAGGTAACCAAAGTTCAAAATCCCCAGGTGGAACGTCCATGATAGCACCCTAGCTCGAAAAGCTAAAACTAATAACGCAGTGGAAGGATGACCTAATGCCTTCCAAGCCACAATAGGAAGAGGACAACCAACCTTACACAAACTAATAGAAGCCATAACAAAAGAGCAGAGCTATCAATCCCTCACTAAAATAGGTCCTAAGCTTAGTAAAGAAACAAAAACAATGTATGAATACCTACAACACAAAACTCGACTATTCCCAAATACCAAAGGACTAGAATACCTAGAGACAATAGCCAAATCTATACTTTAAACAAAAAACAATACCAAACATCATGAAGTATTTAAACAACATAATTCTACTCTTTTTTAAATGAATAATTACAGTTATGTCATTTAAAAATTAAAAACGTACATATAAATATATGACATAATATAAGTATTAAAATAAAAAAGAAACAAGCAAACCAAAACATTTCCCGCCCATAATAATAAAAAATAACTTACAGTTATGTTGCAGTAGATGGTCCTCAAAAGCGAACAAATCCATAAACTCATAGTAGATAAATCGAAACACGAATCCATTCAAAAAGAAAGCCCAAAAATATGCAAAAATACAACTGTAGAATAAAGGCTCCAACGACGCAATCCTCTCAATAACGAAACCCTCAAAAACCCGAAAATTACCTTTAACAAAATGCTCCAACAAACCCGAAAAATAAAAGGAAATTTTAAAAAGTAATTTGTTTCAAAAAACAAAAATGAATTTTCTTTTTTTAAAAGAAAACAGCATCTTTAGCACCATCCGTTAACAAAACAGGAAACCTGCAAAAAAAACAACACCCTCCCACAATAAAATATGTAAACCCACACACATTAATTTCAAAATTAAATACAGCATTACATAATTAAACAACACATAACTAACACTATTTAACACTATACCACTCTTCAACAATACGTCAAACACATCAAACACTAAACTACCAAAACAACACCAAACTACACAAAAAAGAAACATTTAACACCCTAACAAATCTAACTACACCACTACTACCTCCCCATACCCTAAAACTACCTTAAAACTAAATTAAATCAAACTTGCCTTATCCGACGAAACACAGCTCCCAACCGTGAGGTTCCATCTTCCAAAATGACCTCAAAATGAAACAGATAGACAGAAAAGTGGGGAAATGGGAAAAAATGGCCGCGTAATAAAAATGAAAAAAAGACTAGAAATAATAAAATAAAATCCCCAAAATTAAATATATATAATTATATTTTGATTTTTTTTCCAAATGTAGAAAACATGTACAAAAAATGTAAAATATATATTAAGGGGCCGATTCCGATCTCGGCCGGTAGTGCTCCGAATCGGATTCGGATTTACCGGATCCGATTCGGAGCCCTGTTTCCCGACCGAATCGTACGCGGGTCCGGCCGAGCGAGTACGATGCAGGCGCCCGCGAAATCTCCGACCGACTCGAACGCGGCTTCAACACGCTCCGACCGACTCGCATGGACATGACTCGCACCGCGCTATGGAGACGTTTCCCGGCCGGGTAAGTACGATGCGCGCCGCGACCACTCCGATCGACTCGCGCCGTCCGGCTCGAAAAAGCTGTCGGAGCCGGACTTTGGGGGTCCGCGTCGGACCCCCCTGTACGCGTAGGCGCGCGAGTCGCACACAGGGGGGACCCATGGGTCCCCCCTACCTGTGCATGTACGCCGCGATGCGCATGGACGCGTACACGCTGTAGGGGGCGCCCTTGACAGCCTCGCACCCATTGAGTCAATGGGAGCCCGCGTACGCGTCGTATGCCAGTCTCCCATTGACTTCAATGGGAGTCTGACCGAATCGAGTCCGATGGCATGCGAACGCATCGTACTCGTTCGGTCGGACTGCTAGGGTCCGATTCGGTCGGCATTCTCTCCGGGTCCGGCTCGGTCGGAGAGAATTCCGGCCCGAATCGGAATCGGCCCCTAAATATTATACTATCACAAAACATAAAATATAATATTTAATATATATTAAAATGTATATTTATATCATGTACTCACCTTCAAAATATAAAATTACAATAAGATTATTGTAAATGTGCAACCAATATAACAATGTTTAATTAAAAATATATATGATACAAAAATATATTTGTTAAACAAATTTGTAAACTATTTAATATATTAAACATTATTTTATTTAAATGATAATATTTAATATACTAAATAAAATAACTTTGTAAAATACATATAAAATTTTATGACATGAATACAATTATAAAAAATGTATGAAAAAAATGTAAAACTAATGTACTAAAATGTTTACTTTTCTTAAAAAAAAATAATACATAACAAAAATCAAAACGTTTATAATGAAAGAACTGAAAATATACTTACTTTACTACTACATGACTATGGGGACCATTAGCATGTCGGACGGATCGTCACCGCCCGCATGGTGGTGGCGATCCGCCCGACATTTGTGCCCGCCCGCATGCCAATTCCCCCCTGCCATATTATTATGGCGGGGGACCCCGGCGGACGGAAAGACCGTCCGCCGGTTTTCCGCCGGTAGGCAATCCGCCCGATTGCCTACCGGGCAGAAAAGCTGTTAATATGGTGGCGGTGTCTGGTAGACACCGCCATCCATATTATGATGCATGCGGGGTTTAGCCTTTCCGTGGCGATAATGCCGCCACGGAAAGGCATGCGGTTCTCGCCATTGGGGGCCCGTAGCGGGCCCCCAGGTATTCTGGGGGGTGGGGGGTGCACATGGGGGGTACCTATGGTACCCCCCTGCATTTCAATGTACAACGTGGCAGGCACCGCGCGGTGCCTGTCACGTTGTGCACTGAAATGCACAACTTGCTTTTGTGGAATTGCGGCGGGCGGTGCTTTCAGCCGCGCCAGCCTCAATGTTACAAATGCGGGATGCGCCCGCCAGTGTGGTGGGCGCATCCTAATCGTAGGTGCGGGACCGCCGCATGCAGTGCTGGCGGTCCCGTTTCCCGGGGCTCTGGCGGGTGGACAAAGTCCGCCCGCCATACTAATGAGCCCCTATATTTCATAAAAATGTACCATTTTTCAAAACTGTTTAAAAATCATATGTATTTAAAAATATATTTTTAATTTTGCAAATGTACATTAAAAATATATGTTAAAATGTTTTATACTTTATAATGTATTATGAATAACATCTAAATTTGTTAATCATATTTTTCAATATTTTCAAGAATTATATGACAAAACCAAATAAAAACTATTTAATTGTGAACAACTAAAATAAATACATGTGTTTGCAAATAAAATTGTTAACAATAAAAACTAACATACGCCTCCTTTCTTATTTTAATTTACATATAAACTCCAAGAAAATACTATATAATAAGCCATAAAAATTACTATGCCTAACTCCAAAACCGACTAAACTCAGGGAAAGTGCTGAATAATAAACCATAAAAAATTACTATTCAAACTCTAAAACCAACTAAACTCAGGAAAAGTGCTGGATAATACACCAAATAAAATACTATTCCTACTTGCAAAACCAACTAAACCCAGGGAAAGTGCTGGATAATAAACCACAAAAAATACTACTCCAACTCCAAAACAAACTAAACGCAGGAAAAGTGCTGGATAATTAACCATAAAAAAATAACTATTCCTAACTCCAAAACCAACTAAATTCAGGGAAAATGCTGGATAATAAACCATAAAAAATTACTATTTCAAATCCAAAACCAACTAAACTCAGGGAAAATTGTGGCTAATAAACCATCAAAAGAAATTACTGTTCCAAACTCCAAAATCAACTAAACTCATGGAAAATGCTGGATAATAAACCATAAATTACTATTCCAACTCCAAAATCAACTAAACTCAGAGAAAGTGCTGGATAATAAACCATAAAAATTACTATTCCAAATCCAAAACCAACTAAACTCAGGTAAAGTGCTGGATAATAAACTAATAAAACAAAATACTATTCCTAACCCCAACCAACTAAACTCAGGGAAAATGCTGGATAATAAACCATGAAAATTACTATTCCAACTCCAACACCAACTAAACTCAGGGAAAGTGCTGGATAATAAACCATAAAAAAATACTATTCCAATTCCAAAACCAACTAAACTCAGGGAAAGTGTTGGAAAATAAACCAATAAAAAAAATTACTAATCCCAATTCCAAAACCAACTAAACTCAGGGAAAGTGCTGGATAATAAACCATAAAATAATTACTATTACAATTCCAAACCAACTAAAGTCAAAGAAAGTGCTTGATAATAAACTTAAAAAAATTATTATTCAAAATCCAAAACAAATAAACTACGGGAAAATGCTAAATTATGTAAACATTTAAAACATAAAAATGTAAAGAATTTCAAAACTATAAATAAACATAAATTTATAAAAATATACAAATTGTTTTCAAAATTAAAAATTTAACAAACATTTTCAAAAAACTGTTAAAAACATTTAAAAAAACAAAAATCTAACAAAAACGACATATAAATTACAATATTTAAAAAAAATAATCAATACAATTTTAATTTCTCTCTGCTTACAAAAATGTAAAAAATATAAATATTACATTCTACATTTCCCTTAAATTTTTTAAAAATTCAAACTTCTACATTTTTCAAATAAAAAAAAATTACTAATACTTAAAACATTTAAAAAAACAATAAAAAAATAATACATAAATAATAATAAATACAATTTTTCTATCATACATTTATTTTAATGATTTTTTTAATTTTTAAAAAACATTTTCAATTATTTTTATACAATTTGCATTCAAATATTTGCACCCCAAGAAAACCTTCAAAATATTTAAAAAATTTAAATTTCAGATTTTGAATTTTAAAAAATGATTTACAATTTTAAATATTTTTTAAATGTATTTTAAACCAGCATTTTTTAATTATTCCCCACCCTTATCCCCTAGAAACCCAACATCTCGCTCTGAAAATTCAACATAAAATTTAAAAATAGTTAATACTTTAAACAAATATTTTTAAATTACTACCACCATTATCCCCTATAAATCCAACATCTTTCTGCTAAAAATAAGTGAAAATACAATAAAAACAGACATTTTAACATTAAAAAATATATTTAAACATGTAAAATAACTACTGCTAAAATTATAAAAAAAGAATTTAAACATTAAACAAACACAAAAAAACAGTCGATATTATTTACAACAATATTTTTTACATCAATATTTTCAAAATCAATATTTCTAAAATATACAATAATCGATTTTTTTAACAACGAATAAACTTACCTTGATATCTTATACCATCCATATTCGTGACTCAATATTCATGGAACTCGATATTTCTACATCAATATTATCTCTGTTCACCAAAAATCTACTACTTTTAGACTATTTGAAAAGTATCATCCTAGTCCTGAGAATCAGTATCACACTCACTTTCTGCAAAAATGCACACACCAATAACAGTGGCATAATAATAGTTGGCCTTTTATTTTGAGTTACATCTTCTATTGTAAACTGCTTCTGCTTCAGAAAACATGTATTCTTAAGTAACTTTTAAAACATGTTGAAAACTGTATTTAACTCTATGCTAGCATATATTATTCGCCACAAAGGCATAATTGAAGTAGTACATAGATAGTAATATCTATGCTTGAAACTGAAAGCGCATTTTGATACATTCGAAAATTTGACAGTTTTGAAGTCTAACGTATCTTCTCATTTGAACAAGTATTTTAACTTATATCATGGAGCTAATAGGCCTAAGTTTAGAACTATAGAATCTACTGTAGATGGTACAACCCATGCACTCATCCATTCATCCAGACATTACCCATACAATCACACAGTCACAAGCAATGCACACATAGAATTCCACACCCAGTGCTCATGCAGTTATCCAATCATGAAAGCACCACTCACGGACTCATACAATCATTCAAGCACTACTCATGTACTCATATGTTCACTCATGAACTACCACTGTGGTCATCCATTCAGCCAGGCACTAGTCTTGCAGTCTTCTACTCATTCAGTCACTTTCCTACCATTCATTCATTTACTCAGGAACTTACAATACACTCATCCAATCATGCTGTCACTACCCGTTCTCTCATCTATTCACTGATGCACTACTCATGAGTATTACATTCACTCAGACACAAATTATGCACTCATCCATTCACTCCCCTTAGCCTCATGCATTTCACCAGGCACTGGTCATCCACACATCCAATCACCTAGTCACTACCGCTGCAGTCATGAATTTACTCAGACAGTACCTCTGCACTCATCAATTGATTCAGACACTACCTATGCACTCATGTATTTACACAAGGACTACCTCTGCACTCATCCAAACAGTCAGACACTAACCTTGCACATATCTATATAAAACTCATGTACTACCCATGCACTCATGCATTCACTTACATACTACCCATGCACTCACCCAATCAGTCAGGCACTATCTATGCACTCATGCATTCACTCAGCACTACCCATGGACACATCCAATCACTCAGGTACTACCCTTAGACTCATTCATTCAAAAAGACGCTACCCATGCAGTCATCCAATCACTCAGGTGCTACTCTTGCACTTGTCCAGTCACACAGGCATAACCCATGCACTCAACCAATCACCCAGGTACTATCCATGCAGTCACCTAATCACCCCGGCACTATCCATGCACTAATCTATTCACTCCGGCACTAACTATGCACTGATCCAATCACCTAGGCAGTACCATTGCACTCATTCTTTCAATGATGTGCTACCCATACTCTCATCCATTCATTCAGCCACTACCCATGTACTCATCCATTCACATAGGCATTACCCTGGCACTCATCCATTCACACAGACACTAACATTGCACTCATCCATTCACTCAGCCACTACCCATGCACTCATCCATTCACCCTGGTACTAGCTCTACATCCATCAATTCACTCTAGTAGTAACCTTGCACTCATGTATTTACTCATGCACTACCCATGCACTCATCCACTCACTTAGCCACTGCCCTTTCACTCATTTATCCACCCAGGCACTGTCAATACACACATGCAATCACTCAGTCAATACACTTGCACCCATCCATTCACACAGGTATTGCTTATACACTCATCCATTCACTCCGACATTAACCTTGCACTCATATATTCAATCATGCATTACCCATGCACTCATCCATTCACTTACATACTATGCATGCACTCACCCAATTACCCAGGCACTATCCATGTAGTTATCCATTCACTCATGTACTACCCATGCACTCATCCAATCACCCAGGCACTACCCTTGGACTCATCCATTCAATGAGACATGACCCATGCATTCATCCAGTCACCCAGGAGCTACTCTTGCACTTGTCCAGTCCCCCAGGCACTACTCATGCATTCACCCAATCACTCAGACTCTATCTATGCACTCATGCATTCACTCAGGCATTACCCATGCACTCATGTAATCACCAAGGCACTATCCATGTACTCATCCATTCACTCAGGCACTACCCATGCAATGATCCAGTCACCTAGGTGCTACCCTTGCACTCATTCTTTTAATGAGGTGCTACCCATCCACTCAGCCGCTACCCATGTATTCATTCATTCATGTAGGCACTAACCATGCACTCATTCATTCACTCTGACACTAACCTTGCACTCATCCATTCACTCAGGCACTGCCCATGCACACATCCAGTCACCCAGTCACTACCTTTGCACTTATTCATACACTCAGGCAGTACCCATGCACTCATCCATTGACTCAGGCACTACCCATGCACTCATGCTTATACCCAAGCACTACCTCTGCACTCATCCATTCACTCAGACAGTAACCTTGCACTCATATATTCACTCATGCACTACACATGCACTCATCCATTGACTGACGAACTATCCATGCACTCACCTAATCACCCATGCACTACCTATACACTCATACATTCACTCAGCACTCCCCATGGACTCATTCAATACCCCGGACACTACCCTTGGACTCATTCATTCAATGAGACGCTACCCATGCACTCATCGAATCACCCAGGTGCTACTCTTGCACTTATGCAGTCACCCAGGCACTACCCATGCACTTCTCCAATCACCCAGGTACTATCCATGCAGTCACCCAATCAGCTAGACTCTATCCATGCACTCATGCATTCTTTCAATGAGGCGCTCCCCATACTCTCATCCATTCACACAGCCGCTAACCATGTACTCATCCATTCACGTAGGCACTACCCATGAACTCATCTGTTCACTCATGCACTGCCCATGCACTCATCCATCCACTCAGCCATGACCCATGTACTCATTCAATCATCTAAGTACTATACTTGCTTCAACCAATCACTGACGCACTACCCATGGACTTTTGCAATCACCCAGGCACCATCCATGCAGTCATTCATTCACTGAGACCCTATCCATGCACTCATTCAATCACTTATGCAGCATGCATTTGTTCACCCAATCACACAGGCACTACATAGTCAATCAGTCACTTGTCTACTCACTCATACATACAAGCACTATCGCTCAAATTCATTACCCATAGAGACACAAATTCATTCAATTACATACACAATATATAGTTCTTCTTTTTTAAACCAGAATAAGTGGTTCCATAAGAACCGTTTTTTAGGGGGGGGGTTTAAATCTATTTTTAATATTTTTTGTTTTTTCTAACTATTTTGTAGTTTTTTTGTTTTTTCCGCAAAAATTAAACAAAGAACAAGCACAACGTTTGGACAACTTGTTCCCCCCCACTCAAAATAGTCCAGCCTTGGCAAAATCAGGCAACGTGGCAGGAACGGTTTGCAGTCTTTGGCCCTGATAAGATGTTCCTGGCTGGGCATCTCCAGGAGCTTCTTGCTCCTTCAGTCTGGCGAGTTCTGCTCTTGAAAGCCAGGTTGCATGCATGGTCCTGAGATGTTTGTACAGCGAAGATGTAACGCAGGAGTACTTTTTGTCAGAGCTGTGTGAAACAACCTTCTTGCAGATCAGGCAAGTCACTTTTCTGGGCATTGACTTCTTCTGCCCTTCAGTAATGGAAAAAACTCCCACACCACACTTTCCTTCCTCTTCTTGTGTGGCTCCTCTTCCTCCTCCAGTTAATTCTGCTCCTCCTGCTCCTTAACCTCTGCAGTAGTTGCCATCTTCTCTGCCCAAAAACAAAAATACACCAAAACTCCTCCAAAATAACTTCTGCTGCAAGAAATGTGACTGTTGCCAACCACACCCTGATGTAGAAGAAAGAAGGTGGGATCTATCTTGGTTATGCTGACAAGATGTTTAACCAATTATATATCTCTTTTTTTGTGTCACGTGGGGTGCGAGACTCCTATGCAGTGGCATTGCGTCCCCAACACTATTCCACAAATTCTTTTTATTTTACATTTGAGCTACATTTGGTTGTATCTTATAATATTTTATTTACAAATAACTGTACCTCTCCATTCAAAATAAAGTAAATTAATCTATATCTTCGCAAATCCTGAGGTACATGCAATCTACGTGGATGTACCGTGACTCATGAAATTATTATAAAAAAAGTTTTCATTTTTTTTCTTATTAATACACAAGTTTCTTTACTATCTTAGTAAAACTGTAACCTTTAACTTAAGCATATTATTCTCTATATATATGTTTTAATATCACAAATAAAAAAGATAAAGCCGCGTCCCGAGCGCGATTCCGCACTTACATGTTGGAAACAAACAAGGAGATACAACATATTTTAAACAAAACTATTAAAGTAATATTCAAATTTAAATTGTGCACAATCATAAATATCACTTTTAGAAATCACGCTGGAGCTGCAATTCCTACATGATCCCGGATGTAAGGCCTGGTAGTGTGCGCAATAGTTTCGTGAAGATACCTACATTTCATTTTCAAATTGCCTTTAGCATAACTACATATTCATTTTATTACTCTACTTGTAAACTACTACCCTCAAAATATACCTAAAGTTTTAATTTGACTATATTTTACACTTGTAAGTATACAAATGGGTTAGAGTACAAAGCGCGGAGGACCACGTCCGGTACGCGACTCCATTGCTATATATTTAAGGGAAAAAAAGCTATATATGTATATATATATATATATATATATATATATATATATATATATATATATATATATGCATAAAGCTATATATTTGTATATGTATATATAAAATATATATACATATAAAACATATATATATATATATATATAGAGCGAGAGAGAGAGAGTAAAAAAGCAAAGGAATCAAGTACGTTATATTTAGGATTTAGCATTTAAAAAAGCTTTCAAATTCACTGAAAAAAACACAGGTTCCAGGGATGTTATAGTTAGGAATTAGCATTAATAAAGCTTTCAAATTCACTGAAAAAAACACAGGTTTCAGGGACATTATAGTTAGGAATTAGCATTTAAAAAACCTTAGAAATTCACTGAAAAAAACACAGGATACAGAAACGTTATAGATAGGCTGACATTTCACTCGTACAAAACCAGAGAAATTCAGCTGTTATAGTTAGCTGAGCTAACTACAACTTGTGCCCCTGCAATGCACTGCTGATGACTTCACATATTACATCAATGATGACATGGTTAGTGACATCACTGATTACATCAGTGGGATATCCTTTCTGTCAAAACACCCTTGGGAGCTGGGAAAGAGCTTCCCCAGCTCCCGAGGGTGTTCTGATAAAACTCAATTTCAGTTTCACTGCCTCAGTGCTCAGGGGGCTAGCTCAGCCCACTGAGCACCGAAGCAGATGGGAGAGGTATCATTAAAAAGGGAGAATCTTCCCTTTCCAATGGTACCCCTCCCTAGTGGATCCCTGCTTGGGGATCACCTCAGGAGGGCGATACCCAAGCAGGGATCCACCTGCTGAGCACCAGGGAGGGGGGAGCGGCCCCTTGGTCGTGGGTAGGCCTAGTGCCTGCGACAGGAAACACCCCAAAACATACGGTGGAGACATCAAAATTACCTATCTCAAAACAACCTGGTTTTGTAAGGGGGGTAACCTGGGTTTTTGCCACCTGGCTCGGCGGCCATCTAGGGAAACCTACCAAACCCAAACATTTCTGAAAACTAGACACACAGGCAAGTCCAGCGAGGTATGGCTTGCATGGATCCCCAAACGTTTCCCTAGATGGTCGCCGAGCCCGGGGCTAAAAACCCAGGTGACCCCACTTGCAAAACCAGGTTGTTTTGTGATTGGTAATTTTGATGTCCCCACAATACATTTTGTGCCCTTCCCTGCCTTGGGCACTTGGCCCACCCACACAAGTGAGGTTTTATTTTTATCGGGAGACTTTGGGGAATGCGGGATGGTTGGAAGTTTTTGGATCCACACAGATTCCAGAACTTTCCATCACAGAAATGTGAGGAAAATGTGTTTTTTTTTTACAAAGTTTGAGGATTGCAAGGGATTCTGGGTAACAGAGCAATGGAGAGAGCCACACAAGTTACCCCATCCTGTATTCCCCTGGGTGTCTATTTTTTTTAAGTGTATAGGTTTGCTGGGTTTCCCTAGGTGCTGGCTGGGCTAGGGTTCAAAATCCACAGCTAGGCACATTGCAATAAAAGGGTCAGTTTTCACCCCAAAAATGTGATGTGTCCACGTGGTGTTTTGGGACGTTTCCTGTTGCGGGCACTAGGCCTACCCACACAAGTGAGGTATCATTTTTATTGAGAGACTTTGGGGCATGTGGGGTGTGTGGAC
Organism: Calotriton arnoldi; assembly: GCA_963921515.1. Lineage (NCBI taxonomy): Eukaryota > Metazoa > Chordata > Amphibia > Caudata > Salamandridae > Calotriton > Calotriton arnoldi. The sequence goes on from CAWUFW010002583.1 coordinate 805,301, forward strand.
GTTTGTGGATTCACACAGATTCCAGAACTTTCCATCACAGAAATGTGAGGAAAATGTGTTATTTTTGACAAAGTTTGAGGTTTTCAAGGGATTCTGGGTAACACAGCAATGGTGAGTGCCACACAAGTCACCCCATCCTGTATTCCCCTGGGTGTCTACTTTTTAAAAATGTATAGGTTTGCTAGGTTTCCCTAGGTGCCAGCTGAGCTGTGGGTTCAACATCCACAGCTAGGCACATTGCAAAAAAGGGTCAGTTTTCACTGCAAAAAGGTGCTGTGTCGACATTGCGCTTTGGGTCGTTTCCTGTTGCGGGCACTAGGAATAACCACGCAAGTGAGGTACCATTTTTATTGAGAGGGTTTGTGGAATGCTGGGTGGGTGTACAGTTTTGCTATGTTTCTCCAGGTGCCGCATGAGCTAGGGTCCAAAATCCACAGCTAGGTACATTGCGAAAAAGGGTCAAAATGTGATATGTCCATGTTGCGTTTCGGGCCGTTTCCTGTCAAAGGTACTAGGCCTACCCACACAAGTGAGGTACTATTTTTATCGGGAGACTTAGGGAACACAGTATTGTAGAACAACTGTTATTACCTATGGACTTTCTATGCATTTGCCTTCCAAATGTAAGGCAATGTGTAAAAAAAAGCCACTTTGAAAAATGTCCTATAATTCACATGCTACTATGGGTACCCACAAATTTGGAGATGTGCAAATAACTTCTGCCTCAAAACTGTAGTTTTAGTTCCCATTTCAGAAATACATAGGTGTCCTTGATACCTATTTTTAACTCTTTATATTTTACAAAATGAATTGCTATATACCAGGTACACAATGAAAAACCATTGCAAGCCGCAGATCAGTTATTGGCTCTGGGTTCCTCGGGTTCTTGGTGAACCTACAAGACCTCTATATCCCCACACCCATAAGGGTCCAGCAGATGTAACGATATATTGCTTTAAAAAATCTGTCATACTTTGAAGAAGTTGCAGGTGAAAACAATGGCACAAATGGCAGTTTTTTTCAACTCATTTTCAATATTTCTTATTTTCAACTGATCTTCACAAATGACCCCTTTCTAAATTCAGAATTTTGTATACTTCTCAGAAATGTAAAGCTCTCCAGAATCCATTATTGCTTTCACACCCATTTCTACCACTAACTGGAAGGAGTTTGAAAGCAGAAAAATTAGCAAAAATAGGCTATGTCCTAGTAAAATGCCAAAACTATGTAGAAAACTTTAGTTGTTTGACAAAAGTCTGCCTGTCCCTGAAAGCTGAGAAGATGGTGATTTCAACATCACAAACCCTTTGCTGATACCATTTGCAGGGAAAAAAACAGATGCTGTCTTCTGCAGCCCTTTTTCCCATTTTCCCCCCAAAAACTAAATTTAGCTTTATTTTGGCTAATTTATGGGTCCACTCCAGGGGTATCCACAAACCCTGGGTACCTTTAAAATCCCCATGATCTTGGAAGAAAAGGACAAAAATTTGGCATGGATACCTTATGAAGAGAAAAAGCTTTAATTTCCAAATCAGGACTATGTCATAAACTGTTGTGTAGTATTTAAAACATTTTTAAAATGAAGCTAGATATAGTGTTAAACTCCCTTTTTTAACGATTTCGTCGCGATCATCACGAATACATCGTGAACAAACTTAGGGGTCCATTACGATGGCGGGCGGACAAAGTCCGCCCGCCACCGTAACGGAATGCGGGACCGTCCGCCAGGGGTGCGGCGGTCCTGCACCTGCAATTAGGATGCCACCTCCACCGTGGCAGTGGCATCCCCCATACTCAGCATTGTGGCGGGCGGTGCTCACAGCATCGCCCGCCACAATGCTGGAAATGCATGTTGTGCATTTGCATGCACAGGGTGACAGGCACCGCGCGGTGCCTGCCACCTTGTGCATTCAAATGCAGGGGGTATCATAGGTACCCCCATGTGCACCCCCACCCCCCAACACCCTGGGGGCCCGCAACGGGCCCCCAATTGTACAGTCACCGTATGCCTTTCCATGGCGGCAACGCCGCCGTGGAAAGGCACACCTCCGCCAGCATCGTAATATGGATGGCGGTGTCTTGCAGACACCGCCACCATATAATGCCCCTTTTCCGCCGGTCGACGAGTCGACCGGCGGAAAAGCGGCAGACGGTTTTTCCGTCCGCCGGGGTCCCCCCACCATAGTAATATGGTGGGGGGTAAATGTGTGGCGGGCGGAGGGAAATAGCGGGCGGATCGCCACCGCCATACAGGCGGTGGCGATCCGCCTGTTATCATAATGGGCCCCATAGATAGGAATCTCTTTTTGAAAGTGAGGGAAAGGGTTAACAGATACTAACCATTCACGGGTGGAAATAGTGTAGTCTAAAATTAAAGACATGATTTCATTTGCTGCCTTTCTCATGATCACAGAGAGCAAAGTTGAAGAGGTTGCCATATCATGGTTGCTTTGCAAATCCTAACAGTGTAAAAACTAAGCAGAAAGAGCTACAACAACAATATAATCTACAAACTAAATTCACTGGTATGTACATTACTTTTAATCCTTTATAAAAATTACATTAGAAATGAATATATATATGGGGGTTTGATTACAAAGAGTATCACAGTGATATGAAAACATATATCATATGAACTGTATCTATTAGAGGGTATGTGTTTAAGAGGTTAGTGCTGAATATTTTGGGAAGTAAGAGAAAAATCCTCCTGAGCCCCCCCCTGCACAATTCATTTCCCAGGTGTAGCCAGACCTTGCACCTCACACACCAAAGGACCAGGGCGCCTGTCTTGGAAGGTGGGGATGAAGAGGAACACCCTGCACAGAAGCTCAGGGGCTGGACAACCCTCCTCCTCACACCTAACTCCCACTAATGTGAAGCAAACTGAGTCTAATTATAAAATGAAGACTCACACTGCATAAGAACATCCACTGAACTGTCCACACTGCCTGTCAAGTCACTCACAAACACCCCACACTGACACACAGCCACATACACACACCATAGGTCAGCAGCAATGGAGGACAATCAATGGGCCAGCCAAAAGTGAAGTGGACAGTGCTGGAAATCCATTGAGCAAGCCACATAGCATCTGTACATCACATGCAAGAGAAGAAACATATCACAACACCCTTAGGCCATCAAATCAGACATGGGTGGCACAGTGAGTGAAATTAAACCAAACTGACCTCTGTGCAACAACTCAGGGACACATCAAGGCAAGCCATGCATAGTCACAGGAATGATAGGAAGTGTCTGAAGTCATACAGTGAACAGCCACACATCTGTCTCAACTGACTTGACATGTGTACATCATCAGTACAACACACATGGCCCATTGTCACACTCCTTGACTGTCAAACACAACTAGGACCTTCACACATACCCATTCTCTACCCACCACATATCTGCAGCACTCAATACCTGTGAGAAGCACACATAAAGGCCAAAATGGTGTCCTGTGAGTTCAATGACAACCAATCACACTCCCTGTGGTGCACCCACAAACATCACACTAACACACAGGGATGCCTGAACCAATGCAGACACCAAAACAATAGCCAAACACAAAGCTCACAAACAACATACACAGAAGTACAACAAGCCCACACATGGGCAGCAAAACTGTGGAAAGGCAATGTGACCCTAGACAGAACAGGAATACACAACATTGTCACTCGGGACCAATGCACAGACACCATACCTCAACACAAACAAGAGGTGCATCATCAAAAATCTATCATGATCACTAACTGGGATCAATGGGACAATCAGCTAACACAGACACAGACACCTCACCACCCTTGAAGTGGACAAGGTGCCATATTGTACCAGAAGCATGGACATGCACAACCCTGAAAAGTGACAGGTCAAAATTGGAGGACTAACCACCAATGTGCACTGAAAACAAGCCCAGCAACAAGAATCCTCCTTGCTGCATGTGACAGACACACAAGTAATGCACACCACACCTGCAACACACATCTGAATGTATCACAACAACAACAACCACTCACACACAATGTCATGCAAATAGAACATCACACACACATAGCATCAGTCAGTACAAAGAGCCAACACAGGCCAAACACTACATACATCCACAACAAAAACACAACAGATGCACAGACCAATCCATCACAATGCAAACTCAGCTGCACATCAGGGGGATGCACAACAAGCAAGTACAAGGCAACATACACTGACAACACTGCATGCACACCAAGCAGTGTGTGCACACCAACCAAATCAGTAACACACACATCTGAGTGCCACCCCATGAACTCCCACAACACAAATCATCACAGCACAAACATAACATCACACTCAGGAACTGTAGCACTACCTCAGCAAACACACATACAGCTTAGCCATCACCCACAGATGCACAACTCAGGGACATCCAGGTGCAAACAACATGACCAGAGGACTGTGCTGACATCTGCACTGCACATGAGCAACCATGACAGCAAACAAGCACAAGGAAATAACACATAACTAATTTGCAAACTGTCCTGAGTAACACATTGGTCCTGGACACAGATCAGCCTCACACAGCATAATATCACACTATGAAGTGGTGGGGAGGCTCACACACTGGCAAGCCATGGGGTGGAAGACATGAGACTGAAGTGGTGTGTACTTCAGTAGTGGACAGGTGAGCAGTGTACAGTACACAAACACATAGAGGAGTCACTCACAATGTGTAGGCATCAAAAGCACATATGGGGGATGGCATGACTCCACATACCACATACCATACTGGAGCCAAAAATGGGTCAAGTGACAGCAATGCATGAGAAAACTCACAAATATTGTCAGTGTGGCTGAGCAGGTCTGTACAGTGTGCACAAACAGTAACAAGACACATGGCTGAGCAACAAAACACAACACAGACTTGCCTGTCACATACTCTGCATACTCACAACTAGCAGCAACAACAAGTAGGTGTCCCCCAGGAGTGCAAGGATACAACAACACACTGCACACTGCCCAACCTACAACTCCCACATGTGCGCACAATCTGAAGCACATGGCAGACAATTGAAACAAACAGGCACTCAGCTGCTGTGTCATACATGTGTGCAGTTGGCATTGCAGGGGCACACACACATCAACACTAACAACAAAATCACCCCTTCACACTTCATGACCACACAAGTGCACACATCCAAATGTACCCATGTGACTAGGAAGACAGGCCATCACAAGATGACCATACATCAACACTGCTGTTCACACATCAAGAAAGATCACACAGATAGGATGGACCCTGGCCAGCCCGCAAGTAATCCTGTGGATAGAATACACCTCTGTTCTGGTATTGCATCATAACATGACATGTGAACAATTAACAAACCTGACCATACGATGAGTATGATAAACGTAGATCATCACAAACACCCATCATTGCACCCTCAAGCCTCAGAAGAAAGAAGAACTAAAGTGCCCCTCACTACTGCCAAACCCAGAAAAAGTAAAAGAAGCAATTGGCAATGTGAAGGTGGCATACAGAGCATTTGTCACATGCAACCATACACATACCGAAAACACTTTTAGCAAGGACACTGACAAAGCAGACAACAGGAGTAACTGTCTTTATTACATATCACCAAGATAGGCATCAAAAGTAGACAACAGCAAGGCCAGTGACCAGTCCATAGTTCAAAGTAGGTACATGTGTACATGAGAACCTGCACAGGGAATGGTCCCCAAAGTGACAAACAGCAAGGCCAGTGGCCAGTCCATAGTTCAAAGTAGGTACATGTGTGCATGAGAACCTGCACAAGGAATGGGCATCCAAAGTTACAAACAGCAAGGCCAGCGGCCAGTCCATAGTTCAAAGTAGGTACATGTGTGCATGAGAACCTGCACGGGGAATGGGCATCCAAAGTTACAAACAGCAAGGCCAGTGGCTAGTCCATAGTTCAAAGGAGGGACATGTGTGCATGAGAACCTGCACAGGGAATGGGCATCCAAAGTTACAAACAGCAAGGCCAGTGGCCAGTCCATAGTTCAAAGGAAGGACATGTGAACATGAGAACCTGCACAGGGAATGGGCATCCAAAGTTACAAACAGCAAGGCCAGTGGTCAGTCCATAGTGCAAAGGAGGGACATGTGTGCATCTGAACTTGCACAGGGAATGGGTGACACCGTACACTGCCATGGGAATCACCACAGCTCTGAGGATACAGATGGGCAGTCCAGGCACCGCTGTGGGAGAGATGGCTTTGGGAGGGGGGCTTTGCCTCAGACTTGGCTGTCAGTTGAACTGGGAGGTGGCTGATTGTCGGGGACCATTGGCGGACCAGACCTGGGAGAGGGAGGAGCAGCTGAGGTAGAGGCATCAGTGGCTTTGTGAGCCGGAGGGCTGCTTGGACCGGGTGGCATGGTGGCACGGGGAGGCGGAGACATGCTGCTGTGAGACACAGTGTGTGAGGGAGAATGTGGAGGGCTGCCTTTCCACTTCTTGGGGATTTGATACTGAAGAATTGTCTTGGTAGGAGTGTGAAGTGGGGCGGGCACAACAGCCTCACTCCCCACCAAAGGTGCTTCAGGTGCAGGTGGTGGCCCTCCCTCTGGTGATCTGCTGGGTCTGGTGGTACACTTGGCCTGGCCTTGCCTTTTCCCCTCCATCCCCTGTTGACCAGGTGAACCCCCCACAGTGCCCTCCTGTCCCAGCTTCACAGGGGTGTGGGTTGGAGTTGAGGTTCTGGGTGACCCTGCCTTAGAGAGCCGTTTCTGCAGACTCTTTGCAGGCACCAGCTTCACAGCAGGCATGGCAACTTTTTGCCTGTCTTTGGGAGCAGGTTTTGGGTTGGAAGTGTCTTTGGATTGGACTGATTTGGATGCATGTGAGCCTGAGGCCTGCTTCTTGGCTTGATGCCCCTGAGTGTCACCCGAAGGGCTTTTGGCTTTGCATTCCTGTGTGACTTCTTTTGGTTTTGGGGATGGGGTCTGCGCTCTGGCCCGCTTGGAGTGCTGCTGTGTTGTGCTTCGTGTGGAGTACTTTGAGCCTGAGGGCTGTGGTGTGTGGTCACTCTCGTCAGATGTGGCCACAGGCAGGGTGGTTGCTGAAGGGACTGGAGCTGGACCCTGAGCCTGTGCCAGCTGAATGGCTGCAGTCACTGTGGAGGACAAAGACTGGACAGTTCTGTGTAGCCCACCCACGTCAGAATGAATGCCCTCCATGAAGGCAACTACCTGTGCCAACTTCTTGTCATGATCAAGGAAGGCATTCAGTAGAGTAGTCTGACCCACACACAGCTGGCGCAAAAGCTCCACTGCCTCAACACTGAGGGCAGCAGGGGAGACAGGGGCAGGGGCAGCGGTGCCTGGAGGGAAGGACAATCTACCCCTCTTACTGCTGCGGGCACGGGCAGCACTAGTGGAACTAGCCGGGAGGGTGGGCACTGGACGATGTGTGGTGGAAGAAGAGGCACATTTCCCACTCCCTGTGTCCGCCAACATCGAGGAGTCACCACTGGCGTCAGATGACGTTGAGGTTGGTGTTTCCGGGCGTGATTCTTCAAGGGCACTCCGGTCCCCCTCCGAGGCGCTGGTCACATCAGTGTCAGTGAGCTCATGTGTTGCCGTCGAGCAAGATGCCTCATCCCCGGTATCCGTACCCTGTCCTTCTGTGCCCTCTGTAGATGCTGCAAGAGACGGAGACGTAGGTTCAGTTTAGTGCCATACTCACAAACATCATATGCAAACAAAGCACAAAACAAGATGACGATAGCCCCATGTTGAACACACCCCTGTGCAGTCTGCATGTGCAGCCACAATGCAAAAATATGAAGATGCATGGGAACATGCATACTTGGCATTGATGACCCATGGGATGTTCACACAGCCAAATAGCTTGCCTGTGCCTCCATGTAACCTGACATACAGATCCCTGTAAGCATACCCACGTGCCTGTAGGTGAAAAAGATGTACATCTCAACTTGTTGTCACAGTCACATATGGAGTCAATTTAAGGGGACAACACAGATACAGACTCCAAAATGTCCACTTGCAATGGCCATGAGCTCCTGCCATCCACCATGTTGTGCTTTGAAGCACAACTACTGTTGCACATTGGTGTCAGATGTGTAGTTCTCACAAGTTCGAGGTCAGGCACTGCACACATCGACGAAAGCACACTAAGATGAGGCACACTGCCGTTCACTGCCCAGTGATGTCCATGACTCCCCTAATGCAGCAGATGCCATAAGGCCACATCTCAGCATGCAATGTCAAGGGCCATTACATGAAACACATGAGAAAGTACATGTACCGCAAATGCATGACAGCTGCACTCAACACAGAGGCTACTTACAAGCCATTGCATCACACTAGGAACATCACAGAGCTCTGCACTGGCTCAGGGTTGGGACACATGCAGTCACACACCCCAAAAGTCACTCTTCGCAGAATACTCACCCCCAACTTGCTGCTGATGGGCCCTCAAGCGTCCATCCAGCTCTGGCTGTGTCACTGCCAAGATGCGGGCCATTAGTGGTGTCATGCTCCTGCGCGCCAACCTGCCAGTCCGAAGGATCAGCAGCCCCATCGTCATCTCTGCCACATTCTTGCTCAGCCGGCAGATGTCATCCCACCTCTTGTGACAGTGTGTGTGCCATCGGTTAGAGAGCCCCAGAGCCCGCACCTTGCGTGCAATGGCCCTCCAAATGGCCTTACGCTGGTCGACTTTGAGCTGCAGGCATGGGAGACAAGAGGAGGAAATATCAGTAACAATGGGTTATGTACCACTGTGTCTCAGTACAGGAGCATGCACAAACTTAGTACAGCTATTCAGACATGCTTAGCAGGGGCCATACTGCATGACATTAGCATAAGACAATCGTACCCAAATGCATGCAGGTATGAGGATGGGCACAGTACCTGGACATCTCATGCACATGCAGAATGCCAGCACAGAAAGCAATGTGAAGGAGGCCCACATCTGCAATGCAGTTTGTGAGGGACAAGACAGACATCACATTGTAAATGATGTTCCAAGGCAGAATCACTGTGTCCAACAATGCACACCCCTCAATGTCCTTGGGCTGTGAATGGCTCACTGTGTCATGGCGGTCACATTTAGGGACATGATCTGACATTCTCACACCCTTCTCACAAGGTCTGTCTTGTGCAATCCACAGGCCTAAGATAGCTCATTGAGGAATAGGGTGGCAGATGACACATATGTCTCTCTCTGTCCATTCAGTGATGGGTCCCTGTCAATTTGGGCAGTAACTGTGCAGGCCAGAGTGGCTCACACTGAGGTTTAATGTGGGCCATCATAACAGTCACATGCATGTACAATATGAGAGTGCAAATAGTGCCTACACATGCGAGTCAGTACACATAATGAGAATAAGGGAAGGGGGATGTTTCTGAAGTACAACAATCTGCTGTGTCATATGGGAGTTTCCAACAAGATTGTCACCCTCCGGCAGTTCACTCTTGTGCATACTCCTCACAGATCCATGGTGGCAATAGAAATTCAAACACACTTCCATCAGTATCCTCTGGACGGAAAGTCTTTGTAATGTCACAAATGAGCATGTGAAAACCTCCTGGACTCAAACATCCATTCGCACAGGCAATGTCTGTTCTGACTTCCACTTTCCAAACTTGCAGTGTCACTGTATGGCTGCAATAACACTGCATGTCCCTCCCATCCTGAAATGCAGCCCTGGAAATGTGTAACATAGGCGATAAACCCCATTTTCCTGAAGTCAGCCTGCTAGGCAGTGTATCACACAAACCCACACTCTCAGGCACATACTGCAGCAGATCAACTTCATGTGTGCACTCCCTGCACTCTCACTTCCACTCTGAGACACTTACCATGACATCTGGAGCACCATAGAGCATCCCATACTGTGATAGCACCTCGTCCACAAGGACCTCCAGCTCCTCTGTGGTGAAGGGACGGGCCCTGATGTTCTCAGTTCTCGCCATCACTGGGTCCAGGAGACAGGAACAGTAGCAGTTGGTGGTGAAGAGTGTCAGGCAGCAGTGTCTGGAAGCAGTGGAAATGTGTGGCTCTCTCCCACACATATATAGCCCCCTGGGGTTGTTTCAGTGGTACTCAGATGCTGCAATTGGTGTCCCAGGTCAGCTTTTTTCAAATGCATCCAATGAGCGGCCCCGCGGTGGCGGAGCACGCCAACCACGATTTTCAAAAGTGCATTTGTCTACCACGATTGCGGCTCCCATTGGCTGTAAGGACATGGGCATTGGCGGTGATACACCGCGGGGCCCAGGCGGTCGCTACCGCAATCGTGCATCTTTCAATTGCATCCAATGACCGGCCCGCGGTAGTGGAGCACACCTACCGCGATTTTCAAAAGTGCATTTGTCTACCGCGATTGCGGCTCCCATTGGCTGTAAGGGCATGGGCATTGGCGGTGACACAGCGCGGGGTGCAGGCGGTCGCTACCGCAATCGTGCATCTTTCAATTGCATTCAATGACCGGCCCGCGGTAGCGGAGCACGCCTACCGCGATTTTCAAAAGTGCATTTGTCTACCGCGATTGCTGTTCCCATAGGCTGTAAGGGCATGGGCATTGGCGGTGACACACCGTGGGCCCAGGCGGTGGCTACCGTCATTTGGCCGCTTGGCATTGGTACCTATGGCCGTGATTGTGGTGGCGGTGCACGCCAACCGCCATTTTCAAATGTGTATATCTTTTTTTTGTATATTTATTTATTGTTATTTCACAAATAACATACAACATAGCCAGACATAGCGCCCAATAGTACAGATATGGTACATCATTTACAAAACATGAGATCAGTAGTAAAATCATAAAGTGTTCCCATACACTCCCTCCCTTCCCGGCACAATCCCTCCCTAGGCATCAATTGCGTCCACGACATGGAGATGATTAGAGGGCCATCCTTATATCCCCCCCCCCATAGTGCTGCTACTATTCGATGACTCCAACCCTCTCTTGGACCATAGGTCTCCTACCACACCTGCTCAGCTACTGTCCAGTGTCCCTCCAGGAGCTCCATACTGTACTTTCCTCCTAGCCGCATCGTACATCCCTTATGTTGTCTGTCCGTGATGTTCTCGGGCCCATACTACAAATGGTTCCCAGATGTCTCGCGGGCGCGATGCAGAGGGCATCAACTCCCAGAATGTGGTCAGTTGTGTGTGTCCGAAAGTAACATCCCTGAGCCAGTCATCCTTAGTGGGGACTCTTCTACAGTCCAGTGTATGGCTACTCGCCGTTTCGCATAGAGCAAGAGCAGGGCGTGCAGCTTCCGATACCCCACTGGGGTGTCTTTAACATATCCCAACAGTCCCAGCAGAGGGTCAGGATCTCCACCCACCCCCGTAATTTGCCGTATGATAGTGCACACTTGTATCCAATATGTTTCCAACCGTGGGCAGGCCCATGCTATATGCATGAACCCTGCTGCGGCAGAACCGCATCGCCAACAGCCATCATCTTCCCGGAGGCCCATATGATGCAGACTGGCAGGCGTTCTATAGAATCTATGTAGGAACTTAAAGTGTATAAGACGAAGCTTGTAATTGGGGGATAGGGCCGTCAATTGGTGACAGCAATAGAGCCATTGTTCTTCCGATATGGGGGTCAGAAGTTCTTCGTTCCATGCCAGCAGTGCTCGGGGCTTCAGAATTGGGGCCGATGTCTGCATGTGGTTGTAAATTCTAGTAATAAGCTTGCGCGGTGAAGCTGTTGCGAGTACATTTTCTAGAGCAGACAGCGTTGGTGGAGCGTCCGGGAAGGTATCATGTAAGGACCGGCATGCCAGTTTGAGTTTATGGTAAGCAAATATTTCGGCGAAAGCCACTGGGCGATCATCCCCAGCTATTGGGGGGGGTCTAAACGATCCCTCCGGGTATAGATCCTCAAATGTATCCAGACTCAGCTCCCGTGCCAAATCTGTTCCTATTCCATCTCCTACGGGAAATAGCATCGGGTTGTTGGCTAGGGGAATGGACGGGGCATAAAGAATGGGTACTCCCGCTCTTCCCCTCAACTTATGCCAGGCCCAGCGCAACGTTTCCACTGTGTCTATGCCTACCCTCGGGCGTTTGTACGCTCCGAAGAGTGCAACCCGCAGGGGCAAAGGCTTAGCCATGTCCTCCTCTACGGCCACATGTGGCTGAAATGGAGTGGGGTGCACCCAGTAATGTAAGAATTGAGCTTGCGCACTCCAAGCGTATAGTTGCATGTCCGGTGCCCCCAGGCCCCCCTGTCGCAGAGGAAGCGTCAACAATTCCCAGGAGATTCTGGCTTGCCCACCCGCCCAGGCTAATGATATCAAATGTGATCGCAGGGTGGTGAAAAAGGCCTGTGTGAGCACCATAGGCACATTCACAAATAAGTACAAGAATTTCGGCAGTACCACCATTTTTATCAACGCTATCCTCCCTGCCAATGAGAGCGGGAATCGCGTCCAGGCATTAATCTTCCCTTCGAGCCAGGTCATGGCACATCCATAGTTCAACCTCCACAGCTCCTGCATGTCTCTGCTGATCCAAATGCCCAAATATTTTACTGGCTCCGCTGTCCATTTGAGTGGGAATTCAGAGGTGATCTGGGCAGTAGTGTCTGTCAGCGGGAAGATAACAGACTTAGCCCAGTTTATTGATATTCCTGAGAGGCCCCCAAACTTAATAAATTCCCGTAAGATCGGATCTAGGTTTCGCGCGGGGTCAGAGATATAAAGTGTAACATCGTCAGCATATAGTGACACCAGGAGACTCCGCGCACTAAAGCCTATTCCTTTGGCGGTATGATGTTGCCTTATCCGAGCCGCCAGTGGCTCCATCGCTATCGCGAAGAGCAGCGGTGACAGTGTGCATCCCTGCCTTGTTCCACGCGAGATCGCGAAGGGCTCCGATAGGAGTCCGTTCACCCTCACGCGCGCCATAGGTTCCGTATATAGTAATTTCACCATGTTTATGAATAGCGGACTAAAGCCCATGCGGCCCAGGATCATGAAGAGGTAATGCCACTCCAGGGTGTCGAATGCCTTTGTGGCATCTAAAAAGACCACGGCCGCCTGTACGTCCGGGTGTAAATAGTGTAACACTGAAAACAAGGTTCTCAGGTTTTGCGATGTTGACCTTCCCGGAATAAACCCCGACTGGTCTGGTCGTGCGACCAGTGGGAGTAAAGGCTGCAGCCTATTGGCAATTAGCTTTGCCAGTATCTTGACATCCACATTTATAAGAGAAAGCGGGCGGTAGGAATCCAGTTCATCCTCTGGTTTGCCCGGTTTTAAGAGGGTAACTATGATCGCCTCCCGCATAGATGGGGGTAACACTCCTGACTCTAATGTCTCTTCGTATAGGTCAAACAACCGGGCGCCAGCTCCTCCACATAGGCCTTATAGAAGGCAGTGGTCAGACCATCCGATCCAGGGGCCTTATTAAGTGGTAAACTTTTTATAACCCGGGCTATGTCCTCTACTGTAAAGGGAGAGTCAAGGTACTCTCTGTGTCCTCTGCTCAGCCACAGCAATTCCAGGGAATCAAGAAATGGCAATAAACCCTCAGGGGTGGATTGTTGTGTGGTTGCATATAACCCAGAGTAAAAACTCGAGAAAGCCTCTAATATAGACCTCTGACCCCTGATTTGTGACCCATCGGCCTGAGTGAGTGCAGCGACAAATGCAGTGTTACGTGGGGGGCGAAGCATGGCGGCCAAAGTTCGTCCAGGTCTGTCCCCTTCCCCATATCGTCTGGCCTGAGCATGTTTCCCTAGGAACTTAACCTCCCTACTGGCCTCCTCGTCAAAGTCAAGCAATTTGTCTTTTATGGTCGCAAGAACAGTGGGATCCCCAGTAGAGTAAAACTGAGCCTCCAGCTCCTTTATTTGGTTTTCAATCTTTTCCAAAGATCCTCTGATGGCCTTCAACACCCCAGCCTCCGGGCAATGCAGTGCCCTCTCACCACAGTCTTAAAAGCTTCCCACAGTGTGGCCACCGAGTCGACCGAGCCTGTGTTTAATGAAAAGTAGTCCACTATGTCCCCCCTGATTTCCTCCTTAAAGGCCTCGTCCAATAGCGCGTCCTGTGGGAGCCGCCATGTGTATACCCGCTGGGCAGAGTTAGGCAGGTCTACCCGCAGCAGGCAGGGCGCGTGGTCTGACAAAGATCTGGAATAGTGCAGCGCCTCTCTAACCCATGTGATCACATCTCTAGATACTATCCAGTAGTCAAGTCGGGACCATGCCTTATGATATTCCGTAATACATGTGCCCTCCCTCAGCCCTGGGTGAAGGTGCCGCCAGATGTCCACCAAGTCTCCGTCCGCTAATATAGCCTTCAATGTACCGCTAGCCAATGGGTGCAATGTCCTAGAGGTCCCCTTCCTGTCCAATTCATCATCTAAAACTGCGTTAAAGTCCCCCCCCAGATTATTGTATCACAATTCGTGGCTTTGACCTTAGCCCACACATTTTGAAAAAATTCAGGGGAGTCAGAGTTTGGACCATATACTGCGACCAATACCACTGCGTTGCCGCTGAGGTACCCCTGTAATATGGCATAGCGGCCTTCAGGATCCAAGTGCGTCGAGCCCTCTGTCCAGTCCAACCCCCTTTTTATCAGAACCGTCACCCCCCTTGCATAATTGGAATAGACAGCTGAATAAATCGATCCCCATCTGTTGTGTTTCAGTCTAGGAGATGAGTGAGTACTGAGATGCGTCTTCTGTAGCATACAGACATCAATGTGGTGCCTAGTGAGATAGGAGTGTACTAACCTAACTTTCCTGCCATCGTTTAACCCTCGGATGTTCCAAGTAAGAAAATTTAAAGCAGTCATAGAGGACACATATTGCAACATCGTGGCGGGGTAGACGGAGTTAAGCACAGGAACCCGCGATAGGGTACAAGCTGAGTCTCATGCATAATGTAAGGCATATGTCTGGTGAACAATAATACAATCCCCCCCTCCACCCACCGCCCACTCCAACCCCCCAATCAGGTTGTAGAGAACCCATCCAAAACAACAAAACATTTGCAATAACTTGTGGGAGCTCTCCCATGGGGGCGCAGTAGTGCCGGCACACTCCCCTGATTTCTCAGGGTGGCCGGAAACATCTATGTTCGGTGAGTCTTATTCAGAGTCGCACAGCCTGAGAGGTCTAGTACCTAGCTTTTTGGAGCGCGCGGCCGGAAGTCCCATCCCCTACCAGCATTATCTACGTAGTGACAATCAGAGATTTTGCCGACTATCGGAGGCCCACCGAGTCCCCTCGGCCCCCCCCACTCTAGCAGGGTTAACTTCCCAACACCAAATTGTCGCATTTTAATGATACTGCCATAAATATCCACATTCACCCCGCTGTCGCACAGCCAGCGCATTTACCAACCACAGTCCCGGATTGCAATGTATCCAGTACCAGGAGTGCTCCTGAACCGGGATGCGTTCAGTCCGTATCGCTGTGTCCCGTGCGTTCCTTGGCCGCCTCTGCGCTGTCTTTTTTCGCCTCCATCCCGCCAACATGCTTGGCGAACTTCAACGCCGATTTCGCGTCCGCGAATAGATGAGTAGACCCGTCGTGGCTGACCTTCAGCTTCGCTGGATATAGGAGTGCATACGGGATTTGCGCCTGAAGTAGTATCCGTTTAGCCTGTAGAAATTCCCGCCGTGCAGCCTGCACCGCAGGAGTGAAGTCAGGGTAGAATGAGATTGTGTTACCCCCATACACAACAGTCCCCTTGCCACGGGCCAATCGCAGGACTGTGTCACGGTCTTGGTAGTTCAGGATTTTGGCCAAGATCGGTCTGGGAGGTGCTCCCACCGGTGGCCTAGGACCCAACGCACGGTGCGCCCTCTCCACCGCAAACACCGGAGAGAGATTGGGATCAAACAGTTCATGGAGCATACCCGCCACATATGTTTCCATCTTGGCGATGGCTGTCATCTCCGGTATCCCCGTGATGCGGAGATTATTGCGGCGGGACCTGGCTTCCAAATCTTCGTTCTTTGCTCTGATGATCCCAAGCACCTTGTCCATTTGGAGGAGTTGTTCCTTTGTTTCCACTTGAAACTCATGGAAGTCCGAGGCCTGGTTTTCTAGCACATCCAGTCTGGTCTCGTGTGTCCCCACCTGCGTCTTCACCGCGTCCAGTTGGGAGTTCATTGTGTCCAGATTGGCGTCAATATTTCGGAGACTAGATCTCATCTCCAACATGATGGTGCGCATGTCTTCTCCCTGATCTTCGGGCTGATGTTCCTGCTGTCGCTCCGCGCCTGCATCTGAGTCATGATCCGTGTTCCTTGTGGTACGCCGTTGGTCGAAGGATATCTTCGGCTGCTTGGCATCTTGCTTGCCCATGTTCAAGCTTGGCGGGGAGATAACGCCCAGGACACCGTCCAGCCTGTCTCGGAGTACCTCGTTTTCGCCTCACTGCGGCCCCACCCTGCGCTCCACTTGGCGTTTGAGGTAGTGTCCCGTGCGTCTACAGCGCTGAGTAGGTGTATGCAGCAGGGCCCGCAACGACCGCAGCAATCCGTCCACCTCCTTCTGCTGGGCCGCCTTACACAGCACGCACCAAAAGACGATGGCCCTTCAGCCCACAAAGCGGAACCTCACGGAACTGTCCAGGTGTGCTCAGCCCCTGGGTCACAGAGAATAGGCAGTCAGGTACGTACGCAGCAACTCTCAGCCTGCTATCGGCGGCTTCAGGCCCTCTCCGCTCCCCTCCCCCTGTGCCAGGACTCAGCAGCACCCACCCTATCTCGTAAGGGAGCGCAGGGTTCGGGCCTCCGCCCGGGTCTTCACACCGGCATAATCCACCGGCCACAGGCTGTCAGCTTGGCGTGTTGGCCTCCACCTATACCTGCAAGGCCTCCGGAATGTCGGGGAGTAGCCTTTGACCCTCCTCCAGGCGCACCAGGCCGACGCCCGCTGGGGTAGATGTACCGGTGTCGTGCGGGTTGTCCAGCTCAGGCGCGAGCGTACAGTGGCCCCGCGATCTTCCGGCAGCCTGTGGGGTCCACTCCATCACTCCGGAGCTGCGCGTACGTCCCCGGCGCCACCACAGATGTAGCGCGGCCCTCGTCGGCCTCCGCGCCGCGGTCTCAGGTGATTTCGCCGTCCGACCTACACGGTCTCCGCCATTTTGTCCTCCCGAGTCGCGGCGATCGGAGCTCACTGTTACGCCGCTCGGGCACTGATTTTGTTGTTTTTGAGGTCGCTGGTCGCCTCGTGTCTTCCGCCTCCCAGGCCGTCGGTTATATACCGAGATTGCTCACCGGTACCGCATATTATTTTAGGATGTTGATTCCGGCCGGCGGAGCTCGCTTATGCAGCGGCCATTTCGCGGCTCAGCAAGCCACGCCCCCCTCAAATGTGTATTTCACTACCGCGATTGCGGTTCCCATTGGCTGTAAGGGCATGGGCATTGGCGGTGACACACCGCGGTGCCCAGGCGGTCGCTACCATGATTTGGCCGCTTGGCATTGATGCCTATGGCCGTGATTGTGGTGGCGGTGCGCGCCAACTGCCATTTTCAAATGTGTATATCACTACTGCGATTGAGGTTCCCATTGGCTGTAAGGGCATGGGCATTGGCGGTGACACACCGCGGGGCCCAGGAGGTCGCTACCGCGATTTGGCCACTTGGCATTGGTGCCTATGGCCGTGATTGTGGTGGCGGTGCCCGCCAACCGCCATTTTCAAATGTGTATATCACTACCGCGATTGCGGTTCCCATTGGCTGTAAGGGCATGGGCATTGGAGGTGACACACCGCGGGGCCCAGGCGGTCGGTACCATGATTTGGCCGCTTGGCATTGATGCCTATGGCTGGGATTGTGATGGCGGTGCGCACCAACTGCCATTTTCAAATGTGTATATCACTACCGCGATTGAGGTTCCCATTGGCTGTAAGGGCATGGGCATTGGCGGTGACACACCGCGGGGCCCAGGCGGTCGCTACCACAATTTGGCCGCTTGACATTGGTGCCTATGGCCATGATTGTGGTGGCGGTGCACGCCAACCGCCATTTTCAAATGTGTATATCACTACCACGATTGCGGTTCCCATTGGCTGTAAGGGCATGGGCATTGGCGGTGACACACCGCGGGGCCCAGGCGGTCGCTACCGTGATTTGGCCGCTTGGCATTGGTGCCTATGGCTGTGATTGTGGTGTCGGTGCACGCTTATGGCACCTATGGACACATCATGCTGTAGCAATGGCCAGTTCTAAACATTGAACAGTAGACACTTACTATGAGTCATGCCACCAGTTAGTGCAAACCAATGCTAGTGTTACATTTGACTCGCTGATGACTACACATGCCATGTCAGTGCACAGGATTACATGCATTGGCATGTACTCCCTCACATGTCACTTATGATATTGTTGTGCATGTACACAGATCTGTGGTGTGATGGACTCTCAAAGATGTACACATGTCAATGTGTGAGATGGCAAAGCAACACACAGTAAAGAAGGTCTGGCTACATGGTGTGCCTATTTCACTGTGTACATTGCTGAGCTCCTGTACATACTGTGCTCATTGTGTTGTTAATATATGCCCTGTCAGACTTACGCAAGAGGGTGTGGCAGGTACAGCAGCTACGTCGAAGCCAGCAGTGTTGCTGTTTCACACATGTGCTGTGTCAACTACTCTCAGGGCTGGTGACACAAGATGTTGAAATGTACCTTTTGGCATTCACATAGTCTGAATCTGTTTGGGGGTACTCACTGTGTGAATACTGGACAAGTTTACGACTAGTTTAGATCAAGGTGTCCCTACATGTAACTTGTGGTGTAAGCTGTAGTTTCATGCCAGTCATTGTTGGCGCTGTGTCAGTCAAAACCTAAGATGTTGTGCCCATTTCAGAGGGGAATTGAATTGACATGTGTCCCTTTCCTCTCACCTAGGAGGCAACCAAATGTTTTTCGTCCATTCACGGTGCTTGCGGACATGGAAGATGAGGACGTCATACGTAAATTCCGTTTGGATCGACCTACCCTTCTGGACCTATGTGGTCAGTTGGAGCCCCATCTGAGGCCTTGCCGAACCCATCCAACTGCTCTGACACCAACATGTAAGGTGATGGCGGCCCTGCATTGTTTTGCAACTGGTTCATTCCAGTACACGGTGGCCAGCGCAGGTGGGATGTCTCAACTAACCCTGGGCAAAGCACTACGCTACGCTCGCGTAGTTTGCGAAGTTTGCGCTACTTCGCACAACGCGAATTGCACGTAGCACAGTGCAAACACGCGTAGCGTAGCGTAGCGTAGCGTAGTGCAGCGGTCATTTTTTGCTTGCTCGCGGTCCTCAACGTCAAGTTGGCGACCGCGAGCAAGCAAAATGACATCCCGGCGAGATTCTCAACGCAGGGAGGTCAGGTTTCTCATTGCGAGTGGTCGCGTATGCTCGCGACCGCTCGCGATGAGAAACTACCAGTTCGCGTTGAGAAGCTGCCGCTCGAGTAAAAATCTACTCGAGCGGCAGTAAAAGACAGCTCGCACTGTGCAAGATGCCGTTTTCAATGATTGCACAGTGCGGACAAGCATCCGGCACTGTGCAATCATTGCGAACAGTGCACTACGCAGTTCGCGTAGTGCTACGCGTAGTTCGCGTAGTGCAAACTGCACTTTGCGTAGCTTCGCGTAGCGCTACTTCGCGAACTACGCCCAGGCTTAGTCTCAACCAATGTTCAACATGGTGCTACGTGATGTCCTGTCCGCTATGATGAACTACAAGGACAGCTACATCCATTTCCCCAGGAGACATGAGTTGGCAGCTGTGAAGGGAGATTTTTATGACCTTGCCCACATCCCTAATGTTGTTGGTGCCATTGACTGCACACATTTTGGCCTGGTTCCACTACAGGCACATGAGCACATCTACAGGAACAGGAAGCATACACATTCCATCAATGTGCAAGTGGTATGCCAGGCGGATATGATAATAACCCATGTCTGTGCCAAATTTCCAGGATCAGCCCATGACTCCTACATCCTGCGTAACAGCATCGTACCACAGCTGATGGCAAATCTGCATCTAGAGCGTGCGTGTATTGTGGGTGAGTATGCAGAGTCAAGTAGTGTGCTGTATGTGTGACATGCTGTCCTCTGCCACAGTTTTATTACAAAGTTGGTCTGTGTATCTCACACCTAGGTGACTCTGCATATCCCAACTGGCCTTGGTTGCTGAGCCCACTGTGGAATCCCAGGACCACTGGTGAAGTCCGCTACAATGAGGCCCATGGGAGGACACGTCGTGTGGTGGAGCGTACTTTTGGTCTTCTTAAGTCTCGATTTCGGTGCCTGGACAGGACCGGAGGTGCACTGATGTACTCTCCCCAAAAGGTGTGTCAGATCATAGTTGCATGCTCCACAACCTGGCCTTGCGCAAAGAGATCCCCTGATCCTGGACGATGATGAGCAGCAGATGCCCCCGCCTGCAAACCCACACATGTCCAGTGACGAGGATAGTGGAGAGGAGGAAGGTGTCGACCTGCGTCAACAGCTCATCAACCGCTACTTCCCTTGAAGGTGAGTGACATTGTACAACGGTGCCATTGTATGCTGTTTTTGTTGTTGTAGGAAATGCCTAGGGGAGCTTTGTGACAGGTGCCTATTGTTGGCTCTGTGCTGAGGGCTGATGTTTCTGGGACAGGGTAGTTATGCACAGCTACATGATGTCTATGTCGATATCGTTGCTCATTGTAATGTGTGCAGGTTTGAGTACGTTGATGACAAGTGTTGTGTAATGGATGTAATGCCATCGCCTGACAAGTGAATGTTGTTCTCTTGTGTTTTCCTAGGTCCCTTCAGCATCTCAATGCCTCACAACAATCATGCACCTGGTACATTGTAATCTGAGTCAAGATTGTACATCCTGTGATAAACATGGAGCTGACACGAAAACATAGGTGTGTAAAGAGTGTTTATTTACAATAAGTATATGTGACAGGGAAGTGATTATTTACAAATAGGTGGAAAGTGAATCAATGAGTTGTCAGTGATGGTAGACAAGACAATAGAGTAGTCACCACATTGATGTGGTGACACAGTCCAACAGACGCCTGCCATCAGCATGGCAGTGTGGGTAAGGATAGTCAACCGAGTCAATGGCAAGGTGAAGGGAGGTGCCATCATGACTGGCTCTTTGACTTGCGTTTGGCTGGTGCTTTGCCACGTGATCCTCCTGTGCTTTTTCTCGGACGGCCCCTTGAGCGTTTGGCAGGGGGGGCCTCTGCTGCGGTATCTGCGGTGTCTGAGGACTCATCCTGTTCCAGCTCATCCCTCTCTGTGGCCGCAGGTGAGGTGGTGGGACTGTCATCCTGCAGGCCACTGGAGGGAGGTTGAGCTGTCCTTTGGGCCGCAGGCCTGTCCCTCAGAACACCCACAAGCTGGCCCAAGAGGTCCACGATTTGGCCCATATGCGTGTCCATGGACCTCAGCAGCAGGTGGACCTCACGCACTTCTTCCAGAACCTGGCCCATCTGTCCCTGGGTTTGTTCATAGGCCCCAAGGACTCTTGCAATGTTGGCCAGGGCTTCGGACTCAGTGCCCTGTTGGATTTGTCACCCAGTTGCCCTCCCACCTGCCCTGCTGTCCCAGACCTGTGGCGTCACCACTCGACGCACCCGCTGACTCTCCCTGCCCTCCTCAGATTGTGGAGGGGTGTGGGTGTCCTCTGAGGCAGGGACAGTGTTGCAGGCAGCACTGGTGGTGGTGGTGGTGGTGCTGGAGGCCGCACAGGTCATTACAGCAGGGGTCAGCACAGTTGTTGTTGGCCTGATGGGCCAGGTTCTGTGTCCACATCCGAGGAATTTAGGGAGTCTGCATCCGGGAGTCCAGGTTCCGGGGAGGGGAGTGGCTCAGCAGGTTGGTGTTGTCATCTGCAGCAGTCAATTCTTAGTCACCTGTAGTACAGAGAAGAAATGGTCATTGAAGTGCACCCCACAAGCTTGTTGTTAGATGTTTGGATGTTAAATGCTATACACCACACAGTTTACATTGAGATCACTTTGTAGGGC
Source organism: Calotriton arnoldi (assembly GCA_963921515.1). Lineage (NCBI taxonomy): Eukaryota > Metazoa > Chordata > Amphibia > Caudata > Salamandridae > Calotriton > Calotriton arnoldi. The sequence continues at coordinate 827,296 of CAWUFW010002583.1, forward strand.
TGCACGGTACTGAGCATCATGACATGATGTGGAGGTACATACATTACGTGTCCATGGTGTGACATGTCAATAGATACCATGCTCCATGTACAGATTGTGTGATTACAAGGACATGTCGTCATCTAAGGACTAGCAGCACAACAACTTTATGTGAAGCGTATTTGTTGTTTACTCTGCATGTAAGACGTTCATTCTGCGCATGTACTGGCCATTGTTATCTCATGCATCCCTCTGTCATATCATGTGCTTTGCTTTCTTTTTACAACTGACCATGCTTGTTATGTTTTCATATGGGCCTTGATGCTCTGCCCCCATGGCACTTACAGATAGCATTCAGTGCTGTGCATGATTGTGCCCTGAATTTCTTCAACATGTGATTTGGTGAGTCAAACTTAAATTTCTGTGCCAGTTACATACGCTTAGCTGTCTTCACACTGGAAGTGGCTATTGGATCTATGCCAAGTTGGGTGGGATGGGAGGGCTGGTGTGGTCATATGGCTCCATGCTTTTTGGGAGACATGGCAGGTTGCATGCACTGTCTACCTACCTGTTCAGTGGCACAGTTGGGGGGAATTGCTACCACATGGTTCTGGGTGTGGGGGTGTACCATCCTGCTGAGCTGTGGGACAAGGGTGCCTGGTGGTATTTGTAGTGCTGGCTTTCCACCCACAAATATCCCTCCCTGTTAAGATGGCTACCTACCTGTTAGGTGGAGGTGATCAATCCAATGGCTGCCACATGCTTCTGGGTGTGGGGGAGTGCTCCATCTTGCTCAGCTGTGGGACAAGGGGGCCTGGTGGGATTTGTAGTGCTGGCTTTCCACCCACAAACACCCCTCCCTGTTAAGATGGCTACCTACCTGTTAGGTGGAGGTGAACAATGCATGGCTGCCACATGCTTCTGGGTGTGGGGGAGTGCTCCATCTTGCTCAGCTGTGAGACAAGGGGGCCTGGTGGGAGTTGTAGTGCTGGCTTTCCAAACACAAACACCCCTCCCTGTTAAGATGGCTACCTACCTGTTAGGTGGAGGTGATCAATGCAATGGCTGCCACATGTTCCTGGGTGTGGGGGAGTGCTCCATCTTGCTCAGCTGTGGGACAAGGGGGCCTGGTGGGAGTTGTAGTGCTGGCTGCCTGTACCCATGCAACCCTGGGAATGTTGCTAGCTACCTTTGGGGTGATTCAGAGGGAGTGAATGTTAGATCTGTGAGACATGTGTTGGGGAGTGTGTGGTGCACATGAATGCATTTGGGCCTAGGAGGTGTAGCTTTGTAGTTGTGCAAGACAGTACATAGCAGTGTGATGGTAGACATTTGTTGTTACTTACCAGCCTCCACTCCCCCGGCTATTCCTGTGAGACTCTCTGGATGCAGTATGGCAAGCACCTTCTCCTAAATAACAACAAAGAAGGTATGCAGTTCCTCAAGTGGGTCGATCGGAAGGAGATGTGCAAGTCGTGAGGCCGTCCTAAGAATGTAAAAGGGAGGGGAATTCCTCCTTTCGGAACTAAGGCCCTCACACACCCAGCCCGCTAGGTGTCATGCTTCATCATTGGGCTTGCTCCTCGTCGGGGTCGGCGTTGCAATACCCGACGGGCACCCAATGAGGGGCTCTTTAGCGGAGATCTTTTGTTCCTTGCCGTTCAGGTGGTGTGGGGGTAGGGGCCCTAAGAGAGTGTCGATGTGGTGTGATGGGTGAGTGATTAAAACAGGTTGGGTAGTCCTACGAGTGACTTTATTCTGGTTGGCTAACCACCTCATTAAAAAGTGTAAAGAGAGGGAGGCAGCTATCCGAATGCAATGTTTCAGACCTAACAATTTGTAGCCGGCGGCGAGGGGTAGGTCTCTCATCCTGCATTTGAGGATTTCTGGACACAATACTTTATGTGTCTCAGGTCCCGCCGGACACTGTTGAGGCGAACCGCTATAAATTGTTAGGTCGTCTTCTACTTCTGTGGGGACCTTTCCTACAGAGTACCACGTGGGAGGTAGGTCGCCCACCCCACCACGACGTGTAGAGAGTAAATTATTAGGTCCTGATGAATTGCCACTGATCCCCTAGACTATTTAGGCAAGAAACATGTCGACCCTTTGAGAGCACAGTTATTCTGAAACATTGCATTCGGATAGCTGCCTCCCTCTCTTTAACTTTTTTATCAGGTGGTTAGCCAACCAGAATAAAGTCGCTCGTAGGACTACCCAACCTGTTTTAATCACTCACCCTCTGCACCACATCTACACTCTCTTAGGGCCCTTACCCTCACAGCACCTGAACGGCAAGGAACAAAAGATCTCCGCTAAAGATCCCCTCATTGGGTGCCCATCGGGTATCGCAGGGCCGACCCCGACGAGGAGCAAGCCCAATGATGAAGCATGACACCTAGCGGGCTGGGTGTGTGAGGGCCTTAGTTCCGAAAGGAGGAATTCCCCTCCCTTTTACATTCTTAGGACGGCCTCACGACTTGCACATCTCCTTCCGATCGACTCACTTGAGGAACTGCATACCTTCCTTGTTGTTATTTGCCTGGGCATGTATGCTGGACCTGCAAAAAGCCCCTCGTCCCTCCTCTTTGTCTCAAAGCACCTTCTCCTCCCATGCAGTGAATGTTCTTGGTGTAATGGGAGGGCCACCGCCAGTCCTCTGAGCCAGCTCACAGTTCTTGTTGTTCCTCTCTTTCACCTTTTTCTTGAGGTCATGCCACCGCTTCATGATCTCCCTCTTGGTGCGTGGGACAGTGCCTACTGCATTGACCTTGCGGACTATCCTTTCCCACATTAGTGTTTTGGTGGCTAATGGTGTCTGTTGGACCATGCTTCCAAACAATTGTGGTTCTACTCTGATTACCTCATCTACCATGACTGACAACTCATTGTCAGTGAATTTGGGCATTTTCTTCTGTGCCATGGTGTGTGATGTGCAAAGGGGTTGAAAGTGCAGGTGTGAGAGTGGTGGTGGTGATGTAAGTGGTGTGTGTATGTGTTGTTGTGCTGGTGAGTTGTGTGGTGGTTTGCCTCTCCTTTGAGCTGTAGGGTTGGTTCCTTCAGTGGTGGAGTATGGCAAAGGATTGTGGTCAGGGAAGGGGCTGGTTTTATACTCAGCTATGTGGGTGTGTCAAAATGGAGTATTGATGTCAGGTGTGTTGTGTGGGTTGACCTGGGATTTGTAGTTTTTTTTCTTGCCATGGGGATGTGTCATTGGGGTGTATTAGGTGTTTTTTTAGGCTGAGCCAGGTTGCTGAGTACACTTGGTGGGCATGTTGTGGTTTTTTTTTGGTCGACCGCCATGATTTTTCCGGAGCAGCCGCGGCGGTGGGTATACGACCGCCCTTCCGCCGGCTCTCCCATTCATCACTGGTTGCGATCGCTGCGGTCGGAAACAGAGGATCGTTCTGCTGTCTCCTCAATGGTATCCTAATTTCACGTGCGGTCAATCCGCTGGCCGTGCAACGGTTTGGGCTTTTTCCGCCGTGAATCCGACCGCCGCGGATGGATTTTCACCTGCTCCGCAAGCTACCAGCGGTCTTTCGTGGCATCGTTCCACCGCGGTCTGATTTTTCGGGCGGTTGATCCTAATCGGACCGCCGGTTTTCCCGCGGTACATGCGGACGGTTGATTCCCGCTACCATGGCGCTCCGGATGCTTTTCCGCCCGCCATCGTAATCAGGCCCTTAGTGAGGAATATGTAGTATTTTAGAACCATCTAGTAAATTATATATGCAAGCTTTGACACACTCTTTGCATGTAGGTGGAAGAATTAGTGAGCTATATGCTTTGATAGAGATTAATGTGAGGATTGGTATATGCACTGTTTCCCAAAATTGAAATCTGATATATTTAAGTAGAACAGTACTCAGATACTAAATACACCACAAACACAGTGGTAGAGAGGAATCCAATAGCTCTTATGTTGTGTTTTCATATTTACAGTGTTGAGACACTTTATGTACTTGTACACTTGGGGCTAAATTTACAAGAAAGTAATGCAGTGCAGAGCTGCAAGCCATTTGGCTGCGCCAAGCTGCATTACTTTCAAAGCACAGGGATGCATCATGTTTACAACAATATGATGGATTCCTATGCTCTCCTCTGTGCTGGCGCACAACTGGCTGCCATACGTGCAAGGGTGCCTATGCAGTCGGGATGATTGTTTTTGTGCAGGCAGGGACACCTTCCTGTACAAAAACAATCACAAGAGGTATTTTCCTCTTTCTATATGATCTACAGAATGCAGCATGCATAGAAACAGGAAACAATTAGGAGAAAGAAAAGTAATTCTCCTCATTGCATTTCCCTACACCTCCGCTGGGGAGGTGTAGGATTCTGACGCATTGCCAGGTTTACGAATTGTTGAATATTTGGGTATGTGGCAAAATCCATGGGTGTTGAGTGAGAACACCCATGGCATGCTTCTTTCACGCAAAGTGGTGCCTGAAAAGTGCCCGTATTTATGAGGCCATGAAAAGCTATGCAGAGTGGCTTTACGTGGCTTTGTAAATATGAAGCACCACATTACGGTGCCGGTGTGTGAAAAAAAGTGACTCTCCGGAAAGTGCATGGGGCTTGTGAATACACCTCCTTGCCTTGATGTTCATTTTAAAATGTAATACAGAAGGTATACACCATGTATAAGTGAGAAGTGAGATATGCTGTAGCTGTGTTGTATGGCAGGGTGCTAAAATGTTAAAAGGTAACTAATAAATAAAGTTCTGTGTTTTGCTCTGGGGTTCTTATATTGAAGTAAGTGCATGTAGTAATATATCTAGGTTCATCTGTAGATTGAAAACTGCATCATAACATGAAAACTGTTTTTCTATTATGTGCAAGTCAGTAGTAAAGTAGTTGGTAGATTAGCTAGGGTAAAAATTAAAATATAATTGTTTTTTTTACGGAACAATATCTATATAACTACACACAGTTAGAATGCCTACAAAAGCTTGGGTGAATAAGCAACAGAAGCAACTACAGTATGTTTGCAGAAGGGGCAAAATGCAGAAAAAGTGGTGAAAGAAAGAAGAGCTACTGGTAAGATGACAAAGTCATTTCTTAAAAATATATGTTCACATTTGCAAAGATTAGAAAATAAAGAAAATGAAATTATGACTATGAGAAACAATAAGAGTGGACAAAGTGTACATTGCAAGAACAGAAAAGATTGTAAAAAGTAAACATGGATGCACCTTAACTAGGAGACAGAAGCAGTATAAGGAAATCAGAGCCTGGATGTTTCTTAGTAGCGTGGTTGTAAATCTACTGAGAAATTTGAAAAAGTATAGAAGAAGGAGTGATGCACTGAAGCAGAAAGAATGAGTTGAGAGAGTAGTTGATAAGGCATTTGCTTTGAAGAGGAAGCTTTTCATTTTGATTCTAAATAGAATGAAGACTCTTGACAAAATAATGCTCTGCATGAGGAGACAAAACCAGAAGAAAAGATTAGTGAATAGAAGTAACTTTTTTACATTTGTACGTGGAGAATGGATACATAATTCTAGTACAGAGCCTTTCTTTAATGAAGAAAGCTATCTCCAGGATAACAGATTAGTTAATGCTATTGATGAAAGAAGATGATGCTATGAAATGAAGAATGGCAGTCCTATAGCAAAAGAGGTGATGATACCTAGGAATGTAGAAGAAGTTATTGCAGAAGAGGTACAAGGAAGGCGTAGTCAGGCCCCTTTATACAAATTGAATTGTAGAAGTGTTTGAAGTATTAGACAGCAATCCATTGATATATTGAGGAAATTCATACGTACATTTCCAAGGCAAAATTTAAAACACAAAATAAGTACTTTACAAGGTTTGGATTCTTGCAAGCTGAAAAATCATACAAATTTGCCGGGACACTCACTAGCTTGTTTATCAAAGAAAGTGTGCCAAAGCACCTTTCATCATTTTAGGATGTTAGCTATACACCATTCAACAAAGCAACCTTTAGTTAGGAGGCTGTACTATACGAAAGCTCCTGTTTTATGTTTAGGAGGAATGAATAAGGCACTTTTGCATGGTACTGTGGCAGAGGTAGAAAAGGTTTGTGATGATGTGCAGCTTTGTTTCTTTGGTTCACAACAGGACTGTAGTGAAATTGAAGAGTTGACAACAGGAGGAGTTGTAAAACAGGACACAGGTGCTACAGTTGACAGTTTTGAAGAAGAGATGACAAAATTTAAGACAATATGTTCTAAAAAACCAGAGTATGTTTGTATATGTTGTTGATGCACTCACTACAAGAATCAAACACAGACTGTTGACTTACATTTAGAAAGTGAAAAAGAGAATAATGATAACTGGCAAAAGTTTGCACTGTACTTATTTGTAGAACAACGATTTAACTTATCCACACGTCAAGTTATATGTAAGTACTGCTACAATAAATTAGAGGATAATAAAATGCCTACTAGAGCTGAGCATAACAAGTTAGAACTGGTTCCCATTCCAGAAGCTGTTCAAGGTATAAATATTTATGAGTCCATTCTTATCCAAACTATACATCCATTTCAGGCTACAGTATGTATGGAGCCAAAGAAGGAACAAATTTCCCCCAACAGAGCGTAGAAAGGTCTAAAAGGTAGAGTATTGTATTTGCCATTACATGTCATGAAAAACATTGAAACAGTATGGGTAGATAGAGGGTTAGATAAAGGACTAGTAATTCTTACAAATGGTGTGCCTACCAAGGAACAAGAAGATATGGCAGCTGCTTGTAGCTGTTACCAAAGTTAAAAGAGCAATTTTATATCTGGTACAAAAGAGTGTTTACTATAGAAATGTGGAAAGCCTGCAATATATCACACACACAGGAGGATCAGACATTTCTATCAACAGGTCAGATTGAGAAGGTGGATCAGTCCAGAATATAAGAAATGTATGAACATTAAAGCATCAACCCTTTGCATTATAAAGAGGTTATTGGTGATGCCATTGAGTTGTTTCAAATGAAGGAAGCAAAAGGAGCTCCATTAAGTGTGTGGGAATAAAGTTTAGAAGCTTGGTGTTTCCCACCTCTTTTTCCTACTGGAGTAGGTGGCCGGTATGACAAGCAGCCTGTGCAAATACCTGCAGCTGAGTATAGATGTAGTAGACTTTATTCAGAAGAGCCTAGATTTCGTCAGTGCATTCCATATATATTTCACCTATTTTTTGAGAGTTAATATGCATAATATATCAGCAAGTGAACTTTTGGAGAAAGTTGAAGAAAAAATGAGTATTTTAAATACAATGTATTAAACCTAATGGCATGTCAGCCTGGGACTAATGAATATTAGTATCTGTGTCATACTGACCTCAAGTGCATGTTGAGGAACCTTGGAGCACCTACTTGATTCCTGACACTGAGTTGTGCTAAATATGCATGGGATGACCTGCTAGAATTCTTACAGGAGGCAAATTCAAATATAAAAGACATTCATCTGAAGATGCCATGAGAACTGTGCTCACTAGACCCTGCAAATGTTTGTAGATATTTTAATCACAGATTTCAATCAATGATGTCTTTCATCTTGAACAAAACAAAACCTCCTCTTGGTGAAGTGATTGATTTCTTTTGGCATAGAGAGTAGCAAGTCTGGGGGGCGTGGCCAGCCAGCCAAACATAGCGGACGCAATTTGCTAGAGCTCCGTCTGTGTACCCCTAATTATTCTGCTAAGCATCGATATCCCCCACCATCCGGGCGCAATCAAACAGCAAAACTCTGCCTGTGCAGCGGTAGCGCACTATCGTGGCGTCGGAGGAGTGGAGAAGATGAGGAGAGCCGTGTTTGCAGGCCCTACAGGACCCGATGATGAGGTGCGCCCGGGCGGTGCAACGCTGAGGCCTGCGGACGCGGCCTACAGAACGCTGGCCCGTGCTGCTGGGCTCATCAGGGAGCGAAAATAGTTGTCGTGAGGCATCGAGCTCCCCCGGCTGGGAAAGCGCAGTGGTTGATGCTAAGGGGAAGCTGCGGATGCCCGTTGTCGGCCCAGAGCAGCTGCACACCTCCGGGTCCACTACGAACTCTGCACGGGCCTAGTGACATGCCAAAGGCCTGCGGGCGCGAGACGCGATCCAGTACCCCTGAGCCCGCCAAAAGGAGAGCACAGCGGTTGTGGGGAAAATCCAAGACCCTCTGGCCTGAGAAGGGCAGCAGCTGCTGCTGAAGGTGAGCGGTGGGCACCTGCTAACTGTACGCTTCCAAAACGCCTGCGTGCCATCGTGGAGGCAGGCGGAGGGGGAGAGAGGCCGAGGTGGGGCACCCCCATCACGACATTGGTCCAGCGACCCAGTCTCTCCTGAGGAAGCCTTAGCAGGACGGTGTGGTGCTGTGGAACCACTGGCAGATACTGCCATGAGCATGCGGAGGTGAGCGGTTTACCCCTGGGGCCCCCCCATCTGGACTGGGGTTGTACGCGTGAGACTGGGGTGGGCTGCTACCACAACCTGGGCAGCAACGAGGTCGCCGCCTGAACAGGAAACATTGGTCGAATTGGGCCTGGGTCACGCAGACGCGACTGAGGGAGACGTGGCATTTAGAAGGACGCTGAATCTCTTTGGGCTGGGCCCGGAGGCCGGATCGGGCCTCGGCCATTAACGCGCAGAGGCGAGAGGTGCAGCTAGAGACACCCCCGCCTGCTTGGAAGTGGACATGGCCCGGGAAGTGAAGTGCCATCCCCAAGTCATTGGTCCGGTAGGCCCCCAGATCTCAAAACTGGCCATTGCTGGGAAAGGGGATAATATGCTGAGACTAAGAAGGATAATACTTCACACATTATAAGGCATCACACCAGGCACATTCCATGGCGAAGGGGACCCTCCCCAGTGCCCTCCTCTCCTCGGATCCACTCAGTGATCAGGCCTGCCAAACGCGCAACTCGATAAGTGGGGGCGGAGGAAACAACCCAGATATGGAGCAGAGTAGACAAGGCACCAAGTGACAACGCACCTTCTCTACCTCTGGGTGGGTGACAGGACTGGAGAGAAGGATACACTGATGCACGGCCATGAAGCACCAAAAAGGCCCAGTCGCGCCTTAAAGCGGTCCGTGTGACTCCCGCCGCCTGCCCCGAAGTCAGCATCGCTGCTGGCGAGCAGACGTCCTGGCAGCGACAACACAGAGACGGGAGTGGACAGCGCGGTCCCGCCCTGCACCGAACACGAGGGTCGAACTGAGCCCGAAGCATCGAGGTGTAGGAGGCGTAGTTGACTAGCGAGAACAGCAAGAATACCCTTCCCTGCGCTAAAACACAAAAGGGAAATAAAACCACCAGATGGTGACCAGAGTCACTTAAACACATGCCAACAAACCCGCAGCTGAACCACGAGGCAGTCAAAAGTCAGAGAAAGCTCATCCCACACTAAGCGCGCGGCCTGGACTAGGCCCAGGCCACGATAGCACAGAAGCAGAGACAATCACCAGTGACTAAAAGGCATGAGCGCACAGACACGCACGCTTACCCCTGCAATTGCCCGCCCATTACAGCGTGTGTGCAACACCTCTACGAGACTAGGCCCACCACACAAGTGAAACCATGGTCCAACGCCTGGCACTGCCCACGCACCGGTAACGAATGCCGACAGTGCAACAGCTAGTAATGGGCCACCTACAAACAAACACTCAACAACCAAATGCACACGCCGGCAACTCATAACCGACAACTGCGGAAACAGATACAACCGCGGAGATGCCACACGCAGCACTTGCTGCCAAGTTGGACACTGTTCTGGCAGCAGTAAAGAAGATAGGATCTACGTTGGACCAGATCCGCTCCTCGCTGGAGTAAAAAATTGACAAGGTTACGTCAGACTTCATGCTTCTGAGAGCCGACCACCACAAACTTGGGGACAAAGTGCGCTCACAGGAACAGTCACTCGCAGAGCTAAAACCAGTTACACAAAGCCATGCCCCAGCCCTGCAAGACCTAATAGATCGAGTACATGCCCTGGAAGACAGAGTGGAAGATACAGAAGGGCGCTCACGCTGCAACAATATCCGTATTGTGGGACTTCCGGAGGGCGAAGAGGGACAAAAACCAAAGGAATATGCCGAACACTGGTTCAGAGAATTGCTCCCTGCTGGCACCCTGTCCTCCCATTTCGTAGTCGAAAGAGCGCACTGATTCCCTGCGCAAAAACCTCCACTGGGGTTCCGCCCACGCCCATTCCTGTTCAAGGTCCTCAACTATAGGGACAGAGAATTTATCCTCCATGAAACCCGCAAGCTGGCAAACATAAAGATCGGAAACAGCCAAATCATGATCTTTCCGGACTATACAGCGCAAGTATAATGCCGTAGAAGTGAGTACACTGCGGTGAAAAGGCATCTACGAGAACTTGGCCTTAGCTATTCACTACTGTTTCCTGCCAGGCTACGCGTGGTTGCCAAAGGGTCGGCATGCTTTTTTGACTCACCCGACGAGGTGTGGGCCTGGCTGGAGGAATTGGGTACAGGGACGGGGCCTCGGCCACCCATGGAAGACGAGCCAAGAAAACTCAACAAGAAAATACGCCACCACGGTGGACGCAACCGATACCAAGCGGGAGCCACCACGGCCTCCACCGCCCCCAACCTAGAGCAGAGGAGAGCAGAGAGGCAGGAGGCGTTACAAGTGACCGTGACTTTGGGAACTGCAACACAAAATCCAGATCACCTCCCAAGCCCGTCCAGATCCTTGGAAACTGGTGACTCCACACCATCCAGATTTGAGGGCCCTGAAGAGTTTCCACGGCCAGAGGTTACACCACAAACAGCGGACGACATCATATGACTTTTTCTATGACCTCCTATGCCCTGCTGAACACAATCCACGCAAGTACCTACCATGCTAGCAAAACGTTGTGTTGAGATAATATGTTGGGTAGGTAACTGTCCTCCGCAGAGCACAGCACCCCCGCTGCACACAGGACACACTTAACACTGCGGCAGGGGACATGCGCAGTGCGCACCCCTTCCCCCGCGCCTCGGACCAGCTGGAGGGATACATACGCTCAATCATGTCATTGAGGGGCAAGCACTCCCTACTACCCGCACGCCACGCATACTCACACCGTACGTCAGTTTGACACAGTTCTAGCCTTAAAATGGGCACTATAGTTTGGATGAATACCAAATCGGAACTCGCCCTAAAAGATATACATAGTTCAGTTCACACCTACACCTTGTTGTTAACAGTACTGAGTTGGAGTTCACCAGCACAGTTCAAAAATTGCAGCGCCTTGCCCCCCCATGCCAACCGGGTCAATGTAAGAGGGAAACATGGTGCAGGTTAACATAGTTACATGGAACGTGTGCGGTATGCACACCCCGGCACGGAGATACTCGATATATGCCTATCTGCGGTGCAGAGCCACTGACATCGCGCTACTCCAAGAGACGCACATGTCTCACATGGAATTGGGACGTCTACACCACAGATGGAGAGGCCAAGGACACGGGACCGGCTACTCAGACCATGCGCGGGGTGTCCTCATTTGGGTGAGAACTGGGGTCCCGTTCACGAGCGATGAGGTGCTGATTGACCCTGAGGGTAGATATACACTAGTTAGTGGGCGACTCAATGGCCAACCAATCCTCCTCGGGTCTATCTATGCCCCGAACGCTAGTCAGCCCTCCTTTTTAGAAGACCTCACGAAGATTTTAGCAGGGTGGAGCGGAGTCCCCTGGCTCCTGGGAGGGGACTTTAACTCGGTGCTTAAAGTAGATTTGGACAAATCGTTTCCACCCCTGACTAAAACCGCAGCGGTGTCCAATGCGCAGGTTCTCACAGACTGGCTGGCGCACTGGGGGCTACCAGACATATGGCGCTCCATCAACCCAGATGCCCGGGTCTACTCATATTATTCAGCGGTACACAGACTGCATGTACGTCCAGATAGAATAGTGGGATCCCCGCGCTGCTCCCTCTGGTTCACCGTGTAGAGTACCTGGGCCGGAAGCACTCCGACCATATACTGCAACTCACCTGGGAACCCGAACGCCCCCCTATCCCCAAGTGGACACTCCAAACAGCTGCATTAGAAGACCCATCATTTCGCTTCTCTCTGGGTACGGCGATCCTTGAATATTTTGAGCTTAACGAAGACACTGCTGGGGACATACTAGTGGAATGGGAAGCTTTTAAAGTCACGACAAGGGGACACTGTATTAGAACGACCTGGAGCATAAGTAAAAAGCTAACATCCGATCTGAGCAAAATAGAAATAAAATTACTGCAATATGAGACAGAGGGGGAGGGTGAGGGCAGAGACAGACACCGACTGGAGATGCTGCGCACACAACACGCGGAGTTGATGGAAAGCCTTCGCTGTCATAACTACACCGTGACACAGCCCACACTCATGCCACTGCTGATCGTGCAGGCCGACTTCTGGCCTGGCTGATTCACCAAGAACACGCCCGCAAACCAATAGGCGCGCTGCAAGATGGCACAGGGCTGCTAATGCACACGCAATGGGACATCCACGCAGCCCTGACACAACACTATAAACAGCTATACCAATCTCAAAATCACCAGGAACCACACGCCCTCCTAACCTGCCTAGATCAGGTACAGCTACCTGAGGTGTCGCGGGCACACAGAGACACTAGACACACAGATCTCACCAGAAGAGATCAGGGAGGCAATCATGTCCCTGGCCACAGGGAAAACCCCGGGACCAGGCGGGCTCCCGGCAGAATTTTACAAGGCATACCAGGTGTCACTGGTACCGCAACTGCACACCCTCTACGCAGCCGCTGTGGAAGAGGGACGGCTCTGTCCTTCGTTTTGCAAGGCGCACCTGATTTCACTGCCCAAACCTGACAGGGACCCAACCGACATGGGCTTGTACAGACCCCTCACCCTGCTCAACACCGACTATAAAGTTTTAGCAAAAATCCTAGCGGACAGACTAGCGCAAGCTGTCCCCACCCTGGTGCACTCAGACCAAAATGGCTTTGTGCCGTCCCGAAACACCTGCGTCGTTTTTTTGGAATCGCAACTTACTCCACATGCGAATGGCCGAGAGCAGGCTGTCTCATTCTTGACCTCGAAAAGGCCTTCGATTCTCTCGAATGGAATTATATGTTCACAACTCTCGAAAGATACAAGCTAGGCCCCGATTTCCTGCCGCTGACCGCCTACTTTACACGAACCCAGTGGTGACAGTGAAAGTGGGACCATACGTGTCAGATGTGGTCCCAGTGCGGAGGGGGACAAAGCAAGGCTGCCCATTGTCCCCTCTTCTTTTCACGCTTGCGATGGAGCCGTTGATGGAGTTACGCAGCTGCATGATGGCATTCCATTAGGCAATGGCATGCACAAAGTGTCACTATACGCCTATGATCTGTTAATCTACCTAAGAGACATCAATCAAGTGCCAGAGCGGCTGGCCCAAATTCTTTGGGAATTCGCGGCCATATCAGGGTTAAAAGTAAATGTCGCCAAATCTAATCTATATGCCTTTGGAGGGGGGTGCCACGACCCAGGTCTTATGCTCAATGGCGTGAGAGTGCAGTGGAGCGCAGATACATTTCGCTACCTAGGCATACGAGTGCATTGCCAACCACCAGACCTCTTTGACGGTAATCTGGGCAGGGTGCTAACGGCCGTGAGATCCCAGATGGAATTCTGGAGCTCACTCCCCCTTGCAGTTGTGAGTAGAGTGGCGTTGGTTAAAATGGTGGCCCTGACGAGATTCTTGCATTACTTTGCCAATATGCCCATCTATGTACCCACCTCCTTCTTTACTGCACTGGAAAAAATGGCCAGAGACTTCATCTGGGGCCCCAACTGACACAGGGTGGCGGTTAAAAAATTATACTTACCTACAGACCAGGGAGGCCTGGCGGCACCCTGCTTTGAGCACTATTACCTGGCGTCACAACTTCAATGGATCCCCAGATGGATGGCGGATCGCCAACGCGATGACACGGCGACCACACGCCCATCGTATACGCTACCCCAGATCCTTGGGCTATTCCACCCCAGTGCGCGAGTGCGACCTCCAGAGCCTCAACTTCTGAACGTGGCCTACAGGTGCTACCGCAGAAGCCTCTACTTAACCCAAGGCACAACACCCTACGCTCCTGCACTCCCCTTAGAAGGTGCCCCTAGGGGCTAGGCAATACTTACAACTACCGTACTGCAACATTGGCATGAAGAGGGAATACAAACTCTGGGAGATATTTACTGTGAAGGCTCCCTTATTCCGTATACAACACTGGTAGAAAACGATGGACTCCCCGCAGAGCAATTCCTCCTACATCAGTCTTTGGTGGCTACACTCTCGATGAGGTTGGAAGACCTTGCCACTGAGCCACAAACGCACCTCACCGTGCAATACTTACATGTCATGGGGCGAGGCAGACATCTGATGCGGTGGTTCGCAGCCTCGCTACGACAGCATGCAGTGATAAACCTAGACCCTTTCAGACACAAGTGGGAACACGACTTGGGCCGACAATTTTCGGACAAAGAATGGGAACGGGTGTTAGCCAGCCCAGTTCAGATCCCTAGGAACACGAGATTTAGACAGATACAATACTACATCACGCAGAGGGCGTACCTCACGCCAGCTAACATCAACCAATACTTTTACCGCACTGACGCAGCCTGCCCCGATGTGCCGTCACAGACGCAGACTTGGTACACATGCTCTGGGGTTGCACCAGCTTGAGCGCATACTGGAGAGGGGTGGCGGACACAGTTCACGCCTGCACCGATAGAGAGATACCCTTTGATTGGCCAACATATCTACTGCACATGATCCGTAGGACACGAACCACCAAAGTCACCTCCAGGTTCCTAGACCTGGGTATGGTGACGGCCAAGAGGTTAATCACAAAGAGGTGGAAGGCACCTGATCCCCCGCACATACAAGCTTGGAGGCGTTCTGTTATTGCGTGGGCTAGAGCCGAAGGCATAGCGATTTGGCGAGAGGAAACCATAGGCCTCAGGAAAATACCTATATCCACAAGCTAGGAAGCGATCCTGGCAGCGCTACAGCTTAGTGCGGACCAGCCAGACCAGCCCCTGCAGACACCCGACCCGGTGGGGTAGTTCCGCGCACGCGTCCAAAGCCTTCAGACCATTCGCAGGCACTAGACTAGTTGTCCCTAACTGGGCACTGGCACTCCAGTGTGCGCATCCACTAAAAGTCTACCGTCACGGCAATAGGCGGGGGCACACCAGGCGGCACGCGTGCGCATAGACATTAATAGATATATGAAGTCACTCCAACTCAGCTCCAAGTTCTATACCCCACCCCTTAGTTATTATTGAATATACAGTGCACCATGTTTACCCGAATAAAACTGGTCTTAATATGTTACCCTCTATATGAGAAGCATGCAGGAGAAACAATTTGACTGGACATGTGCTGCGTGGTCAAGCAAATGTAACACATGAAAACTGCCACACTATTACACCTATTGAACAAATGCACGTGAAGTAATAACCATTGTTAATACAAGAAGTATAAACGATGATGTAGCTGCGTGTTGCAGCAAAATGTAATGATTACTGGTGATGAATATATAAAATAAATAAACTCAATTAAAAAAAAAATAGAGAGTAGCAAGTCTGAGCTGCTCCCCATATTTACATGCTGTTGTAGGTCAAAGATGCCCCAAAGTTTTCAACAGTGATGAGTCTGTGTCGTCTTTTATTGAGCAGTATGTAACTTGCTCCATCCCAAAGGAGAGTAGTGACAACACATTAAGACAACAAGTTCTATGAATCCAAAATCATAGATGCGAAAAATACAGTCAGCAAAATTACAGAGCAAAATGGAAATTAAATACAAGATGTTGTTTCCGATTCCCACGACCTGTCATCTCATAATGAAGAGTCAACAGCTTTTTGTCTGCAGTCAGACATACACTTACAAGGAAATCAGTGAAAAATACATATAACCTAAGAAGAACAGAGGTCTCCAAGTACATTAATGACTACAACCCTGTGATTCTGAAGATGTAGAATGCAAACATGGATGTACATTTTGTTGCAGACAACTCAATTGCTGTTGCTCGGTACGTTACATTTTATATAACAAAGTCAGAGAAAACTGAGATGAAGGAGATGTGGGAAGAGATTTCAGCAGAAAAGAGTCATACAATGAAATTGTACAGTTTTAGTTTGAAAATGCTTTCTCACAGAGAGATTGGCTGCTTTGAATGTGTAGACCGGCTAAGCTGAGCTAGTTTATCTTCTAAATCTAGAGGAGTTCTATGAGTGAGTTTAGGGCTTTCTAATACTTGTAACTGAGTACTGAAGTATGTTCCTGAAATTCAATATCTTGTAGAATTTGAGCCACACAGTACAGATATTCTGAAGAGTAACATGCTGGATACATACTATCCAAGAAGCCCCCATCTGGAAAGGAAGTGTCTCTATGAAATACTTCAACATTATACTTTCAGAAGTAATGTCAGTGAAAACATAGATGAAGACAAATTTGCTGTGGCTGGATGTGAAGGAAGTTTGGTGAGACATAACAAAGGATATTTAATCAACCATCGAAAGCTAAGTTGCCAAACTCCAGACACAATAGAGTTTTTCTATTTAGCCTTGTTACAGTTGTTTAAGCCATGGCAAACTGAAAGTGAGCTACTTGGAGAATTTGACTGTCATGAAGACTCATTCAATGCTGTGTAAGACAGCATTGAGTGCTCTGTGTTTACAGTGTATTTCAAATGTTGAAAAAAGAGATTGAACAATTGCTGCTGGGCTAGAAGAGAGAGTTCTCAGAGCAGTCAAAGTTCAGCACCTAGAAGTCAAGATCCTTTTGGACAGCCAATCATTGAAAATGAAGCTATGAATCAAGTGGAAAATGTAATGCATCAAGTGAGACAGGAAACTGTGGATCTAGAACTGCTAATACAGCAATTGAATGCAGATCAGAAAGACATTTTGAAGAGGTTAAAGGTAAAGTAGAACATGTATTTCTCCATGAAAAAAAAGTGTGCATGTTGTACATACAAACCAGTTCTATTTTACATAAGCGGTCAAGCTGGAACTGGAAAAAGCTTCTTGATTAAAACACTGACAAGTTACCTACAGAAGACAACAGATTCCAATTTGTCATGTGTAGTCACTGCACCAACAGGCTTAGCTGCTCATAATGTTAAAGGAGTTACCCTTCATCAATTATTAATGCTGCCTGTTGAACATGACAACAAATTACAATACAACACATTATCTGGTGATGCTTGTCATGAAGTGGGAAGAGTATTAAATAAATTAAAGCTACTAATTATTGATGAAGTCAGCATGGTGTCTAACCCAATGCTAACTTTTATACATTTAAGAATGCAGCAAATATTGAAAACTGACTATGATGTACTTTTTGGAGGAAAACGCTTATTAGTCTTTGGAGACCTGCTACAACTAACTCCTGTGAAAGGACAACCTGTATCAAGAAACTACTACATAATGAAACAAGAGATTCACTTGGAGGTATTGGAAATGGAAACATTTGGGAAAACTTTCAATACAAAGAGTTAATCCAAAATATCCACCAAAGCATCAGATATGAATTATACAGATATACTAACATATATAAGAGTGGGAGTCCTCACAAAACAGGGAAGACAGTATTACAAACCTGTCTCATCAAAAATGTGTTAAGGAAGAGAAGTCTATTGTTTGCTTGATGCCAACTCTTGAGGAGTATAGTAAATGTAATGAACAATTATTGCAACTGGAAAAAGAAGAGGTCGTCGAAATTAGAGCAAATGATAAAATGGAACATCAAGAAGTTATAGTGCTACTAACAGAAAATCTGCAATTGAAATTGGATAGTTTAGAAAAGTCTGCTTTGAAAACTGCAGGATTAGAGAAACAGTTACGTATCTTTATAAACTGTTGTGTAATCTTACATCGTAATTTACATTTTGAAGAAGGGCTAGTGAATGGTGCAAAGGGTAAAGTTATGAAATGTATTAATTATGCAAACAGAAATGATGTGAAATACTTAGCCAGAAAATTTGATGATATTGCTGAAGTTAAGCAGCTTGGTAGGTGCTTTTTACGTTTCCTACTTGTGAAAGACTTGTACGTCCAGCAAAAGCAGTTCCCAGTGTCTTTAGGATATGCAGTAACTATTCACAAATCTCAAGGTTTAAGTGTAAATACAGGTCTTGTTAATATTGGTAGTAGTGTGTTCAAAGAAGGAATGTCATATGTTGCTTTGTCGCAAATTAGAATATTGTCTGGTTTATTTCTGATTCATTTTGATGACAAGAAAGTAAGTGCTGATGTGAGCTGTGTAATGGAGTATGATTGGTTAAGAGCTCAGTATGCTCCTCATTTTGGCCAATATCCTGTGGTTCAAAAAGCTATACCCTGTCCAAAGCAGAAAATATCAAAGCAGTCTATCATAGTTGAGTAAAAAGATGAACAAAAAGAAAATCAACAAGGAGTAAAGAAAAGAAAACTACACCACAATGAGGAAATACAAGGCTTTCACTTTGATAATAAATCTGGAGTGAACTGTTATGCAAATGTAGTGTTAAATGGACTATATTATTTGCCTCATTTTGCAAATTCTGTTAAAGAAAAGGTAGATAAAAGAATGTCTTCAGAACTATGTAGTTTACTTGAGGAATTAAGAAGTGACAGAAGCATTATACATTCTTCTACTGCAATAGGAGAACTCACTGATGACTGTACTGGGTCAGTAGTGTTCTCTCAAAATCTTCAGCAGGATGCTCAAGAATTTCTTTTTTTATTTATTTTTTTATTAGAGCAAAGCCAAGAGCAGTGTCACAGAAGTAATAAAACAAGCATATCCATAAAAGGCGCATACATGTCGCAGCATGACACCAAAGACATACAGAGAGAGAGAGCACAATAAAGTGCATAAGTGCGTAGCAGCATTCTGCTTACTGCAGCAGCAGTGCTAAAGGTGCAATTATAGCAGAGTGGTACTTAATTCATCATATAAATACTTAATTCTTCCGAACAATACATGACCCCCTCCTGATTACTAAATACTGTTGCACAGAATCATACAGATCTAAAATCAATCCGATTAGAAAGCAAAACTTTAAATATACCTAAAAAAACCATTTGACATATGATGACGACAGTGCACTAGAATAAGTAAAACCCAATACTATTTCTAATACCTTCACATTGATTAATTTATAAAGAGGAGCGAGATGCTTGCCCATATTGCCCTGAATCTTTGAGTGGCACTAACCCTCCGCGCATACGCTTCCTCAAATCTATATGTCCTACACATTTTACTTATCCAGTGACCCATTGTTGGTCAATTCGTTTTTCTCCAATTCTGTAAAATAAGTGATCTTGCCACAGCTATCGATATCAATATAAAATGTGGCTGGTGTTTCTTAAGGCAATTGACCTCCCCAGAAGAGCCGAATAAGACCAACATACATGATGGATCAACTGTGGTGGGCACACAGCGAGAAATACTTATAAAAACGTCTATCCAAAATTGCTGTAAATGACTGCATTAAAAAAATACATGTACCCAATTGCCTGCATCCTGTTTGTTACACCTATAACAATGGTTACACATCGTGGGATACATCTTGTGTAATTTCAACGGCGTATAATACACCAACCATCTTGACAAAAAATTCATTCTTTTAAAATATGTCCCCTCAACGCTTTGTAACTCAGTTCGCAAAGCGATGACCATTCATTTAAATTAAATTTACAGCCTGTCTCTGAATGGAATTTCTGAAGTTTGTCCAAGATATCTTTTTCCGCTTTTATGCTATGGTGCAGCAGGCAGTACCATGTGCCTACACCCAATGCCCTCATAGCCATCTGTCTAGCAATCTGGTATGCTGACTCGCACAAAGTGCCATAATTGCTTTTTAAGAAACTCACAATCTGAAAAAAACTTAAGCGCAAAGTCATACTCTGGCTACCAGATTGCATCTGAACCGTGTCCCGTGTAATTAAACTACCTGAATTAAAAAAATTCCCAAGTCGGACAAACCCTAGTTCTTGCCAGAATTGTAGAAGTCTTTTAGACAATAATAATCCACCTGCTGCACAATCTTGAATAAGGGTATAGGCATGATAAGTAGGGATATCTTGAGATTTAAAAAATAGCTGGATTCTACATAATAATGTCAGTAGTACCTTATATCTAGCTTTCTTGGGCAGTTTTACTACTCGAAAAATCTGGCAATTTAGTTGCACTTTCGTTTATCATATGCTTCAGAAGAAAGTTATCATAGATTGAATTTGGCTCACCTATTTGACTTATCAAGTTGGCCAGAGATGCCCGATAATATATCGCAAAATGGGGTAGCGCTAATCCCCCATGCGATGTATCCAATTGAAATGTAGCCAATTTCATGCAAGGTAGTTTCTTATTTCATACAAATTTCCGAATCATACCATCCAGTTCTTTAAAAAAAGAGTTAGGAATTTTCAGAAGAAGGTTAATAAAGAGAAATAAGAACAATGAGAGTAGTGAGATTTTGACCATGGATACCCGTCCAACTAATGATAAATTCAGTAAAGTCCATTTATCTAGTAGTCTCTTTACCTTTGCCAACATATTTCCATAATTTAATGAAAATAGATCCGCATTGGTCTGTGACTAGGATACCAAGATATCTAATAGGGCCAGACAATATTCGTGGTAAGCATGCAGGGATCTCTGCAAGAGTCAAATGAAATGTAAGAATTTCTGTCTTTGTTTGGTTTACCCTATATCCCCCAATTTTTGTAAACTTGTCAATTTCTTCCAACGCACTCTTTATATTTGAGCCCTCCACTTTAAGTTGTAAAATTATGTCATCTGCATATAATTACATTTTTGCCATCCCTGCCATAGGGGTTATTATCTGTGTGCTAGCCCTTATTTTTGTTGCCAGTGGCTCAATAAAAAGAGCAAACACCAGGGGGAATAATGGGCCCCTATTAATATTTACCCTCCCTACTTCTGTTCCAATAATAATGATCTTGGCTTTGGCTTGGCTATATAGTTCTTTTAACATACCTATCAGCTGATTAGGAAAGCCAAACTTCTCTAATATCAAAAATAAGGCACACCAGTCAACCAGGTCGAAAGCCTTCTTGGCGTCCATCATAAGTATAGCTGCTTTGATCTTATTGGCCGAGAAGTAATCAATTGCTTGCATTAAAAAATAGTTATTAGTTGCCAATAATCTCCCCGGCAAGAAGCCATTCTGATCTATATACACCACTTCTTGAGCAGATGGTGCCATTCTCCTTGCCCAGATTTTCATAAAAATCTTGTAGTCTGTATTTAACAGACTGATCGGTTGATATGAGTTAGGATCACATGGATCCTTATCTTTTTAAAGAAAAATAACCACTACCGACTCCTTAAATCCATTAGGAACAGCTGCCCCCTCTTTTATTTGATTAAAAAGATTAGTTAAAACTGGGAGTAATTTATCTTGAAACCTCTTATACACTTCTACAGGGATCCCATCACAGCCACACGCTTTAGCATTAGAAATATTTCTCAGTGCTTCTACTACTTCCAATGGTTCTATACTAGTATCCAGCTGCTGAATGTATTCCCCCAACAATTGAGGCAGCTCTAGAGAATCAAAATATGAGATTCGATCATGCTCTGCTATTATCTGAGTTTCCGTGTACATTTTTCTAAAATGTAGAGAAAAATATCTGCAATCTTTTGATTATCCTCCACTAATTGATTGGAGATTGGATCTCTTAACTGGTTTATTATTTGGGTCCTTTTCTGACTTTTTGTAGAAAAAGCTAAAAATCTACCAATCTGCTGGTTTTCCTGGTAGAGTTTTTGTTGGTATGCCTTACTTCCTGTGATCCCTTCTACCAAAAAAAGTCAGTTAACTCCTCAGTTTTAGATAGTTCCTGCTGCCGTATTTTAAACGAGTGATCCTCGATTGGGGCTGCATTTATTTTTTGTCTAGCTTTGTCCACCGCTGCTTGCAGCCCCTCAACCTTTTGTTTACACTGCCTGGACATCCGAGCTTTATAGGAAATAACTTCCCAGACCATAAAAATTGGGGCAGTATTGAGATTAAATTGGAAGAATTCCGTCATAATAACTTTTGTCTCCTCTAGCCAAGTAGGGTCCTCCAACAATGATTTATCAAACTGCCACTTTTTTTCTTTTTATGTATAAACTTCAGGGACAAGGTAAAAGAGACTACCGAAGGATCCGAAAAAGAATTGGCCAAAATTTCAGTCTTACCATTAGCCAACAATTTGTCTACCAGAAAAAAATCCAATCGCGTAGGTGTTCTATATCTGGAGGAGTAACAGGTAAGCTGAGAGAACTCCGGGCGTCCCATCCTCCATGGATCTACTAGCACTAAATCTCTTTTCATCACAGTTATTAACCTTGCCATTTTAGATTTCAATTGCTGTTTGATTTTGTTAGAGGTGTCAAGTCTCAGATTTTGGATAAAAATAAAATCGCCCCCAATAATCAAGGCACTTTCTGATTGTATTGCTGTATCATAAATTTGTTCTAGCGCTGCAGTATCATCATCAATGGGAGAATAATAATTCACCAAATTTAACCCTATTTCCTTAATTTTAACCTTGATCCATATCCATCTGCCCCTCTTATCCTGAATTACTTCCAAAACCTGCCAATCAATTGAGTTTGATAATAAAATCCCAACACCGCGAACCGTAGCAGTAGCAGAGGAAAAATATGCATAAGGATATTTCTTTGGCAGGTGAATCCTGGGAGTATTAGTACTAAAATAAGTTTCTTGTAAATAGATTATTTCTGGCGAAAATGCATCTAATCATTTCGGAAGCGAGTCCGTCTTGCGTGGATTCAAAAGACAATTCACATAACATGAAATTATCTTAATCTGGTGTGATATTACTTCTTTTTTCATAAATAGAGACCTGTACCCATTCTGCCAGCAATGTTTCAGCCTTCCTCTCATACTCTTTTCTTATCCTTCCAGACATGCTTTGTAACACATTAGCTCTTTGCCTGCTAATTTTTTGACCGGAAGACCCCTTCCACCACCCCACCCCTCTCACATCCTCCCCCCTTCACCATGCTGAGGACCTCCGCACCCCCCAACCCCGGGCCCACCCTTCACCAATTGGTGCCATGATGTTACACCTGTCCCCAAGAACGCTTTCACTCCCACCGGAGAAAAACATTTTTTTAAAAAGGGATAAGCAAAAATTTAGAGATACACTACTATCTCAACAATCAAAGATTATGTAGCTCCTCATACAATCAGACTTTATCTTGAGATAGATTTGATAGAAAAAAGATTTGCGTCTTCAACTGATGCAAAAACATGAAATTGTCCCTTCACCAACACTTTTAGTTTTGCTTGTTGCACAATAGAAGCTGCCCCCCCCATGCATTTGAATTCTTGAGCCAGACCCTGGAACGCCTTGAGACATCTGGCCTTTGCAGCTGCCAAGTCCGGGAACACCCTCATATGCACATTTTCCTAGATAAGAAATAATTTTTGATGGACTGCAGCAGCCAGGACCTGTTCTCTGATTCGATAATCTGGGAATTTGACAGATTTTTTCTGTGGGAACTTGGCGTCCGCAGAGTGCTGGGCAGGGACCGTATGTGCTCTCATGATGGATAAATCACTTGTGGCATTTGGCAATATATATTTCTTAATAAGGGAGTTCATCAACTGGGGGACGTTCCTATTTTCCTCCTGGGCCTCACTTCCTTCTGGGACCCTGATAAACCTCAAATTACTGCATCGCGAATGGTTTTCCAACATCTCTGTTTTAACTTACAGCTGTTGCAGTTTCTTTAGTTCTGGCAAAATGATCTTATCCATCCTTAGATAGCGATCCTCAAGATCAAAAAATCTTTGCTCAGCATCCGAGAGACATTTGGGCTGTTGCATCAGGGTAGCCTTAATTATGTACAGCTTTTGATTGACTGTTGCTGTATCAAGAGCTTGCTGTACTTTGAGGCCCTGGATCTCCGTAAGAATCACTTCCAGTAGAGATCGCAGTGCCTCAGAGTTAGAATTCAGGTTGGATTCTTCATTATCTGATTCCAGGGCTGTTTCAAGTGCTGAGTCCTGTTTGTCTTGAACTGAATTTGGATCTGCACTTACTGCCTCGAGGGCGCAAACCAGTTCTATGACATTAGGCAAACTTTCTGCTTTGGGTATTGCATCAGGTATGGCTGATATCGTATTGTCCTGGGTCTGAGGCAGTTCTAGCGAGTTCAGGATGGTTACTGTCTGTACCAGATCTGTTTTGGGCACACTTTTTTAAAACAGAGGGTAATATTTGGGCTTCCCTAGGGCGGCAATAGATACATTTGGTGGTGCCACAGTCGGGGAGGAAATGGGCTGGGTAATTAATGAAGGAGATCCCCCCTGAAATGCCTCTGCTCCGTCTTCCTCTAAAATGGTTTTCTCCCCTGTCCAACAAGACGAATGGGCAGACTCTGCCATCCCAGCTCGCTGTCTTTCCGTAATGGATGGCACTCCCACACTAGCAAGAATCTTCTGTTCTCTCCAGCCCGCTACCTGGCTCTGGGACGTCTTTTTTCCTCGGTACAGCAGCCAGCGGAGCCCCCATGCTTGGCTGCTGAGCTCTGGGAGTACGATCCCTCCCACCGATTGATGTCAGATGCCTCCAGTGACACTGCTGCTGCAGGGCTCAAGGCGGCAGCTGCAGGTTCCGAAAACACTGACCGGCTGTGCATTTTTACTCCTCGTAGATCTGTTTTTTCTTTCTCTACCTCGCACCTCCCCCCCGGAGGGCTAATCTTGGCCCCTGTGCTCTCTCCTCCAGCATTGGTTTGGGAAGCTCCCCCTCTGGAGTGCGAACCTCGGTCCCAGGAGGGATTTGAAGGCAGGAGGGTTCGCAGTAGTGCAGGCTTCCACTTTGCTGGATAGTGAGAATGCTGGAAACTCTATTTCTCCTATGTCTGGACCTTCAGGCTTATTGTGGGAATTCAGTGTGGAGCCAAAAGCAGAGAACAGCAGTTTTCATCTAAGAGGAAAGTGGTAAAAGAACAGCGTTTTTTTGGGGGGGAGCTGAAAATCCCTGTGGAGGGAAAAGGTGGGAAGGTCCAGGGCGATGAACGGACCCAGGCAGCGTGCGAGGAGTCGTGGGGTAGGCTCAACCTGCAGGTCAGGGGAGGGCTCATGCGTCCTGACGTAATGCGACAGCAGTGCTCCAAACAGACTGGAAATCTTACAGCAACTCCGGTCATTCCAAAGCAACGCTCAAGAATTTCTAATGGTAATGCTAGGACTATTAGATGAAGAAGATGTGCATATCAATGAATTATTTGGTTTAACTTATAAATGGATCCATAACTGTGAAGATTGTGAATTTGCGTATAGCACTGAAATCAATTCAGAATGATTCCTCTACTTGACATTACCAGATTGTAACTCTGTGCCAATTGAAGATTTAACTACAAATGCCCATCAAGATATGACCTGTCCAAACTGCAGATCAGAACTTAGGTCAATGTTGTTTCTACACAGGTATAGAAAATATGTCCTAGTCATGCTACAACGATGCAGAGTGGATGGTACTAAATTAAGAACTGAAATTACAAACTTTAAAGCTTCACAAATTTCCATCTCAAAAAGAACTTTCACAACTATAGCAATCATAGTTCATGAAGGATTTAATATAACATCTGGACACTACACAATATATTTAAGATGGCAAACAGGATGGACAGAGTGCAATGACATACAAGTGACATTCAAATCAAGACTACCTAAAAAGTTACCAAACTCATATCTGCTATTTCTAGAACCAAAGTTCTAAGGAGAATGTAGGATGAGAAAATGTGGTATTGTGTTGACATATATGTGGATTATGTGTTTCTGGGACATTATTCAGCCTATTGGGGGTATTGTCTACAGCAAGATGTTAGTAATGAAGAGCTCTTTTTAACTGTGGGAAAGGAATTTATAAAACATTTGAGGACTACATTGTGTTACTACAGATAAAAAGTAAATGGAGGAAGGGGGCGTGGCTTAGGCGCCGAGCGACATGGGCGCACATCGGTGAGGCTCTGTACATCCCCAAGTTCTGCCAGCGTAAATCCGGCTAAAATATCCGAGGAATATCCCACAAACACTCCTCTTGACCCAAGAACACTAGCGGAGGTGCAACTGAACCGCAGCGTGAAAATCAGGAGGCGATTACAGGAAGGTAAGCAGCGAGGCCGAGGGAAGTGAGAAATCCCCGGCCTCGAGTTGAAACTTGCGCTGTGCCCCACCACCGGCGGCTGCCAACCATATGGCGTGAGTGGCGATTAAACAGTAAGGCATCGGCGGAGCGGCACCCAGAGGGAAACCCATGCCCATATCCTTCCCACGCAAGGTGCAATTGATTAAGGAACGGGAGGGGAGAGGTGAAACACGCATTAGCCCTGACCTATATGAATGAGACTATGGGTGTCGGAAGGGAAAAAAGACCCGATACAACGAGGAGAAGGAAAACGAGTGACCCTCATAAAGGAGCTGATTCGCAAGGACAGAAAAGTAAGGTAGTGTGCAGTTGGGACCAGAAGCAAGCTAAACGGTACATAACCCGGGCGATTAGCAAGCCCCAATTGGGAGAGACGGCCGCACTGGCCAGGACTGTCTGCACACGCAGGGGCATAAAAGCGACGATTGCTTCATTTTAAAATACCCCCACAGGGCAGGAAATTCATACATCTCCCCCTGGCCCAGACCTCCCACACCAATCAAACATACCAGACTCATACCAGGCACTCTTCAAAGGCATGCAGGGTCCATAAATGATTAATCAATAGCAAATCAAGAAGGGACAACTCCCAGCACAGGACCATTAAGAAGTAGGGCCACTCAACCCCGTGCCAAAAGTGGCGGATGTCAGTACTTAACCGCACTATCGTAAAGAGTGCAATCTGCGACAACCAGGCACACATAGGCAGCAAGGTGCAGGAACCCTCTGGGAGACCCCTAACAGGCAAAGTAAAGTCATCACACCAAACAGGGCCAGGAAGTGATACCTACTGTGACTCTTGCTTGAATCAATCCTCTGGTGGCCATGTCAGGCGCAAAAGGACAGAAAACCACACAGACTAAACTGGACAAATTTACAGCTCAAAAGTCAGTAGATTCCGACTTAGCATATAAGGGAAACGCAGCGAAAATGGCGGATTCCGACAAAGGGGACCAAAAGTTAAAAGATGTCATGGACGCCATTGCAGGAGTGCGAACATCGCTAGAACACCGAATGGATACAATCACAATTGAAATGAAGCTAATGAGAGCAGACCTACAAAAAACGGGCGAGAAAGTTAAGGCCATCGAAGCAACTACCATGAAGCTGGATGAGGAGACCAAACAAATGCAAAAAGAAATCAGAGAACTCCAAACAGCCAGCAAATTGGCAGAAAACAAACTCAACGACTATGAAGGACGCTCGAGACGTAACAACGTTAGAATAATTGGAGTACCAGAAAAATCAGAGGGCCCGGCTATGGATCTTTTTGTGGAGGACCTAATCGTCAACCACTTGCGACCAAAAAACCTGTCCAAGTTCTTTGCGGTGGAGAGAGCCCATAGGGTACCAGGAGGCAGACCTAAACCCGGAGCACCCCCATGTCCAATCTTGGCAAGATTTTTAAACTTCAGAGATTGAGATGTTGTGTTGCAGGCCACCCGTTCATCTCCACCAGTCAAACTTGACAACAGCGAACTGTCTTTCTTTCCGGACTTTACTATGGCAATACAGAAACAGAGGCGAACCTTCCAGGGTGCCAAGAAACAACTCAAAGACAGAGGTATTCGATATTCTATGTTGTTCCCGGCAAAGCTTTGTGTTGAAGCAGAGGGAAGGGCGTGTTTTTTTTATACCACAGAGTCTACCCTGGAATGGCTGGAGGGTTGGAGGCCAGCAAAGGAACATAACGCCCGACTTGGAAAAGACCAGCCTGCACTGCAGAAACTGTTCCCATGCGATTGAGCAACGAGATCAACTGGCGAAGATGGAGTTGGAGAGTAAAGAAGAGGATCAAAGGATTCATCAAGCGCCACACGACAGTCAAGAGGCAACCAGCGAGAAACGCTAAGTGACTTCATAAACACTATTGATTTTTATACTTGATGGGACACAGAATACATGACAAGAACTGGCAGTCATTGGGGAGTAGGTTCCACCCCACCAATTTACACTTAAGTTAGAGTTAGGGCGACAGGCACTCTGCACAGTTGGGGACATGGGCAGTTCAGAGCCCAGACTGCGGGGAAGCAGGGTGGGGGGATGTTGGGCTTTCCATAGTTAAATTTCCTAAGTTAGATGACAACGTAACACCACACACCCAAAAGATCAGGAGGGATATACAGAGGGAGACAAAAGCTGGCGTCAACTGCCAGCAATGGACTAGGTCCAGGGATACCCTCACTCGATCGAGGGCTGATAAAGGAGACATTGAGGTAAGCGGTAAACAAGGATGTAGCTATGGGTCCGGCAGGGGATAAAACATTCAGGCTCCTGTCCTGGAATGTGAACGGACTAGGAGACAAACTCAAAAGGGGAATAGTCCTGCAATTTATAAAGCGGCACTCCCCAGAAGTGGTCCTACTCCAAGAAACACACTTAATAGGCAACCCATGTAGGGCGCTGTCGAGATGGGGATATCGGCTGGTGGCACACTCAGGCTTCACATCGGGCTCCAGAAGGGTGGGAATAATGACACGCCAATTCTTTCCAATGACAGTTGACCACACCTGGAGTGACGCATCTGGGAGATACGCAGCAGTGACGGGGAGGTGGGAGGGCATATCCGTCTATGCACCCCCAGGACTACAGGCACCCACATTCAAATACCTGGGAACAATCATGCTGAAATTCCCAGAGGGAAGATTGATAATAGGTGAGGACTTTAACTCAGTGATATCCCGACATATGGACTGGTGTCCACCACGAAATCTGGGACCGGCACAGGCGGTCCTCTCAACTTTTATGAAAGCGATTGGACTGGTGGACGCGTGGCGCACACACCACCCCCTGAACACACAGTTCACATTCCACGCTGGGGCCCACAATAGTCTCTCTCGAATCGATTATATCCTTACACCAGCACACCAGGCGGGCTACATAAAAGAAGTCATACATATGGCACTGGGGATTTCGGATCACTCCCCGATCTGGGTACAAGTGGGATTGGGAGAGGGTCAAGTAGGAAGAATAGCTCCAATAAATCCCTGGCATCTCTGCAACCCAACTATAAAGAAGAACATTACACAAGAGATAGAGCATTACTTCCATGAAAACGAGGGTTCGGTGGGATCAGCGCAGACGCTCTGGGAGGCATTTAAGACTGTAATACATGGGCAAGCAATTTCACAAATAGCGGGAGCAAAGAAAGAGAGAAATGCCGAATTGGTCAAACTTGAAACAGAAATCCAGCAAATAGAAGGGGATCTAGTACATAATGGGGACAATGAAAAGATACATCTGCTCAGATTAAAGAGAGAAGAATATAAGAACTTGGTAACAGAAAGAGCAAAAGCACTAGACAGAGATAAAATGGTGAAAATATATGAGCAAGGGGACTGAGCTAGGAAATTGCTGGCATGGCTAGACAAGAGGGATCAAGCAAACCGACTGGTTGTAGAACTGATGACAGATAAAGGAGTGCAACTTTCCGATACACAGTTGATAGCAAACGAGTTTGCCAGCTATTACAAGCAAATATATGATTCGCATACTCTACTGTCGGAAATGACACTGCCAACGCTATCGGAGGAAGATAACACCCTATTAGAGAGCGACCTCACAAGTGACGAGGTGGCGCAAGCCATCAGAGGGTTACAGTCCGGAAAGGCGATGGGTCCTAATGGTCTACCGTTAGAGCTTTATAAATTAAAACCAGATAAAATAGCCCCATACCTTAAAAACATGTACGAGGAATGCCGGGAGGCAGGTAGACTCCCCCAAGACCAACGGCTGGCCACGTTAGTGGTTATACACAAGGAAGGAAAGCCCAGAAATAAATGCTCATCGTATATACCCATCTCATTATTGAACGCAGAAGTTAAGATACTAGCAAAACTGTTAGCCACACGTCTGGTTGGAGTTATTACCAAATTGGTCCACCCTGACCAATCGGGATTTATGCCAGCCAGAAACACGTCTATAAATCTCCGTCGATTGCATGGGGTGATGGGACGCATTGAGACCCTGAGGGAGGAAGCGGTGGTAATGGCATTAGACGCCACCATGGCATTAGATACAATAGAATGGCCCTATCTCTTTGCCGTACTGGGAAGGCTGGGGTTCGGCCCCAACTTCATCAGCTGGATAAAACTACTGTACACCGAACCACTGGCACAAATAGTGGTCAATAACAAAAAGTCAGATTCCTTCACTCTCAAAAGGGGGACGAGACAGGGATGTCCTCTGTCCCCGTTGCTCTTCGCACTAACACTGGAACCCTTGGCGACCTAGATTTGCAAAAATCCAATCATAAGGGGCTTGCGGTGGTCGGCAGGATGGGAAGACCGCATCTCCCTCTATGCTGACAATATATTATTGTATCTGGCGTCGCCCCAGGTTTCAATTCATAGGGTCCTTAACATATTTACCAATTTTGGTAAATATTCAGGATACAAAAACAATTGGACTAAATCGAAGATCTTTGTGTTAAAGGGGAAGTTTCCACCCCTACCTAGAGGATGCACAGTAACGGAAGCGACAGATGGCTTTAGGTACCTTGGAATCTACATCACCAAAGATCCCAAATTATTCTATACACATATTCTCGCTGCTGCAGTGACTTAAAAATGATGTGGAGCATTGGAAGACTCTTCCGATTTCCCTATTAGGAAGAGCAGCACTATTCAAAATTATGTCCTTACCCCGATTTTTATATGTCCTGAATAACTCACTACATCCGGTCTCATCGAAATACTTTGCGGATGTGGAGGCAGAACAACGGACGCTGTTATGGGTGATGGGGAGACCCAGAATATCACTCACAAAGTTAGTGAGGGGGTGGTACGACGACAGAATAGGACTCCCGGACATAAAGAAATATTACTGGGCAGCTCAGTTGGTAGCCATTAACCAGGGTACGTTTCGGCCCCACGATGACCCCAGGTATCAAATGGATAGGTGGCTGTTACCGGGAGGATCCTATGCTAGGGCACTCTATTCTAAACCTGCAAAGCTGTGCCTAACTGGGCCCACAGCACACTCAGTCCAGGTGTGGCATAGAGTACACAAGAGTTTGGGATGGGCCAAGAAACTTACACTAGCCACCCCTCTATGGGACTCAGAGCAGTTGGGTACCCTAAGGAAGACGAAGGGATTTGACAAATGGGACGTCATAGGTTTGTCTCGAATAGGGGACCTATGGAAGAGAGGGAGGTAATAGCTTTTTTGCAACTACAGCGAGAGTACAAATTAGCGAATACAGAACGATTTAGGTATCTACAGGTACGGCATGCCCTACAGACAAATATCCCGTTGGGAGAAACGCTCCCAGAGGCATCACCATTGGAAGATCGGCTCCTTGATGAATATATGCCCAAAAAAGCAATATCACTGACATACCGTAAAATAGTTAATCATGCCCCAGATCCCCTCACGGAACTTCGGAGAAAATGGGAAAATGATCAGACGGAATTAGAGGAGGAAGACTGGCTAGAGGCATTGGCTTCACCTAAGGAAGTCGCAATCTCGTCCAAGCTAAAATTAGTGCAATTGAAAATACTACACAGAATATATTTATCTGGACCGACATTGGTAAAGATGGGGTACGGGGTGGACACTCACTGTAGAAGACAATGCGGACAGGAAGGCACATTCCTACATATACTTTGGGAATGCACCCACATTAATAAGTATTGGGGAAATGTGTTGCACTGTATGGAAGAAACCTTGGGACTAAGCTTGACCCTCGAGGCCAAAAGATGTTTGTTGAATATTTGGGAGCCTTCAGACTTAAACAGCAAAGAGAGAACATGGGTAACTTTGGGACAGATGGTGGCTAAACGAAATATAGCCAGACTTTGGGGGGCACAGGAGGTTTCAACTGTAAGTGCATGGAAAAATGATATGGACTGGTGTATGTTCAGAGAAAAAATGGTATATGTTTCTAGGGGATGCCCGAAAAAATGGGCACAAATCTGGAAGAAATGGAACGTATACAGAGGAGATATTTGTACCCCGCCTCTTCTTCACCCCCTACCCACCCTGGATGGACCAGACTAAATTGTAAACTGTAATGAATAACCCACTTACCGTATATGTAACTAAAGAAACCAACGTGTTGTAAGCATAAATAACAATGTATTCCTGTAATTAATTTTGTCATGGGTAAAAATTGACATCTGTCATCAATAAAAAGAGTTAAAAAAAATTAAGTAAATGGCGGTACTATAATACTAGTAGCCTTAAGTTGCATGTGAAAAGTACCTTCACCACTAAAAAAAAATCCCCTTTTGTTTCTGCTACAGCAACTTCTACGTAGTACTGTGTGTTATGTTTTCCTGTTTTCCATTCATGGACTGAGAATATTTTAGCCTATTAGTGACTGATACAGGACTCAGGACTGTATGGGGATGGGGAAAACTATTTAGTTTTTTTGTAAAGCCCTCACCCACCAACCTAGTTGGTGGCATGCTTCATCATCGGGCCCACCCAGTGACACCAAATGTGTCCCGGGTGTGCTTCAACGCCTGTGTTGCAGCGGAGCTGGTATATTGCTGAGTGTGCGATGTAGGGTGACGTGAATGTGAAAGTTTAAAAACTATACAGTGGTCCCAGTACCCAAGGGGGTTAACTTTTAATATCTGGGCCTCTGTTAGCATTAAAAGCAAGGCAATGGATGTGGGTGGAGCAAGTGTTAAGAACTCCTACATCCGGTGTGTGGTCGACCACATCCGGTGTGTGGTCGAAGCATGCCACCAACTAGGTTGGTGGGTGAGGGCTTTACAAAAAAACTAAATAGTTTTCCCCATCCCCATACAGTCCTGAGTCCTGTATCAGTCACTAATAGGCTAGTCTTTTTTGATTACATATAATAAACCCGGGGATACGGACTAGCTATCTAGTCCTCTCTCTCTCCTTGATAATTAAATACTGAGAATATTTTAGACATCATTTGGCCTTACAGGGATGATGTTTACAAAAGGATACGCAAAAATGAAGACTGCTTCATAATTGTTGGACATTTTGTAACCTATCAGCAAGCAATTTTTAGAAAACTTGTAGTGAGTGCAGTGAACAGTATGACATAGTTTTAATGATCTACTCTGCACATTTGTTATTTTTACAAACCATTGATTGCTTTTTCCCACTGTTTAATGATGAGTCTTCATACAAAGCACTGTTGAAAGTGAACAAGTATGAAAGCTGGAAACAGGAAAAAACAGTAAAACATGTGTCTATGTTGAAGTAAGTTTTGGTTAAAATATATTGTATGTTGTTTGGTTGCTAAATGTTTCTATTTTTTCACAGTGATTGGAGGTCGAGATATATTACGTGTGTCAAATCACTTGCAGTTATCCATCTACCCAGGCACTAGACTTGCAGTCATCCAATCACCCAGGCAGTACCCTTGAACTCATGCATTCACTGATATACTACCCATGCACTCATTCAATCACCCAGGCACTGGGCATGCACTAATCCATTCACTCAGGGACTACCCATACACTCATCCATTCAATCAGGCACTACTGATGCACTCATTGGATCACCCATCCAATGCCCATACAGTCATACATTCACTCAGGCACTACTCATGCAGTGATCCATTCACTCAGGCACTATGCATGCACCCAGGAACAATCCATCTACTCATGTACTCATGCAATCACCCAGGCACTACTCATACATGCATGCAATTAACCAGGCAGTACACTTACACACATCCTATCTGCAGACAATACCCTTGAACTTACTCATTCACCTAGCCACTATCCATGCACTCATGCAATCACCCTTGCACTGCTCTTGCACTCATCCAGTCACCCGGGCACTACGTATGCACTCATCCAATCACCCAAGCACTACCCATGCAGTTATCCAATCGCCCAGGCACTATCTATGCCCTCACCCAATCACCCAGGCACTACCCTTGCACTCATCTAATTACCCAGACACTACTGTACACTCATCCAATCACTCAGGTGTTACCCTTCCCTCTCATTCATTTACTCAGGCACTACTCTTGCAGTCATCCATTCACTCAGGCACTACCCATGCAGTCATCCATTCACCCAGGCACTACCCATGCACATATCCAATCAGCCAGGCACTACCCTTGCACTCATCCATTCGCTGAGGCACTAGGCATGAGCTCATCCATTCACTCAGGCAGTACCCATGCACTCACATTAATCCACTGACCAAGGCACTACTCATGCACCCATGCAATCACCCAGGCACTGCCCATGCACTCATCCAATCACCCAGGCACTACCCTTGCACTCATACATTCAATGAAGTGGTACCCATGCACTCGTCGAATCAACCAGACACCACTCTTGCACTCATCTAGTCACCCAGACAGTACCCATGCCCTCGTCCAATCACTCAGGCACTACCCATACACTCATTCATTCACCCAGGCACTATCCATGAACTCACACAATCACCTAGACACTCTTGCAATCACTCAAGCACTAACCATGCACTCATCCATTCACCCAGGCACTATTCTTGCACTCATCCATTCACATAAGCACTACCCATGTACCCATCCAATCACCCAGGCACAACCCTTGCACTCATCCATTCACTCAGGTACTATGCATGCACTCATCTATTTTTTTAGGCACTACCCATGCACTCATCCAATGATCCATGCACTGCCCTTTCACTCTCTAATCACCCAGGTGCTACCCATGCACTAATCTAATCACTCAAGCAGTACTCCTGCACTCATCCATTCACTCAGGCACTAACCATGCACTCTCCAATTCACATGGGCACTATCCATGCACTCATTCAATCACCTAGGCACTACTCTTGCACTCATCCATTCAATCAGGTGCTACACACACACTCATACAATCATCCAGGCACTACCCATGCACTGATGCAATCACCCAAGCAGTACCCAGGTACTCATCCATTTACTCAGGCACTACCCATGCAGTCTTGCAATTAACCAGGCACTACCCATCCACTCATCCAATTAAACAGGGAGTACCCATGCAGCCATGCAATCAAACAGGCACTACCCATCCACTCATCCAATCACACAGGCAGTACCCATGCACTCATCCAATCACCCAGACACTACCCTTGCACTCATCCATTCACTTAGACACTACTCATCCACTCATCCAATCAATCAGGCACTACCCACACAATCATCCAATCATCCAGTCACCCAGGCACTACCCCTGCACTCATCCATTTACTGAGGCACCAACCATGCACTCATCCACTTACCCAGGCACTACTTATGCACTCATCCAATCACCCAGGCACTACCCTTGCACTCTTTCATTCAATGAGGTGGTACCCATGCATTTATCCAATCACCCAGGTGCTACTCATGCACTCATCCAGTCACCCAGGCACTACCCATGGACTCATCCATTCACCCAGGCACTACCCATGCTCACATTCAATCACTTATGCACTTCCCTTGCACTCATCCATTCACCCAGCCACTACCCATGCACTCATCCATTCACTCAGGCGGTATCCTTGCACTTATCCAATCACCCAGGTGCTACTCTTGCACTCATCCATTCACCCAGGGACTACACATGCACAATTGTAATCGCGTAGGCACTTCCCTTGCACTCATCCATTCACTCAGGTGCTATGCATGTACTCATCCATTCACTCAGGCACTACCCATGCACTCATCCAATGAACCAGGCACTACCCTTGCACTCGTCCATTCACTCATGCACTACCCATGCACTTATCCATTCACCCAGGATCTAACCATGCACATATCCAATCACCCAGGCACAACCTTTGCACATATCCATTCCCCTAGCCACTACCCATGAACTCATCCATTCACTCAGGCAGTACCCATGCACTCATCCAATTACCCTGGCACTATCCATGCACTCATCCAATCAGCCACACACTATCCATGCACTCGTCCAGTCACCCAGGCACTTTCCTTGCACTCATCCATTCAATGAGGCACTACCTATGCCTCATCCAATCACCCAGATGCTACTCATGCAATCATCCAGTCACCCAGGCACTACCCACACACTCATCCAATCATTGAGGCACTACACATGCCTGCATCCAATCATTGAGGCACTACCCATACACTATTCCAATCACCCAGGCACTACCCTTGCAGTCATCCAATCACCCAGGCACTACCCATGCACTAATCCAAACAACTAAGCAGTACCCATGCACTCATCCATCCACTCAGGCACTGTCCATGCACTCATCGAATCACCCAGGCACAACCCTTGCACTCTCTCTCTCAGAAATCTTTATTCGGTTTAAAAAACCATAAAAGATACAAATTTATACATTTCATACATGTTAAGTAAGGATCAGATGTGCCTCCACATTTCAGGGGTCAATCCAATTACTCGGTTACTCGATTCTTGGCTTAAAATCTATAGAGGTAGAACAATTATACATATAAAATATAAAAACGTAGCATTCTCATAATAGTGCTGTTATATCATATTCGATTATAAGTAGAATATTCATTCAAATTGTGAGTTAATAAACTGCAAGTGCTTTGAGGTACATTATTCAATTGCTAGTATTAACTTAGCACAAATACCTATAAATTATACAATACTAAAATTAGTATTAAAATCAAGCAGCAATAAACTAGAATTTCATGCCCTTTTCCTTGCGTACTAAAATTACAGCAAATAACTTCTTAAACTAAAAACAATTCTCTGGGATGTATCTGTTTTTAAAAATTGTAATGCTCCAGAATGTGACCTAATTCCCATATTGTGGCAAATGGGTTTAATCCATTTATTCCTTAGTATGGCATGCGCTGGACAAAAGAATAGTATATGGGAGTCATTTTCTGCAGCACTGTGTGAACATAGGGTACAATAAGCCTCTCTGGCATCACTATTATTGCGCAACCATTTGAATGTGTTACATTTAACCTGTAGGACCTCAAAACAAAACTTCATGTTAAATTACTTGGCCAATTGCGGTTGAACTTTGTCCAAGTATAGTTCAAAAATGGCAAATGGTTTTATTGACAGGAACTGCAATGTTAGCCTTCCTATTTTAGGGCAATGATGGGTGCTATTTTGCATATATGTCCAAAATGTATTTTTCAAGACTTTTTTTGAGGGAGTCTTTAGTGAGTTAGGTGCATCCCAAAAAAATGTAAGCCTAATTTATAGAACCAACTTCACAAATGTCAAGCCCATGGAAGTGTTGTATGGTGTTCAGGTTTCAGTATCTCAATTAACCCGTCTTTGTAACTTTCAGGTTCTTCTATGGTCCACAAACAGACCCAGAATAGCAAAGGTCTTAATGTGTCTTGGTGCTCTATACACCTGATGTTAATATCCTGAATGATGGGGATCATGGGTGTGCGTACTGGCAAATGTAGAAACATCCTTCTAAATTTGTTTTCCTCCCCTGTGAGCATATTCCGACTGTTAGCCCCCCAGAGTTCTGCACCATAAAAGGTGGCAGATTGCACCCTTTACTTCCAAGGCGGGTGACACTGCCTTTGACATGCTTTTCTGTTGCCTTTTCACTATTGCCATGGAGTTTTGGAGCAAGGTAGCCTTGCATTTGTGTAATGGTGGTTTACATGTTAATTTTGTGTCTAATATGATGCCAAGATAATTAAAGTTAGCCACATATTCCAGCTTTTGTTTTTGGACACTGATATTTTTCTTGAAAGATTTTTGTGGATTTATGGCCATGTATTTAGTTTTGTTTGAGTTTATTTTGAGGCCTTTTAAGGCACAAAATTCACTAAAGCAGTTTAACACATTTTGTAGTCCCTTTGGTGTTTGTGATATTAGGATTGTATCGTCAGCGAAAAGTGACACCGGTGCTGGCACCCCTCCTAACTTTGGGGAGTCACCCCTAGAGATGATTCACAACATCATTTACATATAGTGAGAAAAGTGAGGGTGCCAGTACACATCCCTGCCTTACTCCTCTTTTTATAGGGATTGCCTCCATAAGTTCACTGCTAGGTCCCCATCTGCCTTTTGCTTAGTTGTCTTCATGTAACTGTACTATCTGCATCAGAAGATCTTCGGGGACTCCCTAGGTTTCTAGCACTACCCTAGATGAGTGGATGGGTGAGTGCACTACCCATGCACTCATCCATTCACTCAGGATCTAACCATGCACATATCCTATCACCCAGGCACTACCTTTGCACTTATCCATTCACCTAGCCACTACCCAGGCACTTATACATTCACTCAGGCAGTACCCATGCACTCATCCAATCATCAAGGCACTTTCCTTGCACTCGTCCATTCACTCAGGCACTACCCATGCAGTCATTCAATCAAGCAGGTCTACCCAAGCTCTCATCGAATGATCCAGGCACTACACTTGCACGCATTCAATCATGCAGGCCAGGCATTACCCTTGCAGATATCCAATCACCCAGGCACTAGCCTTGTACTCATTCATTCAATCAGGCACCACCTATGCACTCATACAATCACCCAGGCACTACCCATGCACTAATCCAATCACCTAAGCAGTAGCCATGCACTCATCCATTCACTCAGGCACTATCCGTGCATTCACCCAATCACCTAGGCCCTATCCATTCACTCATTCAATCAGCCAGGTACAACCATTGCACTCATCAATTCAATCAGGTGCTACCCACGCACTCATACAATCAACCAAGCACTACCCATGAACTAATCCAATAACCCAAGCAGTACTCATGCATTCATCCATTCACTCAGGCACTACCCAAGCAGTCGTGCAATCAGCCAGGCACTACCCATGCACTCAGCCAATCAACCAGGCACTACCCATGCACTCAAATAATCACACAGGCATTACCCATACACTCATACAATCACCCAAGCCCTATCCATGCACTCACCCAATTACCCAGGCACTATCCATGCACTCATCCATTCACCCAGGCACTACCCATGCACACATACAATCACCCAGGTATTACCAATGCACTCATCCATTCACTCAGGTACTACACATGCACTCAGCCAATGACCCAGGCACAACCCTTACACTCATCCATTCACTCATGCACTACCCATGCACTCACCCATTCACCCAGGCACTAACCATGCACATATCCAATAACCCAGGCACTACCTTTGCACTCATCCATTCACCCAGGCAACACCCATGCACTCATCCATTCACTCAGGCACTACCCATGTGGTCATGCAATCAAGCAGGGCCTACCCATGCTCTCATCCAGTGACCCAGGTGCTCCTTTTGCACTCATTCAGTCACCCAGGCAGTACCCATGCATGAATCCAATCATTCAGGTACTACCCATACACTCATCCAATCACCCTGGCACTATCCATGCATTTACCCAATCACCCAGGCACTACCCTTCCACTCATCCATTCACCCAGGCACTATCCATGCACGCATCAATTCACCCAGGAACTACCAATGCACACATACAATGACCCAGGCACAACCCTTTCACTCATCCATTCACTCATGCACTACCCATGCACTCATCCATTCACCCAGGCACTTCCCATGCCGTCATGCGTTCACCCAGGCACTACCCATGCACACATCCAATCACCCAGTCACTACCTTTGCACTCATACATTCAGTCAGACAGTACCCATGCACTCATCCATTCAGTGTAGCACTACCCATGCAGCCGTCCAATGATGCAGGCACTAGCTTTGCACTGATTCATTCAATGAGGCACTACCTATGCACTCATACAATCAACCAGGCACTACCCATGCACTAATTCAATCACCTAAGCAGCACCCAGGCACTCATCCATTCACTCAGGCACTATCCCTGCATTCACCCAATCACCTAGGCACTATGCATGCACTCATCCAATCACCCAGGTGCAGCACTTGCACTCATCCATTCAATCGGGTGCTACCCATGCACTCATACAATCAACCAAGCACTACCCATGCACTAATCCAATCACCCAAGCAGTACTCAAGCATTCATCCATTCACTCAGGCACTACACATGCAGTCATGCAATCAGCCAGGCACTACCCATGCACTCAGCCAATCAACCAGGTACTACCCATGCACTCAAATAATCACTCAGGCATTACCCATGCACTCATCCAATCACCCAAGAACTATCCATGCACGCACCCAATCACCCAGGCACTATCCATTCACTCATCCATTCACCCAGGTACTACCCTTGCACTCATCCATTCACTCAGGCACAACACATATGCTCATCCAATGACCAAGGCACAACCCTTACACTCATCCATTCACTCATGCACTACCCATGCATTTATCCATTCACCCAGGCACTAACCATGCACCTATCTAATCACCCAGGCACTACCTTTGCACTCATCCATTTACCCAGGCAACACCCATGCAATCATCAATTCACTCAGGCACTACCCATGCGGTTATGCATTCAAGCAGGCCCTACCCATGCTCTCATCCAGTGACCAAGGTGCTACTCTTGCACTCATCCAGTCACCCAGCCAGTACCCATGCATGAATCCAATCATGCAGTTACTACCCATACTCTCATCCAACCACCCTGACACTTTCCATGCATTTACCCAATCACCCAGGCACTACCCTTGCACTCATCCATTCACCCAGGCACTATCCATGCACTCATCCATGAACCCAGGCACTACCCATGCACACATACAGTCACCCAGGTACTAACATTGCACTCATCCATTCACTCAAGCACTACACATGCGCTCATCCAATGACCAAGGCACAACCCTTGCACTCATCCATTCAATCAGGTGCTACCCACGCACTCATACAATCAACCAAGCACTACCCATGAACTAATCCAATCACCCAAGCAGTACTCATGCATTCATCCATTCACTCAAGCACTACCCAAGCAGTCATGCAATCAGCCAGGCACTACCCATGCACTCAGCCAATCAACCAGACACTACCCATGCACTCAAATAATCACACAGGCATTACCCATGCACTCATACAATCACCCAAGCACTACCCATGCACACATACAATCACCCAGGTATTACCAATGCACTCATCCATTCACTCAGGTACTACACATGCGCTCAGCCAATGACCCAGGCACAACCCTTACACTCATCCATTCACTCATGCACTACCCATGCACTCATCCATTCACCCAGGCACTAACCATGCACATATCCAATCACCCAGGCACTACCTATGCACTCATCCATTCACCCAGGCAACAGCCATGCACTCATCCATTCACTCAGGCACTAACCATGTGGTCATGCAATCAAGCAGGGCCTACCCATGCTCTCATCCAGTGACCCAGGTGCTCCTTTTGCACTCATTCAGTCACCCAGGCAGTACCCATGCATGAATCTAATCATTCAGGTACTACCCATACACTCATCCAATCACCCTGGCACTATCCATGCATTTACCCAATCCCCCAGGCACTACCCTTGCACTCATCCATTCACCCAGGCACTATCCATGCACTCATCCATTCACCCAGGAACTACCAATGCACACATACAATGACCCAGTCACAACCCTTTCACTCATCCATTCACTCATGCACTAACCATGCACTCATCCATTCACCCAGGCACTTCCCATGCTGTCATGCGTTCACCCAGGCACTACCCATGCACACATCCAATCACCCAGTCACTACCTTTGCACTCATACATTCAGTCAGACAGAACCCATGCACTCATCCATTCAGTACAGCACTACCCATGCAGCTGTCCAATGATGCAGGCACTAGCCTTGCACTCATTCATTCAATGAGGCACTACCTATGCACTCATACAATCAACCAGGCACTACCCATGCACTAATTCAATCACCTAAGCAGTACCCAGGCACTCATCCATTCACTCAGGCACTATCCATGCATTCACCCAATCACCTAGGCACTATGCATGCACTCATCCAATCACCCAGGCGCAGCACTTGCACTCATCCATTCAATCAGGTTCTACCCACGCACTCATACAATCAACCAAGCACTACCCATGCACTAATCCAATCACCCAAGCAGTACTTAAGCATTCATCCATTCACTCAGGCACTACACATGCAGTCATGCAATCAGCCAGGCACTATCCATGCACTCAGCCAATCAACC
Source organism: Calotriton arnoldi (assembly GCA_963921515.1). Lineage (NCBI taxonomy): Eukaryota > Metazoa > Chordata > Amphibia > Caudata > Salamandridae > Calotriton > Calotriton arnoldi. The sequence goes on from CAWUFW010002583.1 coordinate 869,434, forward strand.
AGGTACTACCCATGCACTCAAATAATTACTCAGGCATTACCCATGCACTCATCCAATCACCCAAGCACTATCCATGCACGCACCCAATCACCCAGGCACTATCCATTCACTCATCCATTCACCCAGGTACTACCCTTGCACTCATCCATTCACTCAGGCACTACACATATGCTCATCCAATGACAGAGGCACAACACTTACACTCATCCATTCACTCATGCACTACCCATGAATTCATCCATTCACCCAGGCACTAACCATGCACCTATCTAATCACCCTGGCACTACCTTTGCACTCATCCATTTACCCAGGCAACACCCATGCAATCATCAATTCACTCAGGCACTACCCATGCGGTTATGCATCCAAGCAGGCCCTACCCATGCTCTCATCCAGTGACCAAGGTGCTACTCTTGCACTTATCCAGTCACCCAGCCAGTACCCATGCATGAATCCAATCATGCAGTCACTACTCATACTCTCATCCAACCACCCTGGCACTTTCCATGCATTTACCCAATCACCCAGGCACTACCCTTGCACTCATCCATTCACCCAGGCACTATCCATGCACTCATCCATTCACCCAGGCACTACCCATGCACACATACAGTCACTTAGGTACTAACATTGCACTCATCCATTCACTCAAGCACTACACATGCGCTCATCCAATGACCCAGGCACAGCCCTTTCACTCATCCATTCACTCATGCACTACCCTTGCACTCATCCATTCAACCAGGCACTTCTCATGCTGTTATGCATTCACCCAGGCACTATCCATGCACACATCCAATCACCCAGTCACTACCTTTGCACTCATCCATTCACTCAGACAGTACCCATGCACTCATCCATTCAGTCAGGCACTACCCCTGCAGTCATCAAATGATGCAGGCACTACCCTTGCAGTCATCCAATCACCCAACCACTAGCCTTGCACTCATCCATTTAACAAAGCACTACCTATGCACTCATACAATCAGCCAAGCACTACCCATGCACTAATCCAGTCACACAAGCAGTACCCTTGCCCTCATTCATTCACTCAGGCACTATCCATGCATTCACCCAGGCACTACCCATGCACACATACAATTACCCAGGTACTACCCTTGCACTAATCCATTCACTCAGGCACTACACATGAGCTCAGCCAATGACCCAGGCACAACCCTTACACTCATCCATTCACTCATGCACTGCCCATGCACTCATCCATTCACCCAGGTACTAACCATGCACATATCCAATCACCCAGGCACGACCTGTGCACTCATCCATTCACCCAGGCAACACCCATGCACTCATCCATTCACTCAGGCACTACCCATGTGGTCATGCAATCAAGCAGGGCCTACCCATGCTCTCATCCAGTGACCCAGGTGCTCCTTTTGCACACATTCAGTCACCCAGGCAGTACCCATGCATGAATCCAATCATTCAGGTACTACCCATACACTCATCCAATCACTCAGGCACTATCCCTGCATTCACCCAATCACCTAGGCACTATGCATGCACTCATCCAATCACCCAGGTGCAGCACTTGCACTCATCCATTCAATCGGGTGCTACCCATGCACTCATACAATCAACCAAGCACTACCCATGCACTAATCCAATCACCCAAGCAGTACTCAAGCATTCATCCATTCACTCAGGCACTACACATGCAGTCATGCAATCAGCCAGGCACTACCCATGCACTCAGCCAATCAACCAGGTACTACCCATGCACTCAAATAATCACTCAGGCATTACCCATGCACTCATCCAATCACCCAAGAACTATCCATGCACACACCCAATCACCCAGGCACTATCCATTCACTCATCCATTCACCCAGGTACTACCCTTGCACTCATCCATTCACTCAGGCACAACACATATGCTCATCCAATGACCGAGGCACAACCCTTACACTCATCCATTCACTCATGCACTACCCATGCATTTATCCATTCACCCAGGCACTAACCATGCACCTATCTAATCACCCAGGCACTACCTTTGCACTCATCCATTTACCCAGGCAACACCCATGCAATCATCAATTCACTCAGGCACTACCCATGCGGTTATGCATTCAAGCAGGCCCTACCCATGCTCTCATCGAGTGACCAAGGTGCTACTCTTGCACTCATCCAGTCACCCAGCCAGTACCCATGCATGAATCCAATCATGCAGTTACTACCCATACTCTCATCCAACCACCCTGACACTTTCCATGCATTTACCCAATCACCCAGGCACTACCCTTGCACTCATCCATTCACCCAGGCACTATCCATGCACTCATCCATTCACCCAGGCACTACCCATGCACACATACAGTCACCCAGGTACTAACATTGCACTCATCCATTCACTCAAGCACTACACATGCGCTCATCCAATGACCCAGGCACAACCCTTGCACTCATCCATTCAATCAGGTGCTACCCACGCACTCATACAATCAACCAAGCACTACCCATGAACTAATCCAATCACCCAAGCAGTACTCATGCATTCATCCATTCACTCAAGCACTACCCAAGCAGTCATGCAATCAGCCAGGCACTACCCATGCACTCAGCCAATCAACCAGGCACTACCCATGCACTCAAATAATCACACAGGCATTACCCATGCACTCATAGAATCACCCAAGCACTACCCATGCACACATACAATCACCCAGGTATTACCAATGCACTCATCCATTCACTCAGGTACTACACATGCGCTCAGCCAATGACCCAGGCACAACCCTTACACTCATCCATTCACTCATGCACTACCCATGCACTCATCCATTCACCCAGGCACTAACCATGCACATATCCAATCACCCAGGCACTACCTTTGCACTCATCCATTCACCCAGGCAACAGCCATGCACTCATCCATTCACTCAGGCACTACCCATGTGGTCATGCAATCAAGCAGGGCCTACCCATGCTCTCATCCAGTGACCCAGGTGCTCCTTTGCACTCATTCAGTCACCCAGGCAGTACCCATGCATGAATCTAATCATTCAGGTACTACCCATACACTCATCCAATCACCCTGGCACTATCCATGCATTTACCCAATCCCCAGGCACTACCCTTGCACTCATCCATTCACCCAGGCACTATCCATGCACTCATCCATTCACCCAGGAACTACCAATGCACACATACAATGACCCAGTCACAACCCTTTCACTCATCCATTCACTCATGCACTACCCATGCACTCATCCATTCACCCAGGCACTTCCCATGCCGTCATGCGTTCACCCAGGCACTACCCATGCACACATCCAATCACCCAGTCACTACCTTTGCACTCATACATTCAGTCAGACAGAACCCATGCACTCATCCATTCAGTACAGCACTACCCATGCAGCTGTCCAATGATGCAGGCACTAGCCTTGCACTCATTCATTCAATGAGGCACTACCTATGCACTCATACAATCAACCAGGCACTACCCATGCACTAATTCAATCACCTAAGCAGTACCCAGGCACTCATCCATTCACTCAGGCACTATCCCTGCATTCACCCAATCACCTAGGCACTATGCATGCACTCATCCAATCACCCAGGTGCAGCACTTGCACTCATCCATTCAATCAGGTTCTACCCACGCACTCATACAATCAACCAAGCACTACCCATGCACTAATCCAATTACCCAAGCAGTACTCAAGCATTCATCCATTCACTCAGGCACTACACATGCAGTCATGCAATCAGCCAGGCACTACCCATGCACTCAGCCAATCAACCAGGTACTACCCATGCACTCAAATAATTACTCAGGCATTACCCATGCACTCATCCAATCACCCAAGCACTATCCATGCACGCACCCAATCACCCAGGCACTATCCATTCACTCATCCATTCACCCAGGTACTACCCTTGCACTCATCCATTCACTCAGGCACTACACATATGCTCATCCAATGACAGAGGCACAACACTTACACTCATCCATTCACTCATGCACTACCCATGCATTCATCCATTCACCCAGGCACTAACCATGCACCTATCTAATCACCGTGGCACTACCTTTGCACTCATCCATTTACCCAGGCAACACCCATGCAATCATCAATTCACTCAGGCACTACCCATGCGGTTATGTATTCAAGCAGGCCCTACCCATGCTCTCATCCAGTGACCAAGGTGCTACTCTTGCACTTATCCAGTCACCCAGCCAGTACCCATGCATGAATCCAATCATGCAGTCACTACCCATACTCTCATCCAACCACCCTGGCACTTTCCATGCATTTACCCAATCACCCAGGCACTACCCTTGCACTCATCCATTCACCCAGGCACTATCCATGCACTCATCCATTCACCCAGGCACTACCCATGCACACATACAGTCACTTAGGTACTAACATTGCACTCATCCATTCACTCAAGCACTACACATGCGCTCATCCAATGACCCAGGCACAACCCTTTCACTCATCCATTCACTCATTCACTACCCTTGCACTCATCCATTCAACCAGGCACTTCTCATGCTGTTATGCATTCACCCAGGCACTATCCATGCACACATCCAATCACCCAGTCACTACCTTTGCACTCATCCATTCACTCAGACAGTACCCATGCACTCATCCATTCAGTCAGGCACTACCCCTGCAGTCATCAAATGATGCAGGCACTACCCTTGCAGTCATCCAATCACCCAACCACTAGCCTTGCACTGATCCATTTAACAAAGCACTACCTATGCACTCATACAATCAGCCAAGCACTACCCATGCACTAATCCAGTCACACAAGCAGTACCCTTGCCCTCATTCATTCACTCAGGCACTATCCATGCATTCACCCAGGCACTACCCATGCACACATACAATTACCCAGGTACTACCCTTGCACTAATCCATTCACTCAGGCACTACACATGAGCTCAGCCAATGACCCAGGCACAACCCTTACACTCATCCATTCACTCATGCACTACCCATGCACTCATCCATTCACCCAGGTACTAACCATGCACATATCCAATCACCCAGGCACTAACTGTGCACTCATCCATTCACCCAGGCAACACCCATGCACTCATCCATTCACTCAGGCACTACCCATGTGGTCATGCAATCAAGCAGGGCCTACCCATGCTCTCATCCAGTGACCCAGGTGCTCCTTTTGCACACATTCAGTCACCCAGGCAGTACCCATGCATGAATCCAATCATTCAGGTACTACCCATACACTCATCCAATCACCCTGGCACTATCCATGTATTTACCCAATCACCCAGGCACTACCCTTGCACTCATCCATTCACCCAGGCACTAGCCATACACTCATCCATTCACCCAGGAACTACCAATGCACACATACAATGACCCAGGCACAACCCTTTCACTCATCCATTCACTCATGCACTACCCATGCACTCATCCATTCACCCAGGCACTTCCCATGCCATCATGCGTTCACCCAGGCACTACCCATGCACACATCCAATCACCCAGTCACTACCTTTGCATTCATACATTCAGTCAGACAGTACCCATGCACTCATCCATTCAGTGCGGCAGTACCCATGCAGCCGTCCAATGATGTAGGCACTAGCCTTGCACTCACTCATTCAATGAGACACTACCTATGCACTCATACAATCAACCAGGCACTACCCATGCACTAATTCAATCACCTAAGCAGTACCCAGGCACTCATCCATTCACTCAGGCACTATCCCTGCATTCACCCAATCACCTAGGCACTATGCATGCACTCATCCAATCACCCAGGCGCAGCACTTGCACTCATCCATTCAATCAGGTGCTTCCCACGCACTCATACAATCAGCCAAACACTACCCATGCACTAATCCAATCACCCAAGCAGTACTCAAGCATTCATCCATTCACTCAGTAACTACACATGCAGTCATGCAATCAGCCAGTCACTACCCTTGCACTCAGCCAATCAACCAGGTACTACCAATGCACTCAAATAATCACTCAGGCATTACCCATGCACTCATCCAATCACCCAAGCACTATCTATGCACTCACCCAATCACCCAGGCACTATCCATTCACTCATCCATTCACACAGGCACTACCCATGCACAAATACAATCACCCAGGTACTACCCTTGCACTCATCCATTCACTAAGGGACTACACATATGGTCATCCAATGACCGAGGCACAACCCTTACACTCATCCATTCACTCATGCACTACCCATGCATTCATCCATTCACCCAGGCACTAACCATGCACCTATCTAATCACCCAGGCACTACCTTTGCACTCATCCATTCACCCAGGCAACACCCATGCAATCATCAATTCACTCAGGCACTACCACTGCAGTTATGCATTCAAGCAGGCCCTACCCATGCTCTCATCCAGTGACCAAGGTGCTACTCTTGCACTCATCCAGTCACCCAGCCAGTACCCATGCATGAATCCAATCATGCAGTTACTACCCATACTCTCATCGAACCACCCTGGCACTTTCCATGCATTTACCCAATCACCCAGGCACTACCCTTGCACTCATCCATTCACCCAGGCACTATCCATGCACTCATCCATTCACCCAGGCACTACCCATGCACACATACAATCACCCAGGTACAAACCTTTCACTCATCCATTCACTCAAGCACTATACATGCGCTCATCCAATGACCCAGGCACAACCCTTTCACTCATCCATTCACTCATTCACTACCCTTTCACTCATCCATTCAACCAGGCACTTCTCATGCTGTTATGCATTCACCCAGGCACTACCCATGCACACATCCAATCACCCGGTCACTACCTTTGCACTCATCCATTCAGTCAGACAGTACCCATGCACTCATCCATTCAGTCAGGCACTACCCATGCAGTCATCAAATGATGCAGGCACTACCCTTGCAGTCATCCAATCACTCAACCACTAGCCTTGCACTCATCCATTTAACAAAGCACTACCTATGCACTCATACAATCAGCCAAGCACTACCCATGCACTAATCCAGTCACACAAGCAGTACCCTTGCACTCATTCATTCACTCAGGCCCTATCCATGCATTCACCCAGGCACTATCCATGCACACATACAATTACCCAGGTACTACCCTTGCACTAATCCATTCACTCAGGCACTACACATGCGCTCATCCAATGAACCAGGCACAACACTTTCACTCATCCATTCACTCATGCACTACCCATGCACTCATCCATTCACCCAGGCACTAACCCAGCACATATCCAATCACCCATGCACTACCTTTGCACTCATCCATTCACCCAGGCAACACCCATGCACTCATCCATTCACTCAGGCACTACCCATGCAGTCATGCAATCAAGAAGACACTACCCATGTTCTCATCCAATGACCCATGTGCTACTCTTGCACTCATCTAGTCACCCAGGCAGTACCCATGCATGCATCCAATCATTCAGGCACTACCCATACACTCATGCAATGTCACCCAGGCACTATCCATGCATTTACCCTATCACCGAGGCACTACACATGTGCTCATCCATTCACTCAGTTACTACCCATGCACTCATACAATGATCCAGGCACAACCCTTGCACTCATCCATTTACTCATGCACTACCCATGCACTCATCCTTTCACCCAGGCACAAACCATGTACATATTCAATCACCCAGGCACTACCTTTGCACTCATCCATTCACCCAGGCTCTACCCATGCACTCATACATTCACTCAGACACTATCTATGCTTTCACCCATTCACTCAGGCACTACCCATGCACTCATCTATTCACTCAGGCACTACCCATGCACTCATTCAATTATCCATGTACCACTCTTGCATTCATTCATTGTTCAATACGCCACTCATCCAGTCATTCACTATTGCAAACATTATACACATACTTACGCACACATTCATTTATTCAGTTTTTTTTATAAAGCAAAAATGAAGTGCAACGGGCAGTGGAAAAATGTGAAGAAGCTCTCAAAAACAGGAGAATACTGCAAGGACCCAAAGACAAAATCAACTTTTGTTAGTCTTGCAACTTTTGCTGAAAGCTGTTATGCTCTGCTCACCAGCACTAACCACAACTCCACAGTCCATACAATAAGTGGCCATCCGGCTGCATTCAGGTGCAATGTCTTCAGACTGTTGTTGAACATCGGAAGGCACTCTTTGTCCAGGTGTTGATGCACTTGCTAAAGATGTAGATGGCTGTTCAGCCTCTCATGGGTCTTCGCAGCTTTTAATCAGTTGTTGTGGAAAGTTTTCAGATGGTAGAGCATTGAAGTTTTTCCACAAGAGTATTTTTTATATGTACCTCTTGACAACTTCTTCTCACTAATTGTGCATTGTGCAATTTTGGCTGCAGTTTTATATTCTCCGGAAGTAATTGTGAAGAACTCCCTTGCGATTCTGCTTTTTTAATGTGGAGGCTCCTTATCTTCAGAGTCTTCAGATTTCAGTTCCAGGATTTCCTGGTTTTCCTGTTGTTACTGGTTTTCCCCTTCTTGTTGTTGTTCTGTTGTTTGAGTTGCCATTTCTTTAATAAAGTTGTTAGAATTTCAGCAGAAAATTCCAGACACCTTCTCTCACTGAAGTGCTCTCAGAGAATGAACCAGAAAGGTGTGTGGGTGTGTTCATCCCAATGTTATAGTTGAAAAGTGCATCATCCAATCACATTTCTTTGTTTCCCCGTCACATGATCTTTGTGGTGATCGGTGTCATCGTGAAGACCGGAAAAATCTTAATCAACTGAGATTAAACCCCAAATTAGTATTATACAATGTAATATGTATAAATATGTGTTATACACTTTACGAAAAACACGCGTTCATCTCAGTTACCAAAGTCATAACGACTTCCGTCATCGCCACAATCACACAAAACACCAAATAAAAGGCTTTTAATTGAAAAAAGTCTTCCAAAAATTAGGTTTAAAGAGTATATCAATAAACAACTTGTGTCAAATACTAATTAGAATATGTCATAAGTATGTGTCTTTGAGTTTTGAAAAACACACGCGCTTCGTGACTACTGACAATGATGACGGGGTCTATAGAGTCAGAGTGAATATATAAAACATCACATTGAAACGTTTTTTCACAAAACCATCACACTAACTCAAATATAAACTCTACATTAATAAACAACTAGTTACTGCTATTAAGTAAAGTCTGTCTATATATATGTTTAAGACTTCCTCAAAAACGTGCACCTTTCGAAACTTCAATGCGGGTATCCTGACGTCGTTGTGAAGAGAAAAAATGTAAAGAAAAAAACATTGCTTATTAATACACTGAAGGAAATACAAGCTTATGTAAATACCCCTTATAGAGCCATTTTAGATAGAAAATACAATTTAAAAACCTTAAAAATTCAATAAGGGGCGTGGCCACGAGCCCCACCAAGATGGTCGCATCTGTGTGTGGCTCCGGGCCCTGCGGTCCCTGATACAATACTCGCTGTCGTGAAACCCAAGTCTTAAGGTCCTTATGGTTGGCTGGGGCACTGCGGCATGGAGGGACACAGGAGTGATCTCCGACCGCAACACTAAGGGCCAACAACACAAAGAGAGGGGGATGTCACTGCATTGCCGGCACTGCCTTGGAGGCCCCTCAGCGACAGGGGCCGCGGGCAAGCCGGAGGTCGAGATCACCCGATCTTGTCCGCAGCTGGCGCACCCCTCTCTTCTCACTCTGCATTCTAAGAGCCGTGGAGCTGTCAGGTTCTTCACATATGGTATGCGGTCCTGCTTCAACCCATGGGGGTGGCGAGAAGTGCGCCTCGCCCGTGAGACGGAGAATCGGCCGGCTCCCGGCATGTGCCAGGCTGTGGACTGTCTGCCGTGGGCTTGGCTTTCCCCCGTCCAGGGTCTACTCCCCAATAGATGCGACCAGCCACATATAAAAACTGCTGCACACGGGAGATTGTGGCTGACAGATTGCCGTGAGTCACACCGGCTAACCCTGCTGTAGTCTGACTGGCTTCGCCGATACTCGTGGGGGGTGCGGCGGGCAGCAACGGTACCGGCCTCAAAACTCGTCAGCCTCTGGAGACTACGGCCTGGCTCATCTGCTGTGCGGCTGTGGCACCCTAGGGCAGCGACCACCACCTGGCTCCCCGGTGGTGGCCGAGGTCACATGGAGCCTTGGATTTGAGTCGGCTCCCTGCCGGCCTGGACATTCATCACTTTAACTACAGACCTGTTGGGCTGGGTGCAGTTCTGCCTTTGGGGCTAGCTTTTGAGGCTGGTCCATTGCTCCACCAGTGCCCAACTAGAATTGAGGAGTCATGGTGGGGTCCACTGCGTCCCTGGCGGCCGCGCACTTGGGGTGGCCAACCACCATCAGGACATTCAGGACATTCAGAGATTGGGATGTGCGGAGTCCCACTATTGTCCCTCTGAGCCGTCCATTGTCTGGTGGCCTGGCGGCAAGTGGCGTGGCCCGATGAATGCGAGACCCACCCATGGACTACCCCTGCCCCCATACAGGGGAACCCCACAGCACTGCCTAAATCCTGCATGAGAACATTGGAGTGGGCCTGGGTGGAGAAGAGAAGTGAAGATAGTCTGGGTGTGAATTATTACGCTGCACTCTGGGTGTTGTTTAATTGAGAACTCGACATGGTGCGGTTGGGCTCCAAATAGAGGAGCCTACCTTTGACTGCACTGGCACCGCAAGTCATTGAGGCTTGCAGTCGGATTCGGAGGAGTCCTCTGGATGCGGCGGTGTAAAGGCCCCCCCATGCGACATCTCTGCTGTGATGGCTGAGCTCAAGGCGGGCTTCGGGACCATGGAGGCGCACTTTGACACACTGACAGACCGCAAGGACGGTCTGTGCGAGCAGATGGACAGACAGGTCATCAGGATTGATGGCATTGAAGAAAAAATTCCAGCCTGGAGGATAACTCCGTGACGACACAGAAACGCTTGGATAAAATGGAGCGCCTTCTAAAACAAGTGGCAATTAAGAACGAGGACTTGGAAGCAAGATTTTGAATGAACAACATCTGTATCTCGGGGATTGTAGAAATCGCCAACATGAGACAACCCGAGAACTTTGTTGAGCAACTTTTACTAACCTTATTTGACCGTCCTAGCTTTTCTAACAGATTTGCGGCTGAACGGGCTCACCATTCATTGGGACAGTGGCCTCGGCAGGGCGCACCTCCACGAACCCTTATAGCCAGTCTCCTTAACTATAGGGACAGAGACACTGGACTGCAGATGGCCTTGGATAAAGGGCAGTTGCAATACCAAGGCTCAAACATATCCCTTTTCCCAGACTACACCCCCATGGTACAGGAAGCTAGGCGGAAATACAACAGTGTTAAAAATGCATTCCGTAAGCTGAACATCCGCTACTCTATGCTATACCCGGCCTAACAGTGGATAGACCATAAGGGACGCGCTAAGATCTTTGATACACCTGCAGATGCTGAGGCCTACTGCAAAACTATTCATGCGGGATCTCCCACGGGTGGTCGATCACCCTCTGACAGTGGTGAGTCACAAAGGCACTGGAGCCCACCTGCCACCTCTTGAGGCAAACATGCGGGAGATGAGCTGTCACGAGGATTAGTGTTTGTTGCCCATGTTCCCTTGAATGTATACATGACAACAAATGTTCCCCATTGTATGGCCCCCAGCTTATGACTCTGACTCCTTGATGGCGAGCACCACGCACCAGCTTTCTCACCTTGCTCCAAGGGACAGCTGGAGTTTGAGTCGTCACCATCCCCCCGATGGTGAACACCCTTTTGGGCTGTTTTGGGGTTATGTTTCTCTCTTTTTTCTTTTTTAATGGGTTCAATGGGATTCCCTGGAGAATTTTGAATCTAGTGTGGGTGGGCCATTGTTTGGGGACTGTTTTATTAGCATTAAACATTGATGTTGCATATCACACTCAAGCATTCATCATTTCCACTGTTGCATGTTATATGGCCTTCGAACCCACACTCGACCACTACATTCTAACCCCATATCATGGTTAAATTAATCAATTTAGGTATAGTTACCTAGAACCTATTTAGTATTAACATCCCTCGCAAAGGGAAACAGGTACTATCATATCTCAATAAACACTCTGTTAAAATTACTTTCCTTCAGGAGACACACTTCTCCCCGAGTGCTGACCATAGTTTCACTAGGAATTGGGGCCACATCGTTATTTTTCATTTTATTTTTCATATTCACGTGGTATCTGCATGTTAATTAATGAAACTGTACCTTTTCTTTATCATTCCCACTACTCGGACACTGCTGGGCGGTATTTGTAACTGCATGGAACATTGGTGGACAAAACTATACTATTAGTAAATATCTATGCCACAAACACTGACGACCCTGACTTTTTTCAAAACCTTCATTCCCGAGTGGATGGTTTCAAGGTGGACCATTTAATAATTGGTGGGGACCTTTCTCTACCACTCTGTCTGTGCACAGACTCCCCTAGCGCACATCCAACTGACAAACCCAGGGCCCGAGAGGCACTCTGCCACATTATTGACACTTATACACTGCATGACGCGTGGCGTACACACCACCCTGCGCAGTCTGGTTTCACCTTTTAATCGGCTCCCCATTCTGAATGGACCTGACTGGATTACTGGTTCCTGTCAGCTGCCATCCACTCGTGGATATCTGAGGTCGAGGTACTCCCCAAAACACTTTTGTATCATAAACCTATCTTGCTGAGGCTCCGGATCTCGTATGGATGCGGCCTGGAGTTCAGTTGGTGATTGAACAGTAACTCGCTTCGGGACCAGGTGTTCCGCAGCGAGCTACAAAGCTCCATTCTGGAATACTTTGAAATAAACACCAGAACTGTGTCCACGCATGCGACCCTGTGGGAGGCTTTCAAAGCCTATATCTGAGGGGTATGCATCTCCAAGCAAGTGGGCATTCTCAGAGATATCCACACTCAACTGAACCGGATTTAAAGGAAATTGTAGGAGACGGAACATGCTGGGGAGGATGACCGAGACCCTAGGCTGTCTCAACGGGCGTAACTCCTGCCCGAATATCGTGAAATGGCGGAGCGGGAAACTGCATATATGAACAAATATACTCAGGGTCGCTGCTGCAGTGAGGGTGAGTGACCTGGTTGCTCCCTTGCTTGTATACTATGCTCCAACAGGTCGCTCAACTATGTGGCGGAACTCCGAGCGGAGAATGGGGAGCACATTACAGAAGGAGAACGCATCATGGCTACATTCCGCACTTACTATCAAGAATTGTACTCTTCCCATGTCTCCCATGTCTCTGAGACCCTCTCCACATACGTGTTAGATATTGCAATGGAGTGGCTCATGGACGGTCAGAGACAATTTCTCAACAAAGAAGGTGACAGAAGCTATTGACACTCTGGATAGGTCTAAAGCACCCAGCCTCAATGGTCTAATTGGGGCCTTTTATAAAACATTTAAGAAACAACTCGCACCAAGACTATTGGCACTGTGCAACAAAGCCATAAGGGTCAGTACCCTGCCCCCTACACTTCGAGAAGCGGTTCTCACTCCATTGCTGAAGCGCGGTAAAGATCCTGGTAGTTGTGCGTCTTACGTCCTCTATCATTATTGAATTTAGATAATAAAATATTGACTAAGATGCTAGCAACCAGACTAGCACTGCTAATGGAGCAGATCATTGCTCCGGCACAATCTAGCCTTGTCCCCCACTGGTCCACTTCCCTGAATCTCTGCACCGTCTTTGCAATACTCAACAGGGTATCCCCACCTTCCTTGCAGCAGTGACCCTACTGCATGTGGAGAAGGCCTTTGATTCCCTGGAGTGGCCTTTTCTTAGGGCTATCCTGGGAAAGCTGGGGATCCCTCCCTGTTCATTGCATCGATTATGTTATTATATACCAATCTGATGGCCTGTATATGGGTGAATGGCACCATATCAGATGCATTCCCAATTATGCACGGTACCCGGAAGGGATGCCTGCTATCCCCTGTTTTATTTATAAAGGCGATGGACCCCTTGGTCCGGGCGAGGCAGGAACACCACCTACATCGGGGGCTACAGCTCACTCATGGGCCCCTTCTGATATCACTATAAGTGGATGACATTCTACTGTTCGTTCGCAACCCCCACCTCAACTCAATCTTCCCCCCATTATGCAGGAGATAGCCCAATTCAATTTCTCTGGTCTCCGCATAAACTGGACAAAATCGGAACTGTTCCCACTGACAGAAACAACGCGCCCACCCCCGGCGGAGATCCCCCTTAAATGGGCATTGGACGGGATCAAGTACTTGGGAATCCACATTCATAGAGACAAGGAGCAGGTCCTACAACGTAATTATGGACCGGCACTGTCGGATCTTAACATGCAGGTGGAGCACTGAGTGAGACTTCCCTTATCCATTATTTTATTAAGGCGAGTTGCCATAATAAAAATGGTTGTCCTACCCCGCTATCTGTATCTCTTTACAAACATCCCTGTTCCCCTAACACAACACTTTTTCCAAACGGCTAATTTGGGTTGGGACTTGTCCCCGCATTCGGTGGGACACGCTCACACTCCCTTACGGGTACAGAAGCCTGGGTGTCCTTGACCTACACTTATATTATCTAGCAGCCCAGTTTTACTACACACACCAATGCTATCATCCAGGCGCTCGAATACCCTATCTTTGCCATGAACGAGCGCTTCGGGATGGAATCTCACACGCCCAGATTCTGCCTGGGGGAATACCACTCGACGATGCAGACATACAAATGGTGTCTACCACCTGCTGGACATGGCGCCGTTTGCGCCGCATGTTTGGTGGCAGCCCTCTCTACTCTAAACCCATCCCCCTGCATGACAACCCATGGCACCCACTCACCCGGGAGAAACTAGTACAACCCTTCACAAACATGATCTTCACACTAAGGGGGATTTGTTCCCGGGCGGGCATGTTGCACCCCTAATAGTGGGTCCATGGAGTAGGGACATACCATACAAGGATCAGTTCATTTTCAGGAGACTCTGCAATAAGCTTGATCGCTCTTACCTTCCTAAACACTCCCCCTGAAAATGTTGCACCATTGACCCTTGTCAGATATGGAGGGAGGACACATGACTTCTATGATCTATCATGTGTGCATCGCATTAAAACCTGACACTACAGCACGTGTGCGGGAGATCTGTGCGACGGTCCTTGGGGTAGAGATAACCGACAAAATGTGGGCATACTACTGCACACAGAAACAACGCATTTCTATCTGCCAACGCCATAAATTAATACATTTCAAATTCCTGCACCACTACTATCTATCACCATCGGATATTGCAAAATTTGACCATACTAGACTTGATAAATGTGCGAAGTGTCAGGGTACGGGTGCTGATTTTGCATGCCATGCCTGGACTTGCACAGTTGTACATGCATATTGGGTGGCAATGTTCATACATATTCCAGACATGATGGGAACTGAGCTTACACCTGAACCCTAATGGCACTATTGGGCTATACCCTTGATGTGCCACGCACCGTTCAATGGTTAGTATCCATGGCAATACTACTAGCTAAGAGGGAGGTGGCACTGCACGGGGAAGTGCCCATCCTCCTGCCCCCTTGTAGTGGATTTAGAGTATGTGCCGCTGTGAGAGGGTGGGCGAGGACTACGCACAGCTCCAACCCCTGAACTCACACCCCAGAGACATATGGGCCCCCTTTCATGCTTATCTTCAATCTATAGAGCGGAATGATACTAAATGAAGTTTTGTTCATTTTACATGTCAGTCTAAATATCTCCTTCTTATGCAAGATACCTATGGGTTTCCTGATTGCTAATGCCTTGCTCCTGACATATATTGAATACTGGGAAATATTTAACTATGGAGTAATTTATGTACAAATATGATGGTAACGTGGTCATATTACTCTTCTTTGTGTTCCTCAAATGGTGATGTGCATGCATCTTTGTTGTTAATGTGAAATGCTCAATAAAGACAGTAAAAAAAAAATCATATGTTACATGGATGTTATGGTTGGGAAATAGAATTTGACAAACCTTAGAAATTCACTGAAAAAAACAAAGGTTACAGGGGCATTATAGTTAGGAAATTGAATTAAAAAACCTTAGAAATTCAGTGAAAAACTAACGATTATAGGGACATTATCGTTAGGCTGATGTTTCACTCGTACAAAACCAGAGAAATTCAGCAGTTATAGTTAGCTTAGCTAACTATAACTCATGCCCACGCAATGCACTGCTTATGACCTCACTTAGTACATCACTGATGACATGGTCAGTGACATCACTGATGACATCTCAAATGACATCACTGATGGCAGCATCCACAGAATCTATGACCCACCCACTCATACCCCCATATAACCTTATATACACCCACTTCAACTTCCACACTACCATTCTGAAAACCATTGACACAACCATACCAGTACTTACACACCCAGTCTCTGATTCATAGGTCTCAACACACATCCAGTCAGTCACCCATACAGCCACTCATACACCAAATTGCTCACTAATACAGCCACTGATATATCCACTCACATACTCACACAGCCACTGACACACTGTCAGTCACTCATATAGCTACTCACATACCTACTCACTCACCTAGAGAGTCACTCACACAGCCATTTACTCATCTTTACAGTTATACACACTCACTCACTTATTCATGCAGATACTAACACATACTCACTCACCTATAGAGTCACTGACATAAGCACACACTCACCCATACAGCCACTATCACAATCCCTCACTCACACATACAGTCACTCATACACTCCAACACTCTCCTATACTGCCTTTCACATGTCCACTTACTCACCCCTATACCACTTGCACATTCATTTACTCACCGACACACCCACACACACTCCGTCAACCATACAGCCCCTCACTTACACATTGACTAATCCATACAACCACTGACTCACCCACTCAGTACTCCATGCAGGCACTCAGACTCCCTCTCACACAGACACTCATACACCCATACAGGTACTCAGACACCCAATCAATCCCCAATGCAGCCACTCATGTACCCGCTCACAAACCCATACAGCCACTTAGACACCATCTGACAGACTGATACAGACATTCTCAAAACCTAATCACTCACTTATATAGTAAGTAATCCACCCAGTGAATCATCCATATAAGCACTCATGCACCCATTGATTCACCAATACACCTTGGTATATATATTTAACACTCCAAAACTTTTTAAAAACACTCACAGTCACTGGACGATATCTTCAGTGATAACATCATTGCTGTCATTTGAGATGTCATCAGTGATGTCACTGACCATGTCATGAGTGATGTAATATGTGAGGTTATAAGCAGTGCATTGCAGGGGCACGAGTTATATTTAGCTAAGCTAACTATAACTGCTGAATTTCTCTGTTTTCGAATGAGTGAAATGTCACCCTAACTATAATGTCCCTGTAACCTTTAGTTTTTTCACACACACACATATAATATCTATTTAAAATTATAAACCAATATTAATAATATATTTAACCAATATTAGGAAATATATTGGAGTCTGAGAATAAAAGATATACTATTTACACACCAATTTACGCAACAATATAGAAAGTGTAGGACTTTGGAGTGTTAAATATATTATTCCCACTTGGATTTCAGAGGGATTAGATTCACTATTCCCACTCCAGTCTGTTCAACAGTAGGGAAAGCACTGGACTTCAGAAGGGTTAAGTTTATTATTCCCACTCCAGTCATTGAAAGGTTAGGGAAAGCGTTGGACTTCGAAGGGGTAAGATTTATTATTCTCACTCCAGTCTCTGCAACAGTAGGGAAAGCATTGGACTTCGGAGGAGTTAAATTTACTATTCCCACTCGAACCTGTGCAACATTAGGGAAAGTGTTAGACTTCGAAGGGGTTGCATTTACTTTTACACCTCCAGTCTATAAGCAACAGTAAGTAAACTACTTCACTTAAAATAAATTACATATTTGAATATACCTAATAATTTAGAAAAAATATAAAACTCTTATTATAATCATTATTACTTAACATTATATATATATATAAAACTCAAAGATTTTAAATGGAAACAAGGTTATTTGTTTATAGCCCTTGATGTTAGCTCGCTCTACACTAGCATTCAACATACAGATGGATTGCGAGCTCTGCACCATTTTCTAGGGAATACAGTGGGCAACACAGAAGACCACAGGAAGATGTTAATTGAAATGGTTGATTTCTGTTTGATAAACAATATCTTTATGTTTAACAATCTTCTTTATAGACAAACTAGGGGTGTGGCGATGGGGGCCAGCTTCTCTCCCAGCTACGCGTGTTTACACATGGGCTGGTGGGAGGAGCTGGTCCTCATGACCAAATACCGAGAAATAATGGCAACCAAGGTAAAATTATGGTTGCGTTTCATAGATGATCTGTTCGTCATATGGGATGGCGATGCCAGTGAGGCCCAGGAGTTTGTACAAGCCATAAATGTAAATGATTTAAATTTGTATTTTACTCCAGATATCAGCACCACCACAGTTAGTTTTCTTGACACACAGGTTTACGTAGATGAGAACAAGATAGAAACGAAACTATACCGTAAAGAAACGGCTGGGAATTCAACACTCCATGCCAGCAGCTCACATGTCAAACATTTAGTGACCAGTATCCCCTACGGGGAAATGCTTCGGCTGAGGCGTATCCATAGTAAAGAAATAGATCTAACAAAAGCTCAGACAGATAGCAAATTATGATTTTTGGAAAGGGGATACTCAGAACAGGTCATTAATAATGCTATTGCTAAATCTATGCGAAAGAGCAGACAAGAGTTGTTAACTGAAAAATTAGCTGCTAATGTTGACGCAAGTATACTCAGAACAGAAACTCACTTTGAGGGAACCAAAAAAGAGTTTAGGATTATAATCCAATACAGTAAGCAACACAAAAAGATCCAATCTATAATATCCCACAACTGGCCTATGGTACTTAATGATCCAGTGATTGGCCATATATTGCCTAAAAGACCATCCATAACATACAGTAGGAGTCGATCTATGAGAGATGACTTAGTTAAAACAAGTCCTGAGATCATAGAGGCAACAAGTTGGCTGCAAACTCATACAGGATTTTTAAATGTAAAACATGTAAGGCATGCCAACAAGGTGACAATAAAATGACCTATATCACTCCTTTTAGTGACAGAAGCTACAAAATATCTAAATTACTTACATGCAGGACAGAATTTGCAGTGTATGTCTTAACATGCCCATGCAACCTACAATACGTAGGAAGCACAAAGCTACAAGTGCACAAAAGGATACTTCAGCACCTGAGAGCGATTAATAACCAAGACAACACTTATCCGGTAGCTCGCCATTTCAAGAATAAACATCAATCTAAAAGTCAGGATCTCAGGTATTTTGTCATAGATTCAGTACCACCTAGCAGAAGGGGTGGCAATAGAGAGCATAGATTACGCCAGTTGGAAACCAGATATATACTAGAACTTAATACCAAACAACCATCGGGTTTAAACATTACGGAGGATCTTTTTACATGTCTTTAATTATTTATTCTATGCCGATACATTGTGGTGAGGTTTTAGAAATAATTTTAGGAATTTTGTTTTATCAGTGTATTTTGATTGTGGATTTTATTTATATTTATTGGATATTTATTGGCATTTTGGCTTTTAATTATACATATTTATTTATTGATGCATACATAAATGTTTAAGCAAATTGTATCTATTATGGATTGTATTGTATTGCTTATATGATATTTATTACAATGTGTATTTATATTTATATGTATATGGATCACAAAAATGTCAACAATGACAATACCAATGGTATGATTCCCATAATCACAATCGTGAACATCTAACTGATCCACTATGCCTGATATTCAATCAATCTGAGTATTTAAACTGGGAGTATAAAATCTGCAATTAATAATGATCAAAATAGAGATGAAGACCACCACTGTAAATGCTTTAGCTCAGAGCTGGATACTGGGGCTCCACTACCATGAATGTACATATACAATTTAGCTGTGGCAAATGCGTATGAAAAACGTAATTATTTAAAATAAGAAGTTTTAGTACCTTGAAATACAACATTGGTAAATTTGGTTTTAATACAACATTCACGTAAGCACTTTAGCACTATTTTGCACTGTTAGAACCTTTGCACAATTTTATTCTTTTTACAATTTTAACGTAATGTAATTTTCATGTATTTGAATTTGACTGATTAACCAGTATAACTCGGTAATTCTCAATAGGACAAATATACTATGAATTACTATGTAGTCTTTCGTCCATGTTAACTGAAAATCATGTGTTAATCATTACGTTTGCACTAGTCACTTTATAAGCCAATGACTGATACCAAGCAATGTCATGTGATCAAGGCCCGTGGAGGGGCTGAAACGCGTCATGGCGACTTGCACGAGCAATAAATAATTTTCACCTACTTGTGGTCCGTATCCGTTCCTGTCAGAAGACGTTATAGGTAACGGTAACTCTGGATATATATATATATATATATATATATATATATATATATATATATATATATATATATATATATATATATATATATATATATATATATATATATATATATATATATTATCTACTGGCGGTCGCCAGTAGATAGTTATAGTTACAACCTATTATCCATAGGAAATCCGCGACATTCTATTTGAAATAACTCTCTTGCCGGTTGACGTATCTTCGCAAAATTTTCAAACTTTGTGGCCCGCTCCGGTCCGCTCCTACCCTGAAAGTCTCGGGGGATTCGTCAAGCGGGGGCCGAGAAAAGGGGGTCCCAAAGCGCGTTTTCCCCATGCAATTTTCCATAGGAAACTTTAGACACGGCTACAGCCGAACTGCTGAACGGAATTACACCAAATTTGGCAAAGAGGTAGTTCTTGGTTCAGAAAGAACCCTTTTGTTAAATGGTGTAAATCCGTTCAGTAGTTGCTGAGAAAATCAAAAGAAAAAAAGATAGAGTATATCTAGGGCCACGGATCCTCCCGAGCACGAGCTTTATGTTAATTGGCTGTCAACACTCCAAATCAGGAAGTGTTGGCAGCCATTTTATCCCTCGGTAGAACCGAGGGACAGAAACAAGTGCGCAAAGCGCACAAAGGGGGCAGGGTAGAAACACCCTGACCCCCTAGGTCTGCTCAGGGGGTCAGGGTGTTTTAAATCGGCAGGATGCGCTCAGGGAGCGCAAACCCTGCCGGAAAAAAAATCGAAGCGCGGTCTCCGCGCTTCGATGTAGTGGCCCCGGGTGGGCCAAGTCCCGGGGGCATGCTGGGGGGGGTTCATTTTATGTGTGGGGGCCTCTAAGGGCCCCCAAGCCCGGGGACCACCACCCCCGGGGATTTATGGATAATGGTGCGGGAGGGCTCTGAGCCCTCCCGCAGCCCCGGGACCACCACCTCCCGGGGCTTCTTTTTATATTTGAAAAACCTGTGTGGGGGCTCCAGCCCCCACACGCCCGAGACCACCACCTCCCGGGGCACTAAGAAAAATGAAAATGGGGGTCCGTTTTGGACCCCCAAGCCCCGAGGACCACCACCTCCCCGGGGCTTTCTCGATGTAGGGAGGGGGCCGCGCAGCCCCCTCCTGGAGCCTGTGGTGGCCCCGGGGGCCGCCACCCTCCAGGGCCGGCTCCTGCAGTGTCCCGGGGTGCCTACCCCGGGACACTGCTGTATGCTAATGACAGGACGGGAGCCTCGCGGCTCCCGTCCTGTCATTGCAAACTTGCTTGGATATTGGAAGAGAGAGCAGGAAACCTGCTCTCTCTTCCAATATCCAAAGCCGATGCTTTCCACATGGGGAGCTGCATCTTAGCAGCTCCCCATGTGTAAAGCAATGCCGGCTCCCGTAGGACACGGGGAGCCGGCGGGACTGTGGGGGGATTGGGGACCCCCCCACAGTCCCCAACCAGAGGCCAGGCCCCGGGGGATGGGGTCCCCGGGGCAAGTAGTGGCCCGGGAGGGGGGCCACGCAGCCCCCCTCCCCAAAGTAAAAAAATTAAAAAAAATTAAAAAAAAAGTGCAAGGCCGGCCCCGGGGGATGGGGTCCCCGGGGCCTTAAATGGCCTGAGGAGGGGAGCCACGCAGCCCCCTCCAAATAAAAACAAAAAGAGGCCATGCCCCGGGGGATGGGGTCCCCGGGGCCAATACAGGCCCAGGGAAGGGGGGCCACGCGGCCCCCTTCCCGTTTTTTTTTTTTTTATTTTAATTTAAAAAAAAGGGGTAAGGCCCTGGGGGATGGGGTCCCCAGGGCCTAAAAATAGGAAAAAGGAAGGGGGGAAAAAAAAAAAAAAAACGATCGGGCCCGCAGGCCCCGCCCCTTCCTTCACCACTCTGCAAACGCGCCCCTGGCGCGTTTGCAGAGGAGGACGAATTCCCCTTGAATACTGGGGGTCCCTGAGGGCCAACTAGCCCACCAGGAACCTCCAGTATGCGCCAGGGAGCTGCCTTGCAGAGAGGTGTACAGAGGCCACGCCCTTTTTACACCTATCTGCAACGCAGCTCTGTGGCGCTTTTGGAGGAACATGGTGGGCTAGTTGGACTCCAGGGACCCTCAGGATTCAAGGGAGTTAATCCCCCGACTTAAAACGCGCCACGGGGCGCGTTTGGACAGTGGTGAAGGGAGGGGCGGGGCTTCAGGTGACATGTGTGCAAACAGGCCCCGTGGCGCGTTTTAAGATGGGGAATTAAATCCTCTTCAATCCTGAGGGTCCCTGAGGGCCAACTAGCCCAACAGGTACGTCCAGAAAGCGCGACAGAGCTGCTTTGCAGAGAGGTGTAAAAAGGGGTGTGGCCTCTGTACATGTCTCTGCAACGCAGACCCCTGGCGCATACTGGAGGTTCCTGCTGGGCTAGTTGGCCCGTAGGGACCCTCATGATTCAAGGGACTTAATCCCCCAACTTAAAACGCGCCACGGGCAGCGTTTGCACAGATGTCACCTCAGGCCCCACCCCTCCCTTCACCATTGTGCAAATATTCCTCTAAAATCAGCCGAAATACGAATTCCGATTTACTCACCTGTTATCAGGAGAGACCTCAGTGCTGCATCTTTCAGCCCAGTACTGATCCTCAAAAGTAATTTTAACCGTACTTACCGGTAACTTGAATTTCCTTCATAGGCTAACATTGACTAGTTTCACTTGGAAATTCTTCTAAGTGTGGAGTTTTGGAACTTTAAAATATTCCTCTAAAATCAGCCGAACTACGAATTCCGATTTACTCACCTGTTATCAGGAGAGACCTCAATGCTGCATCTTTCAGCCCAGTACTGATCCTCAAAAGTAATTTTAACCGTACTTACCAGTAACTTGAATTTCCTTCCATAGGATATCATTGCCTGCTTTTTGCTGAAAAAGTTTCTGTGTTGATTTTTGAAACATACAAATATTCCTCTAAAATCAGCCGAAATCCGAATTCTGATTTACTCACCTGTTATCAGGAGAGACGTCAGTGCTGCATCTTTCAGCCCAGTACTGGTCCTGAAAAGTAATTTTAACCGTACTTACCGGTAACTTGAATTTCCTTCATAGGCTAACATTGACTGCTTTCACTTGGAAATTCTTCTAAGTGTGGAGTTTTGGAACTTTAAAATATTCCTCTAAAATCAGCCGAAATACGAATTCCGATTTACTCACCTGTTATCAGGAGAGACCTCAGTGCTGCATCTTTCAGCCCAGTACTGATCCTCAAAAGTAATTTTAACCGTACTTACCGGTAACTTGAATTTCCTTCATAGGCTAACATTGACTGGTTTCACTTGGAAATTCTTCGAAGTGTGGAGTTTTGGAACTTTAAAATATTCCTCTAAAATCAGCCGAAATCCGAATTCCGATTTACTCACCTGTTAACAGGAGAGACCTCAGTGCTGCATCTTTCAGCCCAGTACTGGTCCTGAAAAGTAATTTTAACCGTACTTACCAGTAACTTGAATTTCCTTCCATAGGATATCATTGCCTGCTTTTTGCTGAAAAAGTTTCTAAGTGTTGATTTTTGAAACATACAAATATTCCTCTAAAATCAGCCGAAATCCGAATTCTAATTTACTCACCTGTTATCAGGAGAGACCTCAGTGCTGCATCTTTCAGCCCAGTACTGGTCCTGAAAAGTAATTTTAACCGTACTTACCGGTAACTTGAATTTCCTTCATAGGCTAACATTGACTGGTTTCACTTGGAAATTCTTCTGTGTGTGGAGTTTTGGAACTTTAAAATATTCCTCTAAAATCAGCCGAAATACGAATTCCGATTTACTCACCTGTTATCAGGAGAGACCTCAGTGCTGCATCTTTCAGCCCAGTACTGATCCTCAAAAGTAATTTTAACCGTACTTACCGGTAACTTGAATTTCCTTCATAGGCTAACATTGACTGGTTTCACTTGGAAATTCTTCTAAGTGTGGAGTTTTGGAACTTTAAAATATTCCTCTAAAATCAGCCGAACTACGAATTCCGATTTACTCACCTGTTATCAGGAGAGACCTCAGTGCTGCATCTTTCAGCCCAGTACTGATCCTCAAAAGTAATTTTAACCGTACTTACCAGTAACTTGAATTTCCTTCCCTAGGATATCATTGCCTGCTTTTGCTGAAAAAGTTTCTAAGTGTTGATTTTTGAAACATACAAATATTCCTCTAAAATCAGCCGAAATCCGAATTCTGATTTACTCACCTGTTATCAGGAGAGACCTCAGTGCTGCATCTTTCAGCCCAGTACTGGTCCTGAAAAGTAATTTTAACCGTACTTACCGGTAACTTGAATTTCCTTCATAGGCTAATATTGACTGGTTTCACTTGGAAATTCTTCTAAGTGTGGAGTTTTGGAACTTTAAAATATTCCTCTAAAATCAGCCGAAATACGAATTCCGATTTACTCACCTGTTATCAGGAGAGACCTCAGTGCTGCATCTTTCAGCCCAGTACTGATCCTGAAAAGTAATTTTAACCGTACTTACCAGTAACTTGAATTTCCTTCCATAGGATATCATTGTCTGCTTTTTGCTGAAAAAGTTTCTGTGTTGATTTTTGAAACATACAAATATTCCTCTAAAATCAGCCGAAATCCGAATTCTGATTTACTCACCTGTTATCAGGAGAGACGTCAGTGCTGCATCTTTCAGCCCAGTACTGGTCCTGAAAAGTAATTTTAACCGTACTTACCGGTAACTTGAATTTCCTTCATAGGCTAACATTGACTGGTTTCACTTGGAAATTCTTCTAAGTGTGGAGTTTTGGAACTTTAAAATATTCCTCTAAAATCAGCCGAAATACGAATTCCGATTTACTCACCTGTTATCAGGAGAGACCTCAGTGCTGCATCTTTCAGCCCAGTACTGATCCTCAAAAGTAATTTTAACCGTACTTACCGGTAACTTGAATTTCCTTCATAGGCTAACATTGACTGGTTTCACTTGGAAATTCTTCTAAGTGTGGAGTTTTGGAACTTTAAAATATTCCTCTAAAATCAGCCGAACTACGAATTCCGATTTACTCACCTGTTATCAGGAGAGACCTCAGTGATGCATCTTTCAGCCCAGTACTGGTCCTGAAAAGTAATTTTAACCGTACTTACCAGTAACTTGAATTTCCTTCCCTAGGATATCATTGCCTGCTTTTTGCTGAAAAAGTTTCTAAGTGTTGATTTTTGAAACATACAAATATTCCTCTAAAATCAGCCGAAATCCGAATTCTGATTTACTCACCTGTTATCAGGAGAGACCTCAGTGCTGCATCTTTCAGCCCAGTACTGGTCCTGAAAAGTAATTTTAACCGTACTTACCGGTAACTTGAATTTCCTTCATAGGCTAACATTGACTGGTTTCACTTGGAAATTCTTCTAAGTGTGGAGTTTTGGAACTTTAAAATATTCCTCTAAAATCAGCCGAAATACGAATTCCGATTTACTCACCTGTTATCAGGAGAGAACCCAGTGCTGCATCTTTTAGCCCAGCACTGACTGATCATTTGAGATGTCATCAGTGATGTCATCAGTGATGTCACTGACCATGTCATGAGTGATGTAATATGTGACGTCATCAGCAGTGCATTGCGGGGCGCGAGTTATAGTTAGCTGGACTAACTATAACGGGGGAATTTCACGGGTTTTGTACGAGTGCAATGTCCAACTAACTATAACTGTCCCTAAAACCTATGGTTTTTTCAGTGAATTTCAAAGGTTTTTTAAATGCTAATTTGTAACTATAACGTCCCTGAAACCTATGGTTTTTTCAGTGAATATATATATATATATGAAACCACAATCCTGAAACACCAACGCCTCAGCGATAATCAGGTATGGACCACAAAGTGCAGTTCAAACAGTGATGTGCTTTATTCCATGGTAAATGGCATCAAATCAAAATATCACGGCAAGTGCCCAGCATTACGCGTTTCGACCGCGTTGCTGCGGTCTTGATCACATGACATGCCGGACCCCATAACAACGTTAAATAGTGTTCAGGTGAAATTGATTGGGTCACTCCCCTCACATAGTAGAGCTAAAAGACATACTGGGCAGACATAGGGATGAAAAAGCAAAAAACTAAGTGGGGCATATTATCAAGAACAGCGTTAAAAATTATCGCCGCTTTAGCGGCAGAAAACTGCCGCTAAAGCGGCGATAATGGGCTTGATAATATGCCCTTGAGAATTCCAATAGAAGTCCATGTTCTGGTGTAAACATGGGCTTCTATTTGGAATTCTCCGGGGTAAACTTTACAGAAACACACAGTCACTAGATGATGTCATCAGTGATGTCATCAGTGATGTCATTTGAGATGTCATCAGTGATGTCATCAGTGATGTCACTGACCATGTCATGAGTGATGTCATATGTGACGTCATCAGCAGTGCAATGCGGGGGCGCGAGTTATAGTTAGCTGAACTAACTATAACGGGGGAATTTCTCTGGTTTTGTACGAGTGAAATGTCCAACTAACTATAACTTTCCCTAAAACCTATGGTTTTTTTCCAGTGAATTTCTAAGGTTTTTAAATGCTAATTTCTAACTATAACGTGCCTGAAACCTATGGTTTTTTCAGTGAATTTCAAAGGTTTTTAAATGCTAATTTCTAACTATAACATGCCTGAAACCTATGGTTTTTTAAGTGAATTTCAAAGGTTTTTAAATGCTACTTTCTAACTATGCCTACAGAGGTAGGACATGTGAAAGAAGAAGAAAAGCGCAGAATGAAGGAAGACAAATGCAGAAAGAGGCAACAGAAGTCCAGAAAGACGAAGAAAAGTGCAAGAAGAAGGAAGAGATGTGCAGAAAGAACCAACAGAGGAGTAGAAAGTACTCCTGTGCCCCCAACTTTTTGCTGATGGGTACTGGTGGTAACTGACTCTGTCTCTGGTGGTAAAAGACACTTAGAATACAGTGAAAACACCTACATACACTAGGGAACACTATGCGTTGGGTTACCCCTGTGGTTAGCATGAGCTCCTCTGTATTTGCCATGAGTTAGTGCCTGGGTCATTGGATGAGTACATGGGTACTGACTGGATGATTAGAGTACTGCAAGGAGAGTGGATGGTGAATTTATAAGTGCTTGTGTTTTGGCGGAGTGATTGGATAAGTACATGGTGCTCGCTGGTTGATTGGAGGAGTGCATGGGTAGTGACAGGGCGATGGCTGGACTGCATCAGTAGTGCTCAGGGTAAGTTGGAGGATTAATTCCCCTTGAATCCTGAGGGCCCCTATTTGATAAAAGCCCTGGCGGTGGCGGTCCCCGGGGCTTGGGGGGCCTTGGAGGCCCCCAAACAATAAAAAAACAAGCCCGGGAGGTGGCGGTCCCGGGGCTGCGGGTGCCCCCACGGGCCCTGCATATATTTGTTGGCAATGCCCCGGGACCTGGCCCACCTGGGAG
This sequence comes from Calotriton arnoldi, assembly GCA_963921515.1. Lineage (NCBI taxonomy): Eukaryota > Metazoa > Chordata > Amphibia > Caudata > Salamandridae > Calotriton > Calotriton arnoldi. The sequence goes on from CAWUFW010002583.1 coordinate 897,319, forward strand.
TCTCAATTAAATGAAGCGCGGTTTCCGCGCTTCATTTTACATTCGGCGGAATTCGCGACCGCAGTGCGAATTTCGCCATTTCTTTAAAAAAAATGCTTTTTTTGGCCCTGCGGGTACTTGTGGGACCCCCTGAGCAGGCCTAGGGGGTCAGAGTGTTTCTACCCTGCCCTCTTTTCTTCTTTTTCACCTTTGTTTCCCTGTTTTCTTGTGACTCGGTTCTACCGAGTCACAAGATGGCTGCCAACACTTCCTGGTTTGGAGTGTTGGCAGCCAATTAAAATGAAGCTCGTGGTCGGGTGGGTTCGCGGATCCACCGCGCCTCTAGATATCGATATTTGTTTTTTACAATTTCTCAGCAACTACCGAACGGATTTACACCATTTTGAAAAAGGTCGCTTTCTGAGCCAAGCAGTTCTCAAATAGCGACAAAGCACTTTTGAATTATTTGTTATCTCTATGTTTTTTTATCCAGTTGACCACTTGATTAAATGTTACGCTTAAGGGAGAAAATGTGGTGTTACCAAGTTGGAGTTTCTGCTTCAGCTCGTCATTCTGTGATTCTGGTCAAATCACTTAATCTCCCCATGCCTACAACCAAAATGAGTTTGTCCTTGTATGATGTAACCAATGCTCATGTAAAGCACTTCAATATCTGACCAGCCTGCACTATATAAAACTGCAAAAAACAAAGGATAAAAAGTGTTTTCCACACTTCTGTCATTGGGCTATACGTGGGCTACATCTGGGTGATATTTGTGCTACATTTGGGCTCATTTTTCTCGGGTGGCCATCTTGGGAGACTTCAATTACATTCATTAAACTTTATTCGATCTGATTTAGAAACATAGATCATAAAAGTGTACATAAAAACAGTAAATCCTCTTTCTTAATACAATACAGTGAGAATTAATTAAAACCAGTAGGTAAAAATGGGTGTTACAAAGCCCGGTTCAGAGCAACTTCAGGTTAACAGAATAGTAAAGTTCAATGTTTAGCAAGATCAATCTCATGTACTTTGTGCAAAATACGCAATAAGGGGTCCAAGTAAGATGCAACGCTCAAATACCTGACCAGTCTGCACTATATAAAACTGCAAAAAAACTAAAAATAAAAAGTGTTTTCCACACTTCTGTCATTGGGCTATATGTGGGCTACATGTGGGTGATATTTGTGCTACATTTGGGCTCTTTTTTCTCTGGTGGCCATCTTGGGATACTTATTTGTTATGAAGTTTCCTAATTTCCTCATTTACTGCAGTCTCCTCAGTAGGAAATGCTTTCAGTTTTTTACTTTGATTCCATCAAGAAGGCATTCAGATGTGTCACACATTTGACATAAATTCAGAATGTTAGCACTCTAGTTGCTCATTAGATCACTGTAGTAAAGCTACTGCTCACCAGGGAGTTAACTGGAAGTCTACTGCTGGTATTGAAAGTGATTGTTTCAGTCTGCATGTAAGAATTTTCTAATGAAATAGAAGAGGATTTGAGATCTCACTTAAAACATTCCTAATTTTTCTTTCTGCAGAACTAACCATAATTTCTATGGCAAAATGAACCCCCTCATTTTTTTCCTTTTTAAATTAAATGTTTTAAGTGTTACCGGTTTATTCCAATCAAGATGGCTTCAGGTGTGCCATCATTTTGTCATAAAGTAAGACTGTTAGCGCTCTAGTTGTTCTTTAGAACACTCTGGGAAGCTGCAGTAGAACACAAAGGAATCAACTGGCATGCTGCTCCTATTGAAACATAACAGGAAGATATTTGTAATCTCACTTAAAACATGTCCTAATTTTTCTTTCTACAGCACTAACCATAATTTCTATGACAAAATGAACCCCCTCATTTTGTTCCTTTTTAAATAAAATGTTTTAAGTGTTACCGGTTTATTCCAATAAAGATGGCTTCAGGTGTGCCATAATTTTTTCAGAAGTAAGACTGTTAGCGCTCTAGTTGTTCTTTAGAACACTCTGGGAAGCTGCAGTAGAACACAAAGGAATCAACTGGCAGGCTGCTCCTGTTGAAATATAACAGGAAGATATTTGAGATCTCACTTAAAACATGTCCTAATTTTTCTTTCTACAGCACTAACCATAATTTCTATGACAAAATGAACCCCATCATTTTGTTCCTTTTTAAATTAAATGTTTTAAGTGTTACCAGTTTATTCCAATCAAGATGGCTTCAGGTGGGCCATACTTTTGTCATAGGTAAGGCTGTTAGCGCTCTAGTTCTTCTTTAGAACACTCTGGGAAGCTGCAGTAGAACACAAAGGAATCAACTGACAGTCTCTGCCCTTGTTGGATTTACATGTTTTACTGAGAATGTCAGACTTCATTCTCACATGACTGAGAAAGATAATGTGAATTTACAGAAAATATGCTCTCATTTTAGCTTCTGGAGCACCTTCCAAACCTCTGTGGGACAAGCATGAGAAAATTGTTTTCTCTCAAACATGATTCATGAAATCCCAGCAGAAGGTTTTTCACAGGGTAAAATCACCCTAGAACACACCACAATTCCTAAAATTAGTATGGTACCATCAACAAATGAATTCTAATGTAACTAAAGTCTGTTATCACCCTTTATAGTTCTCCTTTTGGTGACCCTCAAAATCTTCTATTCACTACAATGCATTTCATTGGGGTGCTATCATGTATATTGGTCCCAAGATGGCTGCCAACACTTCTTGGATGAAGTGCTGACAGCCAATCAGATCTCACGATGACATGTGTGGTTAGGCTCCGTTCAGATATATATAGTTATTTTTCCTTTAATATTTAAAAAACTACTGAACGGATTTACACCATTTTTGAAAAGGTCCCTTTCTGAGCCAAGCAGTACCTTTATGCCAAATTTGGGGTAAATCCATTCAGTAGTTTCCATATAACCTTGCACAAAGTTCCCTATGGGAAATTGATTTTTGACTCTTATTTTTGAATTTCTCAGCAACTACTGAGACGGATTTACACCATTTAACAAAAGGGCTCTTTCTGAACCAAGGACTACCTTTTTGCAAAATTTGGTGTAATTCTGTTCAGCAGTTCGAGCTGTAGCTTTGTCTAAAGTTTCCTATGGAAAATAACATGGAGAAAACACGTTTTGGGACCCCCCTTTTTTCTCGGCCCCCGCTTGCCGAATCACCCCGAAACTTTCAAGATAGGAGCAGACTGGAGCGCCTCACGAGTTTTGAAAGTTTCGCGAAGATTCATCGACCGGCGCCAAAGTTATTGGGAATAGAATGTTGTGAATTTCCTATGGAAAATAGGTCTTAACTATAACTACCTACTGGCGACCGCCAGTAGGTAATATATATATATATATATATATATATATATATATATATATATATATATATATAAATATATATAAAGAAACACGAAGCCACCGCCACCACTGCTTCTCATCCCGGTTGCTCACTCCTGCGGTGGTGAGCCGCGATAAATTCAAAGAGGAGGCATGTCCTTCTCACGCCTAAGTGGAAAGCACACACAGGAGCCATGTTCAGTCAAAGTGCTTTATTGTTGCAGACCCCCTGCACCGACAGACGCGTTTCGCCTTGCGGCTTTGTCAAAAACAGCTTTTGTGTGGCACTGCAGCTCGCACCTCACACCCGGGTCTATTTTTATGCCCTGTCTAGGTTTGTGCCCCACGTGTGCAGTATGCCTCTGCCCTCCCTGGAAGCTTGGTCTGGTTTAAGTGCGGTGGAGGCAGGAGACCGGGTATCCTGACATGCTGCTGTTGTAGAGATTTTGTAGAGTGCCGACGCTTCGGAGCTTGCTGTGGCTGTGTCCTTGCAAACGTGCAGGTCTACAAGAATTAAAGGAGCGCAGTGCGGTGACAGTAGAACACCTTTGTGCAATTCTAACTTTAGTGATTCTGTGTAAAAAAAAAAAACTCAAAATATCTTCACAATCGAGAGAGCGGGTCACTCAAAATGAGAATTCAGCAGCCAAGTAACAACATCTCTCAAAGATGTTCAAGAATCATATACCACATTCGTCCTTGGTGCTGGTTGGTGTTGGGTGTTTGACGTGTTTTGATAGTAGTGGACTTTCTGGTGTGGCCAGTAATGGTACCATGCCAAGGAAACAATGGGTTAACATCCATTACAATGGTGGTAAAAACAAAACCTGTGGTCATTTAGGCACTGTTCAGACCCCCAGAGTAGCCCTTTATTCGGGTTTCATTCCAAAAACAGTAGTCAGAAAGAAGCCCTGGGTATGCAAATTTACTCTAGCAAGTTAGCGCAAGTGACTTCAAGTCCACTTTGACCCTAGTGATATCACAAGTTTGCCCACTTATCACAGCCTGACCCCTCGACAACTACTGACTCCTCCTAAACTAAAAGGCTAGAGGGGGCAATGGGTGGGGTTTAGAGAACTTTAAAAGAAATTCTTAGAAGTTTGTTTATTTTCTCTTCCTGATGCTGCCCTCATGATTTCTGGGACCTGGGGTTGGTAGAGAAGTACCAGGACTACCAAAGAGGAAGCTAGGGGTAGCACTAGCAACAACTACCCCTTTCTACTCTTATTTGACACTGATGCCCTTTTAGCTTTAATGAATCTAAGCAGAATTTCTGATCATTAAATCATTGGGATAGTGGGAGCAGGACAGCCAATCAGATTCTTTTAAATGCAAAGGCTCTGAGCTTCCTGGTTTCCGGAAGTGCCGACGGGGATGTTAAAGGAGGCAGCAGGCAGAATATTCATGTGCCAACAACATTACGGGCCTTCACGCCGCTCAATAAGGCTAAATAACGTTAGTTGTTGACTGGTGCTGTTGCTGGGAATACAATAATGTCATAATCTAAAGACCCGGCACTTTAAATGGACATTAGAAAAAGACAGATAGCACTCAATGATGTCTGCAGATGTGTTCATCGTCCTTGTGTCCATTAGGACAGTAAGATTCACAGACAGTGCATTCATGTGAGAGCCACTTTGGCATTTCTGGGAGGCTCCTCCAAATTCAAAAACCTATACATTTATTACTTCATTGAACCATCTGAAGCTTGAGTGAAATGGGGTTGGGCAGGTCGAGCTGATGTCATTTCCTTGAGAAGTGGTCAAGTTAAGTTTAGGGCATACTTACAGGCGCATGGTCAAGTTTCAGTATTAATATCTCTTTACGTTTTGTGGCAAGTATGAGGCACTGCAGACATTTTCAGCTAGTGTGGTCAGTTTCAAATTGTGGCAGCTTTTGAGTAGTGGGGTTAATTTCACATATTGTGGACCCTTTCAGTTAGTGTGGGCAGGTCCGGCAACTGTGCTAAGTTCCAGTTTCATGATCAGCCTCAGTAGATTGATGCAGTGTGGTCGGTGTTTGTTGCATGGTCAGTAACAGGCAATCTGGTTAGTTTCAGGCAGTGCGTTCAGTTTTAGGGTGCGTGGTCAAGTATTATAATTGGTTTCAGGTGCAGTAAGACATTGTGATTAGTTAGTTATTGTGATTGCTCGAGATATTGTAGTCTGTTGTAACATAACATTGCGTTTAAAAAAAATCAATTTCTTATAGTGGAGTTGGTTTCACATGCATAGCTGGTTCCGGTATTGTGGTCAGTTTCATGTACTGTAGTCGCCTAAGGTACTATGGTCAGCTCCAGCTGTTCTAGTGAGTTTCATGTATTTTTGTCGGTTTTGGGATATTATAATCAGGTATAGACAGTATAGTAAGTTTCAGGTCCCATTGTCAGATTTTATGTATTGTAGTCAGTTTCAGCTATTGTAGTCGAGTTCAGGTACTCTGGTGAGTTTGATGTGTTGCAGTAACATTCAGAAACTGCATTTTCTTTCTGCTGTCGTTTTTTCCAAGGGTTGTGGTCAGTTTCAGATATCGTACTCATTTTCAGGCATTGCAGTTAGTTTCACTTACTGTAATCAGTTTCAGTTATTGTGGCTGATTTGAAGAACTGTGGTCTGTTTTATGTTGTGTAGTTAGTTTGATGCAGTCAGGTGTGTTTCAGGTATTGTAGCTGGGGGTCAGATATTCTAGAGTGTTTCAGGGACTGAAGTCAGGATCAGGTACTAAGGTAAGTATTAGGTACTGGTGCCAATTTCAAAATATAACAGCCTTTTTCAGGTACAGCTATCAGTTTCAGATATTGCAGTCACCACCATCAATGGGTTTCATGTAGTGTGCTTTATTTCAGGTTTGAGGTCAATTTCCTGTATCTTGATGAGTGGCAGGTATTGTTACATGTCCTGTGGTTGGTTTCAGGTAATACTGCTGATTTCAGGAATACTTTTATCAGTTTCAGGCACAGTTCCTGTTGTCATGCATTGATGTACATTTCAGGTGTTGCGGTCAGTTTGATGTATTGTGGTCATCTTCCATCATTTTGATCAGTTTCAGGTATTGTAGTCATGTAGTGGGTTTTACAGTCTGTGGTCTATTTTAGGTATTGTGCTTGGTTAGGACGTGTGCCTCTGTTGCGTCTTTCTGCACTTCTTTTGTTTCTTTCTGCACCCCTCTTGCCTCTTTCTGCACCTCTGTTCCTTCTTTCTGCACTTCTTTTGTTTCTTTCTGCACCTCTCGCTTCTTTCTGCACCCCTTCTGCCTCTTTCTGCACCCCTCTTGCCTCTTTCTGCTCCTCTGTTGCGTCTTTCTGCACTTCTTTTGTTTCTTTCTGCACCCCTCTTGCCTCTTTCTGCACCTCTGTTCCTTCTTTCTGCACTTCTTTTGTTTCTTTCTGCACCTCTCGCTTCTTTCTGCACCCCTTCTGCCTCTTTCTGCACCCCCTTGCCTCTTTCCCCACCCCTATTCCCTCTTTCTTCACCCATGTTGCCTCTTTCTGCACCTCATTTCCTTCTTTCTGCACCTCTCTTGTCTCTTTCCCGACCCCTCTTCCCTCTTTCTGCATCTCTGTTGCTTCTTTCTGCACCTCTGTTCCTTCTTTCTGTACCCCTCGTGCCTCTTTCACACCCCTCTTCCCGCACCCCTCTTGCCTCTTTCTGCACCTGTGTTCCTTCTTTCTGCACATCTTTTGTTTCTTCCTGCACCTCTCACTTCTTTCTGCACCCCTTTGGCCTCTTTCTGCACCCCTCTTCCCTCTTTCTGCACCCCTCTTGCCTCTTTCTGCACCTCTGTCCCTTGTTTCTGCACTTCTTCTGTTTCTTTGTGCACCTCTCTTGCTTCTTTCTGCACCCCTCGTGCCTCTTTCTGCACACCTCTTCCCTCTTTTTGCACTCCTCTTGCCACTTTCTCCACCTCTGTTCCCTCTTTCTTCACCCCTGTTGCCTCTTTCTGCGCCTCTGTTCCTTCTTTTTGCACTTCTTTTGTTTCTTTTTGCACATCTCTTGCTTCTTTCTACACATCTCGTGCCTCTTTCTGTACCCCACTTCCCTCTTTTTGCATCCCTCTTGCCTCTTTCTGCACTTCTGTTGCTTCTTTCTGCACTACTCTTGCTTCTTTCTGCACCTCTCTTGCGTCTTTCTGCAGCACTTGTGCTTCTTTCTGCACCTCTGTCCCTTCTTTCTGCAACCCTTGTGCCTATTTCTGCACCCCTCTTCCCTCTTTCTGCTCCACTCTTGTCTCTTTCTGCACCTCTGTTGCTTCTTTCTGCACTTGTATTGTTTCTTTGTGCACCTCTCTTGCTTCTTTCTGCACCCCTCGTGCCTCTTTCTGCACCCCTCTTCCCTCTTTTTGCACTCCTCTTGCCTCTTTCTGTGCCCCTGTTCCCTCTTTCTTCACCCCTGTTGCCTCTTTCTGCACCTCTGTTCCTTCTTTCTGCACTTCTTTTGTTTCTATTTGCACATCTCTTGCTTCTTTCTGCACCCCTCTTCTCTCATTTTGCACACCTCTTGCCTCTTTGTGCACTTCTGTTGCTTCTTTCTACACTACTCTTGCTTCTTTCTGCACAACTCTTGCTTCTTTCTGCAGCACTCGTGCTTCTTTCTGCACCTCTGTCCCTTCTTTCTGCAACTCTTGTGCCTCTTTTGCACCCATCTTCCCTCTTTCTGCACCCCTCTTGCCTCTTTCTGCACCTCTGTTGCTTATTTCTGCACTTCTTTTGTTTCTTTGTGCAACTCTCTTGCTTCTTTCTGCACCCCTCGTGCCTCTTTCTGCACCCCTCTTCCCTCTGTTTGCACTCCTCTTGCCTCTTTCTCCACCTCTGTTCCCTCTTTCCTCACCCGTTGCATCTTTCTGCACCTCTGTTCCTTCTTTTTGCACTTCTTTTGTTTCTTTTTGCACCTCTCTTGCTTCTTTCTGCACCACTCATGCCTTTTCTGCACCCCTCTTCCCTCTTTTTGCACCCCTCTTGCCTCTTTCTGCACTTTTGTTGTTTCTTTCTGCACTACTCTTGCTTCTTTCTGCACCTCTCTTGCTTCTTTCTGCAGCACTCGTGCTTCTTTCTGCACCTCTCTCCCTTCTTTCTGCAACCCTTGTGCCTATTTCTACACCCCTCTTCCCTCTTTCTGCTCCCCTCTTGTCTCTTTCTGCACCTCTGTTGCTTCTTTCTGCACTTCTTTTATTTCTTTGTGCACCTCTCTTGCCTATTTCTGCACCACTCGTGCCTCTTTCTGCTCCCCTCTTCCCTCTTTTTGCACTCTTCTTGCCTCTTTCTGATCCTCTGCTCCCTCTTTCTTTACCCTTTTTGCCTTTTTCTGCACCTCTGTTCCTTCTTTCTGCACTTCTTTTGTTTCTTTTTGCACATCTCTTGCTTCTTTCTGCACCGCTCGTGCCTCTTTCTGCACAAGTCTTCCCTCATTTTGCACCCCTCTTGCTTCTTTCTGCACTTATGTTGCTTCTTTCTGCACTACTCTTGCTGCTTTCTGCACCTCTCTTGCTTCTTTCTGCAGCACTCTTGCTTCTTTCTGCACCTCTGTCCCTTCTTTCTGCAACCCTTGTGCCTCTTTCTGCACCCATTTTCACTCTTTTTGCACTCCTCTTGCCTCTTTCTGCACCTCTGTTCCCTCTTTCTTCACCCCTGTTTCCTCTTTCTGCACTTCTGTTCCTTATTTTCGCACTTCTTTTGTTTCTTTGTGCACCTCTCTTGCTTCTTTCTACACCCCTAGTGCCTCTTTCGGTACCCCTCTTCCCTCTTTCTGCTCCACTCTTGCCTCTTTCTGCACCTCTGTTCCTTCTATCTGCACTTCTTTTGTTTCTTTCTGCAACACTCTTGCCTCTTTCTCCACCCCTCCTCCACCTTTCTGTATCTCTGTTGCTTCTTACTGCACTTCTCTTGCCTCTTTCTGCACCTCTATTGCTTCTTTCTGCACCCCTCGTGCCTCTTTCTGCACCCCTCTTCCCTCTTTATGCACTCCTCTCGCCTCTTTCTGCACCTCTGTTCCTTCTTTTTGCACTTCTTTTGTTTCTTTTTGCACATCTCTTGCTTCTTTCTGCACATCTCGTGCCTCTTTCTGTACCCCACTTCCCTCTTTTTGCATCCCTCTTGCCTCTTTCTGCACTTCTGTTGCTTCTTTCTGCACTACTCTTGCTTCTTTCTGCACCTCTCTTGCGTCTTTCTGCAGCACTTGTGCTTCTTTCTGCACCTCTGTCCCTTCTTTCTGCAACCCTTGTGCCTATTTCTGCACCCCTCTTCCCTCTTTCTGCTCCACTCTTGTCTCTTTCTGCACCTCTATTGCTTCTTTCTGCACTTCTATTGTTTCTTTGTGCACCTCTATTGCTTCTTTCTGCACCCCTCGTGCCTCTTTCTGCACCCCTCTTCCCTCTTTTGCACTCCTCTTGCCTCTTTCTGCACCCCTGTTCCCTCTTTCTTCACCCCTGTTGCCTCTTTCTGCACCTCTGTTCCTTCTTTCTGCACTTCTTTTGTTTCTATTTGCACATCTCTTGCTTCTTTCTGCACCCCTCTTCTCTCATTTTGCACACCTCTTGCCTCTTTCTGCACTTCTGTTGCTTCTTTCTACACTACTCTTGCTTCTTTCTGCACAACTCTTGCTTCTTTCTGCAGCACTCGTGCTTCTTTCTACACCTCTGTCCCTTCTTTCTGCAACGCTTGTGCCTCTTTTGCACCCATCTTCCCTCTTTCTGCACCCCTCTTGCCTCTTTCTGCACCTCTGTTGCTTCTTTCTGCACTTCTTTTGTTTCTTTGTGCACCTCTCTTGCTTCTTTCTGCACCCCTCGTGCCTCTTTCTGCACCCCTCTTCCCTCTGTTTGCACTCCTCTTGCCTCTTTCTCCACCTCTGTTCCCTCTTTCCTCACCCGTTGCATCTTTCTGCACCTCTGTTCCTTCTTTTTGCACTTCTTTTGTTTCTTTTTGCACATCTCTTGCTTCTTTCTGCACCACTTGTGCCTTTTCTGCACCCCTCTTCCCTCTTTTTGCACCCCTCTTCCCTCTTTTTGCACCCCTCTTGCCTCTTTCTGCACTTCTGTTGCTTCTTTCTGCAGCACTCTTGCTTCTTTCTGCACCTCTCTCCCTTCTTTCTGCAACCCTTGTGCCTATTTCTACACCCCTCTTCCCTCTTTCTGCTCCCCTCTTGCCTTTTTCTGCACCTCTGTTCCTTCTTTCTGCACTTCTTTTGTTTCTTTTTGCACATCTCTTGCATCTTTCTGCACCGCTCGTGCCTCTTTCTGCACAAGTCTTCCCTCATTTTGCACCCCTCTTGCTTCTTTCTGCACTTATGTTGCTTCTTTCTGCACTACTCTTGCTGCTTTCTGCACCTCTCTTGCTTCTTTCTGCAGCACTCTTGCTTCTTTCTGCACCTCTGTCCCTTCTTTCTGCAAACCTTGTGCCTCTTTCTGCACCCATTTTCCCTCTTTTTGCACTCCTCTTGCCTCTTTCTGCACGTCTGTTCCCTCTTTCTTCACCCCTGTTGCCTCTTTCTGCACCTCTGTTCCTTCTTTTCGCACTTCTTTTGTTTCTTTGTGCACCTCTCTTGCTTCTTTCTACAACCTTAGTGCCTCTTTCGGTACCCGTCTTGCCTCTTTCTGCTCCCCTCTTGCCTCTTTCTGCACCTCTGTTCCTTCTTTCTGCACTTCTTTTGTTTCTTTCTGCACCACTCTTGCCTCTTTCTCCACCCCTCCCCCACCTTTCTGCACCTCGCTTGCTTCTTTCACCAGCACTTGTGCTTCTTTCTGCACCTCTGTCCCTTCTTTTTGCAACCCTTGTGCCTCTTTCTGCACCCCTCTTCCCTCTTTCTGCACCCCTTTTGCCTCATTCTGCACTCTGTTCCTTCTTTCTGCACTTCTTTTGTTTCTTTTTGCACATCTCTTGCTTCTTTCTGCACCGCTCGTGCCTCTTTTTGCTCCTCTTTTGCTTGTTTCTGCACTTCTTTTGTTTCTTTGTGCACCTCTCTTGGTTCTTTCTGCACCCCTAGTGCCTCTTTCTGTACCCCTCTTCCCTCTTTTTGCACTCCTCCTGCCTCTTTTTGCACCTCTGTTCCCTCTTTCTTCACCACTGTTGCCTCTTTCTGCACCTCTGTTCCTTCTTTCTGCACTTCTTTTGTTTCTTTTACCACATCTCTTACTTCTTTCTGCACAACTCGCGCCTCTTTCTGCACCCCTCTTGCTTCTTTCTGCACTCCTCGTGCCTCTTTCACACCCCTCTTCCCTCCTTCTGCATCTCTTTTTCTTCTTTCTGTACTTCTCTTGCCTCTTTTTCCACCCCTCATCCCTGCACTTCTGTTGCTTCTTTCTGCACTTCTCTTGCCTCTTTCTGCACCTCTGTCTCTACTTTCTGAAACCCTTGTGCCTCTTTCGGTACCCCTGTTCCCTCTGTCTGCTCCCCTCTTGCCTCTTTCTGCACCTCTGTTCCTTCTTTCTGCACTTCTTTTCTTTCTTTCTACATCTCTCTTGCTTCTTTCAATATCCCTCTTGCCTCTTTCTCCTCCCCACTTCCGCCTTTCTGCATCTCTGTTGCTTCTGTATGCACTTCTTTTGTTGCTTTCTGCACCTCTCTTGCTTCTTTCGGCACCCCTCTTGCCTCATTCTGCGCCCCTCTTCCCTCTTTATGCACTCCTCTCTCCTCTTTCTGCACCTCTGTTCCTTCTTTCTGCACTTCTTTTGTTTCTTTCTGCACCTCTCTTGCTTCTTTCTGCACCCCTCTTGCCTCTTTCTGCACCCCTCTTGCCTCTTTTTGCACCTCTGTTGCTTCTTTCTGCACTTCTTTTGTTTCTTTGTGCACCTCTCTTGCTTCTTTCTGCACACCTAGTGCCTCTTTCTGTACCCCTCTTTCCTCTTTTTGCACTCCTCTTGCCTCTTTCTGCACATCTGTTCCCTCTTTCTTCACCCCTGTTGCCTCTTTCTGCACCTCTGTTCCTTCTTTTTGCACTTCTTTTATTTCTTTGTGCACCTCTCTTGCTTCTTTCTACACCCCTAGTGCCTCTTTCGGTACCCCTCTTCCCAATTTCTGCTCCCCTCTTGCCTCTTTCTGCACCTCTGTTCCTTCTTTCTGCACTTCTTTTGTTTCTTTCTGCACCTCTCTTGCTTCTTTCTATATCGCTCTTGCCTCTTTCTCCTCCCCACTTCCCCCTTTCTGCATCTCTGTTGCTTCTTTATGCACTTCTTTTGTTGCTTTCTGCACCTCTCTTGCGTCTTTCTGCACCACTCTTGCCTCTTTCTCCACCCCTCCTCCACCTTTCTGCATCTCTGTTGCTTCTTACTGCACTTCTCTTGCCTCTTTCTGCACCTATATTGCTTCTTTCTGCACCCCTCGTGTAGGAGAGTAGGATCTGCTTCACATGTGTACCCCCACTTTTTGCTGATGCTTCACTGTTTTTAGACCTTAGTCTGGCTGGGGCCCTGCTAATCAGAACCCCAGCCTAGCTGCTTCCTCTCTAAAATGGTTTCCATGTGCCTTAGGCACATCTCTGATTGGAATCTGGAGTGCCCTTATAAGTCCCTAGTATATGGTATACTATGTACCCAGGGCATAGGTACCTCAGAGGCCTACCAGGGGCTGCAGCATGTATTGTGCCACCCCTGGAAGGCCATCCAAACTGACACCACAGGTCTGCTACTGCAGCCTGGGTAAGGTGGTGCATGCACCCCTTACTGTGATATAGGCTACCTTTATCACTATATACATACACACATATAAACCTATAAATCACTCCTATGGCAGGCCTTATCAATCCTGAAGGCAGAGTGCGTGGTTCCTATGTGAGAGGGTGCCCCTGCATGAGCTGGGCCCCTCTGCAGTGTTCGGAGACCCTTCTCTGATGCTGTTTGTAGTGCAGCCTGACCATATACTTTTAAGCGCATTATAACCTCGCGTTAAATGCTAACTTTGGGATGGCTGCACGGAAACTATGTCGTGTTTGGTGTCAAACATCTTGGAATACTACCCCCACCAGTTCTGGCGGCGGGGTAGCATTCCACCCTTCTAGAGGGAAAGACATGTACACGCCGGTATGCCCCGGTACTGACTTTCCAAGCCCTGGCATCACAAAATGGATGCCGCTGCCATAGACACGAGTCTGGCCTCCTGCTGCTGACCGAAACTCCGGCAGGGAGGCCTGGACAATAGGTTTCCTGTCCCAGGGAGGTGTGACCACCTCCCCAGACAGGATAGTGTGTATTGGGGCTGGGCGGGAGCACTCTCTGGTGCTTTGAAGTCCTGCACTGCGGGCACACTTGGTGTCCCTGTGCATACCCCAGTTCAAACCGGCTCAGGGGCTTCCAGCCCCTGCTCTGGCATGAAACTGGACAAAGGGAAAGGGTGTAACCACCCCTCTGCCCTGACCCTCCCATAGGTGGGGTCACAGAGTATGTCCAACCCCCTACCTTAGTATAAGTAAGGGAACCCAGTCCTTAGGACTTTAGATTTACCTGGACGAAACTCTGATACAGAATCCTGGACCTTTGACGCTCTACTTTAAGATTAGAGGACTGAAGAATCTCCCTTGGGGTCAAGGAGTTACTCCCCTGCTTGGCAGGCACCAAAGAAGCAATTGTCCGGTCTGCATCGCTGAAACTCCTGTCGGACGCCGAAGTCTTTGCATCACCAGAGGTGGATTTCCAGACTTCCCCGAGGCTGCCCTGAGTCCCCAGCAAAGCTGAGGCCCATAGCTGTCATGGGTAATGTGGAACCGTGACCCCTGGACACCAAATGCATTTGCAAGTGCATCCTCTTCTGGGTCTCCCACGAAGTCGTGCTTTGGGCTCCGAGTAGCCCCAGCCTCCAGCACCAACTGCACCAAAGATCCCTGGCATCCACTCCACGAGTGTCCTGTGAGCCAGCTCCACGTGCATCGACTCAAGGCTCCTTCGCGGTCGCTAGTCCGTTGGCTAGTAGGCCCTCCTGAAGGCCAATCTTTTTCTGCTTGGGCTCCCTGGTTGATCCAGGCGTGCCTTGACTTATCCTCGCTGGGTGAGTCCCACAGACCTTGCTGGTCTGCAACATCGTCCTTCTTCCATTTCCACAAGACTTGCTGTTGCCAAGGCTTGTTGGGTCCAATCCGGTTGCCGACACCCCTGCAATCGACAAACGTCATGGGACAGCTCGAATCCAGCTCCTGGTTGATGTCGACGCCTCCTGGACCTCATGGCTGAAGAGTCAAGACGACCATCAACCTACCTGAAGCACTCGACATCGGTGGGCATCTGCTCATCGCCTTCCTGGTCACTGGCTAGTGACCCAGACTCTGTCCCCTCTGCTTTCAGGTTCTTCAGATCTTCGATCCACCTTTGGATCCACCCGAACACTTTCGACTTGGTCGCCAGCAGCACTTTGCAGCAGATCGCCATAGAAAGCGACGAGCGAAACCCGACCCCGAAAGACACCTATGCACCCGGCTTCCTGGGTGAGGTAACTCGAGTACTCCGGTGCTCCCGTGGGTATAGACACTAGAACAGCCTAGTTCTCAAAGGGTTTGCTCCAAGTCCTCCTCTAAGTGTCCCTTTTCTCTTAAATTCTAATCGCGACTTTCCCCATAGAAGTTAACGGTGGTTCGCGGTTGTGTTCATACACTGCACGCGTCCCCCGTGGGTCCCCTGTGTCACTGCCTTGGGTGGTTCCTTGTGGTCCAAGCACTTCTACAGGCTCTAGGCCTTGTGTCTAGCTCAGTCGTGGTTCTTATACCACTTTATTGGTATATGGTTTGAGTACGCCCCTGGGGCTCAAACGTGTATTTGTGCTATTACTGTAGATAACTAACTCGTAACGTATGTACTTCGAACTCTAGCCTCATAAAGAGACTAGAGGGTGTGTTTAGTAATAAATACATATATTTTGAATATATACCTGGTGTGGTCCTCTTTCATTTGGTCACTCAAGAGATTATAGACTGGTAAAACAAGCTGCTTTACATTCCTTCAAGACTTAGCCTGAAGGCTGCTCTCCATAGCTACCACTAGGATAGCTTTCAATAAAGGTTGTCTTTAACCTATCTCCAATAAGGGGTTGTTTGGACTGGTGCAAGGTGCCCACTATAATTAGTGGACAGCATATGCCAGGCCAACTTCTCACACCTCGTGCCTCTTTCTGCACCCCTCTTCCCTCTTTATGCACTCCTCTCACCTCTTTCTGCACCTCTGTTCGTTCTTTCTGCACTTCTTTTGTTTCTTTGTGCACCTCTCTTGCTTCTTTCTGCACCCCTCTTGCCTCTTTCTGCACCTCGCTTGCTTCTTTCTGCAGCACTTGTGCTTCTTTCTGCACCTTTGTCCCTTCTTTCTGCAACTCTTGTGCCTCTTTTGCACCCATCTTCCCTCTTTCTGCACCCCTCTTGCCTCTTTCTGCACCTCTGTTTCTTCTTTCTGCACTTCTTTTGTTTCTTTCTGCACCTCTCTTGCTTCTTTCTATATCGCTCTTGCCTCTTTCTCCTCCCCACTTCCCCCTTTCTGCATCTCTGTTGCTTCTTTATGCACTTCTTTTGTTGCTTTCTGCACCTCTCTTGCATCTTTCTGCACCACTCTTGCCTCTTTCTCCACCCCTCCTCCACCTTTCTGCATCTCTGTTGCTTCTTACTGCACTTCTCTTGCCTCTTTCTGCACCTCTATTGCTTCTTTCTGCACCCCTCGTGTAGGAGAGTAGGATCTGCTTCACATGTGTACCCCCACTTTTTGCTGATGCTTCACTGTTTTTCGACCTTAGTCTGGCTGGGGCCCTGCTAATCAGAACCCCAGCCTAGCTGCTTCCTCTCTAAAATGGTTTCCATGTGCCTTAGGCACATCTCTGATTGGAATCTGGAGTGCCCTTATAAGTCCCTAGTATATGGTATACTATGTACCCAGGGCATAGGTACCTCAGAGGCCTACCAGGGGCTGCAGCATGTATTGTGCCACCCCTGGAAGGCCATCCAAACTGACACCACAGGTCTGCTACTGCAGCCTGGGTAAGGTGGTGCATGCACCCCTTACTGTGATATAGGCTACCTATATCACTATATACATACACACATATAAACCTATAAGTCACTCCTATGGCAGGCCTTATCAATCCTGAAGGCAGAGTGCGTGGTTCCTATGTGAGAGGGTGCCCCTGCATGAGCTGGGCCCCTCTGCAGCGTTCGGAGACCCTTCTCTGATGCTGTTTGTAGTGCAGCCTGACCATATACTCTTAAGCGCATTATAACCTCGCGTTAAATGCTAACTTTGGGATGGCTGCACGGAAACATGTCGTGTTTGGTGTCAAACATCTTGGAATACTACCCCCCGCCAGTTCTGGCGGCGGGGGTAGCATTCCACCCTTCTAGAGGGAAAGACATGTACACGCCGGTATGCCCGGTACTGACTTTCCAAGCCCTGGCATCACAAAATGGATGCCGCTGCCACAGACACGAGTCTGGCCTCCTGCTGCTGACCGAAACTCCGGCAGGGGAGGCCTGGACAATAGGTTTCCTGTCCCAGGGAGGTGTGACCACCTCCCCAGACAGGATAGTGTGTATTGGGGCTGGGCGGGAGCACTCTCTGGTGCTTTGAAGTCCTGCACTGCGGGCACACTTGGTGTCCCTGTGCATACCCCAGTTCAAACCGGCTCAGGGGCTTCCAGCCCCTGCTCTGGCACGAAACTGGACAAAGGGAAAGGGGTGTAACCACCCCTCTGCCCTGACCCTCCCATAGGTGGGGTCACAGAGTATGTCCAACCCCCTACCTTAGTATAAGTAAGGGAACCCAGTCCTTAGGACTTTAGATTTACCTGGATGAAACTCTGATACAGAATCCTGGACCTTCGACGCTCTACTTTAAGATTAGAGGACTGAAGAATCTCCCTTGGGGTCAAGGAGTGACTCCCCTGCTTGGCAGGCACCAAAGAAGCAATTGTCTGGTCTGCATCGCTGAAGCTCCTGTCAGACGCCGAAGTCTTTGCATCACCAGAGGTGGATTTCCAGACTTCCCCGAGGCTGCCCTGAGTCCCCAGCAAAGCTGAGGCCCGTAGCTGTCGTGGGTAATGTGGAACCGTGACCCCTGGACACCAAATGCATTTGCAAGTGCATCCTCTTCTGGGTCTCCCACGAAGTCGTGCTTTGGGCTCCGAGTAGCCCCAGCCTCCAGCACCAACTGCACTGAAGATCACTGGCCTCCACTCCACGAGTGTCCTGTGAGCCAGCTCCACGTGCACCGTCTTGAGGCTCCTTTGCGGTCGCTAGTCTGTTGGCTAGTAGGCCCTCCCGAAGGCCAATATTTTTCTGCTTGGGCCCTCTGGTTGCTCCAGGTGTGTCCTGACTTATCCTTGCTGGGTGAGTCCCCCAGACCTTGCTGGTTTGCAACATTGTCCTTCTTTGCTTTCCACGAGACTTGCTGTTGCCAAGGCTTGTTGGGTCCAATCCGGTCGCCGACACCCCTGCAATCGACAGACGTCATGGGACAGCTCGAATCCAGCTCCTGGTTGATGTCGACGCCTCCTGGACCTCATGGCTGAAGAGTCAAGACGACCATCAACCTACCTGAAGCACTCAACATCGGTGGGCATCTGCTCATCGCCTTCCTGGTCACTGGCTAGTGACCCAGACTCTGTCCCCTCTGCTTTCAGGTTCTTCAGATCTTCGATCCACCTTTGGATCCACCCGAACACTTTCGACTTGGTCGCCAGCAGCACTTTGCAGCAGATCGCCATAGAAAGCGACGACGAAACCCGACCCCGAAAGACACCTATGCACCCGGCTTCCCTGGGTGAGGTAACTCGAGTACTCCGGTGCTCCCGTGGGTATAGACACTAGAACAGCCTAGTTCTCAAAGGGTTTGCTCCAAGTCCTCCTCTAAGTGTCCCTTTTCTCTTAAATTCTAATCGCGACTTTCCCCATAGAAGTTAACGGTGGTTCGCGGTTGTGTTCATACACTGCACGCGTCCCCCGTGGGTCCCCTGTGTCACTGCCTTGGGTGGTTCCTTGTGGTCCAAGCACTTCTACAGGCTCTAGGCCTTGTGTCTAGCTCAGTCGTGGTTCTTATACCACTTTATTGGTATATGGTTTGGTACGCCCCTGGGGCTCAAACGTGTATTTGTGCTATTACTGTAGATAACTAACTCGTAACGTATGTACTTCGAACTCTAGCCTCATAAAGAGACTAGAGGGGTGTGTTTAGTAATAAATACATATATTTTGAATATATACCTGGTGTGGTCCTCTTTCATTTGGTCACTCAAGAGATTATAGACTGGTAAAACAAGCTGCTTTACATTCCTTCAAGACTTAGCCTGAAGGCTGCTCTCCATAGCTACCACTAGGATAGCTTTCAATAAAGGTTGTCTTTAACCTATCTCCAATAAGGGGTTGTTTGGACTGGTGCAAGGTGCCCACTATAATTAGTGGACAGCATATGCCAGGCCAACTTCTCACATTGGTGTGCAGCGTGTGGGATTCCAGCTTGCTATTGTTTTACCAGATAATCTCAATTGAATTGATCAACTGAAAACCACTAAGGGTACCTAAGGTACATATAATCAAGCTTAGTAATACAGTAAGTTCTACTGAACTTAGAGTTGTGTGTTAAGGGACAGCACACCCTTTCTACAACTCAAGAGAGTTTAGTAGGCCACACTAGAGTAGGTAGTGCATACACCACACCTCACTAGTGATGTCTTCAAAGCCAGGACCCAGTGAGTCCTTGCCAGAAGCCAGTGGGCTTCTTCCCTCCAAGTATGATAAACTCCCATTCTTGGAATTGAGAGCCTTATGCACTACTAGGAAGTTGAAGACAGGCAAAAGTGCCAGCACCCAGCACCTCAGGGAGGTGTTACTAGCTGATGATCTCAGCAGGCCCCTAGGGTCTGAAGGGGTAGGCAAGGAGGGTGGGGCAGAAGATGAGGGAGGGGCCAGGGGTGAAGAAACCCAGGACCCCCCTCTGAAACTGGCCAGGAAGGTGAAAATGACCTTGTCCTGGAGAATCCAATTCCTCCTGTGGAGGAGGAGGAGGAGAGGATCAGACTGACCTCCCCTTTGTCCCCCAGGAAGAGTTCTGAGTGTGCCCAGAAGGTCTAGGTCTCCTTCTCAGGAGTCTAACCACTCTGACACCTCAATAGGGTCCTCTGTCTCCTCTCATAGGAGGGAATCCTCTCATGAGAGAAGAAAGAGACTGATTCAATATGAGCAAACTCAGCTTGAACTCAGGAAACAGCAATTGGCTATAGACAGGGAGTCCCTAGATCTCTATAGAGAGAGACAAAAGTTGGGACTAGAGTCCCATGGTGGCAGCAGTTTCCCCAAAGATAGGGAAAGGTCTTATGACCATAGAAACCTGAGCAAGATTGTCCCTCCCTACCAGAGTGGGGATGATATCCACAAATGGATAACTGCTCTAGAGAGGGCCTGTAAAGTACAGAGGGTCCCTCAGGAGCAGTGGGCAGCAATCTTGTGGCTCTCCTTTGCAGACAAAGGTAGAGACAAGCTCCTCACTGTTAGAGAGGAGGATGCTGATAATTACAAAGTCTTGAAGAGTGCTCTAATTGATGGGTTTGGCCTAACCACTGAACAATACAGGTTAAAGTTCAGGGATACCCAAAAAGCACAGACTCAAGACTGGGTGGACTTTGTTGATTGTTCTGCCAAGGCTCTGGAAGGTTGGTTATTGGGCAGTAAGGTATGTGACTTCACAGGATTGTACAATCTGATAATGAGGGAGCAGATTCTTAATAACTGTCAAAATCAGCTGTTGCATCAGCACCTGGTAGACTCTGATCTGACCTCTCCCCAAGAATTGGGAAAGAAGGCAGACAAATGGGTCAGAACCAGGGTGAAGCAGAAGGTACAGAACCAAGGTAGTGACCCTAAGAAGCAAGATTCGAAAACCTCTGATAAGGGTGGGGAGAAGGGTAAAGATCAAAAGTCTTCACAAGGCCCCCAAAAATCTTCTTCAGGTGGGGATTCACAGTCTACCAAAGGGAAAGGCCAAAGAAAACCATGGTGCAAGGTCTGTAAGCAAAAGACCCACTGGACCAGTGATTGCACCAAGTCCAAAGACTCGACTCCAGCCCCCACCAATGCCCCTAAGGCACCTGCTCCCCCTAGTGCAGCTACAGTTGGTGGTGGGACTACACAAGCCAAGGGTTTAGTAGGGTTGACCCTGGGTAAAGAGATGAGCTCTGACCTAGTCAGAGAACTCACTCAGGCTGTCCTAGTCTGTGATGGAGGCATGGATATGACCTCCTCTGTGAGTCCCAGTAATCTGGGCAAGTACAGACAACAGCCTTTAATCAATGGAAGAGAGGCTTTGGCATTTAGGGACACAGGGGCAAGTGTCACCATGGTGACACAAGACCTTGTGAATCCTGGGCAGATTATACTTGGTGAAATGTACCAAGTGACCAATGCTAGCAACGTCAGAACAGACCATACTCTGGCAGTTGTTAACTTCTCCTGGGGAGGGGTAACTGGCCTTAAGAAGGTTGTGGTAAGTGCAGACCTACCCGTTGAATGCTTGCTTGGCAATGACTTAGAAACTTCAGCTTGGGCAGAAGTGGAGCTCAGGACCCATACAGAAATGCTGGGGATCTCTGCAGATGTGTTTGCTGTGACCAGGTGACAAGCCAAAATGTCTAGCACTGAACAGGCCTTGGATTCTGGAATAATGGACCAAGTGCCTTCCAAGAAGAGGAGTAGTAGGGTAAAGGCAGTGCCTTCCCCCTTGGCTCAGCAGGAAGATCAGTCCCTTGAGGGGGATGATCTCAGTCCTGAGGAAGGAACTGTCCCAGAGGAGCTTGAACCTGAACAGGTTGAGTTCTTGGGGACAGGGGGACCTTCCAGGGCAGATCTGAGCCAGGAGCAGCAGAGCTGCCCCTCTCTTGAACCCCTCAGACAGCAAGCTGCTGCTGAGGCTGCTGGGAAAGCTAGTGGTCCCCATACTGTGTATTGGGATGATGGACTCTTGTACTCAGAGTGTAGAGACCCCAAGCCTGGTGCTACCAGGAGGTTGGTTATACCTTTGAAGTTCAGGGGCTTCCTATTGACCCTAGCCCATGATATTCCCTTAGCAGGTCACCTGGGCCAGAACAAGACTTGGGACAGAATTGTCCCTCACTTTCACTGGCCCCACATGTCTGAAGACACCAAGGAGTTTTGTCGCTCCTGTGTAACCTGCCAGGCCAGTGGCAAGGCAGGTGGCACTACAAAGGCCCCCTGATACCACTACCTGTGGTGGGGGTTCCCTTTGAAAGGGTGGGGATTGACATTGTTGGTCCCATGGATCCCCAAACAGCATCTGGGCACAGGTTTATCCTGGTGGTAGTGGATCATGCCACCAGGTACCCAGAGGCTATTCCCCTTAGGACCACTACAGCACCTGTGGTGGCAAGGGCCCTCCTGGGAATTTTCTCAAGAGTGGGCTTCCCTAAGGAGGTTGTATCAGACAGGGATGCAAACTTTATGTCTGGATACTTAAAAGCAATGTGGAAGGAGTGTGGAGTGACTTACAAGTTCACCACACCCTATCACCCACAATGCAATGGTTTAGTTGAGAGATTCAACAAAACCTTGAAGGGCATGATTAAAGGGCTCCCAGAAAAGCTTAGGCGAAGATGGGACATACTCTTGCCCTGCCTTTTATTTGCGTACAGGGAGGTGCCTCAAAAGGGGTTGGCTACAGCCCTTTTGAACTTTTGTTTGGTCACCCTGTCAGGGGTCCACTGTGCTTGGTGAAGGAAGGATGGGAGTTACCTCTCAAGCCCCCAAAGCAAGACATAGTGGACTACGTACTTGGTCTCCGCTCCCGGATGGCTGAGTATATGAAAAAGGCAACTAAAAACCTTGAGGCTAGCCAGGAACTTCAAAAGGCCTGGCATGACCAAAGAGCTGTACTGACTGTTTACCAGCCAGGACAGAAGGTGTGGGTGTTGGAGCCAGTGGCCCCAGCAGCTCTCCAAGACAAATGGAGTGGACCCCATACCATTGTTGAGCAGAAGGGTGAGGTTACCTACTTAGTAGACCTAGGAACACCCAGGAGTCCCCACAGGGTTCTCCATGTCAACAGGTTAAAACCATATGTGGACAGGGCAGACATGGGCTTGCTCATGGCTACTGACGAGGGACAGGAGGAAGAGAGTGACCCACTCCCTGACCTGCTCTCACAGAACCCTGATGATGGGTCAGTGGATGGTGTAGCCTTGGCAGGCAGCCTCACTACCCAGCAGCAGACTGATTGCAGACAAGTGCTCAATCAGTTCAGACACATATTCTCACTGATACCCAGTCAGACTACCTGGTGCACTCATGAAGTGGACTCTGGGGACAGTCTGCCAATTAAAAATAAGATTTATAGGCAACCTGACCATGTCAGGGACTGTATCAGGACAGAAGTCCAGAAGATGTTGGATTTGGGAGTTATTGAACCCTCAGATAGCCCTTGGGCTAGTCCAGTGGTCCTTGTGCCAAAACCTCACACCAGTGGTGGGAAAAGAGAGATGAGGTTTTGTGTGGACTACAAGGGTCTCAATGCAGTCACTAGGACTCATGCCCATCCAATACCAAGGGCAGATGAGCTAATAGACACTTTGGCCTCAGCCAAGTATCTAAGCACATTTGACCTGACAGCTGGCTACTGGCAGATCAGACTAGCTGATGATGCAAAGCCAAAGACAGCATTCTCAACCCCTAGTGGGCATTATCAATTTGTGGTGATGCCCTTTGGTCTGAAGAATGCACCTGCCACTTTTCAGAGGTTGGTGAACACAGTCCTTACAGGTCTGGAAGCCTATAGTGCAGCAAATCTAGATGATATTGCGGTCTTTAGCTCCACCTGGGAGGATCACCTGGTCCACCTCAGAAATGTTTTACAGGCCCTGCAGAAAGCAGGCCTGACTATCAAGGCCACCAAGTGCCAGATAGGGCAGAGTCAGGTTGTGTACCTGGGCCACCTTGTGGGTGGAGGCCAGGTTCAACCACTGCAGAGCAAGATCCAGACCATCATGGACTGGACTGCTCCAACTACCCAGACTCAGGTGAGAGCCTTCTTAGGCCTGACTGGGTACTATAGGAGATTTGTCAAGGGGTATGGATCAATAGTGACACCCCTGAATGACTTAACTTCCAAGAAAATGCCCAAAAAGGTTCAGTGGACAGTTAGCTGTCAAAAGGCATTTGATGACCTGAAGCAGGCCATGTGCACTGCTCCCATTCTACAGAGTCCTGATTACTCCAAGAAGTTCATTGTTCAAACTGATGCATCTGAATTGGGGGTAGGGGCTGTACTGTCACAATTGAATGAAGAAGGTCAGGATCAGCCAGTAGCTTTCATTAGCAGAAGGCTGACCCCTAGAGAGAAACGTTGGTCAGCCATTGAGAGGGAGGCCTGCTGTGGTCTGGGCTCTGAAGAAGTTGAGGCCATACTTGTTTGGTACTCACTTCCTTGTTCAAACAGACCATAAGCCCCTCTTATGGCTAAAACAAATGAAGGGTGAAAACCCCAAACTGCTTAGGTGGTCCATTTCCCTACAGGGGATGGACTTCACAGTGGAACATAGACCTGGGAGTAACCATGCCAATGCAGATGGACTCTCTAGGTACTTCCACTTAGAACATGAAGACTTAACTGGGCAAGGTTAGTTTAATGTCCCTACGTTTGGGGGGGGTTGTGTAGGAGAGTAGGATCTGCTTCACATGGGCACCCCCACTTTTTGCTGATGCTTCACTGTTTTTCGACCTTAGTCTGGCTGGGGCCCTGCTAATCAGAACCCCAGCCTAGCTGCTTCCTCTCTAAAATGGTTTCCATGTGCCTTAGGCACATCTCTGATTGGAATCTGGAGTGCCCTTATAAGTCCCTAGTATATGGTATACTATGTACCCAGGGCATAGGTACCTCAGAGGCCTACCAGGGGCTGCAGCATGTATTGTGCCACCCCTGGAAGGCCATCCAAACTGACACCACAGGTCTGCTACTGCAGCCTGGGTAAGGTGGTGCATGCACCCCTTACTGTGATATAGGCTACCTATATCACTATATACATACACACATATAAACCTATAAGTCACTCCTATGGCAGGCCTTATCAATCCTGAAGGCAGAGTGCGTGGTTCCTATGTGAGAGGGTGCCCCTGCATGAGCTGGGCCCCTCTGCAGCGTTCGGAGACCCTTCTCTGATGCTGTTTGTAGTGCAGCCTGACCATATACTCTTAAGCGCATTATAACCTCGCGTTAAATGCTAACTTTGGGATGGCTGCACGGAAACATTTCGTGTTTGGTGTCAAACATCTTGGAATACTACCCCCCCCGCCAGTTCTGGTGGCGGGGGTAGCATTCCACCCTTCTAGAGGGAAAGACATGTACACACCGGTATGCCCGGTACTGACTTTCCAAGCCCTGGCATCACAAAATGGATGCCGCTGCCACAGACACGAGTCTGGCCTCCTGCTGCTGACCGAAACTCCGGCAGGGGAGGCCTGGACAATAGGTTTCCTGTCCCAGGGAGGTGTGATCACCTCCCCAGACAGGATAGTGTGTATTGGGGCTGGGTGGGAGCACTCTCTGGTGCTTTGAAGTCCTGCACTGGGGGCACACTTGGTGTCCCTGTGCATACCCCAGTTCAAACCGGCTCAGGGGCTTCCAGCCCCTGCTCTGGCAGCGAAACTGGACAAAGGGAAAGGGGTGTAACCACCCCTCTGCCCTGACCCTCCCATAGGTGGGGTCACAGAGTATGTCCAACCCCCTACCTTAGTATAAGTAAGGGAACCCAGTCCTTAGGACTTTAGATTTACCTGGACGAAACTCTGATACAGAATCCTGGACCTTCGATGCTCTACTTTAAGATTAGAGGACTGAAGAATCTCCCTTGGGGTCAAGGAGTGACTCCCCTGCTTGGCAGGCACCAAAGAAGCAATTGTCCGGTCTGCATCGCTGAAGCTCCCGTCGGACGCCGAAGTCTTTGCATCACCAGAGGTGGATTTCCAGACTTTGCTGAGGCTGCCCTGAGGCCCCAGCAAAGCTGAGGCCCGTAGCTGTCGTGGGTAACGTGGAACCGTGACCCCTGGACACCGAATACATTTGCAAGTGCATCCTCTTCTGGGTCTCCCACGAAGTCGTGCTTTGGGCACCTACTAGCCCCAGCCTCCAGCACCAACTGCACCGAAGATCACTGGCCTCCACTCCACGAGTGTCCTGTGACCCAGCTCCACGTGCACCGTCTTGAGGCTCCTTCGCGGTCGCTAGTCCATTGGCTAGTAGGCCCTCCCGAAGGCCAATATTTTTGTGCTTGGGCCCCTTGGTTGCTCCAGGTGTGCCCTGACTTATCCTTACTGGGTGAGTCCCCCAGACCTTGCTGATCTGCAACATCATCCTTCTTTGCTTTCCACAAGACTTGCCGTTGCCAAGGCTTGTTGGGTCCAATCCGGTCACCGACATGCCTGCAATCGACAGACGTCATGGGAGAGCTCGAATCCAGCTCCTGGTTGTCGTCGACGCCTCCTGGACCTCATGGCTGAAGAGTCAAGACAACTGTCAACCTACCTGAAGCACTCGACATCGGTGGGCATCTGCTCATCACCTTCCTGGTCACTGGCTAGTGACCCAGACTCTGTCCCCTCTGCTTTCAGGTTCTTCAGATCTTTGATCCACCTTTGGATCCACCCAAACACTTTCGACTTGGTCGCCAGCAGCACTTTGCAGCAGATCGCCATAGAAAGCGACGACGAAACCCGACCCCGAAAGACACCTATGCACCCGGCTTCCCTGGGTGAGGTAACTCGAGTACTCCGGTGCTCCCGTGGGTATAGACACTAGAACAGCCTAGTTCTCAAAGGGTTTGCTCCAAGTCCTCCTCTAAGTGTCCCTTTTCTCTTAAATTCTAATCGCGACTTTCCCCATAGAAGTTAACGGTGGTTCGCGGTTGTGTTCATACACTGCACGCGTCCCCCGTGGGTCCCCTGTGTCACTGCCTTGGGTGGTTCCTTGTGGTCCAAGCACTTCTACAGGCTCTAGGCCTTGTGTCTAGCTCAGTCGTGGTTCTTATACCACTTTATTGGTATATGGTTTGGTACGCCCCTTGGGCTCAAACGTGTATTTGTGCTATTACTGTAGATAACTAACTCGTAACGTATGTACTTCGAACTCTAGCCTCATAAAGAGACTAGAGGGGTGTGTTTAGTAATAAATACATATATTTTGAATATATACCTGGTGTGGTCCTCTTTCATTTGGTCACTCAAGAGATTATAGACTGGTAAAACAAGCTGCTTTACATTCCTTCAAGACTTAGCCTGAAGGCTGCTCTCCATAGCTACCACTAGGATAGCTTTCAATAAAGGTTGTCTTTAACCTATCTCCAATAAGGGGTTGTTTGGACTGGTGCAAGGTGCCCACTATAATTAGTGGACAGCATATGCCAGGCCAACTTCTCACACCTCATGCCTCTTTCTGCACCCCTCTTCCCTCTTTATGCACTCCTCTCACCTCTTTCTGCACCTCTGTTCGTTCTTTCTGCACTTCTTTTGTTTCTTTGTGCACCTCTCTTGCTTCTTTCTGCACCCCTCTTGCCTCTTTCTGCACCTCGCTTGCTTCTTTCTGCAGCACTTGTGCTTCTTTCTGCACCTCTGTCCCTTCTTTCTGCAACCCTTGTGCCTCTTTCTGCACCCCTCTTCCCTCTTTCTGCACCCCTGTTGCCTCATTCTGCACCTCTGTTCCTTCTTTCTGCCCTTCTTTTGTTTCTTTTTGCACATCTCTTGCTTCTTTCTGCACCGCTCGTTCCTCTTCCTACACCCCTCTTGCTTCTTTTTGGACTCCTTGTACCTCTTTCTGCACCCCTCTTCCTTCTTTTTGCACTCCTTTTGCCTCTTTCTCCACCTCTGTTCCCTCTTTCTTCACCCCGTTGCATCTTTCTGCACCTCTGTTGCTTCTTTTTGCACTTCTTTTGTTTCTTATTGCACATCTCTTGCTTCTTTCTGCACCGCTCGTGCCTATTTCTGCACCCCTCTTCCCTCTTTTTGCACCCCTCCTCCCCCTTTCTGCATCTCTGTTGCTTCTTTCTGCACTTCTCTTGCCTCTTTCTGCACCTCTCTTGCTTCTTTCTGCACCCCTCGTGCCTCTTTCTGCACCCCTCTTCCCTCTTTATGCACTCCTCTTGCCTCTTTCTGCACCTCTGTTCCTTCTTTCTGCACTTCTTTTGTTTCTTTGTGCACCTCTCTTGCTTCTTTCTGCACCCCTCTTGCCTCTTTCTGCACCTCGCTTGCTTCTTTCTACAGCACTTGTGCTTCTTTCTGAACTTCTGTCCCTTCTTTCTGCAACCCTTGTGCCTCTTTCTGCACCCCTCTTCCCTCTTTCTGCACCCCTCTTCCCTCTTTATGCACTCCTCTCTCCTCTTTCTGCACCTCTGCTCCTTCTTTCTGCACTTCTTTTGTTTCTTTCTGCACCTCTCTTGCTATTTTCTGCACCCCTCTTGCCTCTTTCTAAACCTCGCTTGCTTCTTTCTGCAACACTTGTGCTTCTTTCTGCACATCTGTCTCTTCTTTCTGCAACCCTTGTGCCTCTTTCTGGACCCCTCTTCCCTCTTTCTGCACCCCTCTTGCCTCTTTTTGCACCTCTGTTGCTTCTTTCTGCACTTCTTTTGTTTCTTTGTGCTCCTCTCTTGCTTCTTTCTGCACACCTAGTGCCTCTTTCTGTACCCTCTTTCCTCTTTTTGCACTCCTCTTGCCTCTTTCTGCACCTCTGTTCCCTCTTTCTTCACCCCTGTTGCCTCTTTCTGCACCTCTTTTCCTTCTTTCTGCACTTCTTTTGTTTCTTTTTGCACATCTCTTGCTTCTTTCTGCACCGCTCGTGCCTCTTTTTGCACCTCTTTTGCTTCTTTCTGCACTTCTTTTGTTTCTATGTGCACCTCTCTTGGTTCTTTCTGCACCCCTAGTGCCTCTTTCTGTACCCCTCTTCCCTCCTTTTTGCACTCCTCCTGCCTCTTTTTGCACCTCTGTTCCCTCTTTCTTCACCACTGTTGCCTCTTTCTGCACCTCTGTTCCTTCTTTCTGCACTTCTTTTGTTTCTTTTTGCACATCTCTTACTTCTTTCTGCACAACTCGCGCCTCTTTCTGCACCCCTCTTGCTTCTTTCTGCACTCCTCGTGCCTCTTTCACACCCCTCTTCCCTCTTTCTGCATCTCTTTTTCTTCTTTCTGTACTTCTCTTGCCTCTTTTTCCACCCCTCATCCCTGCACTTCTGTTGCTTC
Source organism: Calotriton arnoldi (assembly GCA_963921515.1). Lineage (NCBI taxonomy): Eukaryota > Metazoa > Chordata > Amphibia > Caudata > Salamandridae > Calotriton > Calotriton arnoldi. The sequence continues at coordinate 925,789 of CAWUFW010002583.1, forward strand.
TTTCTGCACTTCTCTTGCCTCTTTCTGCACCTCTGTCTCTACTTTCTGAAACCCTTGTGCCTCATTCGGTACCCCTATTCCCTCTTTCTGCTCCCCTCTTGCCTCTTTCTGCACCTCTGTTCCTTCTTTCTGCACTTCTTTTCTTTCTTTCTGCATCTCTCTTGCTTCTTTCAATATCCCTCTTGCCTCTTTCTCCTCCCCACTTCCGCCTTCCTGCATCTCTGTTGCTTCTGTATGCACTTCTTTTGTTGCTTTCTGCACCTCTCTTGCTTCTTTCGGCATCCCTCTTGCCTCTTTCTCCATCCCTCCTTCCCTTTTCTGCATCTCTGTTGCTTCTTTCTGCACTTCTCTTGCCTCTTTCTGCACCTCTCTTGCTTCTTTCTGCACCCCTCGTGCCTCTTTCTGCACCCCTCTTCCCTCTTTATGCACTCCTCTCTCCTCTTTCTGCACCTCTGTTCCTTCTTTCTGCACTTCTTTTGTTTCTTTCTGCACCTCTCTTGCTATTTTCTGCACCCCTCTTGCCTCTTTCTAAACCTCGCTTGCTTCTTTCTGCAACACTTGTGCTTCTTTCTGCACATCTGTCTCTTCTTTCTGCAACCCTTGTGCCTCTTTCTGGACCCCTCTTCCCTCTTTCTGCACCCCTCTTGCCTCTTTTTGCACCTCTGTTGCTTCTTTCTGCACTTCTTTTGTTTCTTTGTGCTCCTCTCTTGCTTCTTTCTGCACACCTAGTGCCTCTTTCTGTACCCCTCTTTCCTCTTTTTGCACTCCTCTTGCCTCTTTCTGCACCTCTGTTCCCTCTTTCTTCACCCCTGTTGCCTCTTTCTGCACCTCTTTTCCTTCTTTCTGCACTTCTTTTGTTTCTTTTTGCACATCTCTTGCTTCTTTCTGCACCGCTCGTGCCTCTTTTTGCACCTCTTTTGCTTCTTTCTGCACTTCTTTTGTTTCTATGTGCACCTCTCTTGGTTCTTTCTGCAACCCTAGTGCCTCTTTCTGTACCCCTCTTCCCTCTTTTTGCACTCCTCTTGCCTCTTTTTGCACCTTTGTTCCCTCTTTCTTCACCCCCGTTGCCTCTTTCTGCACGTCTATTCCTTCTGTCTGCACTTCTTTTGTTTCTTTTTGCACATCTCTTGCTTCTTTCTGCACCGCTCGTGCCTCTTTCTGCACCCCCTTGCTTCTTTCTGCACTCCTCGTGCCTCTTTCTCACCCCTCTTCCCTCCTTCTGCATCTCTTTTTCTTCTTTCTGTACTTCTCTTGCCTCTTTTTCCACCCCTCATCCCTGCACCTATGTTGTTTCTTTCTGCACTTCTCTTGCCTCTTTCTGCACCTCTGTCTCTACTTTCTGAAACCCTTGTGCCTCTTTTGGTACCCCTCTTCCCTCTTTCTGCTCCCCTCTTGCCTCTTTCTGCACCTCTGTTTCTTCTTTCTGCACTTCTTTTGTTTCTTTCTGCACCTCTCTTGCTTCTTTCAATATCCCTCTTGCCTCTTTCTCCTCCCCACTTCCGCCTTCCTGCATCTCTGTTGCTTCTTTATGCACTTCTTTTGTTTCTTTCTGCACCTCTCTTCCTTCTTTCTGCACCCCCTCTTGCCTCTTTCTCCACCCCTCCTTCCCTTTTCTGAATCTATGTTGCTTCTTTCTGCACTTCTCTTGCCTCTTTCTGCCCCTCTCTTGCTTCTTTCTGCACCCCTCGTGCCTCTTTCTGCACCCCTCTTCCCTCTTTATGCACTCCTCTTGCCTCTTTCTGCACCTCTGTTCCTTCTTTCTGCACTTCTTTTGTTTCTTTCTGCACCTCTCTTGCTTCTTTCTGCACCCCTCTTGCCTCTTTCTGCACCTCGTTTGCTTCTTTCTGCAGCACTTGTGCTTCTTTCTGCACCTCTGTCCTTTCTTTCTGCAATCCCTGTGCCTCTTTCTGCACCCCTCTTCCCTCTTTCTGCACCCCTCTTGCCTCTTTTTGCACCACTGTTGTTTCTTTCTGCACTTCTTTTGTTTCTTTGTGCACCTCTCTTGCTTCTTTCTGCACCCCTAGTGCCTCTTTCTGTACCCCTCTTCCCTCTTTTTGCACTCCTCTTGCCTCTTTCTGCACCTGTGTTCCCTCTTTCTTCACCCCTGTTGCCTCTTTCTGCACCTCTGTTCCTTCTTTCTGCACTTCTTTTGTTTCTTTTTGTACATCTCTTGCTTCTGTCTGCACCACACATGCCTCTTTTTGCACCACTTTTGCTTTTTTCTGCACTGCTTTTGTTTCTTTGTGCACCTCTCTTGCTTCTTTCTGCACCCCTACTGCCTCTTTCTGTACCCCTCTTCCCTCTTTTTGCACTCCTCTTGCCTCTTTTTGCACCTCTGTTCCCTCTTTCTTCACCCCTGTTGCCTCTTTCTGCACCTCTGTTCCTTCTTAATGCACTTCTTTTGTTTCATTTTGCATATCTCTTGCTTCTTTCTGCACCGCTCATGGCTCTTTCTGTACCCCTCTTGCTTCTTTCTGTACTCCTCGTGCCTCTTTCACACCCCTCTTCCCTCCTTCTGCATCTCTTTTTCTTCTTTCTGCACTTCTCTTGCCTCTTTTTCCACCCCTCATCCCAGAACCTCTGTTGCTTCTTTCTGCACTTCTCTTGCCTCTTTCTGCACCTCTGTCTCTACTTTCTGAAACCCTTGTGCCTCTTTCGGTACCCCTCTTCCCTCTTTCTGCTCCCCTCTTGCCTCTTTCTGCACGTCTGTTCCTTCTTTCTGCACTTCTTTTGTTTCTTTCTGCACCTCTCTTGCTTCTTTCTATATACCTCTTGCCTCTTTCTCCTCCCCACTTCCCCCTTTCTGCATCTCTGTTGCTTCTTTAAGAACTTCTTTTGTTTCTTTCTGCACCTCTCTTGCTTCTTTCCGCACCCCTCTTGCCTCTTTCTCCACCCCTCCTCCCGCTTTCTGCATCTCTGTTGTTTCTTTCTGCACTTCTCTTGCCTCTTTCTCCACCTCTCTTGCCTCTTTCTGTACCCCTCCTGCCTCTTTCTGCACCCCTCTTCCCTCTTTATGCACTACTCTTGCCTCTTTCTACACCTCTGTTCCTTCTTTCTGCACTTCTTTTGTTTCTTTCTGCACCTCTCTTCCTTCTTTCTGCACCCCTCTTGCCTCGTTCTGCACCTCGCTTGCTTCTTTCTGCAGCACTTGTGCTTCTTTCTGCACCTCTGTCCCTTCTTTCTGCAACCCTTGTGCCTCTTTCTTCACCACTCTTCCCTCTTTCTTCACCCCATTGCATCTTTATACACCTCTGTTCCCTCTTTTTTCAATTCTTTTGTTTCTTTTTGCACACCTCTTGCTTCTTTCTGCACTGCTTGTGCCTCTTTCTGCACCCCTATTCCCACTTTTTGCACCCCTCTTGTCTCTTTCTGCACTTCTGTTGCTTCTTTCTACACTACTCTTGCTTCTTTCTGCACCTCTCTTGCTTCTTTCTGCAGCACTCATGTTTCTTTCTGCACCTCTGTCCCTTCTGTCTGCAACCCTTGTGCCTATTTCTGCACCCCTCTTCCCTCTTTCTGCTCCCCTCTTGTCTCTTTCTGCACCTCTGTTGCTTCTTTCTGCACTTCTTTTGTTTCTTTGTGCACTCCTCTTGCCTCTTTCTGCACCTCTGTTCCCTCTTTCTTCACCCCTGTTGCCTCTTTCTGCACCTCTGTTCCTTCTTTCTGCACTTCTTTTGTTTCTTTTTGCACATCTCTTGCTTCTTTCTGCACCGATTGTGCCTCTTTCTGCATCCATCTTCCCTCATTTTGCACACTTCTTGCATCTTTCTGCAATCTGTTCCTTCTTTCTGCACTACTCTTGCTTCTTTCTGCACCTCTCTTGCTTCTTTCTGCAGCACTCTTGCTTCTTTCTGCACCTCTCTCCCTTCTTTCTGCTCCCCTCTTGTCTCTTTCTGCACCTCTGTTGCCTCTTTCTGCACTTCTTTTGTTTCTTTGTGCACCTCTCTTGTGTCTTTCTGCACCACTAGTGCCTCTTTCTGTACACCTCTTCCCTCTTTTTGCACTTCTCTTGCCTCTTTCTGCACCTCTGTTGCCTCTTTCTGCACCTCTGTTCCTTCTTTCTGCACTTCTTTTGTTTCTTTTTGCATATCTCTTGCTTCTTTCTGCTCCGCTCATGCCTCTTTTTGCACCCCTGTTGCTTCTTTCTGCACTTCTTTTGTTTCTTTGTGCACCTCTCTTACTTCTTTCCGCACCCCTGGTGCCTCTCTCTGTACCCCTTTTCCCTCTTTTTGCACTCTTCTTGCCTCTTTCTGCACCTCTGTACCCTCTTTCTTCACCCCTGTTGCCTCTTTCTGCACCTCTGTTCCTTCTTTCTGCACTTCTTTTGTTTCTTTTTGCACATCTCTTGCTTCTTTCTGCACCGCTCGTGCCTCTTTCTGCACCCCTCTTGCTTCTTTCTGCACTCCTCGTGCCTCTTTCAAACCCCTCTTCACTCTTTCTGCATCTCTTTTTCTTCTTTCTGCACTTCTCTTGCCTCTTTTTCCACCCTTCATCCTGCACCTCTGTTGCTTCTTTCTGCACTTCTCTTGCCTCTTTCTGCACCTCTGTCTCTACTTTCTGAAACCCTTGTGCCTCTTTTGGTACCCCTCTTCCCTCTTTCTGCTCCCCTCTTGCCTCTTTCTGCACCTCTGTTTCTTCTTTCTGCACTTCTTTTGTTTCTTTCTGCACCTCTCTTGCTTCTTTCTGCACCCCTCTTGCTTCTTTCTGCACTCCTCGTGCCTCTTTCTCACCCCTCTTCCCTCTTCCCTCCTTCTGCATCTCTTTTCTTCTTTCTGTACTTCTCTTGCCTCTTTTTCCACCCCTCATCCCTGCACCTATGTTGTTTCTTTCTGCACTTCTCTTGCCTCTTTCTGCACCTCTGTCTCTACTTTCTGAAACCCTTGTGCCTCTTTTGGTACCCCTCTTCCCTCTTTCTGCTCCCCTCTTGCCTCTTTCTGCACCTCTGTTTCTTCTTTCTGCACTTCTTTTGTTTCTTTCTGCACCTCTCTTGCTTCTTTCAATATCCCTCTTGCCTCTTTCTCCTCCCCACTTCCGCCTGCATACATCTCTGTTGCTTCTTTATGCACTTCTTTTGTTTCTTTCTGCACCTCTCTTCCTTCTTTCTGCACCCCTCTTGCCTCTTTCTCCACCCCTCCTTCCCTTTTCTGAATCTCTGTTGCTTCTTTCTGCACTTCCCTTGCCTCTGTCTGCACCTCTCTTGCTTCTTTCTGCACCCCTCATGCCTCTTTCTGCACCCCTCTTCCCTCTTTATGCACTCCTCTTGCCTCTTTCTGCACCTCTGTTCCTTCTTTCTGCACTTCTTTTTTTTCTTTTTGCACATCTCTTGCTTCTTTCTGTACCGATCGTGCCTCTTTCTGCACCCCTCTTCCCTCATTTTGCACCCCTCTTGCCTCTTTCTGCACTTCTGTTTCTTCTTTCTGCACTACTCTTGCTTCTTTCTGCACCTCTCTTGCTTCTTTCTGCAGCACTCTTGCTTCTTTCTGCACCTCTGTCCCTTCTTTTTGCTCCCCTCTTGTCTCTTTCTGCACCACTGTTGCCTCTTTCTGCACTTCTTTTGTTTCTTTCTGCACCTCTCTTGTGTCTTTCTGCACCCCTAGTGCCTCTTTCTGCACCTCGCTTGCTTCTTTCTACAGCACTTGTGCTTCTTTCTGCACCTCTGTCCCTTCTTTCTGCAACCCTTGTGCGTCTTTCTGCACCCCTCTTCCCTCTTTTTGCACCCCTCCTCCCCCTTTCTGAATCTCTGTTGCTTCTTTCTGCACTTCTCTTGCCTCTGTCTGCACCTCTCTTGCTTCTTTCTGCACCCGTCGTGCCTCTTTCTGCACCCCTCTTCCCTCTTTATGCACTCCTCTTGCCTCTTTCTGCACCTCTGTTCCTTCTTTCTGCACTTCTTTTTTTTCTTTTTGCACATCTCTTGCTTCTTTCTGCACCGATCGTGCCTCTTTCTGCACCCCTCTTCCCTCATTTTGCACCCCTCTTGCCTCTTTCTGCACTTCTGTTGCTTCTTTCTGCACTACTCTTGCTTCTTTCTGCACTTCTCTTGCTTCTTTCTGCAGCACTCTTGCTTCTTTCTGCACCTCTGTCCCTTCTTTTTGCTCCCCTCTTGTCTCTTTCTGCACCACTGTTGCCTCTTTCTGCACTTCTTTTGTTTCTTTCTGCACCTCTCTTGTGTCTTTCTGCACCCCTAGTGCCTCTTTCTGTACACCTCTTCCCTCTTTTTGCACTCCTCTTGCCTCTTTCTGCACCTCTGTTCCCTCTTTCTTCACCCCTGTTGCCTCTTTTTGCACCCCTGTTGCTTCTTTCTGAACTTCTTTTGTTTCTTTGTGCGGCTCCCTTGCTTCTTCCCGCACCCCTGGTCCCTTTTTCTGTACCCCTCTTCCCTCTTTTTGCACTCTTCTTGCCTCTTTCTGCACCTCTGTTCACTCTTTCTTCACCCCTATTGCCTCTTTCTGCACCTCTGTTCCTTCTTTCTGCGCTTCTTTTGTTTCTTTTTGCACATCTCTTGCTTCTTTCTGCACCGCTCGTGCCTCTTTCTGCACCCCTCTTGCTTCTTTCTGCACTCCTCGTGCCTCTTTCACACCCCTCTTCCCTCTTTCTGCTCCCCTCTTGTCTCTTTCTGCACCTCTGTTCCTTCTTTCTGCACTTCTTTTGTTTCTTTCTGCACCTCCCTTGCTTCTTTCTGTATCCCTCTTGCCTCTTTCTCCTCCCCACTTCCCCCTTTCTGCATCTCTGTTGCTTCTTTCTGCACTTCTTTTGTTTCTTTCTGCACCTCTCTTGCTTCTTTCTGCACCCCTCTTGCCTCATTCTCCACCCCTCCTCCCCCTTTCTGCATCTCTGTTGCTTCTTTCTGCACTTCTCTTGCCTCTTTCTGCAGCTCTAACCCTTCTTTCTGCAACCCTTGTGCCTCTTTCTAGACCCCTCTTCCCTCTTTCAGCTCCCCTCTCGTTTCTTTCTGCACCTCTGTTGCTTCTTTCTGCACTTCTTTTGTTTCTTTCTGCACCTTTCTTGCTTCTTTCTACACCGCTCGTGCCTCTTTCTGGACCCCTCTTCCCTCTTTTTGCACCCCTCTTGCCTCTTTCTGTACTTCTGTTGCTTCTTTCTGCACTACGTTTGATTCTTTCTGCATCTCTCTTGCTTCTTTCTGCTGCACTCATGCTTCTTTCTGCACCTCTGCCCCTTATTTCATCTACCCTTGTGCCTATTTCTGCACCCCTCTTCCCTCTTTCTGCTCCCCTCTTGTCTCTTTCTGCACCTCTGTTGCTTCTTTCTGCACTTCTTTTGTTTCTTTGTGCACCTCTCTTGCTTCTTTCTGCACCCCTCGTGCTTCTTTCTGCTCCCCTCTTCCCTCTTTTTGCACTCCTCTTGCCTATTTCTGCACCTCTGTTCCCTCTTTCTTCACCCCTGTTGCCTCTTTCTGCACCTGTTCCTTCTTTCTGCACTTCTTTTGTTTCTTTTTGCACATCTCTTGCTTATTTCTGCACAGATTGTGCCTCTTTCTGCACCCCTCTTGCTTCTTTCTGCACTCCTCGTGCCTCTGTCACACCCCTCTTCCCTCTTTCTGCATCTCTTTCTCTTCTTTCTACACGTCTCTTGCCTCTTTTTCTACCCCTCATCCCTGCACCTCTGTTGCTTCTTTCTGCACTTCTCTTGCCTCTTTCTGCACCTCTGTCTCTTCTTTCGGCAACCCGTGTGCCTCTCTCTGTACCCCTCTTCCCTCTTTCTGCTCCCCTCCTGCCTCTTTCTGCACCTCTGTTCCTTCTTTCTGCAACTCTTTTGTTTCTTTCTGCACCTCTCTTGCTTCTTTCTGTATCCCTCTTGCCTCTTTCTCCTCCCCACTTCCCCCTTTCTGCACCTCTCTTGCTTCTTTCTGCACCCCTCTTCCCTCTTTCTGCACCCCTCTTCCCTCTTTCTGCACTCCTCTTGCCTCTTTCTGCACCTCTGTTGATTCTTTCTGCACTTCTTTTGTTTCTTCCTGCACCTCTGTTGCTTCTTTCTGCACCCCTCTTTCTCCACCCCTCTTCCCCCTTTCTGCATCTCTGTTGCTCCTTTCTGCACTTCTCTTGCCTCTTTATGCACCTCTGTCCCTTCTTTCTGCAACTCTTGTGCCTCTTTCTGCATCCCTCTTCCCTCTTTCTGCTCCCCTCTTGTCTCTTACTGCACCTCTGTTGCTTCTTTCTACACTTCTTTTTTTTCTTTCTGCACCTTTCTTGCTTCTTTCTGTACCCCTCGTGCCTCTTTCTGCACCCCTCTTCCCTCTTTTTGCACTCCTCTTGCCTCTGTCTGCACCTCCGTTCCTTCTTTCTGCACTTCTTTTGCTTCTCTCTGCACCTCTCTTGCTTCTTTCTGCACCCATCTTGCTTCTTTCTACATCACTCGTGCCTCTTTCACACCCCTCTTCCCTCTTTCTACACCCATCTTGCCTCTTTCTGCACCTCTGTTCCTTCTTTCTGCACTTCTTTTGTTTCTTTCTGCACCTCTCTTGTTTCTTTCTGTATCCCTCTTGCCTCTTTATCCACCCCACTTCCCCCTTTCTGCATCTCTGTTGCTTCTTAATGCACTTCTCTTGCTTCTTTCTGCACCTTTCTTCCTCTTTCTGTACATGTCCTATCTATGTAGGCACAGTTAGAAATTAACATTTAAAAAACCTTTGCAATTCACTGAAAAAACCATTGGTTTCAGGGACGCTATTGTTAGAATTTAGCATTTGAAAAACCTTTGAAATTCACTGAAAAAACCATAGGTTTCAGTAACTTTATAGTTAGAAATTGTCATTTAAAAAACCTTTGAAATTTACTGGAAAAACCATAGGTTTCAGGGACGTTATAGTTAGAAATTATCATTTAAAAAACCTTAGAAATCACTGAAAAAAACACAGGTTTCAGGGACGTTATAGTTAGTTGGACATTTCACTCATACAAAACCAAAGAAATTCGGCTGTTATAGTTAGTTGAGCTAACTATAACTCGCGCCCACGCAATGCACTGCTGATGACATTACATATTACATCACCCATGACATGGTCAGTGACATCACTGATGACATCACTGATGACATCTCAAATGACATCACTGTCATTATAACAGCAGCCCCCCACATGTGTGGGGGGCTGCTGTTATAGGATTATAGGATTTGAATGGTTACTCAGACAAGACGGCCGGGCAGAAGCAAAAGCTGACCGATGAGTAGCGTCGCCATTTTTAGAGGGTGAAATAGTTGAGTGGTGGAGGCAAGCATTAGAAAGTGGAGGTAGCTGGCTTTACCAGTTTCCTGGGACTGAAAGTGTACTCTGCAATGCAAGGGGCCCTTAACTTAAGATTACTAGTAGGGATGTTGTCTCCTGCTGAAGACGTAGTACTTGAGGATGGTTTACTGGGATGTCATTTGATGTATAATTGGATGTTATCCACATACCCCTGGAGAGATCCCACTGTCTGCCCCAGTGGCCGAAGGGTGGGGGGCAATTTTGGGCACCTGAAGGACCATTTTTGTTACTGGGGGCTGGCAATATTGATCCCTGTAACAAAATCGGCTGAAACCGGCCCTAGCAAACTTCTCGGCCGCACCCCAACCACCCCCCCCCCCTTGGCCGGCTGAGCAGTCTGCAAAGGCCGGTTTCGGTTCCCAGTCCGGCCCTGACTGGGGCCTTCCTGGAGCCAATTGTGTACTTCCTGGTTGATTTATTGGAATGTAACTGTCCGGGGTTTGTTGTTTTGCGTCAGGCACCCATTTTTTTAATGTCATTATCATTAGTGGGGTGTGCCTCAGTGTTTGAAAAATTAGACGTTGGGGCTTGACAGGAAAATGAAGGCACAAGAGGGAGGTCGATTGAGACAGTAGTAGGACCAACAGCCCCCTCACCTTCAATGTCTCTAACTAGAACAGTGGCTTGATGATTTACTGCAAGCTCTATCTCGGCACAAACAATCTCATCTGATAATACACCCACTGCCTGATTTAAAAAAGACAGTATAGTCTTGCTAGCTCTAGGTCTTTTCTCAGTCCCATTGGAGGTCTCCATTTTTCTCTTCCCCATATTCATAGGTTTAGGTTTCACAGAAATACTGACCATGCCTAAAGACCAGTTGATAACAGTCAGGAATTTTCAATAGACATCACGCCAAAGGCCAGAAGGCAACAGAATTTTAAGATTGAATTAAGAAGGCCCATTAACCACCTCCAGGATGGCACTATAGTCGAGATGTAAGAGAGGGGCCTCAGTCCAGTCTCCTCCATGCACTGATGGGCACAGGATGGGCCCACTCTTGGCCTGGGCTTTGCCCAGGCACGTCCTGCTCTGCGGGACCCACAACGGTAATTAAAGCACCTCCCGGCGTGACGATGAGGCAGGCACAGAACCGGGGAGTCTGGGTATTGTGGTCCTCTCGCCCAGCACGGTCCACTGCGGGCTTGTTAATCAATTAATATTTAATTAACCTCTAACCCTATATCCCTTAAAAACTCAGCAGCCTGCGCATAAAATATAACTAAAGTATATGATTATAACACAATTTACATAATGAATATTCAATTAAATAATTCAAAATGAATTACAAATAATTGTTAATTAATTATTACCTAACCCACCCTATACCCTTACAAACGTAGCAACCCACACCTAATATATATGTAAAGTAAGTTTGTTTTACATAATATACATACATATTATCAACCACAAACTTATTTAAAAATGATTACTTAATTAATTAATCTTTATTACTAAATTAACTTCTCTCCTATCCCCCTGCAAACCCAACAACCCACTACAACACAATAAATTACTATCTGCAATTAAATTAAAAATTCGAAATCACTCACAATTGCAAAACTATTTAAAAAAAAATAATAACAAATATACAAACAATGGTAAAATGTACAATTAATATGTGAATTAAACCGCATTAAAATAATTTTAAAACAATATTTTTGCAACTATATTATTAAAAACGATATTAACAATGACAATATTCTTGATAATGATATTACTTTCCTGAAAAAATGAAATTTGTGCACCACAATATTTTTGTATCACAATATTTTTTTCTGATATTTCTGCCTTCCGATATGAACAACTTGATATTTTGTACAAATACCCCTGCCAAGAAATTATGCTAATTATTAGAGTGAGGCCTTTACCCCTCTCAACTAGCATGGAGAGAAAATCGGGAAAACTGTGACAAAGGGGAAAAGCCCTGAACCTGTAAAATTGAGATAAAGGGGCAGGCAGGGAGTGTCTAGAGGTGGATTAAAGAGGTATGAGGTGAAATCAAGACTAAGCAGCCTTTTTATTCGGCAATATGGGCATTCAACAGCACCAGCCACAGGCTTCTGAACAAAATCTTTGGTCCCAGCACTTGTTCTTTTGCAATTTAAGCATTCCTGGTACATCATCTGTTTCTTAACAAGCATGCACGGATTCCATTCGCCTTGGCCATACATTCATCTGCAGACATGAAATGCTGCCCAAAGTCTTAGCGTGTACAATACAACACTTCAGTTACACACTGGGGCAGATTTACAAGCCCCTTGCGCCCTCTTGCGCCGCCATTGCGTCACTTTTTTTGACGCAAGGTCGGCGCAAAAAATGCGGCCTATTTACAACGTGACGCATCTAGGGAGATGCGTCACGTTGTAAAGCTCTGCGTCACATTATACCTGCGTCAGGTATAATGTATGCAGGGTGGCGTTCCCCGCAGGAAGGCCTCGTAAAGTTTTGCAGTGAAATCTACAAGATTTCACTGCGCCACTTTAGGACGCCACTGCGTCAAAACCTTACGCCTGCTTGAAGCAGGCGTAAGTAGTGACGCAGTGTAGTGGGAATAGGCCTCAGCACGCATTGCTGGAGCTGAGTCGTGCTTGCGACACGACTCCAGCAATGCGTGACTTTTCCGCCAACAGATGCGTCAGAATTTCTGACGCATCTGTCAATCCTTGTGCCATAGTGTGCCGTATTGTAAATACGGCGCATCTATGGTGGCGCAAGGGTTTCTGAGAGTGGCGCAGGGAAAGTGACGCATCTATACAGATGTGTCACTTTCTTGTAAATCTGCCCCACGTGTCTACTGCACAATGACAATTGTTTTAGTATATTAAATCAATAATGTTCCTAATAGCTGAAACATAATCTCCCACTAAAGAACGTTTATAAAGTGAAATATGCTATTTTACTGCTAGCGAAAGATAACCTGGAAAACTGTTTTGTTACACAAATTTTAAATAGACACAGAATCTTATTAAATGTCAACGTCGCTTAACAAGTGAATGACTTTAATTTAAAGATAATCACAGGTTACACAGAGCTCAATTTTAATAAAGACCAAATCAATACTTTCTATACTAAGATCGAACCCAATGAAACATCAACAGTATTTAGATTAGGAGCAACCTCAATCATCAGCAATAAGGCCCTCCTGGCTACTGCTTACATTAATGTCAATCTGAATGTACAAAGATTGCCACTGCAGGTAATGACTTTATTTGTAGTATAAAACCGCTGACTCAAAGTGTAATTGTTTAAACTATTCATTTAGTTAAATAACATTTTTGGCACAGTCTCAATTCACTTCCCAACTTATGACTGTTAGTTTAAAAAAATCCTTATCATTTGGTTTTGATAATATTAAAATCAATTTTTTTTGCATAGTGGGCACTCCTCTAGTAAAAAATCTAAACAGAAAACAGAATACTAATATGTTTGTCAACCTAGGTTAACCTTTTAAAATAGTTTCCATATTTTAACAAAGAAAGTTCAAATTTCATTTCACAGTTACAAACAGCAAAGAGAAATCTTTTGGAGTCTGTGGCCCTTATTCCGAGTGAAAGTGTTATTTATTGCATCTGACAAAGAATAATACTGTAGAGTTCGTTTTTAACAGATGCGGAAAATAACACCTACCTCAAGTTTTATGCGGAAAGTAACACCTACCTCAAGTTTTTAGAGAGCAGCATGTGGAAAATCGGCATTGTAAAGCAAATATTACACACTTTTCCCCGGTTAAATTCTGTCAGGTTGGACCTGCCGAAATGTAATGAAGGGTGAGATATTTGACACACCCAGTGATTACTGAATGCAGTAAATGCCATCCAATTCAAAGTTCCGATCCCTGCGCAACAGGGATTTATGCAGGGGCTGGAAAATTCTGACCAATTTGTAATCAGGGCCTGAGAAGGTAATTTAGAAATTATCGGAGTGGGGAGTTCCAACAAAGCATGTCTTGCCCCACTCTACTGAGAAGTGAGGAACGTGCTAATTGACCTCTAGAGTAGCCTTATCTGCCGCCAGTCATTGACAGCAGCCCATCTGCCAAAGATGGTCGTCTCCTTATTCTTTCTTTCTTTCTTCTATACAGGACAGAGCTAGCCTCTAATTGAAGTTACGTGTATAACACAGACATAGACACAACAGCAACAATTGTTTTGTTTTTTATGAGTCCTCTTACGACCTCATTTGAGTGTGTGTTCAAGCAACCCCCTTTGATGCATCTTAGGATACAGTCCAAGGCCAGTAGTCTCAAAACGGTACCCAGGGCCCTGAATTGACTTCGGCCATAGAGGTATAATCACAGGACCCTGCCAGCATCCAACAGTGCAGCTATAGGGCTCGATATACACCAAGGGGCATATTTACGTTCCCTGGCGCATCCCTGCAAATCAGCAGGGATGCGCCAGGGAAGATGCGACACGCAAGTTTGCCCTTGCGCCACCGCCGATGCGCCGCATTTACAATGCGGCGCGCCGTGGCGCACAGAATGGCAGATGCGTGTCGAATCCCCCGACGGAAGGCGGCGCATTGCTGGAGTCGCGTCGCAAGCGCGACGCAGCTCCAGCAATGCTCGGGGTGCCCTATCCCTAACATGGTGCGTCAATCCTTACGCCTGCTTCAAGCAGGCGCAGGGTGTTGACGCAGCATGGGCGTAAAAGTGACTCAGTGAAATCTTGTAGATTTCACTGCATCACTTCTACGTGGCGTACCTGCGAGGTAACGCCCACCCTGCGCTGGAACGCCCACATGAAACCTGACGCAGGTATCATGTGGCGCAGGGGTTTACTACGTGACGCATCTCCCTAGATGCGTCACGTTGTAAATATAGCGCAACGCGGCGCATGGTTTGCGTCGCCGCTGCGTCACTTGCGTGACGCAACGGCGGCGCAAAAGTGGCGCAAGGGGCTTGTAAATATGCCCCCAAATGCGGGAGTGTCCCTCTTCCAATATTTTCTTTTCAATCTCCTACACATAGACCACTAGCGCCACCAGTCTGATCAGCTAGGAGGCTCTGGATGATACTTTCTCCTACAAATCTCTCTCCTTGCCAAGAAAAGCAAAAAAAAAAACATAATTTCCTAGAGTCCATGGCAGCCAGGCCACGCTCTATGGGTCACCTGGTGTTTCAAATAGTATTGACATTGGGCTTACCTCCATCACCTAACCAAAGATACTTGCGAGCATTTTATCCACCAGGAGTCAAAAATGGGTCAGAGCCAGAGAAGTTGCAAACATATGGAGATTGTCAGCATCCAGATATACACCTAGGTTCTCTGATATCATTAATCTTCGCCAGTTTCTTAGGTGACCAAAAGATCCTGTGAAGACTTAACAAGTGTAATAAAATAAGTTAAAAGATACTTGCCAAAGATCCTGTAGTTCCTCTTGCAGCAAGAAGTCTTCCCAAACACTATGCATGGGTTTCATGTTCTTTTCAGCAGCCTTTGTCAGGTGTGAGCACCACTTAGCTACTTCCTTCTTCAAAGCCCTAGTATAATGCAGGTATATAGCAATGACGTCAAGAAGCTCACTGTTTTTCCAGTCTTTCGTTCTAAACCAGTTAGCCAGCTGATAATACTTGAATCCTGACATGCCAGTTCTTACAAGCCTTGACCATTCATCCTGGGGCATTTACTTATCTCCCACAATTATATGACCCCAACTAATAATCCCTCCCTTCCACAGAATAGCTGCTGAAATGTCCTTTAAACCTTCTGGAGTCGTCGGGGAGTACCAGATTGGCTACAGATTGTTATGATGGCTGCTGACCTCAGACACTGCAATCTTACTGTCTATAAGCATTTAGGAGCCTGAACCTATGGAGGAATCCTTCATTCCTGCACTCTCCAAGCATAGATTTATAGAGAATCTCCATACAGGACTTGTCATGGGTGGAGATCAGCATTCTCCAGTGTTTTAGCTGTAATGTCCAGCATTACAGCTGCATTTGAGGGAGTGCAAGACCACCTTCCCCTTGTTTCCTTCTAAGCATTTTCCAGGATAACCGGATACCTTTTGAAGCCCAGACGAAGAATGGTATTCTCCCCTATATCTTATTTAGGGTATTTCTCCCAAAGGTGAGCGGAATGTTACCAAATAGGAAGGTGAACTTAGGCAAGATCATCATCTTTACAAGATTAAACCGCTCATAAATCGTAAGGAGTAAAGACTTCCACTTGACCATCCACTTGACCACTTCTTTCCTCACCCTCTCCAAGTTAGTGATGACAAGGCTATCAAGGTTGTGCGCTATACTTATTCCCAAATACCTGATAACTTCCTTGACCTTTCCACCCCTCCCCAAAAATATTGCACAACATTATCTTGGTCTTAGCTTCATTAACTTGGGATCCAGAATAATTCCCCAAAAAGACCAGCTCCTGTTCTATGTGTGGTAATGACTGGGTGAGGCCCAAATCAACTGCGTATAGCACTACCTTCCTAGTCACTCCCCTACAACTAAAAGGAACTATTTCTGCATTTAGCCTTAAACTTTGCGCCAAAGGTTCTATATATAACACAGAAGTGGAAGTAGAGGACACCCCTGCCTAGTTCGTATCCTGATATTAAATGAAGCAGATAGAGAGCCGTTAACCAGGCCCCTCATCGTGGGAGAGGAAGAAATTCTCCATATCAGCTCACCCATGAATCCTCCGAACCCAAGGTACCGAAGTACCAACATCAAATACTCCCAGTTAACTTGGTCAAAAGCTTTAGCCATGTCAAAAGTAAGAAAGGCAAAGGGTAATGATTGCTCAGTGGTGATATCAATCATGCCAATTAATCTGTGCATTAATTCCTTCAATTGCCTCCTGGCAAGAAACCATTTTGCTCTTGTTAAATCACACTGCCAAGTACTTTACTCAAACATTTAGCCAAGATATTTGTAAAGAGGTTGTAGTCACAGTTTAGCAGGGATATGGGTCGATATGACTGAGACTCTCTCGGATTCTTGACCGGTTTCAAAATCAGAGAAACTGCTGCCTCGTTCCATGACAAGGTGATGGAAGAGCCCTCCAGCAGAATTGAATTAAGCAGCTTTGCCCAGAACTGGACTATCCTGTCTGCAAGAGCAATATAAACCTCATTCAAAATCCCGTCTGGGCCAGCTGCCTTCCCTCTTTTTAAACTCTTAATCACAGCCAATATCTCATACCCACTAACCTCTTGATTCAAGAACTCCTGGGGTTCTAATGGAATGGAAGGCAACCCTCTTGTCTTCTCTAAGTGAAGCATATTGGGTTCTGAGTGCAACTTTTGAAAAAATCTTGCAAAAGCTCCTTCAATCACAACATCATCCTCTACAAAACGTTTGATCCTTCCTCTTGTATCGCTGTGATATAGCTCCTATTTCTATTGGTTTGGGTCATCCATACTAGCAGTTTTTGCATCCCTCTCGATATTCAAAGTTCCTCACTCTACAGGCTTCCCATCGCTCCCTCTTCACACTCTCGATCCTTGCCTTAAACTCTGCCTGGCACTGGTATAGATCTTGTTCTGCTCTTTCCCTATTATCTATATACAAACCTACAGATTTCAAATTACCTTCCAACCTGAGTTCTTCTAATTCCCCCAACTTGCTTCTCTCTTCTCTATTCCTGGATACCACTAAACTTTGCAGTATCCCCCTCAAGTAAGCTTTATATGCATCCCAGACAACGTCTAATCTTGCCGTCCCCTTATTAAAGTAAAAAAATAATTTGTTCTCGGCAAGAGCTCCAATACCGATTCTGTGTGAAATAAAATCTTCCTGTCAAGTATCCATCTCATAGCATTTTCTTCACCCTACAAAGCAACATGCATAATTGTGCTAGCCTGACCAGAGAGATGGATGGGGAGGTGTTTCAGCTTCTGTAATTTATCCATACTGGCACTTTTGACTAAGAAGAAATCCAACCTCGAGTTATGACCATACTTCTTACTAAAGAAAGTATCATTCCTGTGCTTGCCCTCCCTTCTTCGCCATGCAACACAAAGACTCACATCCTCCATCATAGAGAGGATTACGGCACATGTCGTCGGAGAATAGATCTGAGAATGCCCTGATGACCCATCTAGTACACTATCCAAAACAATATTAAAATCTCCCCCTAAGAATAAAGGGGAGTGAAAATTTTGAAGACCAGTGAGCTGCTGCTGCAGGGACAGTTCTTCATCTATAAAAGGCCCATAATAGCTAGCTATTGTAAGCCACTCCTTATGTATCCTGATCTCAGCAATCGCCCATCATCCTCCTTCATCCGCTCTACTTCCCAGACCTCCATATCAACATTCACCCTTATAATAACTACCACTCCCTTTGTGAAATGCGGTTGGTATAGCCACCACATGGCTGACCCAGCTCTGCTTCAGCAGCAGTTCTCTACACTCTGATCTGAATAAGTGGGTCTCTTGCAAAAGCATAACCATGGCACTACTATCGTTCAAATAACTCAAAATCTGATGCTGCTTCCTCTTAATCCTAAGGCTGTTCACATTCCAACACAACATCTGTAATACTGGTCCCTGGTGTTGCCCCTTACCTTCACCGACCCCTATCCTGACAAAAAAAATATTTGAACATTCCACACCCAGCATGACCTTTAAAAAGAGGACTCCATTTTTTAAAGTTTTTCCCCTCATGCCCCCCTCCCACTGCAACATCACTCAACCCACCTGTGAGAACCCTCCCTTCTGAAGGCTTAGGCATAAAGAATGCAACAGGGGAAACAGTGAACCATATAACTAACCAACCATACAATGCAAATATCAGACAACCATAAATAGAAACCTTGATTCTTGATAATGAGCATGGACAGCTATAATAATTATAAATATGGCAGTCTCTAGATAGGTAGGTGTAATTTTAAAGGGCAGATGTTAGGGCCCTTTAGAATAGAAGCAAATTGGGTATCAGTCTTAGGATCTCTCGGAGTTGGTTCCAAATTCTTGGAGCTTAACGTGAAAATGCCTGTCCTAGTGACTTTGTCTTTTCTTATTTTTGGGACCTCAAGTAGGAGTTTTGATTTACTTCTCATGTTCCTCTCACCTCCTGAGGTGAGCAGATTGCATTTTAGATATGTGGTGATGTCTACATGTAGAGATTTGTGTGTGATGTTATAGTTAAATTAGGGTTTATGGAGATGTGTATGCAGATCTCTCAGAATCAGGGTTATTTGAGCTAACAGTTTTACACCTTTGACAAAATAAGCATTCACAGATAGAATGGCTTTAAGGGGTGCCAATGTGGACTTCCAAAGTGGAATGTGCCTATCTGACAGTGAAGCCTTTAACCCCTTCGCTGCTAGGCCTTTTCCCCTCCTGTGCTAAGCCTTTTTTTGGCTATTTGGGGTAGTGCGCGCTTAGGCCCCTGTAACTTTTTGACCACATAAGGTATCCATGCCAAATTTGCGTCCTTTTTTCTAACATCATGGGGATTGTAAAGGTACCCAGGGTTTGTGGATTCCCCTGGAGGGGACCCAGAAATTTGTCAAAATACAGCTAAATTTTGTTTTTTGGGGAAAAATGCGAAAAAGGGCAACAGATGAAAGCGTCTTGATTTTTCCCTGCAAATGGCATCAAAAAGGGGTTGTGGTGCTGAAATCACCATCTTCCCAGCTTTCAGGGACAAGCAGACTTTTGTCAGAAAACCAACTTTTTTACACAGTTTTGGCATTTTTCTGGGACATAGCCTATTTTTGCTATTTTTTGTGCTTTCAACCTCCTTCCAGTTAATGGTAGAAATGGGTATGAAACCAATAATAGATCCTGGAAAGCCATACATTTCTGAAAAGTAGACAAAATTCTGAATTCAGCAAGGGGTCATTTGTGTAGATCCTTAAAGTTTTCCTTATAGAAACTAACAGTTAAATAAAGAAAAATTGAAAATTAGTTGAAAAAAACAGCCATTTGTGTCAACGTTTTCACCTGTAACTTCTTCTAATTATGACAGCTATTTGAAGGCAATATACCGTTATCTCCGCTGGACCTTTCTGGTTGTGGGGATATATAGGACTTGTAGGTTCACCAAGAACCCGACGAACCCAGAGCCAATAATTGAGCAGCATCTTGCAATGGTTTTTTATTATGTACCGGGTATATAGCAATTATTTTGGGAAAATGTATACATGGAAAAATTGTTATGAAAGACACCTATGTATTTCTGAAATGGGAACAAAATGTAGATTTTAGAAACAGTAGATATTTGCACATTTCCGAAATTGGGAGTACCCATACTAGCATGAGAATTATAGGTCATTTTTCAAAATGACTTATTTTTTACACATTGTCTTTCATTTGGAAGGCAGAAATGCATCGAAAGTCAATAGGTAATAACAGTTGCTCTACAATTCTGTGTTACCCAAAGTCTCCCGATAAAAATGGTACCTCACTTGTGTGGGTAGCCCTTGTGCCCACAACAGGAAATGGCTCAAAATGCAACATGGACGTAACACATTTTCACAATGAAAAATTACCCTTTTTTTGCAAAGTGCCTAGGTGTAGTTTTTGAACCCTAGCACTGCCGGAACCTAGGAAACCTAGCAAACCTATACATTTTTGAAAACTAGACACCCAGAGGAATCCAGGATGGGGTGACTTGACTTCCTCCCACCAGGTTCTGTTACCCAGAATCCCTTGCAAACATAAAAATTGTCAAAAAACCACATTTCCCCCACATTTCTGTGGTGGAAAGTTCTGGAATCTGCTTGGGTCCACAAATTTCCACCCACCCGCGTTCCCCAAAGTCTTACGAGAAAAATGGTACCTCACTTGTGTGGGTCGGCCTAGTGCCTGCGACAGGAAACGGCGCAAAACGCAACGTGGTCACACCTCAATTTCGCAGTGAAAAATGACCCTTTTTGGCAAAGTGCCTAGCTGTAGTTTTTGAACCCTAGCTCTGCCGGCACCTAGGGAAACCTAGCAAACCTATACATTTTTGAAAACTAGACACCCAGGGGAATCCAGGATGGGGTGACTTGACTGCCTCCCACCAGGTTCTGTTACCCA
This sequence comes from Calotriton arnoldi, assembly GCA_963921515.1. Classification (NCBI taxonomy): domain Eukaryota; kingdom Metazoa; phylum Chordata; class Amphibia; order Caudata; family Salamandridae; genus Calotriton; species Calotriton arnoldi. The sequence continues at coordinate 946,031 of CAWUFW010002583.1, forward strand.
GAATCCCTTGCAAACATAAAAATTGTCAAAAAACCCACATTTTCCCCACATTTCTGTGGTGGAAAGTTCTGGAAACTACGTGGATCCACAAATTTCCACCCACCCCGCGTTCCCCAAAGTCTTCCGAGAAAAATGGTACCTCACTTGTGTGGGTCGGCTTAGTGCCTGCGACAGGAAACGGCGCAAAACGCAACGTGGTCACACCTCAATTTCGCAGTGAAAAATGACCCTTTTTTGGCAAAGTGCCTAGCTGTAGTTTTTGAACCCTAGCTCTGCCGGCACCTAGGGAAACCTAGCAAACCTATACATTTTTGAAAACTATACACCCAGGGGAATCCAGGATGGGGTGACTTGACTGCCTCCCACCAGGTTCTGTTACCCAGAATCCCTTGCAAACATAAAATATTGTCAAAAAAACCACATTTCCCCCACATTTCTGTGGTGGAAAGTTCTGGAATCTGCGTGGGTCCACAAATTTCCACCCACCCCACGTTCCCCAAAGTCTTACGAGAAAAATGTTACCTCACTTGTGTGGGTCGGCCTCGTGCCTGCGACAGGAAACGGCGCAAAACGCAACGTGGTCACACCTCAATTTTGCAGTGAAAAATGACCCTTTTTTGGCAAAGTGCCTAGCTGTAGTTTTTGAACCCTAGCTCTGCCGGCACCTAGGGAAACCTAGCAAACCTATACATTTTTGAAACCTAGACACCCAGGGGAATCCAGGATGTGGTGACTTGACTGCCTCCCACCAGGTTCTGTTACCCAGAATCCCTTGCAAACATAAAAAATTGTCAAAAAAACCACATTTTCCCCACATTTCTGTGGTGGAAAGTTCTGGAATCTGCGTGGATCCACAAATTTCCACCCACCCCGCGTTCCCCAAAGTCTTCCGAGAAAAATGGTACCTCACTTGTGTGGATCGGCCTAGTGCCTGCGACAGGAAACGGCGCAAAACGCAACGTGGTCACACCTCAATTTCGCAGTGAAAAATGACCCTTTTTTGGCAAAGTGCCTAGCTGTAGTTTTTGAACCCTAGCTCTGCCGGCACCTAGGGAAACCTAGCAAACCTATACATTTTTGAAAACTATACACCCAGGGGAATCCAGGATGGGGTGACTTGACTGCCTCCCACCAGGTTCTGTTACCCAGAATCCCTTGCAAACATAAAAATTGTCAAAAAACACATTTTCCCCACATTTCTGTGGTGGAAAGTTCTGGAATCTGCGTGGATCCACAAATTTCCACCCACCCCGCGTTCCCCAAAGTCTTCCGAGAAAAATGGTACCTCACTTGTGTGGGTCGGCCTAGTGCCTGCGACAGGAAACGGCGCAAAACGCAACGTGGTCACACCTCAATTTCGCATTGAAAAATGACCCTTTTTTGCAAAGTGCCTAGCTGTAGTTTTTGAACCCTACCTCTGCCGGCACCTAGGAAACCTAGCAAACCTATACATTTTTGAAAACTAGACACCCAGGGGAATCCAGGATGGGGTGACTTGACTGCCTCCCACCAGGTTCTGTTACCCAGAATCCCTTGCAAACATAATAAATTGTCAAAAAAACCACATTTTCCCCACATTTCTGTGGTGGAAAGTTCTGGAATCTGCGTGGATCCACAAATTTCCACCCACCCCGCGTTCCCCAAAGTCTTACGAGAAAAATGGTACTTCACTTGTGTGGGTCGGCCTAGTGCCTGCGACAGGAAACGGCGCAAAACGCAGTGTGGTCACACCTCAATTTTAGCTGAAAAAATCACTTTTTTCACACATTTGTGTGTGGGAAAGTGTGGCATCACTGGCCTCACACAAATGTCCTACCACCCAGCGTTCCTCCAGGTCTCCCGATAAAAATGGTGCCTCACTTGTGTGGGAGGCCCAAGTACTCACGACAGGCAGGGCCCACAACGTAGTGAGGCTGACCTCAAAATGGCCTTTCACAAAACTACCTGGTTTTGCAAGGGGGTCACCTGGGTTTTGGCCTCGTGCTCGGCGGCCATCTAGGAAACCTACCAAACCCACACATTTCTGAAAAGTAGACACCTGGGGCTTCCAGGGAGGTATGGCTTGCGTGGATCCCCCAAAGTTTCCTTACCCAGAATCCCCTGCAAACCTCAATTTTCATGAAAAATCACTTTTTCACACATTTTTGTGTGGGAAAGTGTGGCATCACTGGCCTCACACAAATTTCCTACCACCCAGCATTCCCCAGGTCTCCCGATAAAAATGGTGCCTCACTTGTGTGGGAGGCCCAGTACACGCGACAGGCAAGGGCCCACAACGTAGTGAGGCGACCTCAAAATGGCCTTTCACAAAACGACCTGGTTTTGCAAGGGGTCACCTGGGTTTTGGCCCCGTGCTCGGTGGCCATCTAGGAAACCTACCAAACCCACACATTTCTGAAAAGTAGACACCCGGAGCTTCCAGGGAGGTATGGCTTGCGTGGATCCCCAACGCTTCTTACCCAGAATCCCTGCAAACCTTAATTTTTCCTGAAAAATCACTTTTTCACACATTTTGTGTGGGAAAGTGTGGCATCACTGGCCTCACACAAATTTCCTACCACCCAGCGTTCCCCAGGTCTCCCGATAAAATGGTGCCTCACTTGTGTGAGAGGCCCAAGTACCTGCGATAGGCAAGGGCCCACAACGTAGTGAGGCGACCTCAAAATGGCCTTTCACAAAACGACCTGGTTTTGCAAGGGGTCACCTGGGCTTTGGCCCTGTGCTCGGTGGCCATCTAGGGAAACCTACCAAACCCACACATTTCTGAAAAGTAGACACCCGGGGCTTCCAGGGAGGTATGGCTTGCGTGGATCCCCCAAGTTTCCTTACCAGAATCCCTGCAAACCTCAATTTTAGCTGAAAAATCACTTTTCACACATTTTGTGTGGGAAAGTGTGGCATCACTGGCCTCACACAACTTTCCTACCACCCAGCGTTCCCCCAGGTCTCCCGATAAAAATGGTGCCTCACTTGTGTGGGAGGCCCAAGTACCCGCGACAGGCAAGGGCCCACAACGTATTGAGGCGACATCAAAATTGCCTATCACAAAATGTTTTGGGCCCTTTCCTGTCGCTGGTACTTGGGCCTCCCACCCAGTGAGGCACCATTTCTATCAGGAGACCTGGGGAACGCTGGGTGGTAGGGAATTTGTGTCAGCCCCGTGATGCCACAACTTTACCACACAAAAATGTGTGAAAAAAGTGATTTTTTCAGCCAAATTTCAGGTTTGCAGGGGATTCTGTAAGGAAACGTTGGGGGATCCACGCAAGCCATACCTCCCTGGAATCCCCGGGTGTCTACTTTTCAGAAATGTGTGGGTTTGGTAGGTTTCCTAGGTGGCCGCTGAGCCCAGGGCCAAAACGTCATGGGACCCCCTTGCAAAACCAGGTCGCTTTGTGATAGGCCATTTTGAGGTCGCCTCAATATGTTGTGGGCCCTTGCCTGTCGCGGGTACTTGGGCCTCCCACCCGAGTGAGGCACCATTTTTATCGGGAGACCTGGGGAACGCTGGGTGGTAGGAAATTTGTGTCAGCCCCATGATTCCACAACTTTACCACACAAAATGTGCAAAAAAGTGATTTTTTGAGCAAAATATCAGGTTTGCAGGAGATTCTGGGTAAGAAAACGTTGGTGGATCCACGCAAGCCATACCTCCCTGAATCCCCGGGTGTCTACTTCTCAGAAATGTGTAGGTTTGGTAGGTTTCCCTAGGTGGCCGCTGAGCCCCGGGCCAAAACGTCATGGGACCCCCTTGCAAAACCAGGTAGTTTTGTGATAGGCCATTTTGAGGTCGCCTCAATACGTTGTGGGCCCTTGCCTGTCGCGGGTACTTGGGCCTACCACCCGAGTGAGGCACCATTTTTATCGGGAGACCTGGGGGAACGCTGGGTGGTAGGAAATTTGTGTCAGTCCCATGATTCCACAACTTTACCACACAAAAATGTGCGAAAAAAGTGATTTTTTCAGCAAAATATCAGGTTTGCAGGGATTCTGGTAAGAAAACGTTGGTGGATCCACGCAAGTCATACCTCCCTGGAATGCCCCGGGTGTCTACTTTTCAGAAATGTGTAGGTTTGGTAGGTTTCCTAGGTGGCCGCCGAGCCCCGGGCCAAAACGTCATGGGACCCCCTTGCAAAACCAGGTCGTTTTGTGATCGGCCATTTTGAGGTCGCCTCAATACGTTGTGGGCCCTTGCCTGTCGCGGGTACTTGGGCCTCCCACCCGAGTGAGGCACCATTTTTATCGAGAGACCTGGGGGAACGCTGGGTGGTAGGAAATTTGTGTCAGCCCCATGATTCCACAACTTTACCACACAAAAATGTGCGAAAAGTGATTTTTTGAGCAAAATATCAGGTTTGCAGGGGATTCTGGGTAAGAAACGTTGGTGGATCCACGCAAGCCATACCTCCCTGGAATCCCCCAAGTGTCTACTTTTCAGAAATGTATAGATTTGGTAGGTTTCCCTAGGTGGCCGCCGAGCCCCGGGCCAAAACGTCATGGGACCCCTTGCAAAACCAGGTAGTTTTGTGATAGGCCATTTTGAGGTCGCCTCAATACGTTGTGGGCTCTTGCCTGTCGCGGGTACTTGGGCCTCCCACCCGAGTGAGGCACCATTTTTATCGGGAGACCTGGGGAACGCTGGGTGGTAGGAAATTTGTGTCAATCCCATGATTCCACAACTTTACCACACAAAAATGTGCGAAAAAGTGAATTTTTTCAGCAAGATTTCAGGTTTGCAGGGGATTCTGGGTAGGAAAACATTGGGGGACCCACGCAAGCCATACCTCGCTGGACTCCCAGAGTGTCTAGTTTTCAGAAATGTGTGGGTTTGGTAGGTTTCCTAAGATGGCCGCCGAGCCCAGGGCCAAAAACCTCACTGGTGTGGGTGGTTCAAGTACTCGCAACAGGCAAGGGCCCAAAACGTATTGAGGAGACATCAAAATGATCTATCACAAAACAAGCTGGTTTTGCAAGGGGAGTCACCTGGGTTTTGGCCCCGGGCTCGGCGGCCATCTTGGGAAACCTACCAAACCCACACATTTCTGAAAACTAGACACCCGGGGAGTCCAGCGAGGTATGGCTTGCGTGGATCCCCCAACGCTTCCCTACCCAAAATGCCCTGCAAACCTCAAATTTAGCTGAAAAATCACTTTTCTCTCCAATTTCTGTGTGGAAAGTTATGGAATCTACGTGGATCCACAAATTTCCTACCACACAGTGTTCCCCCATGTCTCCCGATAAAATGATACCTCACTCGCATGGGTGGGTCAAGTACCCACGACAGGAAAGGGCCCAAAACCTATTGAGGCGACATCAAAATTACCTATCACAAAACAACCTGGTTTTGCAAGAGGGGTCCCATGAGTTTTTGGCCCTGGGCTCGGTGGCCATCTAGGGAAACCTACCAAACCCACACATTTCTGGAAACTAGACACCTGGGAGTCCAGCAAGGTATGGCTTGCGTGGGTCCCCCAACTTTTCCTACCCAGAATCTCCTGCAAACCTCAAATTTAGCTGAAAAAATCACTTTTTCTCAAATTTCTATGTGGGAAAGTTCTGGAATCTACGTGGATCCACAAATTTCCTCCCACCCAGCGTTCCCCCAGGTCTCCTCATAAAAATGATACCTCACTTGCGTGGGTGGGTCAAGTACCCGCGACAGAAAAGGGCCCAAAACCTATTGAGGCGACATCAAAATTACTTATCACAAAACAACCTGGTTTTGCAAGGGGTCCCAGGAGTTTTGGCCCTGGGCTCGGCGGCCATCTTGGGAAACTACCAAACCCAAACATTTCTGAAAGCTAGACACCCGGGGAGTCCAGCGAGGTATGGCTTGCGTGGTCCCACAACGTTTTCCTACCCAGAATCCCCTGCAAACCTCACATTTAGCTGAAAAAATCACTTTTTCCATACATTTTTGCGTGGGATCACCGTGCCGGCACAAATGTCCTACCACCCAGCGCTCCCTTGTTCTCCCGAGTAAAATGATACCTCACTTGTGTGGGTGGGCCAAAGGCCTGTGACTGGGAAGAGCCCAAAACATAGGGATTTAGGGTATAGCACCGAGAATTCTAAGCGCTATATTTTTTAAAAATACGTTTTTAGCCAGTTCTGCTTTGGACACCCACACAAGTGAGGTATCATTTTACTCGGGGAACAAGGGCAACGCTGGGTGGTAGGACATTTGTGCCAGCACGGTGATTCCACGCAAAAATATGTGGAAAATATGTTTTTTTCAGCTAAATTTGAGGGTTGCAGGGGATTCTGGGTAGGGAACGTTGGGGTATCCACACAAGCCATACCTCATTGGACTCCCCAGGGTGTCTAGTTTTCAGAAATGTGTGGGATTGGTAGGTTTCCTAGATGGCGGCGAGCCCGAGGCCAAAAACCAGGTGCCCCCCCCAAAACCAGGTAGTTTTGTTATAGGTAGTTTTGAAGTCTCCACAATACGATTTGGGCCATTTCCTGTTTCAGCCACTATGCCTACCCACACAAGTGAGGTACCATTTTTATCGGGAGCCCTGGGGGAACGCAGGGTGGTAGGAAATTTGTGGATCCACGCAGATTCCAGAACTTTCCCACACAGAAATTTGAGTAAAAGTGATTTTTTTCTGCTAAATTTGAGGTTTGCAGGGCATTCTGGGTAGGAAAATGTTTGGGGACCCATGCAAGCCATACCTCGCTGGACTCCCCAGGTGTCTAGTTTTCAGAAATGTGTGGGTTTGGTAGGTTCCCAAGATGGCCGCTGAGGCCGGGGCCAATAACCCAGGTGACCCCCTTGCAAAACCAGGTTGTTTTGTGATAGATAATTTTGATGTCTCCTCAATACGTTCTGGGCCCTTGCCTGTCGCGGGTACTTGACCCACCCACGCGAGTGAGGTATCATTTTTATCGGGAGACCTGGGGAAATCTGGGTGGTAGGAAATTTGTGGATCCACGTAGATTCCAGAACTTTCCCACACAGAAATTGGAGAAAAACGTGATTTTTTCAGCTAAATTTGAGGTTTGCAGGGTATTCTGGGTAAGAAATTTTGGAGGACCCACGCAAGCCATACCTCGCTGGACTCCTCCGGGTGTCTAGTTTTCAGAAATGTGTGGGTTGGGTAGGTTTCCTAGATGGCCGTTGAGCCCGGGCCAAAACTCATGGGACCCCCTTGCAAAACCAGGTTGGTTTGTGATAGGTAATTTTGATGTCGCCTCAATAGGTTTTGGGCCCTTGCCTGTCGCGGGTACTTGACCCATCCACACAAGTGAGGTACCATTTTTCACGGAAGACTTTGGGGGACGCGGGGTGGGTGGAATTTTGTACATCCACGCAGATTCCAGAACTTTCCACCACAGAAATGTGAGGAAAATGTGTTTTTTTGGACATATTTTTAGGTTTGCAAGGGATTCTGGGTAACAGATCCTGGTGAGAGCCAGTCAAGTCACCCCATCCTGGATTCCCTGGGTGTCTAGTTTTCAAAAATGTATAGGTTTGCTAGGTTTCCCTAGGTGCTGGCAGTGTTAGGGTTCAAAATCTACAGCTAAGCACTTTGCAAAAAAGGGTCCGTTTTCACTGTGAAAATGTGGTGTGTCCACGTTGCGTTTGGGCCGTTTCCTGTCGCGGGCACTAGGCCTACCCACACATGTGAGGTGCCATTTTTCTCGGAAGACTTTGGGGAACGCGGGATGGGTGGAAATTTGTGGATCCACGAAGATTCCAGAACTTTCCACCACAGAAATGTGAGGAAAATGTGTTTTTTTGACAAATGTTTCGGTTTGCAAGGGATTCTGGGTAACAGAACCTGGTGAGAGCCAGTCAAGTCACCCAATCCTGGATTCCCTGGGTATCTAGTCTTCAAAAATGTATAGGTTTGCTAGGTTTCCTAGGTGCCGGCAGAGTTAGGGTTCAAAATCTACAGCTAGGCACTTTGCAAAAAAAAGTCAGTGCCTAGTGGGCTTTCTGCCGCCCTGGGGAGGGGGAAATCAGGGCTATTGCCCCGATATGCCCCCGAGGGGGCAGAAAGACTGTGGCTATTCTTTTGGGGGTCGGGGGCATTGGGATGCCTATTCTGGTCAGCCCCCACCCCTCCGTATAAAAAAGCCAGCATAATCGCTGGCACATAGTGGGCTTTCTCCCCCGGGGGCAGATCAGGGGCTACTGCCCCCATCTTCCTCCTGGGAGGGGCAGAAAGACAGTGACATCTTTTTGGGGTGGGTGGGGGCATTGGCATGTCCATTCTTGGCAGCCCCCACCCCGAACTTTGTAAAAAAAAATCCCTGGTGGCTAGTGGGCTTTCTGCCTCCCGGGGGCAGATAAGGTGCTATTGCCCCATCTGCCTCCCAGGGGGGCAGAAAGACTGTAGCATTTTTTTTGGGGTGGGGGCATTGACATGCCCATTCTGGGCAGCCCCCACCCCTACCTATATAAAAAAATCCCTGGCGCTTAGTGGGCTTTCTGCCCCCTCCTCGGGGGCAGATCAGGGGCTATTGCCCCCATCTGCCTCCTTTCTTTGGGGGTAGGGTGGGGGCATTTGCATGCCCATTCTGGGCAGCCCCCACCCCGGGCCTATAAAAAAATAATCCCTGGCATCTAGGGTATTTCTGAACCCCCGGGTGGGGGCAGATTAGTGGCCACTGCCACCATCTGCCTCCCGGGGGCAGAAAGACTGGAATTTCGTGGGGAGGGGTGGGGGCATTGGCATGCCCATCTTGGGCAACCCCCACCCCTAAATGTATCGAGGGAAAAAAACCTGGTGTCTAGTGGGCTTTCTGCCCCCGGGGGCAGAAAGACTGTACCTTTGCGGCGGGGTGGGGTGGTGGCATTGGCATGCCCATATTGGGCAGCCCCCACCCCAAATTATAATTAAAAAAATCCCTGGTATCTAGTGGGCTTTCTGCCCCCGGGAGGCAGATTGGGGGCTACTGCTCCCATCTGCCCCCCAGGAGGGGCAGAAAGACTGTACCTTTGCGGCGGGGTGGGGTGGGGGCATTGGCATGCCCATATTGGGCAGCCCCCACCCCTAACTATAATTTAAAAAAAATCCCTGGTATCTAGTGGGCTTTCTGCCCTCGGGGCAGATTGGGGGCTACTGCCCCATCTACCCCCGGGGGCAGAAAGACTAATCCTGGCAAATATTTTATGGGGGAGCAAAGGCCCTTGCCCAGGGGCCGCTCCCCTCCCTGGTGCCTAGTGGATGGATCTCTGCTTGGGGATCGCCCTCCTGGGGCGATCCCCAAGCAGGGATCCACTAGTGAGGGGTACCATTGGAAAGGAGATTCTCCCTTTCCAACGATACCTCTCCTGAGTTTCTACGTGCTCAGGGGGCTGAGATAGCCCCTAAGCACGTAGAAACTGAAACTGAAATGAGCCTCTTGGCTCATTTCAGTTTCAGTTTCACTGAAATGACATCAGCGCGACGTGCGCGCCGATCGTCATTTCAGGGAAACCAGGGGGCCTCGGGAGCTGGGAAGCTCTTCCCCAGCTCCCGAGGCTTTAGGGAATTAAAGGGAATCCCTCTGGTGCCCGCACCAGAGGGATTTCCTGCCCTGGGTTCCATGACGAGCTGGACTCGTCATGAGCACACGAGCACTGTGTGCCATGACGAGTCCAGCTCGTCATGAGCATGGAAGGGGTTAAGGCATCCGTGGATGACCTGGCAGGGAAAATCACCAGCTGCCTTCACAAGCAAAGAGAAAATATCCTGCATTTCAGGGTCATAGTTTTTATGTTTCTTAGAAACAAAAATCTATCTAGGAAATTTGTTCCCTGGGATTCAAAAAATGCAGAGAGGGCCAACAGAACATGGCAGTATACCTGGCCTTTATTTCTCACTCATGTGTTTCTGCCATGTCGGCAGGTGCACTTTTAAAAGGAGTGCATTGCCAATGCAGGGTGTTTGAAATTGGGGGTATCGGTTAAAGGGGAGTATTGCCTGCCTAAAACAATAACCATGTCCTTGTTGGGGAGAATCACTAGAGTCACAAACTATCCTCACCTCAACTTCCTAATGGCTATGGTACAGAGCGGACAGGCTTAACTTATAGGCAATATGTAAAGTATTTAAGCTGTACCAAAACTGTAATAAAGTCAAAACGCAATACAAAAAATCCCAAACTAATTTAGAAACATGGACTACAGATGAATAAATAGAATGCCACCTAAATGTCAGAAATCCAGTGAGAGGAAATAGAGATGTGAAATGTTAAAGTTTTAAATTAAAATAGCGTCAAAAGATGTTATGCACCAAACCACTGTCAACTGGTCTGGGTAGACCGGGACTTAGACACTATTTGAGGATGACTGCAATAGAGGGTAGGTTAGTTACAGAAACTAGATTACACTAAGTTGAACATTTTACCTTTGGACTTAGTCTCTGAGATGGCAGTCCAAAATCTTCAGTGGGGCTAGGCATCAGGCTAGGGCCAAAAAGTGTTCCACTAAGTCAGATAACCATTGATTTTTACCAGCAAAGCTCAGAGTGGGCAAAATTCAAACTTGACAGCCAAGGAAGGTCCACGCTGATCTGATACTTTTGAAGACTTTGCCCGGTGAAGATTTCACTTTTTTTGGAGCGTTGATTGCTCCAATGGGGCAAGGCTGCATGTTGTAGCCAAAGAGGGCTCCATGAGGATGGATTGCTCTTCTATGAGGTCACTGTAAATCAGATGTGCTGCATGGGAAAAGCTCAGAGTGGGGGAATCCTGAATCTTTAGTGAAGTGACAATGATTCTACATCGGATCGGCTGGGCATGTTTGTCACAGTCCTCTGGCGGTCTTTGAAGCCAAAACGTTTCTAAGTACCAGGTTTCTCAGGATGTTAGAAGGAGCACACTGTGATGCAGCCAAGGGTTCTGGCACTGCAACAACAGCACTTGAATGTCAAGACTCCTTCCAGCCAAAGCAACCAGCAGGGTCCAAGGAGGGTCCAGTTGGAACTGGTTAGCTGGGCAGTTGTAGAAAAGGGCTCTTGCAACTTGTTTTGTCCCTGTTGCTTGAACAGGAGGTCAGCCTCATGACCCTTGGAGTCTATTTCTGTGTGTTTAGTACAAGAGGGAGAGAAGGTCCCCTTGTTCAGAGCATGGGTGCTAACCCTAGATGCGTGGCCAGTGAAATGAGCAACCCCTCATTTATGGACACTTGAAAGCAATTCTAGGGTCAGCTCCCTCACCACTAGAATTAGAGCTTGGCTGACAGGGGGAACAAAGATGAAGCCTTTGCAGGTGTCATCAGATATTGTCATGTGACAGGTGAGGCCCCTTTGCAGATAATCAAGTTCTTGGGCACTGCCCAAATGGCCATCTTTTCAGAGGAACAGGATCACCTCCCTACACCTAAGCCTTTGTCTTCTGCTCTGGAAGCAGTGTTCATAAATCATTCTGGGCTAAGCATTCAGGGGGCTGCTGCTGAAGTATAATGAAAATTAGCCTCTAGAGGTTTTAGGCATGGCAAAGGTAACTTCCTAAAAGTACTTTTCCATAACATTCATTAAAAATCTAATCTAACTTTTCAAGTGAATTGGGCTTTTAATAAATATTACAAGCAGTCCAAGAATGAAAGTCCTAGCTGGCTCCTAGCTGGAGATAACATTATTAAATGTAATATTGAATCCTAGTGTTTCCTACGGAGCAGCCAAACTGCTACAATGAAAATATCTGTGGTGTTTTTTCACTGTAAGGACATATTACATTGTAAGGACATATTACATTTCTACATGTCCTACTTTTAAATACCATGCACTGTGCCTTATGAACAGTAAGGCCTACTTAGGTATGAATTTGTAATATTAAAAAGGAAGATTTAGACTTGTCAAAAGGTTTAATTTTGACAAGTCAAATTGCAGTTTAAAAGCTGCTTTAGTCAGGCTGCAGAGGTAGGCCTGAAACAATAGGTTAACTGTTGCTTCAGGCCTACCTTATAGGTAAACTACATATTCCAATATGGGGCATACCAATTTCATCATGTTGAAGGGATGAGCATAGACACTTTGCCTCTAGTTAGCAGGGGTAAAGTGCACAGAGGTCTACAGCCAGCAAAAACAGATAGCAAAATAAATTTGAGGTACACGCTGGAAGAGGGGGTCATTTCTTACATAGGGTGAGTAGATTGTCATTGGTTGGGTGAAGGAGGGGGCTTTGCCACCCCTGTGCCCATGTTGGACAACCAACATGTGTCTAAATGACCCTTTGTAGAACAGTGGGCCAAAACTGCTTGTGTTGTGATACTAAATATAATATTAAATTGGTTAAGTTGTATTGGGTAAAGCACTGCCTGCCATACATTATAAGGATATTTAAAGTCACATAAGAGTTCTTTGACCATACACAGGTACAAGGTCAAACTCTGAGTTCCTTTTTAAGAACATGGAACTATGAGGCGACCTGCAATATCCTTGCAATGTACAGCAGAAGACATTTTGTTTTCCTTGGAATACTTGGTGACCCCTTCATCCTTACCAAATATCAATTTAACTCTTTGGGGCTGATTACGATCTCGCTAGGAAAGACCTCTGTATGACTCTGATCCGGACGGCTTTCCTAGCGAATCGTGCTGTGCGAGTCCGACCGAACGAGCACGATGCAGCCGTATGCTGATGGAATCGGTTCGCTCGGACTCCCATTGAACTCTATGGGAGCCTGTGTACCTACGCGTACACAGGCTCCTATAGCAAAGAAGGGGTGGGTGGGGAAAAGCATACACCCTGTGGTGGGCACCCAATGTTGCCCGCCACACTGTGCATGCTTGGATCGGGGGGACCCATGCACACCCCCTTGCACTGATTTGGAGGCCCTGGGTGAAGGGGGGCCTGCTACGGCCCCCCGAAGTCTGAATCCGATAGCCGTTTCGTCTCGCTGACACCGAGTCGATACAGCTGTACGAATCGTGCATCGTACATCGTACTCACTCGTTCAGATTCCAACTCCATTGCGTGGCACGATTCAGCTCCGAATGAGTCAAACGGACAGGATCTGGTTCGGAAACTATTCGGTCGACGCAGATGAGATCTTCGCATCGTACTTGATCGTTGGGAACGGGGGACGACTCGGTCAGAAACATAGGCTCCGAATCGGATTTGCTCGTTCCGGAACCCGTCTAGAGGCCATCCCAGCGAGATCGTAATCAGCCCCCTGGTGTCTTGCTCTTTCATGTTCCTTGCAGATTAGAAGAATAATAGCAGAGCCTTTACTGTGTAATTAAACACTCTAAAAACTGTTTTTATTTATTCAAAAAGATAGTACAATCATCTTAATGTATGTCAGGTGAATAGAAATGCTGCAGCTTAGAATATGTAGAATCCTGCAGAGATTATATATTTTCTGTAATGGTTTATAACATAGAAAAAGTAAATATTTTGCCACACACATTTTTCTGCTGATCACTTTTCTTTCTCAAAAAATATATCAGGAGAAGGAAAATTCAGTTCCTGTTTTTCCTGTGTAAACTGCAGCTGTAATAATGCTTTTCACCATGGCTTATTCATCTGACAACGGGCATTGCAATTTCAAAAGTCAACTGCATTAACATATTGCAACTGAGCAGCTGCATCATTTCTTTATTAGACGATATCAGTGACTTGCACTTATCAATCTCTAATGTATTTGATTAGTTGGAGACCCTGATTTGATCTCCATTGTGCCACTGTGTTTTGAGGATGGCAGAAGGAAGTGTTAATTGTTAATTGCTGGTAACAACTACATTATAGAATTTATTGACAAATTCAGTGCAGCTAATTCCATGCCACCCAATATAATTTTCACACATACAGCTTGTTTGTACAAATGCCATGGAAACTATTTATAGTTTGTATGTATGTCCTGGAAATACCCCCCCATGTTGGGTATCCTTTACAGAACCCGCATTTGTTTGGGCGTGGTGGTGGCAGGAAGAGGTCAGAGTCATGGAGGCTGAATGATTCAGATGACATTATGGATGGAATCATGGAAGAACCACTGATGTGATGTGGGTGTGCTATGGGGAGGGGCAGACAAGAGGGTTGGATTCCACCTGATAGTTTCTTCCTCAAAGCAGCTCCCATCATCCTACCCTAATGAAAAGGTCCAGATACACAGATGAAAAGCTCAAAATTAGGCAGTCCACCTACAGCTGGTGTGGTTGAAGCGATGACTAGGCTATGTTTATGATTTGGTACTTAAACTGCTAAACTTGAACTTAGGCATGTTTTTGCTTCAAGCCCTAATTTCTTCTTCAAATGAGTACATCCTTTCAGTCTCTGTCATTTGGAAAACTGTGACTACATCACGGGTGGGTGATGTTTTAAAATCACCTGTGAAGATGGGCAAAGTCAGAAACTTCTCCATTTGTAAAATCAGGTGCTATTTCTTGACTTCGACAAGATGAAGTTAAACTCACCCATTGCTGCTACACAGTTTGATATCCTACTGCAGTATGTTCAGTGGGTAACACAACCTAAGGCAAGAAATTCTGATGAATGAAAGGCAGCAATGTTGTGTCGCTTACTGTAGTGTGGCCAGGCTGCAATTCTGCTCACAGTGCTGATGCGAAGACTGGTGGTGGCAGAACAGCATGGTGAAGGTTGTAGTCAACCTTTAAGGTTATGAAAGAATGTAAAGCTATATTAGGAGGACTCAAAAAGTTAAAGGGGCTGAGATCCATGGCGCTTGGTTGGGAGACTGTTGGGTAACTGACACTCAGAGAACCTCTCTATTGCAGGGATTGGCAGAGCCTGCCAGTCAATAGAGGATGCATAATGGGTGGTGTGGTGATGGACTCCATGCAGTGGAATGTAAACAACTGCAAGTGACTCCTGTCTACCCACTTCCCAATGCTGTCTATAGCAGACCCTCACAGCCTTAAAATCAGTTTTCTACTTCTATGGAGGGCCATGAAAGCTGTCCCATTTACATCCTACTTCGCAAAGCTTACAGGGATTTTAACAAAATGTGTGAAGTTGTGATTCATCTGACATTTTAACAGATAAGGCAGAAACCTAATCTTTATACCAATTAGACCCTCTGACCTGTATGTGTGATTATTAAATTAAAATAAAGTTCATCAGTTGTTTAAATGGCTTTTAGGTGCAAGGTCCCTCTCATCCGTGTACTAATTTATCAACAATTGGGGAGGAAACTGATATTTCTCTCTTGTATGCATTTTCTGTGCTAGAATTTCCCTACACATGAATGAATGAAGCAGCATTTATAGAGCACGTAGCTACCCGTAGGCATCCCAGCGCTGGGGAATAACTGAGGCTTCAATGAATCACTTAGGAAAGAGCCATGTTTTCAACAGCTTGCGGAAGGCCATATGAGTGGGTTCCCTTCGTAGCTGAAGAGGAAGGGAGTTCCATAGTTTGGCAGCATTGTACGAAAACAGCCGGCCACTGCTTCTAGCTCTCTTGATTCTGGGGACGACGGCCAGGTATTGCTTGTCTGAGCGCAGTCGCCTTTTAGCTCGATAGGGCTTGACCATAGAGGAAATAATCTCTGGTCCTTTCCCTCCTATCATCTTGTGGGTGATACATAAGGCCTTGAAGTGGACTCTCTCCCGGACGGGGAGCCAATGGAGAGCTTTCATAGCAGGTTTTGCAGACTGCTGGCTCTGAGTCCCCATAAGGATCCTTGCGGCGCAGTTCTGTACTGTTTGAAGTTTAGCGAGGACCGAACTCGGGGCTCCAAGGTATAAGGCGTTGCCGTAGTCCAGGCGTGAAAGAATAAGCACCTGGACCATGAGCTTTCTTGCCTGAAATGGGAGCAGAGGAAGCACTTTACGAAGCATCCTTATGATGCCAAAGCAGGAGGCCACCACCTTGCTGGCCTGGACTTTAAAGCTGAGGTCTGAGTCCAGCCAGAAGCCTAAGCTTTTTATCTCTGACTTGGGGACAGGTGCAGAGCCCATCGAGGCTGGCCACAAAATATCTGCCTTAAAAAGAGAAGGATTGCCAAGGAGCATGAGCTCGCTTTTATCACCATTTAATTTTAGATAAGAGTTTTTCATCCAGTGAGCTACTTCTTCAAGGCAGGTACAGAGGCAGGTAGAGGCCCTGTCTGAGTGGTTAAGCGCCACTGCCAGTTGGGTGTCATCAGCATAGGTCACAATGTGCACCCCATAGGGAAGAACGATGTGCGCAAGAGGTGCCATGTAGGCGTTAAAAAGCGTGGTGCTCAAGGAGGATCCCTGAGGAACCCCGCAGTGGAGGGGCCAGGATTTCGAGGTGGCCTCACCCTCGAAAACCTGGAAAGATCTTTCCTCCAGGAAGGATTGCAGCCAGGTTAAGGCTACTCCGGACACACCCAAACTTCTAAGTCGTTGGACCAGAATGAGGTGGTTGACCGTGTCAAAGGCCGTGCTGAGATCTAAAAGAATCACGGCCGCGGAGCCTCCTGCATCGAGAATCTTTCTGGATTCTTCCACGACTGCTAGTAGAGCTGTTTCCGTACCTTGATGGGGGCGAAAGCCAGTTTGAGATGGATGGAGAAGATTATTAGATTCCAGATGTGTAGAAAGCGCCGAATTGACATGCTTCTCCACTATTTTGCTAATTCCTGGGAGAAGCGAGATAGGTTGATAGTTACCAAGACAGTCTTGGTCCAGGCTAGGTTTTTTCAAAAGGGATTTAACCATGGCTTTTTTCCATATGGGAGGGACCACCCCGGCGGATATGGAGGAGTTGATCAAATCCAGAATGACTGGACCAACTGACTCTGCCACTAACTCTCTATAGGCCTCAACTCTGATAAACCTCTGGATGAATAATGGATCAGTATGTATAAACCAAAAAAATCAACGGCGGACCCCTTGAACTGTACCTCTCACACAGTTTCCTTCAATTAGAGAATGGTTCACTTCATCCACATTATTGTTGCTTGATACTGCTCCTAAGCAGAAATACTAAGAAACAAAACATTGACAAAACAAATACCATGGCTCCGTGTACTTAAGACAAAGTCATTTACAACAGTCCTGACCATTACGCTGGTCCACTGGGGAAAGCAAATGCTTCTTGAAATATGTGCTTATGGGAGCCCCATGGGAAAGGGAGCCCCATTTAGCAACATGTTGTGACATCCAGAACATTATTCCTGTTCTATGTTCTAAATATATGCAAGCATATAGCAGAGAGGAGTGTACAATTGACCGAACAACATTGTCCTACTATTTTAATTTTTTTCAAAAGGAAAAAAAAACATTTGAAGAAACGTTTGAGAAGAGAGCTTAAGAACAAATTTTAAAAAGCTGGACCTCGTTTCTTAATTAATCATACACGAGAGATTTCATACATTGGACATCAAGTTTCAGAATGAATCATACAAGAAAGATTTCATGTATTTGACGTCAACGCCCAATGAGACATGTAAGAAAATTTTCAGTCCCTATTACATGTCATACACAACACAAAGTGAAGACAAAATCCATTAATGCAAATTAAAATAATCGTGTTGCAAACTAAAATGGGCTGTACATAAATATGTGGAAATAGCATATGACAAGGTGCTAAGCATTAAGCGTGAATATCCAGTATAACATTGAAGGGGGGAAAAGGCGGTTCTTGGCTATTACCATTCATGGTGCACAACCATCAAAAACCATGCCTATACCCAAAGTAGGTGAGTGCCATATCATATGTCCTAATTCCATAATCCCATTTCCACCCATATTACTGACCACCATAACTTTTCTGTATATATATAAGGCGAATGTCTCCTTCAGTCACGGGTTTCATAAGAAGTCCCATGCGGATAATCGGCACCTAATTGTTCAGTGGCTAAGTTGTCATCCATAATATGGTGGGGTTACAATGTCCCCCACGCACCGCACCTAAGGAAATTGAAGAAAGTATAATCCCATCTTTATCCTCCATAGCACCACAATCATTATTGTCAAAAAGTTTAGTTAAATGACTACTCAATGTACCCATTCATAAGTTATTAAACTGTGACGTCAGCAAGGATAATCAGACAAGTGCATTGTGCTGTACAGGAGCAGCTAAATCACCAGTTCTGACAGGTGTTCACTACATCCCCAACCATCACATAAGTCCACCTGATACAAAACAAGTCTGTGTGCAACAGAGCATCAGGCTGCCCATCCAACATATCCATAAAAACAAAAGTGTCACTCAAAAACTATCTCTGACGGCTATGTATTATATCCATACCTGTCGCACAGTCTTTCAAATTGTTGACATTTATCTTTCATATCCAACCCAATAAGGGTGCATGATCTTTATTTTTAACCACTGGTTTATCTCAAGGACAGTTTCAACATGGGGCAGGCATCACCATAAGGAGAACTCCAGCCCAAGTCATGTGATACCATTTTGCACAAACCACTCATGTCTCACAACCCCGGCAAATCAGACCATACCAGAGTTCTGACACAAAATGGAGGTCAACTAAGGCACCTTGGCATACATAGTCACTGGTCCCCCCATTTACTTCTCCCCCCTCGACACAAACATATGTGTCATAACACCATTTGTGTCACAATATGTGAGAATTTTAATAACACGAAAACACAGAACTACACTTTGGGACCCCTCCTTGGGGCTTCCACATGATCTCAGCACCTTACAAATATGTTCCTTATAGATACAAAATGCAGAAATTTAAATAAAAAAGAAAAATATCCCAAAAATACCACATTACGCTTTAGTAACCCATCTTGAGCCTTCCAAAAGCTCTCAAAGCTTTACAACCAATTAGACCTTCTGGTCTATATGTTTGATTCTTAAATTAAAATAAAGTTCATTAGTTGTTTAAATGGCTTGTGGGTGCAAGGTACCTCACAGCCTTGTACTCATTTATCCACAATTGGATGGAAAACTGATATTTCTCTCTGCATTTTCTGTGCTAGAATTTCTCCACATGCGTAACACTAACTTTCTACAGGCCTCAAGTCTAATAAACCTCTGGATGAATAATGAATCAGTATGTGATAAGATATCATCTTCTGAGTAACTGCTTGCCTGCATTCTCAGGTATGTTTAATGCTGCTGGTTCAGCCATAAGAATGTGTTGTAATTCAGAGAGGGTACCCTTATGGAGAATTCTTTTGAAAGGTTCAAGAGTGAACAAGCTACAGCCAATACATAGGGTCTAACTACTCAGCTGATGAGGATTTTTTCCCTAACTCCATGGATGTTTCCGGTTAAGAGGTGAGTAGGGGTCTTTGAGTACACCAAAGAAGACTACTCAGGCAATCCATTAAGTAAGAACACAAGCTAAAACGTTGGTGGTGACATGTTGTATGGCTTGTACCATTCCTGTAAAACTATGCATTTGTTGGACAACATAAATGTCAGGATCGTGCCAGACTGATTCTGTGCACACCCTCAGGATATGTTGGCCTGGTAGCTCACAGTGCACCATCTGTACACATACCCTCAGAGGGTAACAAATGTGCATTGAACCGCAGAACATGACTAGCCTGAACCCACAAGGATTTTGCGGTAACAGTTCTAGAAGCTTTTCATTTGAATTCTCATGCATACCCGAGGAAATACACAAGAAATACTCAGCAAGGCGTTTCAATATTTATTGAAACATTGTGATTCTTGTATAATATGTGTGCGCTGTGATAATCAATAGAATGAAACAGAGTAGCGTAAATGGCATTATGAGAATAGTGAAAAAGACGAACAATTCCACCATTATGCTAAAGCAGTAAGTATATGCTGACATATATATACTGTGTATAATGTACTCCTACCTTGCAGTCCCTAACCTAGTATTGCAAAGGGTGGATGATCTGCCAAATTCCTTATGGATGGTCTAACTTCCCCATTACCTGGAGGCAAGTGCCATCAGTCTGTATGTTTTGGTGTAGAGCTGGACATCCATTGTGTCGGTAAACAGGAATCAGCTGAGCTGGAATTCTGGCATGCAGTGACCTCACAGTGTCAGCTGAGTACTTCTCTGATCTAAACAAGGATGTGG
Organism: Calotriton arnoldi; assembly: GCA_963921515.1. Lineage (NCBI taxonomy): Eukaryota > Metazoa > Chordata > Amphibia > Caudata > Salamandridae > Calotriton > Calotriton arnoldi. The sequence continues at coordinate 965,930 of CAWUFW010002583.1, forward strand.
TTCTGTATATACAATACAGCGCACCCATGTGGCCATGTCGAAACCCCAGTCAAGCCGAAATTGTTTATTCTAGTTTGATAGCTTCATCACCTACTGGACAATAACATGAATAACATTTGCCCAGTGAACTTTATCCCTTGTACTGATTGTTCAATGTGTCGTGATATTGTGCCTACGAAGTAAAAATGTAAGCAATGCCGATTCAAAGAATGTTATCCTCAAATGTATGTCAAAAGTCACTGTGTATAAAAGAGAAGTCAACTTAAGAAACGCGAGCATGTAAATGGTGATGTTTCTTACCAGGCCTATCCTGACCACGTGACATAGGAGACATCAGAAATGTGTCACATCTTAGTAGTACTATGCCCTTCTCTTGTCTCCCATTCACGCAAAGCAGTGCAGGAACCATGCTTGCTTTCCTGCATTGTCATATTTGGTAAATATGCATCTATTTGATTGAACCTGTCTACATCAAATCGGGAAGCCAGCTCTCCAAATAAAACACTGGTGCAAGTAGGAAACCCCAGCTGCCCTTTTGAAGCCTGTCTGTCTGTGGATACTGTGGTTATGGGTGTCAGAATAGACAGACGAGTCAGAGACTGAAGAGGACACTAGTAGAGTAAGCTTACAATGTTCTTCATCCCTCTGCCTAGATCTCTACAGGAGCAGTGGTGTAGCAATGGTGCAAGGTCCTTGGTGCAAATAAGATAAGAAAGCCTCTGTGTCTGGTCTTTGGGTAGTGAAACAGCCATAATTGAAGTGCAATGAGTCCCTAAACCTTCTGAGCCCTGGTGCCATTACACTAAGTACTCTACTGATAACCACACCCCTGTACACCCCTGTACACGGGAAGTGAGATTGTGATCACTACCAGACAGGTGTTAATCAAAGCCTACAAAAAATAGCAACAGGGACATTCGAGTAAATACCAATTAGTAACCCCAAAATACTCACTTGACAGCCAAGGTAAAGTAGGCATATCAATAAAATACCTGACCTCCTCTTCATTCTCAACCAGAAGTATCTTGTTAGGGCTTATTGAAACTCTTCACAACAAGCTCCTATAACCGATAGTGGCTCTATAAAGTCGAGTTTGGCCTCATCTTGCCATTTCTGTATCTTAAAGAGAGAAGAGCTAAATAACACTAGTTGAAATTGAGGTATTCAATGTTTCGTCACTAAGCTTCCCCATCATAGGGCACCATCCACGATTGATGTTTTTATTTCCTTTGTTACTTACCAGAGCAGAAACCGACCCAGTGAATATGACCTTATTGAGTTTTCATCAGGTAAATATTAAGGACCCTCTAAGCTGAAAATTTGAAAGCCCCCTTAAATAGAATATGTTCAGGGATACCTTTCTTGGCTGGTGTAAATCTTCAAGCCTTATAGGATTGCATATAGCTTCAAGACCATTCTATTTAGAATAAACTTGACACGCATGGTACGAACCCTGCTGAAAGTTTACATTAAACCCATCCTTCATTCAGTTTCTTTTTTATAGTTTTTCTTATAATTCTTTTAGCGATTAGCTAACACATTTTTATTGTTTTTGAACTTGGTTTGGCACTTGAATTCTTTATCCTTTCATCAACATTCTTTATTTCAGTTGTGACTTTTTTCATGACTGTTGCATATCACAATAGACACCATGCAGTGTTACAAAGCACAATTTGTCTATTCAGCATGTCTAGAAGGACACTACAGGTGGTATGTATGAGGTTTAGAATCATAAAGACCATGCTTAGGCATTGTGGCAATGCACAAGGTCAAAATCAATGTCATTCCCTACCCCCAGCATCAGGTGAGGACCATGGTGTCTCAAATACAGTGAATTCAAATGAACCAACATCTAGAGCCCCAACAAGATTCACAGATAAGTTCCACTGACTCCCCTAAAGATATGGTGTTTTCAACACAACTCCAGTGAAAAGATTCACTCCTTAGCAATTTTGGCATGAATCTCAGGGGTGGTCACTGACAAATGTTATATTCATGACTTACCTTGCAGCCTGCCCCCATCAACTTTCAACACAGGATTTCGGATTCCATTTGTAATCAATCTCTGCTGAAGCATGCATCCACTAAAGATGAATCTTCTGAATGTATAGGTAGAATGTGACTGAGGACATTTCATAGCACCAGTATGATTTACAATTAAAAAAAGGTTTAGTTTTTAAACCAGTCCTGCAATGATCAACCAGTGGAAATAGCTTTGAGCATATTAAAAAATAATGACACATTAACAGGGCAAACATAACTCACGTAATGTGCTGAAGCATAGATATGTAAAACTACAGAAATACTATGCAAGACTACTCGATTATGCGACTCTGCATGTGGTGCTATTTTCTTAGCGCATTTGTGGGCACAATGTATATTCTTTTTTAATAGTGTGAAATTCAGCAAAACACAAAAACGCATCTAACAGTCACGTGCTCTCTTTTCCTGTGCTCTTTTGGTAGGCATTTTCCCTCCAAATTACTCTAACTTAAATGAGCAGAAATATTTGCTTAATTATCTGTAATTCATGTCACTAAAGTAATGTGAAATTACCAAAATTACTTTGAATACTTCGGTGTACTTAACATTTCACACAAGTTTAACTAATAGTGCTCATTTACCCAAAAAAATCCTGACTACCAAAATATCTCAAAAGAGAGAGCCTCCCAACCCCACCCAGGTCAAAATCAAAAAGGATGATAACAGAGTCACAGCTGCTGAGACCAAAAAGCAGAATACCTGGCATATTACCTAAACAGTTAGAGTGCTTGAAACAATAGCTAAGAGCTGAAGCTCAGTTCAAGAAAGAAACAAACAAAACATTTGTGTGTAACTTAGGCAGATGGACTAGATAGCGGAAACAGCATGTCTGCCATTTACTCATAATTGACTATTTTTTATAGGCCCTGGTGGTAAACTCTGCTCCGCTAGTGGAGTTTCCTGAATTCTACCATCCTGGCGCGAAGCAGAGGTTTGTTTCCATTCATGCGCTCAAGATTTGTTTTGCTACTTCTGCATGATACTCTTGGGCCGATAGCGAGCACGTAAAAGACTTCGCACATGCTCATGCAGCTTCTGGTCACGACAGCGCCAATGTAGTGTCGATCGCGGTTGCAAACACACTACTCGAGTAGCTTTTGCTCTTGAGAAGCAGCTAAAGAAGCTTTTTGATTGGATTTTCTTCTCCAACGGAATGTTGGAGTATTTTTTTGTGTGAGGAGCCTTTTTTTCCAACAGGAAGAGTGCCCCAGAGAATCCAACTTCCTGTTCCTGTCCAGCAGGGTCCTCCTAGGGCTTTGTCTACCTCATGGGCACTTTTCATTTAGATTAGGAGCTGGAAGGATCCCTGTCCTTGTCTGCTGCATATATACCATTGAATTTAGGCACTTTGTATTTGAGATTTCACAAGTAAGTTCAAAAATGCTTGTATAAAGGTGTTGTTAGTTTGATAGAGGGCAGTTTTTTGTTGTGCTTTTACTCAATTTTTCAAAGTTATTGTGACGGGTGGCCTGCATTTTTTTAGTAGGGGCCTAGTTATATTTTTGCATTTATTTTTTCTTCTTTTGTAAAGGAGCAATGTTGCACAGTTCAGTACATTGTCTCCATGTTTGTTAAAATTGCAATATTTATTTATGATACTAGTTGGCCTAGTCTGCCAAGGGGCCATCCAGTAGGCCCGGGTCAGTGCTAGTGATGGGTGCAGGAAACACAAGTTTCTTTGAATTATGTTGTTTTAAAACATCATTTAGGACTGGGATTGCATTGTATTAAATTAAAAATGTGGTGGGGTTTTTTTGTATTTCACTTTTTCGTGTATAAAAAGAGTATATGTGGGGTAATATTTGATGCCTTGGGAGGATGTGTGTTGTTGTAAATTTTTTATAGCTCAGTTAATTTGTTTTTGGCATTGCTGAATTAATGGTAGCGTTTTCTTCAGTGTTGCCATGCCTCTTTTGTCTGTCCAGTCTGTGTGTGTATGATTGCCATAGTCCACCATTGATTTGTCTTTGTTTTCCATGTCAAGTGGCCAGGGCCATTTTGTAGAGTCTGTGTCCATAGGCCTGGGTGTGTTCTCTTTGTTCCCCAGGCCTCCTTGCTTGCTGTTGTTTGGCCATGTGGCTGGGAGCCATGTTGTGCATCAGCCAGTGTGCCATTGCCATAGGCTTGCACGTGTTCTTTGTTCCCCATGCCTCCTTACTCGTGTTGTTGTTTGGCCATGTGGCTGGCACCCATTTTGTGCATCCAGCCAGTGTGCCTTTGCCTTAGGCTTGCATGTGTTCTTTGTTCCTCATCTACAAATAAACAAACCAAACCCCACTGTCTGAAAACTATTTCTTAAATAAAGCGTTACGTCTTGATTTGAAACAGAGGAGAATAGGTCACCTCATCACCACAGAGCTAGGACAGTGTGTCGAGAACGTTTTTATGTATAACCAGATGATAACTAATTTTTCATTTTATTGGGATGTAAGTCCCTAATTTATTATGCATATCAATAATATGCAGTCATATCAAAATGCATATAATAGCCCATAGATAGTCAATAAAATAGATACAAAAAACAAATATGTATAAACAATTACAAAGACCTCTATCAACAGACGTGTGACCCATACATATTATGCACAGTAAACCTCACTAGCTATAAATTATTTTCAATACCGCATTCATTCATTTAATCATTCAGACACATAGACAAGACAGTGACAAGACTGGTCGGCTCCACAAGAACCCAACATTCTTAGAAACATGAATGCTCAAACATATAACAACAGATTGTTTGTACAAATACTTTCCTAATACAATGCTGTGTTGATATCAGCAGTTCCTATTGTTACATCTAATAAGTTGATTTATGCATTTTTTTGACATTTTATAAAGTAAAGACAAAAACATATAATAACATCAAGTCTTGCAGAAAAGTTGTGCCGGTCGAGATAGGAAATGCGCCGGCGCGTGTTTCGGTGGTAGACCCGGGTACAAGGGTCACACCTTCTTCAGGGCACTTTAAGAATGAGGTGAAGGGGCAACAAACGCCTAGTGAATCTGGGCTGGGCTTGAAATATGGCCCATATGGACTAAAAACGAAGTATTGCTTAGTTCCAAAATCCTCCTTGCTTGCTGCTGTTGTTTGGCCATGTGGAACTGGCTGGCAGCCATTTTGTGCATTCAGCCTGCGTGCATTTGCCATAGGCTTGCATGGATCGATGTGATATCAGTTTAAGAACATACTTGAGGATCATTGTGGTATGTATATTAAGAAATAATTTCGATGAACAGTGCTTATATATTACTTATGCATTTTCTGCATTTTTTCATTTAGCACCTCCTTGCCACACAATAGGTTTCTTCTCATTCTCCCATACAAACATCGGCAATTATTGATATTGATTATAATTTTATTTGTACATAGTTTTTTGTTGTTGTTGTAATAATTTGTTTCTTTTTTTCATTTTGCTTCGGTCAATCCATCCATCCATCCATACACCACAGACGCACAGCCGGGCAACAGCTTTCAGTTTCTTAAGGTATAATTCAATTTTCTCCTGGACACCCTGGCTGCGGTGCACTGCAGGTACATCAGCATCATTCATTTTTTTGAATGCAGGTCCCTGAATGCCACAGGTGTCTCTTTTAGAATATATGGGTAAAAAGGAAATAGCTCTATCTGTATATTGTGTGTTATCCCGATGGGGAATTACATTTTATGGTATGGTGGTGTGGTTTGACTTTAAAGTGGTTATTACCTAAGTAACCAACCACACTAATATTGCCTTTGTCTGTACGAATTCAAACTGCAACAATCCAATGTTTCACTAAATGTTTTTCTTTCTTCTTTGCTTTTAGGTGCATAAGAGAAGAAGCAACATCACCTGCAGTACTGCCAAACAGAAGGTCTGTATAATGACGTCACACGTCAGTCCTCCAATCTCTTCCGCTTGTGCAGCTTAGTTCAACTGCCAACTGAGAGCTTTAAGATGGCCCCAAAGAAAGTTGCTTCCAAGAAAGTAGTCAGTGAGAAGAAGGAGCTTTCTGCCAGTGGTGTGCCAGCCTAAACCTTTTTAGGACAACGTTGTATGCCTGCCACACCGATGTCAGTGGAGCAAGCTGAGAGCAGCACTCCTGCATCAATAGCACCACCTCAACCTAAGCCCAAGACCATGTCTGTCAGAGAGGTGGCCACGGCAATCAAGGCGACACCGACGTGCAGTGGCGCTGATTGGATGTATCCATTTCACAAAGTAGTACCCAATGGTTTCAGGAAACAGAACAAAGTGGACAGCAGCCACAGCCAGCAATAGTACATTTTACTGATGTTGGAGCAGAACAGAAGGTTACGCTTCCTGCCGAGCAAGAACCTCCTCTTTTAGAATCATTGGCTTCCAGATGTCCAGCAAGGAAAAGGAAGGGTGCTACTCCACCATCTTCTCCAAGCATCACTTCTGATGATGATGATAGAGACATGGAGTGGACCTTGGCAGAGTCTGGAAGATGTCAGGAGAAGCAAGGTAAAAGAAGAGCTTCTGAAAGCCTCAGAATTATGGTAGGGTATGATGAGGAGGATGATGATGATGAGCTAGTCATTGTGGAAGGTGAAACAGGGGAGTCCCACATTGCTATTCAACCTGCTCTGAGGGATGTGGCACAGATAGCACAACCAGCTTCCATACTCGCAAAGCCACAGCAGATACCTGCACCAACCCCTACCTTAGCAGAAATATTCACTGTGAAGAAGCAATCAATGACATGCCCACCTACCTCCAGTTCTTCATCAGGCATCGGCAGTGGCACAGTAAAAAAGTACTTCTCCACAGCTTGAGACTTTTTTACAGTTAGCAAGCAGGAGGGAGCACATTGCAGTATGCACCATTTCCAAAATGATGTGTACAAACTTTGTCACATACTTCAATGTGCCCCACTCATGCCCCTAAGGTGCAGCTATTAAAGTAAAACAATTTTGAGTAATTCTTCATTCTGATTTATTACGATTTATCTCATTTTTTTAAATGCACAAAAAATTATCCATAACGATAGCAACTATGAAAACAATTGATCAAAACAATTACAATCAAAAGATCATCATAGAGTCTCCAATGCCGTGTTCCCAATGCATGAGTGGTGCACCTCGAAGTATGTGACAAAGTTTGTACACATCGTTTTGGAGTTAGCTATCCTGACAGGAGCGGGTCAGGTTTCAAGGTAGCACACAATAGATGTACATTGTTTAACCACAGATTAACTTTATTCAATAGAATACGTAGGTGTGCAGGCTATATCCATTCTTTGAAGTATGCACAATTTGCCACACGAATGTTCGTCGAGGTAAACCTGGTTCACATTTTAGTACTGGAGGACAAACGACCCATATGAAAAAGCACCACGCAATCTGATGGGAGGAGCACCTAAAATAAATAGCTGAACGTGGTCATGGTGGTGAAGAGGAGGAGAGTCGGGGAACATCAGCTACAAGTCCAATCATGGTGGGAGGTGATGGTGAGGAAAAAGAGGATGACATCCTCACACAAAGCAGTCCTGTCCCCAGTAGTGTGCCAGCAGAATAACCCACCTCAGTGACTTCACAATGGCACAAGAAGATTCAGAGTGAGATGGAGACACCATGCCACAGAGCGGCAGCCCCACCATGATGTCCACTGAATATACCACCACCTACTTGTCAAAAGTCACCTGCGTCAGTGGCCCCAGAAAAGAATAAAAAATACAGGTCACTATTATGGGCGTGTTTAGGCAGGAGTGGCCCTACAAGGGCAACAACGCAACGGCACGTTTGTACATTGGGAAGCTGGAAAAATGCTAGTGCTAGACCTCCCTTTTTCTTTTGTGGAAGGAGTGGGATTCTTAAAATATGTGGCAGTTTTTTGCCAATAATGGAAGGTTCCAAGTCGGACCTGTTTTGCCAGAGTGCTGCAATTGGTTGGAAAGCTTTGCAGCAACATGTTGTTCAGACTATCCACCTGACAACAGACATGTAGACCAGCTGTCAGGCGAATGTTTACATGTCCAACACTGCACACTGGATCTCTTTTGCTGGGGTAAAGCAATATATATCTGCAAGTCTTAGCCCTGAAGAAAGATATAAGAGCATTTGGCAGCATGCAACAGTGGCCATGATTGCCATGGAGAAAACACATACAGTTGTAAACAGCTTGCATGTATTTAACAGCAAGGCATCTGAATGGCTGCGACCCAGAGGTCTCAGAATTATTAGATTTGTTTGCCATGGACAATGGCAGTAACATAGTCAAGGCAATGGCAGATAAGGACTATTTCAGTGTTCTATGTTTGGCCCATTACATCAACCTGGTGGTGCAACACTGTCTCAAAAAATAAGACATAGTCAGCAACATACTGACCACCTGCAGAAGAATCTGCACTCATTTCAGCCATTCTCTTAAAGCCCGGAAGCAGTTGTGGATTATTCAGTGTGCTAATAGAGTGCCAGTTAGAGCCCTGATACAGGAGGTGCCAACGTGTTAGAACTTGACTTATTACATGTTGCAAAGTCTGTATGAGCAGTACAAATAGCTCAATAACTGTGTCATTTAAAGAGGATGGGATGCAGTTGGGAAAGCTATGGCCATGGATGTGGAGAAATGGGGCCTAGTCAAATGCCTGACAGAGATGCTACTCCCTTTTGAGGTTTTCATATGTGAAGTTAGCAAGGAGGGCAGTACGATGGGCCAAGCTAACCCGTTGTTGCATCTGCTGCAGGACCAGCTAAAGAAAGTGTCTGAAAGGTTTGCCGTCTCAGGTGTGGACGAAAACACAGAAGCTCATGCCTTGGTTGAGAGCTTACTCTTTCAATTGGCTTCCAATGCATGTCTGCAAGACAACATCATCTCATCCAAGCAGTACATCTGTACGACACTATCCTTTTTTGCATCCCTCAGCAGGTATGCCCCAGAAGAATGTGGATTTACAAGAGTGCCAATACCAAATTCTAATGTGTTGCCTGTGTCAAAGATGCAATTGTGTGCCTACTACCAAACCTACCCGTGCTTGGACTGGAAGAGGTAACTTCAACTATTGCAACAGTGAGTGAGTGATTGTGAGTGATGATTCAAGTGTTGGCAGACAGTGAGGGAGGGTGTTCAACTGTAATTTGTAAACATGATTCAGACGATGTGCAGTGTGTGGGGCCTGAATGATGAATGATCATTTTTCCTGGAGGTGATTGACCCTTTCACAATTAGCCAGATTTACTTGCAGGGTCAATTCCTTTTTTCTGGTTTCTCAGAGACCAGACCAGTCAATTTAGTTAAAAAAATAAACCTATTCAAAATATTGCAATTCTGTTTCTCTACTTGATCTTCAACAGCAGTGCACTACACGTCTATCTAGCTCAGGTAAGGACTGAGACAGAGTTAGGAGGAGTTAGGAGGAGGATGGAAGAAAAGAGGGCGGGACTACCTCATGAACAGCTAGAAGAAAGAAGTCATTGAATTTAAAGGAAAACCATGACTCTGAGGCCTTGCACTCAGCTATGTGAAATGGAGAGAGGTGCGTTAATTTGGGAAATGCTGCTGAGTGTGCGGGTTGCACTGGTGGCAAAAGTGAAAGTCCTCTTGTTTGTTGTTCTGCCTGTGAGTCTTCTTGGTACACTCCTCATGAAGTTTACCTTCCTTCTGTCCTTCTCCTTTCTACTCTACAATACAGGTTCAGTTTTGCAATCCACAGGCCTTCTCATCTCCCTCAAGAATAAAAGACGAAAGCTGAGCTCAACACTCCTGCTTACCTACCCAACTGGTCCAGACAGGCACCCAAGAGTGATAGACATTCCTGAGGAGTATGCAGATGCGCCACTCAATTTTGCAATACAGTATAATTTTTCTTATAACAATCATATTTTTAGAACTGGGTGGGTTGACTCCTCCATAATTTCATTTTTTCAAACCTAGAAGACAGAACATTTAGATATCTGATAACTTGGGTCTCTGGGGCAGAAGGACTGTATGCAATGCATTTACCTGTACTGTGTCAGAGTCATTCCTTTGTTTCCTTCTACAACAAATTGCTGCTCATCGTCCAGATGAATATTGTCCTTGTGTAGTGTTTGTCTTTGTCATGTTTTTCCCCAAAATCCCTATCCCATCCATTCATCAAGCCCCTGACCCTCTTCCCCGGAGCTGTGTGATTTATTAAGGTGTGTGACTTAATTTACACCATAAATGGATGGCACACTTGGTGGGGCATATGTGGTGAAAGCGACACCAACTTACTGAAGGATCTTCTATTACCTAAGCAATAGCTCACACTGGCCCGATTTACCCACCCACATATAAAAGTGATCAATATTTTCAATACAGAAGAACATCAGTCATCAGCATAATCGTTCTGGCCTTGTGTTGCGCAAACGCTTAACCTTGTCCACTCCATACTTTGAGTTCACTTTTCTTGACTCAAAGATTTTGCAACTTTAGTTTTTATTAAATACTAGCTCCCCATTACTCAGAAGAAGTTATCATTGCTATTTTTTGGAATCATGTAGTAGTCTGGTCTCAATTCTTTGTAAACTATGATATAATTTATCACCCACTAACTCAGTGTTTTTATTTCTATTTAGTTGTCTGCGATGAATAAATCTTTTGATTAATCCTACATTTGAAGCTCATCTGGGTGAGAGTGGGACCTCGATTGTGAAGTTGTGATGCCTTCCATGTCATTGCTTCATCTATATTCAGGTAAGAGAATTATGGAGTGAAGTGAACTAGTTAAGTTATTAGTAAGTAAGCAGCTAACTGCTACTGCAGATAAGTAATCATTTATCTAGGTTGTTGTAAGCAATATAGGTCATGGCAGCTTCCTCCCTAATGGTCAAGATAGTTACAGGGGGTAATAAGACAAGGGTATATAAAAAACTATAACTACTGGTATATACTTTTAGAGACAGATAAAAAAACAGGCTGTGCAAAAAGGCAGCAGTACAAAGTAAAAGTAAAACACAAATAAACTACTTTAGGCATTAAGTGCAGTAAAATAATATTCCCCTTTATTATTTTACAAATAAACCCAAACCCACCTTTGCCACCTACAACAGGCCCACACCTTTCTGCAACCAAATTGTCCCATCCCCAACCAATATCCAACAAAAGTTTAAGAAAAAAACACCCAGTTCCTACTTCCTTCTTACCCTCTCCATCCACTACAATTTCCTCCCATCAAATTATTTTTATAAAGGGCTTAGAAGACGGCATTGTCCATACGGGTCTGGAGGTTGTGCAGGCTATGCTCTTTCAATGCGGATGAGCCGCTACAGGAGGCAAACCTGAAATTGTCTGTCGAGGTGGAAGGGTGTGGCAGTTAGGGCCCTTGACAGCTGGCCGCAGCACCAGTGATATAATGGCCGCGAGGCTGAAGGCTGGAATTGGCTTGCTGAACTGGGCCCCAGGTCAGCGGCAGCTAATTCTGCCTCTTCAGTCTCCAAGACCACCAGCAGCCAGTATTCAGACTATATGGTCTCCAGCCTCTGCCACCGCCGTCAGGCCACTATCTCCTACTTGGTGGGTGGTGCTGGTGGACCAGCAGGAGTAGCTATATCAGGAAAAACAAAAAGAAACATGACAAATTGTAAACAATGCTCTGCGCAAACACATTTAAAATGATGTAGTGGGTGACACAGTGACATTAAAATGCTGGTCTCCTAGGGCCAGTGGAATTTGATGTTATTATGATTAGTAGATAAACAGGGTCAATTTTGTTTTTTTAGGCATGCTAGCTAGCGTGTCGGGTACTTTGCTGCTCTCTGCAGTCAACAGTTGGAGCAGCTGTCAAGGACAAATATCTTACTTTAATTTCAATGGCCCTGGTCTGCTCCAAATTCCTTTCAATTCTACCTTGACTCCAAAGAGGCAGATGAATAATAATAATGACATTAGATCACCTGTCACATATAAAATGCGGAATTGCGGATGTCCTTCTGCCGTAAGTAGACAGTGGGAAAAACAATACACTGCAGCACAGGGAAGTGAATGGGATATAAATTGTACTAGGCACATTCGACACAGAGTATCCCATTCATAAAACTCAAAATCAGGCACTAATCCCCCTGTACTCCCTGGTCTTGCCCTAGACCACAAATTATTTCTGACAAATACTTTTGCTTGCAGTAAGGAAAGGAAACTTGACTTACTCTCCTGCAGGGAAAGGTAGAGGGATTAGGCGGGTAGGTAGAGCTTTTGTTATAGAATAGAGGGGTCTCACTGATCATCAATTCATCATGTGCCTATGCTTTGGTTAATTCAGTCACTGTAATTGATGAAAACCTAAAGGGAAAAATCTGAACAAGTGTAAAATATGTCTATTCTGGGAAATCCTGAAATATATTTTGGAATCATTCACATGGCTATAAAATTGTGGCATATACCAAGAATGGATTTTTCAATTTTTTGGTAGGCTGGGATGAAAGAACTTAGGAAAGAATAAAGGAATGAAGTACTAAGAGGTGACTGTGGGCGAAGGCAAACACATCTTGTGTGTTCGGTTTGCAATGCATTGAAAACTTTGTAAATACTACATTAACTGAAACAGACGCACATTGCAAAGTCAACACTGCAGTTACAAATTGAACCATACTGCACTTTGATCCTGGGTGGTGAAATGCAATGAGCAGGGATGGGGGTGATGAATGATGATGGGTGGGATACATATCTGCATCGCTTAACACATACGATGAGTCAAGGGATTAGAACAAAAATGTAAATACTCACCACTTTGAACCATAGCTTTAATAACCAGAAAAGAAAGTAAGCAAAGTAGGTGAGCAGCATGCCCCTCTCCAGAAGAACTCCCTTGTTGATTAATCCAAGCAATTATTCAATCATCGTCTCATTCTTCCTACTATTTTCATCCATATCCGCCATAATTTAAGTTTACTTTCTCTCATCAAGTATTTCACTAAAATTTCCAATCCATTATCCATCCATTCAGTATCCACCCTTTTTTAATCATCCTTTTCCCCACACATCCTTTCACCCACTCACACATCCTTTTCTATCACTCATATACCATTTCACCCATACTTTCTTTTAACCTTCTGTTCTTTCCTGTTTCCATCAAGCCATCCTTTTTAGCATACATTATGTGAGATTTTGCTGAGTTGCAGGTAGATGAGGCTATACCTCAACCACCGCTGAAGCTCATAAAGCGGGGGTTTCGTGATCAGGAGTCATGACGAGGCCCTTGTAGCTAGTGAGAATAATAGTAATTGTCAATAAGCAAGCAATGTGACTTACCACCACCCTTCCCTGCTGCAGTTTCTGAATCTCCTTCTCCAGCAGCACTTGAGCTGGCAGCGCTATTTGTGGCTAGAAAAAGCATTATATATTTTCCAGATGCCAGATATGCCTCCCCTTAATTTTTTTTATAAAACAAATACAACCACAATACAAGACTACAGTTCGGTTAGCACTGCAGTATATTCAATCAAAAATATCACTCTGGGGTTTTTGTTGGTTCACAATGTTAGCCAGGTAGTCCAGCCAACCAAAAATGTTTTGCAGTGGAAGGGCACAACTATAGCCTAGGATGATAATGACTCTGGGTCATTGAAGTGCAATGAAGGGGTGGAATATAAATTGTCAATGAAAGACATACAGTGTTGTTTGACAAATGCAATGGGACCTCATACATTCAAGCCATGCTGTACTGTCATGGTAACTGCTGGTATACTGTATAAATGATTTACCCAGCACAACATTGGAGGTTGGGGGGGTGGTCCCTGACCATGGGCACTCTCTTGTTAACTGGTAGAGCATGAGCAAGATAAAGAAAACCTTCTCAACAAACATAAATGGTGAATATTATTTATAATACAAGCTTACTTGGGGCCTGCAATCTTCAGAGTAGAGTACCAAAAAATGTGTTCTTAGTCTTACAATATCACAAGATATACTGGGGAGAGAGAAGATGAACAACAAAGCAGAAGAAAACTACTACAGACCAGAGAAAATCAGCTACCAAAGAAAACCATGAAATAAGGGGAGAAAAAGATAATGCAAGGATAACAGGATTGGATAGGGGGAAAAAAGGAGACAGTATGAAAAATAAACAAGGCAAAATGAAAAGCAGTATTATAGTGGGCAGAGGTAAAAGGTAGGGAAATAATTATAATAAATGATAGGAGGACTTACCGGGCTGAGCAGAGCCCTCAGCACTGGCACTGGTGGTCGGCGCCTCCTCTCCAAGCTCTTCCCAGACCTGCCTGTGCGCTGCCCCTCTTCTTGCCCTTGGGTGATGATGTAAGAAACAAAGAAGATAAAAAAATAGATTAGTGGTACAGTTAATCTCTACAAAATTAATATGACAGCCAAACGCAAAAATTATTGTACTTATCTAAATCAGATTGCCTATAGTACTAGTATCGGTTATCGTTGAGTTGGCCATACTAATCCTAAAATCCCTATTCCAAGTTTCCTTAACAAAATCTACATTTAGAACTAATTCATTGTAATGAATGATCCTTGATTCTATCCTCATTTCTCAACCACCTTGATGGGCCAACTCAGTCTTCCTATTTTGCAATGCATAGAAGCATACTAGTACTACACATCACTGTGAAATTGCTTGGGAATGTACGAGCTATATAAAGAAAGTCACAGAGAATGCTAACTCACTAATATCACTAATTCACTATGGTGACAGGAGGCCAGAGGAGTTTGCAATGGCTTCTTAAATAAGTCAATGGCTTTTTAAATAATCAGCTTAAGCGAGTGCCAACGAGTACAATTAGGTAGCACCCAGCACCTGCCTAGCTCAAACTAGATCACATAATAATATTCATAACGTAAACTAAATGTAACTTACCTCTTAGTGTGAGCAGCATGCTATTCAGAATTTTTTTTTTGCATTGTAGAACACAAACAGAACAAATAATTAATACTCACCGAGTCCCACAATCTTGATGCCTAGGAGGTCGAGTAGGTACTGTTCCTGGTCTAAGATATTCACCTAGCAGTGTGTCAACTTCTGGGTGGTGCGCAGGACTTGGCTGGTGCACGGCACACACCTGCGCACCCTGCCCCAACGCAGCCAATGCTCACATAGGGTGGACCCACTGCCGGAACTGCTGCCAGCATGGAGGGGAGGTGGCACTACACGGAAAAAGACCAGTGTTGCCACCTCCACCTTACAAAAGATTGCCTGGCGCTGCACCCCTTTGCCGTGCTGCTGTCCACAAGGTGACCAGCTCCAACTGATGATTGTTTGGGGGGCGTGGTGTCGTTGCCCCCCTGGTCACACTGCTCTCCCATGGTGCTGTGTGGGGTAAAGAAAAGAACCAGGAAAAGGAAGGAAGGAATAGATAAGGAAGTAAAAAGAAAAGTAAACCAAAATACAAAAAGTCACAAACAAATGAAAAAAACATCAAATACACAGACACAAAATCACACACTATAAATAAAATGAGGGGTAGATTAATTAGGAGGGCTGAGGATTAAAAAGTTTAAGAAGAGATAGAAAAACAGGCCCGGCACCATAAACAGAGTAAGAAAACAAGTTGGCCGTGCCCATGCAAACTGTGTGATGCCATTGATGTGCAATTTTGAACCCCAGGACCTACTCTGCATTGCGTGCAACAGTAATGCAACCTGAATGGCCGCACTATGGTGGAGTTTTTTTAACCACTTCGCAGAGTTTCACGTAGCACTACTCCGCAAACTCCGCCCAGGCCTAATATTTTATCGGGCTAAGGGGCATATGTACAAAGAAGTGGTGGAGTGAGGCGTTAGCCGTCATGGCTTAACGCCTCACTCCGCCACTTCAGAAATGCAAGGCTGCACTATATTTACAAGAATATGGTGCAGCCTTGTGTTTCTCCCTGTGCTGGTGCTACACTTAGCTGTCTAGCGCTAACGCAGGCACCCTTGCACCATAGTGCAAGGGTGTCTGCGTGCAGTCGAAGATTGATTATGTGTAAAAAGGTGTCCCTTCCTGCACACAAACAATCTTTAAATGCAGTTTTGCCACTTCTATGTGTGCTGCTTAATACAGCACACATGGAAGTTACAAAATGTCATTTTGTTTAAAGATTGTTTATGTGCATGAAGGGACACCTTCCTACACATAAACAATCCAAGGTGTTTTGCTTTTTCCATGTGTGCTGCACAAGGCAGTACACCTGGAAAAAGCAAAAACAAGGAGAAATAAAGCATTTCTCCTCGTTTTGCCAGGTTAAGACCAGGTTTTCCCTGGTCTTAATTTTTGCGCTGCCTCCTATTTACGCTACCCTTGTAAATAGGGGGCAGCATCAAAATCAATGTGTGTTGCGGTGGAAAGTCCACCACCACACCCACTGCCCACCACTTTCATGCTAAGCATAGCGTGAAAGGGGGCCTTATTTACAAGGCAGCGATAAGCCACGTTAAGTGGCTTAAAGCTGCCTTGTAAATAAGGCGAAGCCCCTATCGCCACAGGAACTTTGGAAAAAGTGAGGTTCGCATGACGATAGGGGCTTGTACATATGCCCCAACGTGTATTTCGGTAGCCACTTTTGGGGTGGGTGTTAGTCTTGGCTTTTTCAGTGGGTTCAACTCCAGACTGTTTGGCCTCCTGTTTTTGACCTTTTTTTTGTTGGTTTTCAGACTCTGGGTACTTTACCACTGCTATTTAGTGCTAAAGTGCATATGCTCTCCATGTAAATTGTGTATATGGATTGGTGTTTCCATAAATGCCTTATTTGATTTACTACTAAGTCCCTAGTACAGTGCACTGTGTGTGCCCAGGCCCTGCAAATCAAATGCTACTAGTGGGCCTGCAGCACTGGTTGTGCCACCCACACAAGTAGCTTTTCAAAGGTGTCTCAGACCTGCCACTGCAGTGTCAGTGAGCAATTTTTAACTGCCATGTCGACCTGGCAAGTGCACCCACTTAGCAAACACAACAAGATGATTGGCGGAGTGCTGAAACTTGTCAACCACTCTCCTCCAGTCACATATGGTTTAATCCATTGTTATTTTGCTCACCCTGCCACACCAGTTTGGACCCAGCCATTTGAAAATCAGTCTTGACCCTGTTCCTCATGGGAAAAGTCCAACCCGAACTGCCAGGCCAGGTCCTCCCTGGACAGAAACAAGCATCCTGGGACCAATTTTGGGGTATTACCCCTCATCAGCCAGGCTAGCTTGAATCCAGTGGCACAGCGAGCAAGGGACCCATTTCTGGGCATACATTTGACCACTTAGGGCGAACATAGCAAACACAACAAGATGATGGACAGTGTTGAAACTTTTCAACCACTCACCCTCAGACACAGATCTGGGTTTAATCCATCGTTCTTTTGCTCCCACTTGCCAGGCCCTTCCCTTTTATTTTCTTACATTTAAGTCAACCCTAAGGTAGGCCCAAGGTAGCTACATGGGCAGGGTGCAGTGTATTTAATAGGTAGGACATGTAATGGTGTATGTTTGCATGTCCTAATAGTGAAATACTGTGTATTTCGTTTTCACTGTTGAAAGGCTATCTCTTCCATGGGTTTACATGGGAGATGCTTGGTAACACTTTACCAAGGTAGCTTGCCAGTGGGAGCTGATATAAAAATAGAGTTTAGTATGCCTGAACTCAGGATTTAAAAATATGTCTTTTAGTAAAGATGGTTTACATATTATGTGTTTGAAAATACAATTTTTAGAAAGTGGGCATTTTCTTGTCTAATCTTCCTGTCTGGGGGTATTTAGACAAAATATTGAGTTAGAAATGTCAACTTACACAAATATCAAGTTGTAAATATCGTGACACAGAAATATCGACAGCAAGAATATTGTGGTCAAGAATATCGATTTTAAGGTAAGAAATATCGTTTTTAAAAATATAGGGGGTCATTACGATGGCGGTGAACAGGCTGTCGGTGGCGGGTTCACCGCCATCGTGAGGCAATTTTCCGCCCGCCATATTATGATGGTGGGCGGTACCCTGGCGGTCGGAAACACAGACCACCACGTATCTGAAGGTCTCCTTTAGCCCGCCGACGCCCTCAGCATGTAATGCATGCCGGTGGTGCCTAGCATGTTAAGGAGAACAGCGGTCCCTTACACGTTAAAATTAGTACAATACCACAATTTTAGCAATCAAAATTGGGATTAGGAATGTATCAATGGAAAAATAAAGGTTTATTAACAATTAAGTTCAACGCAAAGATACTATACGAAAAGAGTGAGTGAGCAAGACGTGACAGGGTAGTGGGAAATCAGCCGATTTCCTTACCACAGGCAAGTGACTTAAAAAGTGACTTTTTAATTTGTGAAAATGTAAGTAAGCAAAAAGTCACAATCAGAGTTACTTCTCATACTCCACAATTAGATACAAATTACAGTATAGAGTTGAGGATGTATGTGTCGATGACGTTTCGATCCCAATTAGGGTATAGGGATCTCATCAGGACTAAGTGATATAACAAGTGCCTGGGAAGTTGCCTGGATAAGTACAAAGGAAAAAAGGGGTTTTAGGTATAGGGTGTGAAGAAAAAGGAAGGAGGAAATTAGCTTGTAAAGTATAGCAAGGCGGCAAGGTCATATATAGTTAAAGGAGTCAATACAGAGATAACAATGAGGTATCCAGGGTATGAGTTACCAGAATGGAGAACAACCCTAAGGATAATAGGCCAAACATAAGACAAGAGGCATCAATTAGTAATATATTATCCATGGGGCATAGCAGTAGTCAGATAAAGGGTTCGCGCTAATTGGTGGAAGGAAGGGGCCTGGATAACTAATACAATTGTTAATAGGTACAGGCAATGTAAAGCTGCAGGCAGGGTGCTGTGGTATGGCAACCATGTTATATAATTGACGAAGGTAATTTACACAGATGGCTCGCTGAAGCTGTGAGGATAACAAAATAGGCCTGTAATGACAAGATATAAGGACAGCTAGGGTCAAATCAGGGGTAGAGTGGGAGTGAGCTAAGTGTGAACGCGCAAGTAGAGAAAGGCAGGTCAGAACAGTAATTAGTTACTCTGAATTCAGCTTGCAACTGCTGATTTCAGAGTAACTAATTACTGTAATCCCAATTTTGATTGCTAAAATTGTGGTATTGTACTAATTTTAACGTGTAAGGGACCGCTGTTCTCCTTAACATACGTCTACCCTTGGTGCCTTCAGACTCTCAGGGTCTCCTTGTTCTTTTTCGAACTCAAGCGCAATCGCTGGATTGCAAGGAATAATCTTATTATTTCTATTCTTCCTACTAAATACTTAGTGGGCTCCCCCCTCTTCCCTCCCTTCCCTCCACCTCCCTTCCCTCCACCCCCTTTTTTGCAAGGCATGGCACAACACGCTCCTCTATATTCAGACGAATATATTAAAAAGATTTTGGAGGGCCCTTCCCTCTTTTCAGAAACCTCTGAAACCCTGAGCACAACAGAAAGTTCCATTGTTGACCAACTAGAAAAATCCACCAAGAAATTCATTAGACTACAACTGATGGTCCGTATGCTCACTGAATATCTTAAAGCAGACATAATCCCTGCAGGCTTACAAGTTCACAATATTCCTGGAGTCTTCACTGACATCAAAAAATATCTCACCGGGGTTAGCTATATTGGGACAACCTGCTCAAGACATTGGATGGTCTTGGGCATAGACATAGCCAACGAGGAGGCTAAAAAACTAGAGATAGAAATAAAAGACATTGAAAGACAGATAAAAGAGAATAGCGGTATTAAAGACGCAAAGACCCTTTTAGATAAAGTTGAAAAAACCCTCTCTGAGTTTCACAGAATTGAACAGAACAAGAAAATCACTAAGGTTAAACGGGACGTAAAAAACTACAAAACTGAGAGGACCTATCCTTACCTAGTGGATGATTTCTACACTAATAGATCATACTTGGGCCCCAGGACACAACGACCTTGGGGGAGGTTCAACAAACAACAGAACATAGTAGGTTTCTATGACACCTCTGCCGAGTCATCCGATAATTCAGATACTGCTGAAGGCCCCAGTACCTCTAGGAACAGAGGCAACAACCCCAATTTTTTAGGGCAAGATCAGGGACATCAGGCCAACCGGGGGACGGCACGGCCCCCACGCTGGTACAGCGCGCCAGGGGACAGGCAAACACGCCAGAGGTACTACCAATGGTAAGACACTCAAGACCACATTCTGATTCTATAACTACTTCCAGTACTGACAACATGCCTGACACCGACTCTATCCCGATTTTCAACCTCTCAAATTACCAACTATCTGAGAAAGAAATTACATTACTGAGTAAGGGATTATCGTTTGTCCCTACCGTTAAACCTGACTTTCTTCAACTTCAGATTGAACTGTTACGTTTCTTCAGAAAGATACGTCTCCAAGCATTTTTTAATGACAAACCCTATACCCCTTCCCCAGCATTTACTGCATTTCGCCCACCTTCTACCTTCTCCCCTCCACAACACAGTATACCAGCTGAGATCCTTACTTTCGAGAAGTTAGTAACTAAAGACATTACGGATCAGGAACAGGCACGTAGATACATTCCATACAACCTTACACTATCTGAGAAAGATGCCCTACATGGACTCAAGCAGATTGATAGTCTAATTATCAAACCTGCGGAGAAGGGAGGTGGAATTGTTCTCCAGGGTATCGACACCTATACACAGGAAATCCTCAGACAACTATCTAGACCAGACCACTATCTGAAACTTCCGTCCGACCCCACCAAGGAGATTCAGAAACTCATTCTTGATATTACGGAGGAAGGGTTAGCACAGGGTTTCCTGAGCAAAAACAATTTTTTATACCTTAACACCAAATCACCACGTACACCGGTGATATACACCCTCCCCAAAATGCACAAAAATGCTACCATACCACCTGGCCGTCCTATTGTTTCTGGATGCGGCTCAATCCTTGAGCCTCTCGGAAGATATATTGATTGCTTTATCAAGGATTTCGTACCTGACACCTTGTGTTACATCAAGGATACCATGGCCATGGTTAACCTTGTAGAAGGCCTCCCCTTTGATCCCCAGCATTGCCTTCTATGTACCCTTGACGTAGAGTCACTATACACTAACATCCCCCAAGACGAAGGCATTGATGTTATCGGTATGGCTCTAAATTCCAGACCCCAACCCCACCCTGTCCCCACCTCCTTTATCCTCCATCTTCTGAAAATCTGCCTTACTCGCAACTTCTTCCTGTTTAATGGCAATTTTTACCAGCAGGCTAAGGGTACTAGTATGGGCGCAGTTTTTGCTCCAAACTTTGCCATTCTATATATGGACTGGCTTGAAACTCAGAGAATACTATCCCCCCACAATCCGTTCAGAACTAACATCCTAGAATGGAAGCGTTACATAGATGACATTTTCCTCATTTGGAATGGTACAGATGAGAGTTTGTTGGACTTCCAAGTCTGGCTGAACACACACTGTAATGGCCTCAATTTCACCATTAACAAAAGCAAACATGAGGTCGCCTTCCTTGACTTGACCATCATAGCACACAATGGGACACTCTATACAACACTTTACCGCAAACCTACAGAGAAAAATACATTGTTGGCATACAGCAGCCATCACCCGAGAGCCTTACGTGACTCCCTCCCATACTCACAATTCCTTCGCATACGCCGTAATTGCTATCGCAAGAAGGACTACTTCATGGAAGCCAAAATCTTATCCAAAAAACTGACAAGTAGAGGCTACCCACGTAAATTAGTTAAAACAGCCCTAAAACGAGCCTGGTATTGCCCCAGGGAGACTTTATTGAGCCCCAAAGAAAGAATCGATGGGGACAAACTAGTATGTGTCACTACATTTTCACCCATCTCCAACGCAGTTAGGAAATGCATTTTGAAACACTGGCCCACACTGAATGCAGGCAGTCTCAATTTAGAACGCCCCTTATTTGCTTTCAAGAAAAGCAAGAGTATAAAAGATCACCTGGTAAGGGCAGCCCTCCCGAGCACCAAAAGAAATCCCACATTAAGAGAGGTTTGGGGGCTACCACCTGTACTAGGCCATTTCAAATGTGGTGGATGTAGTGTCTGCCACCTCACTGCAGATACAAGAAAATTTGTGCATGCAAACATTGATGTCACTCTGACTAATTTCTCTAATTGCAACACTGTCAATGTTATATATGCTATTGTTTGCCCTTGTAACTTAATTTACGTTGGTCAAATGACACAAAAGATCAGGTTCCGGATTTTTCAGCACAGAAGCCGGGTGCGATGCAGAACACCGAATGCACCACTTGTTGAACACTTTACCGCCCTCAACCACACCGAAGATGACATAAGGTGGCAAGTGATCACAGTGATTCATCAACCCCCCAGGAGTACAAACATTACGAGCATCCTCAACAAAGAGGAACTGAAATGGATCATACGAACGGACAGTCTCCACACGACTTAATCGCTTGGAGGACTGGTCAAATTTATTATAATCATACTACTTGCACTATCCAATCATGGTTCTCTGTTACGGTGACGCTCTTCTTCATGATTCCTTTTTCCTCGTAACCTGGGTATTCCAAATATTGAGCCAATGTTTTACCGACTGTACAACTGCATAACTGTGTGCCTTAAGCTCACCCCCTCAAACCTACGTGCCCTCTTGCTATAGACTGTTGTCACTAGGAATCCTTATTCTCCGTACCTCTATCAGTCGATTTATTATCATCTATACTTGCCTTGCTGTATATTCTCTCTCTCCCTTCTCTTTCAGTTCTCCTATTCTGACTCCTTTCTAACCCTATATTTCACTGACTCTCGTGACCCTATTTATAAGCAATTTTGTTAATCCATTCTGCTTTCTGCACCTTATTATCCCCTTATCACGTAACTTCTTACATTAGCTTCATCACTCTTGTTACATCTATTTTAATTTTAATTTCTTTCAATAATTCCCCTTTTCGCACCCTAACGCCATGCCCATCTCGGTTCCCTCTATCATTGCCATTACACTTCACTCCTCTCCAAGATGGCCCCCTATGCCCTTCCTTCTCTCCCTTGAGACCAGGTCGCGCCATCGGCATACGTCATTTCCGGGCGCCGCTCCCATTTAGAGCTCGTAGCAACCTCTGCTCTTACTCAATCGGACAGATACTGTTAGAGCACACAGAGCACTCGGTTCCTTCATTGCGGGTTGAGCACACGGTTAACTCGGCTGGCTGCCCCTCATCCCTGAAATATTGCCTATTCAGGTAAGCGCATATAATTAATTTACCGCCCCCTTGTTCTTGACCGGCACCCTTGCCCTTTAACACTCTCATCCCCTTCCCTCTTAGGCTTGGATATTTAATTGCCTTATTGGCCTCGTGCCCTATGGTTCCCGGACGGGACCATACCCATTCTCCCTTGCATCCGATTTGCCGTCGGATCAAGCCCCCCATTTTTCGAAACCTCTCCGGTAAGACCTTGGCATTTTAATTGCTCCTTCACAGGGATATCCGATCCCCCTATGGTTCTACAATTTCTTCTCCCTTTATTCCCAGGCTGCTTGCTCTATTGTTGCCTCCATACCTTCTGGATTTTTCCGATGCGGTATTTGACTTACCTTCCAGTAAGTCTTCGTTCATCCCTTTCTTCATCTACAGCACTTTTCCTTGCTTGTTTCACCGCACTGGAACACCCTACCTCTTCTCCCATAATCCCCCGTAATTGCAAGCTGATTTCAGAGTAACTAATTACTGTTCTGACCTGCCTTTCTCTACTTGCGCGTTCACACCTAGCTCACTCCCCCTCTACCCCTCACTTGACCCTAGCTGTCCTTATATCTTGTCATTACAGGCCTCTTTTGTTATCCTCACGGCTTCAGCGAGCCATCTGTGTAAATTACCTTCGTCAATTATAGAACATGTTTTGCCATACCACAGCACCCTGGCTGCAACTTTACATTGCCTGTACCTATTTACAATTGTATTAGTTAACCAGGCCCCTTCCTTCCACCAATTAGCGCGAACCCTTTATTTGACTACTGCTATGCCCCATGGATAATATATTACTAATTGATGCCTCTTGTCTTATGTTTGGCTTATTATCCTTAGGATTGTTCTCCATTCTGGTACCACATACCCTGGCTACCTCATTGTTATCTCTGTATTGACTCCTTTAACTATATATGACCTTGCCGCCTTGCTATACTTTACAAACTAATTTCCTCCTTCCTTTTTCTCCACACCCTTTACCTAAAACCCCTTTTTTCCTTTGTACTTATCCAGGCAACTTCCCAGGCACTTGTTATATCACTTAGTCCTGATGAGATCCCTATACCCTAATTGGAATCGAAACATCGTCGACACATACATCCTCAACTCTATACTGTAATTTGTATCTAATTGTGGAGTATGAGATGTAACTCTGATTGTGACTTTTTGCTTACTTACATTTTCACAAATTAAAAAGTCACTTTTTAAATCACTTGCCTGTGGTAAGGAAATCGCCTGATTTCCCACTACCCTGTCACGTCTTGCTCACTCACTTTTTTCGTATAGTATCTTTGCGTTGAACTTAATTGTTAATATCCTTTATTTTTCTATTGATACATTCGTAATCCCAATTTTGATTGCTAAAATTGTGGTATTGTACTAATTTTAACGTGTAAGGGACCGCTTTTCTCCTTAACATACGTCTACCCTTGGTCCCTTCAGACTCTCAGGGTCTCCTTGTTCTTTTTCGAACAGGTGGTGCCTAGCAGGCACCGCCGGTCAGATTACGATGCTGGCTCCCCACCATCCTTTCCATGGCAGTTCACCCGCCATGGAAAGGCTGGCGGGGATGGCATTTGGGGGTCTGTTGTGGGCCCTCCTTGTGCAGGGGCAGTTGGTTTTTGCACTTGGGGGTCACCTAAGGTGTCCCCCTACATTTCCATGCACCATGTGGCAGGCACCGTGCGGTGCCTGCCATGTAGTGCAGGGAAAAGTAAAACCTGTCTTTTTTCCATTGCGGCGGGTGCTGCAGCCAGCAGCACCCGTCGCAATGGAAAAATGCCTTTTGCGGCTGCCGTGGTGAATTATTATTTGGTTATTAATTAATTAATTGGTAATTAATTATGGTAATTGTGTAATACATTTTAAGTGTGGGTTGTGGGGTTTACAGGGGTAAAGGGTGGGAAGCTATTTTTGTTTAATTAAGTAATAATTAGTTGATCATTAATAATTAATTAATTGATAATTAATTACGGTAATTGTTTAATTTTTTTGTGTGTGTTTTGGTTTTATAGGGGTAAAGGGTTGGGAGTAAAATTAATTTTACTTACTTTATAATTAGTTGTTAAATACTATTCGTTGTTTTAATTGAAAATATATTTTAAATGTGTAATTCATTTTTTTACCAGTTAATTTTAGCTGTGGGTTGTGGGGGTTATAGGGGTAAAGGGTGGGAAGGTAATTAATTTTTATGTGTTTCAGTTTGTTTTTTTATTAATAAAATGTCTTTAATTGATAAATAATTATGTTAAATATGGAAGTACATTTTTTTTAATTTAGATGTGGGTTGTGAATTGTGTGGTGTTATAGGGTGAGAAATAAAAAAACTACATTTATGTAATAATTAATGTTTTTGTTTCTAAATAATCTCTAATTAAAAATGTTTATTTATTTGAAAATAGTTTTTTTATTTTATTTAATATAATATATGTTGAAATTTTGTTAGTTTTTAATATTGAACTGACTGGAGTGGGAATACTAATTTTTACCCCTCCGCAATTCAACACTTTCCCTACTGTTGCCCTGACTATAGTGGGAATAGTAAATTTTATCCCTCCACTATCCAACACTTTCCCTACTGTTGCACAGACTGGAGTGGGAATAGTAATTTTTACCCCTTCGCTATCCAACACTTTCCCTATTGTTGCACTCACTGGAGTGGGAATAGTAATTTTTACCACTCCGCTATCCAAAACTTTCCCTACTGTTGCACAGACTGGAGTGGGAATAGTAATTTTTACCCCTCCGCTATCCAACAATTTCCCTACTGTTGCACTCATTGGAGTGGGAATAGTAATTTTTACCCCTCTGCTATCCAACACTTCCCTGCAGTTGCACTGACTTCAGTAGGAATAGTAATTTGTACCCCTCCGCTATCCAACACTTTCCCTACTGTTCCACTCATTGGAGTGGGAATAGTAATTTTTACCCCTCAGCTATTGAACACTTTCCCTACTGTTGCACTCAGTGGAGTGAGAATATAAATTTTTACCCCTCTGCTATCCAACACTTTCCCTACATTTGCACTGACTTGAGTAGGAATAGTAATTTTTACCCCTTCACTATCCAACACTTTCCCTACTGTTGCACTCACTGGAGTGGGAATAGTAATTTTTACCCCTCCGCTATCCAACACTTTCCATATTGTTGCACTCACTGGAGTGGAAATTGTAATGTTTACCACTCTGCTATCCAACACTTTCCCTACTGTTGCACAGACTGGAGTGGGAATAGTAATTTTTACCCCTTCACTATCCAACACTTTCCCTATTGTTGCACTCACTGGAGTGGGAATAGTAATTTTTACCACTCCGCTATCCAACACTTTCCCTACTGTTGCACAGACTAGAGTGGGAATAGTACTTTTTACACCTCCGCTATCCAACACTTTCCCTACTGTTGCACTCATTGCAGTGGGAATAGTTATTTTTACCCCTCCGCTATCCAACACTTTCCCTACTGTTGCACTGACTGGAGTGTGAATAGTAATTTTTACCCCTCCGCTATCCAACACTTTCCCTACTGTTGCACTCATTGGAGTGGGAATAGTAACTTTACCCCTCAGCTATCGAACTCTTTCCCTACTGTTGCACTCATTGGAGTGAGAATAGTAATTTTTACCCCTCTGCTATCCAACACTTACCCTAAAGTTGCACTGACTTGAGTAGGAATAGTAATTTTTACCCCTCCGCTATCCAACAATTTCCCTACTGTTGCACTCATTGGAGTGGGAATAGTAATTTTTACCCCTCTGCTATCCAACACTTCCCTGCAGTTGCACTGACTTCAGTAGGAATAGTAATTTGTACCCCTCCGCTATCCAACACTTTCCCTACTGTTCCACTCATTGGAGTGGGAATAGTAATTTTTACCCCTCAGCTATTGAACACTTTCCCTACTGTTGCACTCAGTGGAGTGAGAATATACATTTTTACCCCTCTGCTATCCAACACTTTCCCTACATTTGCACTGACTTGAGTAGGAATAGTAATTTTTACCCCTTCACTATCCAACACTTTCCCTACTGTTGCACTCACTGGAGTGGGAATAGTAATTTTACCCCTCCGCTATCCAACACTTTCCATATTGTTGCACTCACTGGAGTGGAAATTGTAATGTTTACCACTCTGCTATCCAACACTTTCCCTACTGTTGCACAGACTGGAGTGGGAATAGTAATTTTTACCCCTTCACTATCCAACACTTTCCCTATTGTTGCACTCACTGGAGTGGGAATAGTAATTTTTACCACTCCGCTATCCAACACTTTCCCTACTGTTGCACAGACTAGAGTGGGAATAGTACTTTTACACCTCCGCTATCCAACACTTTCCCTACTGTTGCACTAATTGCAGTGGGAATAGTTATTTTTACCCCTCCGCTATCCAACACTTTCCCTACTGTTGCACTGACTGGAGTGTGAATAGTAATTTTTACCCCTCCGCTATCCAACACTTTCCCTACTGTTGCACTCATTGGAGTGGGAATAGTAACTTTTACCCCTCAGCTATCGAACTCTTTCCCTACTGTTGCACTCATTGGAGTGAGAATAGTAATTTTTACCCCTCTGCTATCCAACACTTACCCTAAAGTTGCACTGACTTGAGTAGGAATAGTAATTTTTACCCCTCTGCTATCCAACACGTTCCCTACTGTTGCACTCATTGGAGTGGGAATAGTAATTTGTACCCCTCTGCTATCCAACACTTTCCCTACTGTTGCACTCATTGGAGTGGGAATAGTAATTTAAACCCCTCCGCTTTCGAACACTTTCCCTACTGTTGCTCTCATTGGAGTGGGAATAGTACATTTTAACCCTCCGCTATCCAACACTTTCCCTACTGTTGCACTGACTGGAGTGTGAAATGTAAGTGTAAAGATTTTTAAATAGTTTAATGGTTTAATTTATAATGAATTTTTTTAAAATAGATTTTATGTTATTGGTCTATGTATATATATATATTATCTACTGGCGGTCGCCAGTAGATAGTTATATAGTTATAGTTACAACCTATTATCCATAGGAAATCCGCGACATTCTATTTGAAATAACTCTCTTGCCGGTTGACGTATCTTCGCAAAATTTTCAAACTTTGTGGGGCGCTCCGGGCCGCTCCTACCCTAAAAGTCTCGGGGGGATTCGTCAAGCGGGGGCCGAGAAAAAAGGGGGGTCCCAAAACGCGTTTTCCCCATGCAATTTTCCATAGGAAACTTTAGACACGGCTACAGCCCGAACTGCTGAACGGAATTACACCAAATTTGGCAAAGAGGTAGTTCTTGGTTCAGAAAGAACCCTTTTTGTTAAATGGTGTAAATCCGTTTAGTAGTTGCTGAGAAAATCAAAAGTAAAAGTACATATATATCTATGGCCGCGTCGGATTCGCGCACCCTCCCGATCACGAGCTGCATGCTAATTGGCTGTCAACACGCCAAATCAGGAAGTGTTGGCAGCCATTTTGTCCCTCGGTAGAACCGAGGGACAGAAACAAGTGCGCAAAGCGCACAAAGGGGGCAGGGTAGAAACACCCTGACCCCCTAGGTCTGCTCAGGGGGTCCCACAAGGACCCCCTGGGCAAAAAAAATGTTTTTCTTTTTTTTAAAAAATCGGCAGGATGCGCTCAGGGTGCGCGAATCCTGCCGAAAAAAAATCGAAGCGCGGTCTCCCGCGCTTCGATGTTAATTGGCCCCCGGGTGGGCCAAGTCCCGGGGGCATGCTGGGGGGGGTTAATTTTATGTGTGGGGGGCCTCTAAGGGCCCCCCAAGCCCCGGGGACCACCACCCCCCGGGGCTTTATGTATAATGGTGCGGGAGGGCTCTGAGCCCTCCCGCAGCCCCGGGGACCGCCACCTCCCCGGGGCTTCTTTTTATTTTTGAAAAACCTGTGTGGGGGCTCCAGCCCCCACACGCCCGGGACCACCACCTCCCGGGGCACTAAGAAAATTACAATGGGGGTCCGTTTTGGACCTCCAAGCCCCGAGGACCACCACCTCCCGGGGCTTTCAAACTGTAAGGAGGGGCCGCGCGGCCCCCTCCTGGAGCCTGTGGTGGCCCTGGGGACCGCCACCCCCAGGGCCAGCTCCTGCAGTGTCCCGGGGTGCCTACCCCCGGGACACTGCTGTTTGTAATGACAGGACGGGAGCCTCGCGGCTCCCGTCCTGTCATTGCAAACTGCTT
Source organism: Calotriton arnoldi (assembly GCA_963921515.1). Taxonomy (NCBI): domain Eukaryota; kingdom Metazoa; phylum Chordata; class Amphibia; order Caudata; family Salamandridae; genus Calotriton; species Calotriton arnoldi. The sequence goes on from CAWUFW010002583.1 coordinate 995,263, forward strand.
TGGATATTGGAAGAGAGAGCAGGAAACCTGCTCTCGCTTCAATATTCAAAGACAATTGCTTTTCCACACGGGGAGCAGCATGTTAGCTGCTCCCCATGTGTAAAGCAATGCCGGCTCCCGTAGGACACGGGGAGCCGGCGGGACTGTGGGGGTTTGGGGACCCCCACAGTCCCCAACGAGAGGCCAGGCCCCGGGGGATGGGGTCCCCGGGGCCATAAGTGGCCACGGAGGGGGCCACGCAGCCCCCTCCCCAAAGGTAAAAAAGTAAAAAAAAAAAAAAATGCAAGGCCGGCCCCGGGGGATGGGGTCCCCGGGGCCTTAAATGGCCTGAGGAGGGGGCCACGCAGCCCCCATCCAAATAAAAAAAGAGGCCATGCCCCGGGGGATGGGGTCCCCGGGGCCAATACAGGCCCAGGAAAGGGGGCCACGCGGCCCCCTTCCCGTTTTTTTTTTTATTTTAATTTTTAAAAAGGGGGTAAGGCCCTGGGGGATGGGGTCCCCAGGGCCTAAAAATAGGAAAAAGGAAGGGGGCCACACAGCCCCCTTCAGGGAAAAAAAAAAAAAAAACGATCGGGCCGGCAGGCCTCGCCCCTTCCTTCACCACTCTGCAAACGCGCCCCTGGCGCGTTTGCAGAGGGTACTAAATTCCCTTGAATACTGGGGGTCCCTGGGGCCAACTAGCCCACCAGGAACCTCCAGTATGCGCCAGGGGGCTGCCTTGCAGAGAGGTGTACAGAGGCCACGCCCCTTTTACACCTCTCTGCAACGCAGCTCTGTGGCGCTTTTGGAGGTATATGGTGGGCTAGTTGCACCCCAGGGACCCTCAGGATTCAAGGAGTTAATCCCCCGACTTAAAACGCGCCACGGGCGCGTTTGCACAGTGGTGAAGGGAGGGGCGGGGCTTCAGGTGACATGTGTGCAAACAGGCCCCGTGGCGCGTTTTAAGATGGGAATTAAATCCCTTCAATCCTGAGGGTCCCTGGGGCCAACTAGCCCAACAGGTACGTCCAGAAAGCGCCACAGAGCTGCGTTGTAGAGAGGTGTAAAAGGGGTGTGGCCTCTGTACATGTCTCTGCAACGCAGCCCCTGGCGCATACTGGAGGTTCCTGGTGGGCTAGTTGGCCCGTAGGGACCCTCATGATTCAAGGGGACTTAATCCCCCAACTTAAAACGCGCCTCGGGCGCGTTTGCACAGATGTCACCTCAGGCCCCGCCCCTCCCTTCACCATTGTGCAAATATTCCTCTAAAATCAGCCGAAAATACGAATTCTGATTTACTCACCTGTTATCAGGAGAGACCTCAGTGCTGCATCTTTCAGCCCAGTACTAATCCTGAAAAGTAATTTTAACCGTACTTACCAGTAACTTGAATTTCCTTCCATAGGCTAACATTGACTGGTTTCACTTGGAAATTCTTCTAAGTGTGGAGTTTTGGAACTTTAAAATATTCCTCTAAAATCAGCCGAAATACGAATTCCGATTTACTCACCTGTTATCAGGAGAGACCTCAGTGCTGTATCTTTCAGCCCAGTACTGGTCCTGAAAAGTAATTTTAACCGTACTTACCAGTAACTTGAATTTCCTTCCATAGGCTAACATTGACTGGTTTCACTTGGAAATTCTTCTAAGTGTGGAGTTTTGGAACTTTAAAATATTCCTCTAAAATCAGCCGAAATACGAATTCCGATTTACTCACCTGTTATCCGGAGAGACCTCAGTGCTGCATCTTTCAGCCCAGTACTGATCCTCAAAAGTAATTTTAACCGTACTTACCAGTAACTTGAATTTCCTTCCATAGGATATAATTGCCTGCTTTTTGCTGAAAAAGTTTCTAAGTGTTGATTTTTGAAACATACAAATATTCCTCTAAAATCAGCCGAAATACGAATTCCGATTTACTCACCTGTTATAAGGAGAGACCTCAGTGCTGTATCTTTCAGCCCAGTACTGGTCCTGAAAAGTAATTTTAACCGTACTTACCAGTAACTTGAATTTCCTTCCATAGGCTAACATTGACTGGTTTCACTTGGAAATTCTTCTAAGTGTGGAGTTTTGGAACTTTAAAATATTCCTCTAAAATCAGCCGAAATACGAATTCCGATTTACTCACCTGTTATCAGGAGAGACCTCAGTGCTGCATCTTTCAGCCCAGTACTGATCCTCAAAAGTAATTTTAACCGTACTTACCAGTAACTTGAATTTCCTTCCATAGGATATCATTGCCTGCTTTTTGCTGAAAAAGTTTACTAAGTGTTGATTTTTGAAACATACAAATAGTCCTCTAAAATCAGCCGAAATACGAATTCCGATTTACTCACCTGTTATCAGGAGAGACCTCAGTGCTGCATCTTTCAGCCCAGTACTGATCCTCAAAAGTAATTTTAACCGTACTTACCAGTAACTTGAATTTCCTTCCATAGGATATCATTGCCTGCTTTTTGCTGAAAAAGTTTACTAAGTGTTGATTTTGAAACATACAAATATTCCTCTAAAATCAGCCGAAATACGAATTCCGATTTACTCACCTGTTATCAGGAGAGACCTCAGTGCTGCATCTTTCAGCCCAGTACTGGTCCTGAAAAGTAATTTTAACCGTACTTACCAGTAACTTGAATTTCCTTCCATAGGCTCACATTGACTGGTTTCACTTGGAAATTCTTCTAAGTGTGGAGTTTTGGAACTTTAAAATATTCCTCTAAAATCAGCCGAAATACGAATTCCGATTTACTCACCTGTTATTAGGAGAGACCTCAGTGCTGCATCTTTCAGCCCAGTACTGATCCTCAAAAGTAATTTTAACCGTACTTACCAGTAACTTGAATTTCCTTCCATAGGATATCATTGCCTGCTTTTTGCTAAAAAGTTTCTAAGTGTTGATTTTGAAACATACAAATATTCCTCTAAAATCAGCCGAAATACGAATTTCGATTTACTCACCTGTTATCAGGAGAGACCTCAGTGCTGCATCTTTCAGCCCAGTACTGGTCCTGAAAAGTAATTTTAACCGTACTTACCAGTAACTTATATTTTCTTCCATAGGAATCCATTGTCTGGTTTTCAGCAGAAAAGTTTCAAAGTGTCGATTTTCACAAACTACAAATATTCCTTAAAAATCGCCTGTATGACTTAAACGCATTCTTTCAACTGTTTACAGGAGATGCACCAGTGCTGGATCCAGGATCCAACACTGAGTAAGAAAAAGTAACGATAACAGTTTTTACCTGCTAAGTGAATTTCCTTCCATAGGATAACATTGGTGATTCTATGAGAAAAAGTTTCTAAGTGTCAACTTTTAAAATACAATAATATTCCTTAAAAATCACGACTGTAACCAAAACGCTTTTACTCAACTGTTTACAGGAGATGTACCAGGACTGAATCTAGGATCCAGTCCTGTGGTTAGAAAAGTAATCCATAAAGTAACTAATTGCATTTAACTAGAAATTCACATTGAGCTAAATGTTGCATTGTGTTTGAAAATGTGGTGCCCATTGCAACAACTGTAACTACTGTACTTAAAAGTATATTGCCTATGTGCAAAGTATTTAAACTAAAGTAATTCATTCTGAGAAAGTATTTTTTGTAATGTAATGTATAATGTAATTACAATGTAATTTAAAAATAAAATATGTAAAAAAAAAATCTAAAAATTTAATAAATCAGTATGAAAAAAATTAATATAACAATTAATACATTTAAAAATTGTCATTTACAAAACCTTTGAAATTCACTGAAAAACCGTAGGTTTCAGACATGTTATAGTTAGGAATTAGCATTTAAAAAACCTTTGAAATTCACTGAAAAACCATAGGTTTAAGATAAATTATAGTTAGAAATTAGCATTTAAAAAACCTTTGAAATTCACTGAAAAAACCATAGGTTTTAGGGACAGTTATAGTTAGTTGGACATTGCACTCGTACAAAACCCGTGAAATTCCCCGTTATAGTTAGTTCAGCTAACTATAACTCGCGCCCCGCAATGCACTGCTGATGACGTCACATATTACATCACTCATGACATGGTCAGTGACATCACTGATGACATCACTCATGACATCTCAAATGACATCACTGATGACATCATCCACGTGATAATCTGATGCACCTCCTCACACCCTAATATAACCTTTGATACACCCAATCTAAATTACAGACTGCCATTCGCAAAACCATAGACACTCCAACACCAATAACTACATACCCACTCACTGATTCTTAGGTCTACACACACACATCCACTCACTCACCTGTACAGTCACTCATACTTATGGTCACTCAGTACAGGACAATCATATGCACTCTTACTCCTATATAGACACTCAAACACCGCCACTCATCCATAGAGGTACTCACACACCTAGTCAGTCATGCAAATAATTAAACACACTGCCATTTACTCACCTATACAGTTATACACACACCAGCTCACTTAATCATACAAATACTAGCACATTGTTACTCTCTTATACAATCACTGATACAAGCACACACTCATCCATACAGCCACTATCACAATCACTCACTCTCGCTTATAGCTATTTATATACTCCAATACACATATATACTGTTTTCACATATGTAGTTACTCACACATGTACCACTGGGACATACATTCACTCACTAACACACTCTTACACACACTTACCCACCCATACAGTCTATCACAGATGCACTCTTGAAACCATCCACCCAGTGAATCACCCACTCACACATCTATGCACAGTCGCACACACCCCATCCACACAAACACTCAGGCACCCATACAGATACTCAGACAACAAATCAATAACTCTTATAGACACTCATGTAGCTATTCACAAACCCATGCAGCCACTTACACAGCAACAGACAGATACAGACATTAACCCAGTTTAGTCACTAACCCATGCATTCAGTAAGATACGTTTAATCACTCACTTATAGAATTAGTCACGCACCTACTAAATCATCCATACACACACTTATACACCCACTCATTCTTCAATACGCCTTTCCCTATATATATTAAAAATATTTAAACTTTACAGAAACACACAGTCACTGGATGATGTCATCAGTGATGTCATTTGAGATGTCATCAGTGATGTCATGAGTGATGTCACTGACCATGTCATGAGTGATGTAATATGTGACGTCATCAGCAGTGCATTGCGGGGCGCGAGTTATAGTTAGCTGAACTAACTATAACGGGGAATTTCACGGGTTTTGTACGAGTGCAATGTCCAACTAACTATAACTGTCCCTAAAACCTATGGTTTTTTCAGTGAATATATATATATATATATATATATTTGTTACAATTTTATATAATTAAAAAAAATTCAATTATAAAATAAGTTAAAATTAATAATTTATTAGTTGTTTTAAAATAAATATGCATATATTAATCATTATATATGTGTGTTTAACTATTTTTAATTCAGTTTATTTGTTATATTTGTTCAAATGTATATTAAATCAAATTTATTTTTTTAAATTAATTTTATTATTTAATATATTTAATATTTTTTATTTTATTTTATATATATAAAAACAATGTTTTGTACAACTATATTTTTACATCGATATTTTTTTTCAATATTTTTGTACTTACCATTATAAATATTGGAGGTCAATATTTTTGACATCGATATTTAAAACTCAATATTGTGGTATGGTGTTATTTTAGGTGTCGATATTCTGTCAGTGAACCCTATCTGGGTTTAGAGTGAAAGGAGTTGGGGATGTGCATTCACACAAGACAGATACAAGGGGGGTTGTTGAGGTGTGTTCCGCCTTTCCTGGGTGACTCATAGCCAGGCTGAATAGACCTGGCTGCATTTGCCTCCTGTTGGAAACCTCAGGGAAATCAAAGACTTCAACATCCTCTGGGTTCCAGCTTCTGGAACTGGATGTTTCAGCTGCCACAGAGGAAAAAGGTAACCCGACATGAGCAACAACGCTGCTGCTGGCTCTGTGACCAGAAGGCACATCAGAGAGCAATGCTGCACTTCACACCGCAACCCTGGTCTCACCGATGACAACGTCCAATGCCACCACCAAGACGCTGCTTGCACTGTGACCTGTGGGCACCGCACTTCACACCGCCTCGCTACACATCACCATCCTGGAATCCCTGACAATGCTGCGGCACCATCACCAATGCGGCTGTCTGAACTGTGACCTGTGGACATTGCTCATGGAGAACACGGAGCACGGTCTCACTTCGCACTGCAGACCATGTCTCACTGAAGCCACCATTCCAAGCTGACATTCATGCCCCTGCTTGCAATGTGGTTTGGGGGCACCACTCGTAAGTTACACAACGCACCGCACCACCCTGTCCCACACCGGAACCTTGACCCACCAATGCCAGCACCATCGACTCAACCTCATCTATCGATGCCACTGCTTGCACTGAGACCTCTGGGCCCCGCATGATGCATCATACCATCTCACACGCAGCCTTGGGTATACCAATGACAGCGCTTCAGCAACAACAATGCCGCTGCCTGCACCGTGACCTGTCAGCACAACAACAAGCACCGCCCTGCTTCATACAGCAGTCCTGGTCTCACTGACGCTGCTGGACAGCCATCACCAAGCCGCTGCCTGTACCGCGATCTGAGGGCACCACACGTCACACCACTCCGCTTCACACAGCAGCCTCGACACCTACCGGCGCTGGCGCTGCTGACTTCAAACTCATGGAGTTCGACCTGCAACGTGTGTGACTTCAAGGGCCCAACGACTCCTGCACCGACTTACGGAGCTCACCGCAAGGTCCGATGCCCTGCATCTCCAAAGGTACTCTTTTGCAGGTCTCCCTGATACCGTTGCTGGCCCGCAACGCCGCAACTGCCCGGAACTGTTGGATATGTTTGCTCACAATGCCGTGATAGCCCCAGCCAGAGTTATCGACTTCAAGGAACTCTATATAAAGTCTACTTTTGCTTTATTGGTATTGTGGATTACTCTATGTTGGATATTTATCATTTTGCTCTTGCTTTACACAGATAAATATTGGATATTTTAAACTGGTGTGGTGTCCTTTTGTGGTCTTTTCACTGTGTTACTGTTTGTTATATGTAGAATCTTTACACACTTCTCAGCCAAACTACCAAGGAGATCGGCAGAGGTTATTGTAGACGTGTAATCCCCTTATCCTGACTAGAGTGGTGTATTCTGCCTGGCTTACGTAGATACCCTAGCCAACCAGAAAGCTAATTTCTAACAGCGCGTACCTGGGATACAGGAGAGATCCAGTGTTTAATTTGAGCTGGTGGTTTCTAGTGCCCAGCACTGGCACTTAATTTTTAACACTGGCACTTCTAACAGTCTTCCACATGGTGGAGGGGGTGTAATTTTTTTATACAGAGCCCTATCTACCTTTTTAAGTAAATAGGGCTTTGAGTCAAAGTCCATGGCTGCTTGTATGCACCACCCAAGGGACACACCCATGATGTAAAGATTCACAGAGCTGTGCAAAGCGCTACTTTGCATTTCTTTATGGCTACATTTCATGCAAATCAAGACTAAAAAGTAGGCCTGAATGAAATGTAAATGACACCAGCATAATGTGCCTAAAGTTGGGAATTATGTGAACCGCTTATTAGGCAGAATTACCACAAATTTACTGTAAGAACACAACACAAGCAGCTGTTCTTTGTTGTGCTTTGATTAAATGTGGCCTTGTACCAAAAAATGATCCAAGAACACAATTTTGAATAATTGTGCCAAAATGTCACATAAGTATGCAAAAGCAAATTATGCAAATCTCCCAGACCCCTACTGCAAAGACTAGCCCCATTCAAGACATTGGACTAATTTGTATTGTTTTTGGTGTCACTGCACCTGCACAAAACCTTCATAACAAATCTGACCCAAAAATAGCAATTCCCCTTACTGATATGGTTCAGAATTTTGATCCTTTTCAGTCAGATGTGGTTTAGGCTTTTTTATCTTAACTGAAAAGCCCACATGCTACTCTTTGCTGGGCTTCATGTGAGCCATGAGATTCTCCGTTGCCACAATGGCTAGGACTTTGGTAATTAACCTGCGTCGGGAGGTGGAAGCTACTAGGCAGAATTCACATGTAGATTGATCAGGGACCCAAATCTTGAAACAAAACAAAAATGGTAGATGTTTGAACAACCTCCACGCTTTTGACATAAAAAGTTAACCTTTTTGCAAGCATATTGAGTTATTTACAAGATAGCCAACCTGAGCAGAATTACTTTTTTGCACAAAGGAATACATTCCAGCACAAAAGCAATCCTTAGAGGCAGATTGCAGCATACTACACAACCAACGCCAAAGAACTGTTCAACATCATACAGCATTTCGCCAAACCCCCCAGCGAAGCCACGGACGTCCTCTACGACAACTTCAGTGAAAAGACGTCGGACACCACCCCCTCCCCACCGCCGCAGATAAGCCAACTGTAATGACCTGGAATCCCGCCACTGCCGAACACATCACCGCGACCATGAAGAAAACCCACGCAGGAGCCCCGACAGACCCCTGCCCACCGCACATCTTCCACAGGGCCGCCGCCGCCATCGCACCTGAAATAGGATGGACCATCAACGCCTCCTTCAGATCCGGCACCTTCCCAGACGACTGGAAACGGGCGGAGGTTAAACCCTTCCTCAAAAAACCCACGGCCGACCCAACAGACCTGAAAAGCTACCGGCCCATCTCTCTCCTCCCCTTCGCGGCCAAAGTCACAGAGAGACTCGTAAACGCTCAGCTGACCGTCTTCATCGAAGAGAACTCCATCCTAGATGCTTCCCAGTCTGGATTCCCCAGCAACCACAGCACCGAGACCGCCCTCCTTGCCACCACTGATGACATCCGCATGCTACTCGACCAGGGACACACTGCGGCCCTCATCCTTCTAGACCTCTCCGCAGCCTTTGACACCGTCTCACATCGCACGCTCGCAGCCAGATTTCACAATGCGGGGATACAAGGAGCCGCCCTCGACTGGATCCAATCCTTTCTCTCCGGCAGAACCCAGAGGATCAGACTCCCTCCCTTCCTCTCCGAACCCACAGAGATCAACTGCGGAGTACCCCAAGGATCATCGCTCAGCCCCACGCTCTTCAACATCTACATAGCCCCCCTCGCCACCATCGTCAGACAGCATGGGCTCAGCATAGTATCCTACGCCGACGACACCCAGCTCATCCTCTCACTCATGAAGAATTCCGAAGACACCAGACTCTGCTTCCAGGAAGGAATGAAGGACGTCGCAGCCTGGATGAAAGACAGCTGCTTGAAGCTCAACTCAGAGAAAACTGAGGTCCTGATCCTCGGACCCTGCACCTCTGCCTGGGACAACACCTGGTGGCCCTCCGCCCTCAGGAGTCCACCCACCCCAATAGACCACGCATGAAACCTCGGCATCATCCTCGACTACTCCCTCTCCATGAACCGCCAGATCAACGCCGTCACTTCCACCAGTTTCAACTGCCTGCGCATCCTCCGCAAGACCTTCAAATGGATCCCCCCGATTGCAGAATGACCGTCACCCACGCGCTCATAACCAGCAGACTTGACTACGGCAATGCCCTCTACACCGGAATCAACATAACTCTTCTACACAAACTCCAAACCATCCAGAACACCGCAGCCAGACTCGTCCTCGGAACACCACGTCACGAACACATGACCCAACACCTGCGAGACCTCCACTGGCTCCCCGTCGAGAAGAGGGTTACCTTCAAACTCCTCACCCACGCCTACAAATCCCTCCACAACATCGGACCCAAATACCTCAACGAGAGAGTCTCCTTCCACGTACCCAAGAGGAACCTCCACTCCACCGACATCGCCCTGGCAGAGGTCCCCCGCATCCGCAGAAACAGAGCAGGCAGGAGAGCCTTCTCCTACATCGCAGCCAAGACCTGTGAACATCCGACGCTAGCCGACCCTGCACACGTTCAGGAAGAACCTCAAGTCCTGGCTCTTTGACTGATCCGGAGCTGCACCCCCCCTTCCGCCCCCCTGAGTGCCTTGAGACCCTTACGGGTGAGTAGCTCACTTTATAAGCCCCTGATTGATTGACTTAAAATGAGAAAGTAACAAGGAGGAATAAAGATATTTCTCCTTGTTAGAGATCACTCTGGAACAACTAGAACTAGATTTTTTACGCATACCCAGGTCTACTGGCTTTAGTAAATCAGGAAATACACCAGATTCCATGGATGGATGCATGGGAACGCCCATGCTCCACATTGGAACGTATTGCCAACACAAGGCAGTACTATGAACTGTGTTACATTACTGTGTATTTACTAAGCCACGCAAAGTGTCTTTGCATGGCTTCGTAACTACTAAAAATTCTCTTTAATTGGGGTTGTTCCACAAAAGTGACGCCACCCTGATGAAAAGTCATAGTAAATCTGCACCACAGTCCCATGCACGAAAATTAGGAAAGCTTCTGGAACCTGATGTCGTTGTCCCATTGGGTTCAGGTTAAGTCCCAGGTTTTGCATTTCTCATTTATGTGAAGCAGCCTGAAATACTACAAGCAAAAATACAGGACACAGGAAGGGAACACATTTCCAAAGCTGGGATCGATAATGGCTTCTGACATAAGGATGAGGTAGGAATTAAATGTAGAAGAAAAAGGTATAAAATAGCCCATCAAGGAGAATTTAAAAACAGCTTGAATCTGATGTCAGATTATTTACATGGTATTTTAGTTTTGCACAAAATCACTACTAAGTGACACTGCACAAACTCAGGTACTGGATGCCACCAATGAACACCAATGTAAGAAATCTGGTTATTGGTTGAGGGGGGTGGAGACCCCACTCAGGCCACAACCACAGTCCTTGTCTGGGAGAACCACAAAGGTCACTAAATTAACCTGTGCTTAAGCTTCTGGCACCTTGGTACCAAGCATTTAGGCTTAATTTAGAGGAAAAGTGTAAAGTATTTAGGCAGCACACAAACAATAATAAAGTGAAAACACAACACAATTAAAAATTCAAAACCAACTTAGAATATTAGAGTACAACAATAAGTAAAACAATATCCGAGTGACAAAAACCCAATCACTAGAATAGAAGATATTCAAATGCAAGGTTTCCAGTGAAAATGGCGTCTAAAAGCACAAAGCACCACTGGCGGTCATCTGGTCACGGAAGACCGAGGGAATGTCACAAGATCAGGCCAACCGCAAAGGAGTGCAGGTCAGATACAGGGACCAATATAGTCCCCACTGAAGAGTTACCTTCTGAAAAGCCCTACACAATGCATGATAAGCATATCTGAACCACGCCTCTTATTCCACATACCTGCCAGACACCTTTGGTCCGCCCAACTGGCCCTGGCCACTGTCCCACAGATCACAACACCAGAGACAGAGGAAGATCCTTCTTGTACCTCGCCACCAAGACCTGCCTCTCCGTCTCAGGCAATCCTCGTCGCTATCCCAATTCAGGAAGGATCTCAAGACCTGGCTCTTCAACTGAACCTCAGCGCTCAGACCGATCAGCAGTCTCCTCTACCCCCTTCAGTGCCTTGAGACCCTCACAGGTGTGTAGCCGCGATTTACAAACCCCTGATTGATTGAATCTGTGGTGAAGAGGTGTGGTGCAGCGGCCAGAACAGTTGACTTCGGAGCACAGGGCTCACGGTTCGATCCCCGGCTCCGGCGGCAGCTCAGCTTAGCACCATGTGACTCTGGGCAATAGCTCACTTAATTTACACGACAGCCCCCAGCGCCTTGAGACCCGTAAGGGTGAGTAGTTCGCGCTTTACAAATACGGATTTACATTTACAAGAGTTCCATTCTCAGTGGAAGAGGCAGTAAGGCAGTCCTTTTTTTGAAATATCAACAGGCCCAGTAGTGTTCTGATGAGTAGGTCTGAAGATCGAAAATGTATTCCTGGTGCCAGAGTTTGTGTGTGGTGGGACACTCTGTCCTACCTCCACATCTGTTTCTTGAAAGTTCTTCCCTTCCCTTGTTTAGGCTCAAAGAAGTTGGGGTGAGAAAAGGCTGATGTCATGTTACATTTTGTGTGCTGGAGGCCAGCCCTTTGAAGTGTAAGTGGATTAGGGAACAGCTCCACCTCCAGTCAACCTTTCAGGATGGCCCATCGTAGCAGGATGGCACATCCTGCCCACACCTAGTCCCATGTGTGTCACTCTGTGGGAGGAATTCACAATCCCCAAAACAGAGTCTCTCAAAGTCATGTAACCCAGGGCACTGACAGAAGGCATAAATGGTTAGTACAAGAAAATGCCAGCTTTCTAAAAATGGCATTTTCATAGTTGTGACTTAAAATTCTACTTTACCTTTAAATATGATTCTAAATTACAATTTATTTGAGTGTAAACAGCATATTTATATATGCTCCCAATCCAGTTATCACTTATTAAATGTAATAAGGTAACCCAGTGTTAGTCAACGGGACATATAGGTCTTACAACAATAAAAAATGACTTTAAGAGTTTTTCACTGCCAGGACATGCAACACATATGTGCACATGTGCCTTCTCTTTAAATGCAATGCTCCCTGTCCTATGAGCTTTTAGTTTCAACATTAGGGATGACGTCTATGCATTAAAAAGGAAGGCTTAGGCTTGGCAAAATTTTCATTTTGCAAGGTCGAAATGGCAGTTTAAAACTGCACTAAAAGCTGAAGTTGAAAGCCTGACACGTTTTAAAAGGCTACCTTATCAGGTGGCACAATGAAAACTGCAGGCCCACTAGTAGCTTTTACCTTACAGGCCCTGGGCACCGTTGTACCTTTACTAGGGACTTGCAGGAAAAGTAAATATGGCAGTCATGTGTAAGCCAATTTTACTATGTGTGAAGGAGAGCGTGTTAGTGCTTGAACACTGGTGAGCAGTGGTAAAGTGAACAGAGTCCTAATGCCAACAAAAATGAAATTCAGAAAACAGGGGAGGTGGAGGCTGAAGCAGGGTCTAGTTTTTACCATATAGTGCCCCATGCCCATTCTGACCACATTTGAAGCATAAGAGTCTCAATTGTCCCTGCCAGCCCACAGACAGGGTTGTGTTAAAATTGTCCACACTGCATTGAGCGTCTAGGAGGCAGTAGCCCCCTTGCCCTCCTCTATACTCAGATGTACGTCTTTCTGAACATCAAGATGTAGCAATAACAGGTTGTGTCTGTCATTTAGAAGAACAAAATTGGCCAAGAGTAAGGAGTGGGGGCCAACTGGGCCAACTGGGACTTTCCACACCTTTAGAAATTACAAGTGACCTCAAACCTCTGACTCAGTTCCTGCATTTCACACATGTCTTATTATTTTATATAGCACATTTAAAGGGTAAAAAAATCACCCTGCAACAAGGCAAAATGTTTGTGGGTGACTGCAGAGAGGGCCAAGTCCAAAAATGTATTTGTTGTATTATCACCGCCGGTCAGATTACGATGCTGGCTCCCCACCAGCCTTTCCATGGCAGTTCACCCACCATGGAAAGGCTGGCGGGGATGGCATTTGGGGGCCTGTTGCGGGCCCCCCCTTGTGCAGGGGCAGTTGGTTTTTGCACTTGGGGGCACCTAAGGTGCCCCCCTACATTTCCCTGCACCATGTAGCAGGCACCGCATGGTGCCTGCCACGTAGTGCAGGGAAATGCAAAACCTGTCTTTTTTCCATTGCGGCAGGTGCTGCAGCCAGCAGCACCCGCTGCAATGGAAAAATGCCTTTTGCGGCTGCCGTGGTGGCGGCCACATTGTAATAGCATGTGGTGCCGCTGCCTTATTGGCGGGCGGTCCCCATCCCCGGGAGGATGGCAGATGGACAGAAGTCCGTCCGCCATCATAATCAGGCCCATAGAAGTCATTAATATCGTTTGCAAAAATATAGTTGTTGAAAATATCGATTTTTTAATTAGTGTTATGTATTTTAGTATATATTTTAAATGTATGTGATGTACTTTTTTTGTATACGTATTGTTTATGTTTTTTAATATATGTTAACTTTTTAGTAGTTATCAATTTTATTGTAAAGAAATTTTGTGTTTTTTAGTTCCGTAGTGGGTTGTGGGTTGATAGGGGAATAGGGTGGGAAGTAATTTAATTATAATAAGGTAATGATACTTTTTTATTTATTAATATTTATTTAATTGAGATTTTATAGTGTTTATTGTGGGAAGTGATTTATTATTAATGAATTATTAATTGGTTGTTAATTCATATTAATTACTTAATTGGTAATTAATTATGGTAATTGTGTAATACATTTTAAGTGTGGGTTGTGGGGTTTAAAGGGGTAAAGGGTGGGAAGCCATTTATGTTTAATTAAGTAATAATTAGCTGATCATTAATAATTAATTAATTGATAATTAATTAGGGTAATTGTTTAATTTTTTTTGTGTGTGTTTTGGTTTTATAGGGGTAAAGGGTTGGGAGTAAAATTTATTTTACTTACTTTATAATTAGTTGTTAAACACTATTAGCTGTTTTAATTGAAAATATATTTTAATTGTGTAATTAATTTTTTACCGGTTAATTTTAGCTGTGGGTTGTGGGGATTATAGGGGTAAAGGGTGGGAAGGTAATACATTTTTATGTGTTTTAATTTGTTTTTTAATTAATAATATTTCTTTAATTGATAATTATTTATGTTAAATATGGAAGTACATTTTTTAAAATTTAGATGTGGGTTGTGAATTGTGGGGTGTTATAGGGTAAGAAATAAAAACTACATGTATGTAATAATTATTGTTTTTGTTTCTAAATAATTTCTAATTAAAAATGTTTTTTTATTTGAAAATAGTTTTTATTGTATTAAATATAATATATGTAGGTATTTGTCATATGTATTTAACATTATAATATGTTTTTTTTAATTTTAATATTAAATATATTTGTATTTTAATTTTTAACATATTTATATTTTTTTATTTACTTTGTTTTTTAAATATTTTTTTTGTTGATATTTTGTTTGTTTTTAATTTTGAACTGACTGGAGTGGGGATACTAATTTTTACCCCTCCGCAATCCAACACTTTCCCTACTGTTGCACTGATTATAGTGGGAATAGTACATTTTATCCCTCCACTATCCAACACTTTCCCTACTGTTGCACTGACTGGAGTGGGAATAGTAATTTTTACCCCTTCGCTATCCAACACTTTCCCTATTGTTGCACTCACTGGAGTGGGAATAGTAATTTTTACCACTCCGCTATCCAACACTTTCCCTACTGTTGCACAGCCTAGAGTGGGAATAGTAATTTTTACCCCTCCGCTATCCAACACTTTCCCTACTGTTGCACTCATTGGAGTGGGAATAGTAATTTTTACCCCTCTGCTATCCAACACATTCCATACAGTTGCACTGACTTGAGTAGGAATAGTACATTTTACCCCTCCGCTATCCAACACTTTCCCTAATGTTGCACTCATTGGAGTGGGAATAGGAATTTTTACCCCTCCGCTATCCAACACTTTCCCTACTGTTGCACTGACTGGAGTGTGAAATTTAAGTCACGACGGTGCAGTGGTATGGTTATAGGTAAATGGCGCTCCAAGAATGAGTAGCACTTACACTCTATTTAGATTTCTGAGAAATGTATATGGACGGTGCTGAAAGGTGAGAAGAACCACCAGTCTCCCCAAACACGTGGTCGAAGCTAACATAAACATAAACACAATCCTCAGCACACGTCTTTTAAGTAATATGCAATTATTCAATTTGTTTTAGTCAAGCATAAATGATACAGAGAAAGCACTCGAGAACACGGCGCTGATGTGGGGACCTACACATCCTTCTTACGTGCTCTAGGTTTGGCTCATGACGAAGATCCACGGTTAAATGCGACGTGGACATCGGAACATAGATTTTAATTTTCCAGTGGGATGGAATTATCACCACTGATAAAGGAACATTTTGGACTCTTGTAAGCCTTGAGAAAGTCGCGGGACAAAATTCCTTTGTGCGACGAAACACGTGTTGGCTGATGCAAGAACAAAGAGAATAAAGAAAAGAAACCAAGCTCGAAAATTTCTCTGTATCATTTATGCTTGACTAAAACAAATTGGATAATTGCATATTACTGAAAAGACGTGTGCTGAGGATTGTGTTTATGTGAAATTTAAGTGTAAACATTTTTAAATAGTTTAATGTTTTAATTTAAAATGGAATTTTTTTTAACAGATTTTATGTTATTGGTATATGTATATATATATATATATTTTGAAAAAAGAGTTGCTCCTCCTGGGAACTCCGCCCGTAGTACGGTGGCGCGATGAAGCCGGTAGAGCAATGCCGGCATAAATATGAGTCCACAATTGCAAATAAGCACGCGCTCTCAGATTCCTATTAAAGGATTTTTAATGTTCAAGGTTACGCGTTTCGGGAGCAAGCTCCCTTGATCACACACTGAACCAAGTGTACACCAAGTGAATACATAGACTCAGTACAGGGAAATGAAATCGACATAGGACTGCACGATACCCAGCTACCTACGTAAAAGTGGCGGCCATATTGGAGTGACTAAATTCAGATTAAAAAGGCAATAATTCCTTAAAGAATAACAGCAGATATGTTATACCAAAAACGAAAATCCATTTCAATACATGGTAAATCAATATCAAATTAAGATGAATAAACATAAATCCACATCATGCTGAAATACAGCTAGCTCAAGACCGGAGGGCATACCGACAGAGCGTGTGAATTACATTGTTTCTGGTCGCCAAGTGGCAAGAGAATTTCAAGTACCATGCAGTTACAGTAGACCAATACTAACGTCAAGTGACATAGTCATACAAATCCTTATACTGTACAATAGTCAAATAGCAAGCGTGACTATAAGTGAAAAAGTAAGAAATTCCCAAGCAGGAAATAGAAAGGCAAAGAGAAAGAGAAAGGATAAATGTTATAAATCGTCTTATCTTTAAAACATTAGTGCTCTAGTCGTGGAGACGAAGAAAGGGTTAGGAGGCCCGTGAAGTGTCCGCAGAATATCGGTGGGCCCCTTCCTTTCCTCCTGAGTAGAAAAATAGAAAACACAAGAATATAAAAAACAAGATTAAAAATGTGCAAACATTTTAAACAAATTGCTAGACTGTTCATTAGTTGCTTATATTAACCAAGTTACTTTAAATCGCATGCAAAAATTGTTTATACAGTCTAACTTATGCAGCTTGCTGATCCGGGAAAACAATATCATAAAAACCTATGTTGGTGTAAGCCAGTTATTCTTCCATAAGGTGCGTTGCTAATTCCTCGTCCAAATTGTGCCCATTCGGGTACCTCGTCTCGAGCTCAAGTATCCATTTAGATTCTTTTTTCCTCAATCTGAGCTCCCTGTTCCCCCTCTAAAGCTAGTTGTCACTTGTTCAATAACAAAGTAGCTGAGAAGTGAGCTGTTAGCGAGGTGAAAATCGGCAAAGTGTCTTGCGATAGGATAATGCGGATCCCTATTGTTTATGGCCCTGAGATGTTCTAGGACCCTTTTCTTAGCCATATGTGTCGTGCTGCCAATATATCTTTTGTTACATGGACACACTAAAATATAAATGACATGTGTGGTACTGCATGTCAAAAATTGTGAAATGGTATTTTTCTTCATAGAGTGTGGCACACTGTATTCTTTCACCATATGGCTATTTTTACAAGCTTTACAGTGTCCACAAGGGTAAAACCCTTTGAGATTGTGTGTGGAAGTCTTAGGAGGTATGGTGATATCCCCATGCATAAGCAAGTCCTTCAGGCTACGACCTTTGCGATAACATAATTTCCTGTTCTGCCAGATAGTTCTCATCTCTCTATGTATCTTGATAAAGTTAAGGCTTGGTTGAGGTACATTGATGACCTTTTTCTCATATGGGAAGGCAGTGAGGAAGAAGCTCTTGAATTCATTGACAAACTAAATGACAATAGGTACAACATAACTCTCACTCAGAATATAAACAGAGAAGAGATAGAATTTTTGGATGTCAAAATTAAGGTGGTCAATGGCACCCTTGAAACTAAACTGTTCCGTAAAGACACAGCTGGCAATAGCGTTCTTCATGCTCTCAGTCATCACCCGGATGCTCTGAAATGGAGTATCCCTTATGGAGAGATGCTGAGAGCAAGAAGGAATTGCAATACGGATGAGAACTATCTGGCAGAACAGGAAATTATGTTAGAACGCTTCAGGGAACGTGGTTACCCCGAGTGGGTACTCCAGAGAGCAGTTTCCAAACTTAAAGACATCGACAGACCCAGTACACTAGAGGAGAAAAACAAGGAAACTGAGCCCCAAGTAACACGTGTTATCCTTACTTATAACAACAAGTCAAGGAAAATACAAAAAATTCTTCAAGACAATTGGAATATCCTCAAAAGTGATAGCATTGTGGGCCCCACCCTTAGCGACAGACCGAGTATTAGTTATCGCAAAGGTCGTAGCCTGAAGGACTTGCTTATGCATGGGGATATCACCATACCTCCTAAGACTTCCACACACAATCTCAAAGGGTTTTACCCTTGTGGACACTATAAAGCTTGTAAAAATAGCCATATGGTGAAAGAATACAGTGTGCCACACTCTATGAAGAAAAATACCATTTCACAATTTTTGACATGCAGTACCACACATGTCATTTATATTTTAGTGTGTCCATGTAACAAAAGATATATTGGCAGCACGACACATATGGCTAAGAAAAGGGTCCTAGAACATCTCAGGGCCATAAACAATAGGGATCCGCATTATCCTATCGCAAGACACTTTGCCGATTTTCACCTCGCTAACAGCTCACTTCTCAGCTACTTTGTTATTGAACAAGTGACAACTAGCTTTAGAGGGGGAACAGGGAGCTCAGATTGAGGAAAAAGAATCTAAATGGATACTTGAGCTCGAGACGAGGTACCCGAATGGGCACAATTTGGACGAGGAATTAGCAACGCACCTTATGGAAGAATAACTGGCTTACACCAACATAGGTTTTTATGATATTGTTTTCCCGGATCAGCAAGCTGCATAAGTTAGACTGTATAAACAATTTTTGCATGCGATTTAAAGTAACTTGGTTAATATAAGCAACTAATGAACAGTCTAGCAATTTGTTTAAAATGTTTGCACATTTTTAATCTTGTTTTTTATATTCTTGTGTTTTCTATTTTTCTACTCAGGAGGAAAGGAAGGGGCCCACCGATATTCTGCGGACACTTCACGGGCCTCCTAACCTTTTCTTCGTCTCCACGGCTAGAGCACTAATGTTTTAAAGATAAGACGATTTATAACATTTATCCTTTCTCTTTCTCTTTGCCTTTCTATTTCCTGCTTGGGAATTTCTTACTTTTTCACTTATAGTCACGTTTGCTATTTGACTATTGTACAGTATAAGGATTTGTATGACTATGTCACTTGACGTTAGTATTGGTCTACTGTAACTGCATGGTACTTGAAATTCTCTTGCCACTTGGCGACCAGAAACAATGTAATTCACACGCTCTGTCGGTATGCCCTCCGGTCTTGAGCTAGCTGTATTTCAGCATGATGTGGATTTATGTTTATTCATCTTAATTTGATATTGATTTACCATGTATTGAAATGGATTTTCGTTTTTGGTATAACATATCTGCTGTTATTCTTTAAGGAATTATTGCCTTTTTAATCTGAATTTAGTCACTCCAATATGGCCGCCACTTTTACGTAGGTAGCTGGGTATCGTGCAGTCCTATGTCGATTTCATTTCCCCTGTACTGAGTCTATGTATTCACTTGGTGTACACTTGGTTCAGTGTGTGATCAAGGGAGCTTGCTCCCGAAACGCGTAACCTTGAACATTAAAAATCCTTTAATAGGAATCTGAGAGCGCGTGCTTATTTGCAATTGTGGACTCATATATATATATATATATATATATATATATATATATATATATATATATATATATATATATATATATATATATTTATTTGTTACAATTTTATATAATTTTAAAATTATAAAATAAATTAAAATTAATAGTTTATTAGTTGTTTTAAAATAAATATGCATATATTAATCATTATATATGTGTGTTTAACTTTTTTAATTCAGTTTATTTGTTATATTTGTTCAAATGTATACTAAATCTAATTTATTTTTTTAATTAATTTTATTATTTAACATATTTAATATTTTTTATTTTATTTTTATATATAAAAAACGATGTTTTGGACAACTATGGGGCCCATTATGATATGGGGCGGATCGCCACCTCCGGGCCGGCAGTGGCTCCACCCACCAGATGCTCCCGTTTCACCCCCGCCATATTAGTATGGCGGGGGGCACCACGGCGGATGGTAAGACCGTCCACCGCTTTCCCACCGGTCGGATTCCCGGCCGGGCGGAAAAGGCCCTCAATATGGTGGCGGTGCCTTGCAGACACCGCCATCCATATTAGGATGTGCAATTCTAAATCCCTTTCCATGGGGCCGCCATGGAAAGGCATGCGGAAATTGCTTTGGGGGACCGTTACGGGCCCCCGGGGGGGTGGGGAGGTGGGGGAGTGGGGGGCTGCACTTGGGGGTACCTATGGTACCCCCCTTCATTGGCATACACAAGGTGGCAGGCACCCCACGGTGCCTGTCACGTTGTGCATGCCAATGCACAACATGCATTATTGCATTGCGGCTGGTGCTGCTTACAGCACCGCCCGCCGCAATGTAATATATGCAGGATGCGACCGCCAGGGTGGCGGTCGCATCCTAATGGGTCTGGCAGGACCGCCGCACCTCTTGCGGTCGGTCCTGTGTACCGTTACGGTGGCGGGCGGACAAAGTCCACCCGCCATCGTAATAGACCCCTATATTTTTACATTGATATATTTTTTCAATATTTTTGTACTTACCATTATAAATATAGGAAGTCAATATTTTTGAGATCGATATTTAACACTCGATATTGTGGTATGGTGATATTTTAGGTGTCGATATTCTGTCAGTGAACCCTTTCTGGGTTTAGAGTGACAGGAGTAGGGGATGTGCATTCACACAAGACAGATACAAGGGGGGTGTTGAGGTGTGTTCCGCCTTTCCTGGGTGACTCATAGCCAGGCTGAATAGACCTGGCTGCATTTGCCTCCTGTTGGAAACCTCAGGGAAATCAAAGACTTCAACATCCTCTGGGTTCCAGCTTCTGGAACTAGATGTTTCAGCTGCCACAGAGGAAAAAGGTAACCAACGCCATCAACAAAGCTACTGCTGGCTTCGTAACCAGAAGGCACAGCAGAGGGCAATGCTGCACTTCGCTGGTCTCACCTACGACAACGTCCAATGCCACCACCAAGCTGCTACTTGCACTGTGACCTGTGGGCACCCCACTTCACACCGCCTTGCTACACATCACCATCCTGGAATCCCCGACGATGCAGCAGCACCATCACCAATGCTGCTGGCTGAACCGTGACCTGTGGACACCGCTCATGGAGGACACGGAGCATGGTCTCACTTCACACTGCAGCCTTGGTCTCACTGAAGCCACCACTCCAAGCTGACATTGATTCTTCTGCTTGCACTGTGGTTTGGGGGCACCGCTCATAAGTTTCACAACGCACTGCCCCATCCCACACCGCAACCTTGACCCACCAATACCAGCACCATCGACTCCACCTCGTCAATTGATGCCACTGCTTGCACTGAGACCTCTGGGCCCCGCACGATGCATCAAACCATCTCACACGCAGCCTTGGGTCTACCAATGACAGCGCTTCAGCAACAACAATGCCGCTGCCTACACCGTGACCTGTCAGCACAACAACAAGCACCGCCCTGCTTCGCACAGCAGTCCCGGTCTCACCGACGCTGATGGATGGCCATCACCAACCCACTCCCTGTACCATGACCTGAGGGCACCACACGTCACACCACTCCGCTTCACACTGCAGCCTCAACACCTGCCGGCGCTGCTGACTTCAAACTCATGGAGTTCGACCTGCAACGTGTGTGACTTCAAGGGCCCGACGACTCCTGCACCAACTTCCGGAGCTCACCGCAAGGTCCGATGGCCTGCATCTCCAAAGGTACTGTTTTACAGGTCTCCCTGACACCGTTGCTGGTCCGCAATGCCACGACTCCCCGGAACTGTTGGATTTGTTTGCTCACAATGCAGTGATAGCCCCAGCCAGAGCTATCAACTTCAAGGAACTCTATATAAAGTCTACTTTTGCTTTATTGGTATTGTGGATTACTCTGTGTTGGATATTTATCATTTTGCTCTTGCTTTACACAGATAAATATTGGATATTTTTCTAAAACTGGTGTGGTGTCCTTTTGTAGTCTTTTCACTGTATTACTGTTTGTTATATGCAGAATCTTTACACACTTCTGAGCCAAACTACAAAGTGGATGAGCAGAGGTTATTGTAGACGTGTAATCCCCTTATCCTGACTAGAGTGGTGGATTCTGCCTGGCTGACGTAGATACCCTAGCCAACCAGAAAGCTCATTTCTAACAGCGGGTATCTGGGATACACGAGAGATTTAGTGCTTAATTTGAGCTGGTGGTTTCTAGTGCCCGGCACTGGCAGTTAATTGTTAACCCCTTCGGTGCGCGGCCGATTTTCGCCCTGTGCGGGGCGTTTCATTGAGTGGGCGGGTTCATGACGAGCTCAGCTCGTCATGCGCACACGAGCACTGCGCAGCATGACGAGCTGAGCTCGTCATGAGCACGGAAGAGGTTAACACTGGCACTACTAAGTCTTCCACATGGTGGAGGGGGTGTAAATGTTTTATACATAGCCTTATCTACCTTTTTAAGTGAATAGGGCTTTGAGTCAAAGTCCATTGCTGCTTGTATGCACAAAACCTTCATAACAAATCTGACCCAAAGATAGCAATTCCCCTTATTGATAGGGTTCAGAATTTTGATCCTTTTCAGTCAGATGTGGTTTAGGACTTTCTATCCTAACTGAAAAGCCCTCATGCTACTCTTTGCTGGGCTTCATGTGAGCCATGAGATTCTCCGTTGCCACAATGGCTAGGACTTTGGTAACTAACATGCCTCGGGAGGTGGATGCTACTAGGCAGAATTCATATGTAGCTTGATCAGGGACCAAAATCTTGAAACAAAACAAAAATGGTAGATGTTCGAACAACCTCCACGCTTTTGACATAAAGAGTTAACCTTTTGCAAGCATATTGATGTATTTACAAGATAGCCAACCTGAGCAGAATTATTTTATGCACAAAGGGATACCTTCCAGCACAAAAACAATCCTTAGAGGCAGATTGCAGCACACTTAAAAAGAGGAAGTAACAAGGAGGAATAAAGATATTTCTCCTTGTTAGAGCCCACTTTGGAACAACTAGAACTAGACTTTTTACGCATTCCCAGGTTTACTGGCTTTAGTAAATCAGGAAATATGCCAGATTCCATTGATGGATGCATGGGAACACCCATGCTTCACCTTGGAACGCCATGCCAACACAAGGCTGTACAATGAAGTGCGTTACATTACTGTGTATTTACTAAACCAAGCAAAGTGCCCGTAACTACTAAAAATTATTTTTAATTGGGGTTGTTCCACAAAAGTGATGCCACCCTGATGAAAAGTCATAATAAATCTGCACCACAGTCCCATGCACTCAAATTAGGAAAGCTTCTGGAACCTGATGTTGTTGTCCCAGTGAGTTCGAGTTAAGTCCCAGTTTTTGCATTTCTCATTTATGTGAAGCAGCCTGAAATACTACAAGCAAAAATACAGGACACAGGAAGGGAACACATTTCCAAAGCTGGGATAGATAATGGTTTCTGACATAAGGATGAGGTAGGAATTAAATGTAGAAGAAAAAGGTATAATATAGCCCATCAAGGAGAATTTAGAGACAGCTTGAATCTGATGTCAGATTATTTACATGGTATTTTTGGGGCATATGTATGAAAATCCGTTTTGTGAGTCCTTAATAGCGATTTTTAGCGAATCGCTATTAAGTACTCGCAAAATGGAATGTATGTAGGAATCGATGTAGGAATCGCAATAATAATTGCGATTCCTTAGTATTCCTTAATTACGAGTCGCAAATTGCGATTCGCAATTAAGGAATACCTTCCCATTCATTCCTATGGGCCTAGAGGCCCATAGGAATGAATGGGCAGACATTCGCAATTTGCGAGTACCCATTAGGTACTCGCAAATTGCGAATGCAATTTTAAGGGTGCAAGGGTGTCAAAATGACACCCTGTTGCACCCCTGAAATATGTATGTGTGCACATGTGGCGCACATATGTGCGCCACATGGCACTTTGAAAAATGCAAAAAAGTGCATTTTTCAAAGAAATCGCAAATTACCACCAACTTGAAGTTGGTGGTAATTTGCGATTTCTTAGGCCAAAATCGCACAACTTGGGTGCTTCCTGCATTGCATTTAAGGAATCGCAATTTGCGATTCCTTAAATGCATTCGCAAAATATTGAATCGCAAATTTTGCGATTCCCTAAATTGTGAGGGCCTTTTGGGATGATACATCCCAAAAGGCTTTTCCCCGTTCGCAAACGGGCTCATTCTGAGAATCGGCCCGTTTGCGAACGGGAATTAGGCTTCATACATATGCCCCTTAGTTTGCAAAAAATCACTACTGAGTTACACTGCACAAACTCAGGTACTGAATCCCACCACTGAACACCAATGTAAGAAATCTGGTTATTGGTTGAGGGGGGTGGAGACCCCACTCAGGCCCCAACCATAGTCCTTGTCTGGGGGAACCACAAAGGTCACTAAATTAACCTGTGCTTAAGCCTCTGGCAGCTTGGTACCAAGCATTTAGGCTTCATTTAGAGGAAAAGTGTAAACTATTTAGCCAGCACACAAACAATAATAAAGTGAAAACATAACACAATTAAAAATCTAAACCAACTTAGAATATTAGAGTACATTGCAATAAGTAAAACAATATCCGAGTGACAAAAATCCAATCACTAGAATAGAAGATATTCAAATGCAAGGTTTCCAGTGAAAATGGTGTCTAAAAGCACAAAGCACTACTGGCGGTCATCTGGTCGTGGAAGACCGAGGGAATGTCACAAGATCAGGCCATCCCCAATGGACTGAAGGACAGATGCAGGGACCAATATAGTCCCACTGAAGAGTTACCTTCTGAAAAGCCCTCCACGATGCAGGATAAGCATATCTGAACCAAGCTTCTCATTCCACATACCCACCAGACACCTTTGCTCCGCCCAACTGGCTCTGGCCATTGTCCCACGGATCCACAACACCAGAGCTGGAGGAAGATCATTCTTGTACCTCGCCACCAAGATCTGCCTCTCCACCTCAGGCAATCCTCTTCGCTATCCCAATTCAGGAAGGATCTCAAGACCTGGCTCTTCAACTGAACCTCAGTGCTCAGACCGATCAGCAGCCTCCTCTACCCCCTTCAGTGCCTTGAGACCCTCACGGGTGTGTAGCCGCGATTTACAAACCCCTGATTGATTGAATCTGTGGTGAAGAGTTCCATTATCAGTGGAAGAGGCAGTAAGGCAGTCCTTCTTTTGAAATATCAACAGGTCCAGGAGTGTTCTGATGAGTAGGTCTGAAGATCGAAAATGTATACCTGGTGCCAGAGTTTGTGTGTGGTGGGACACTCTGTCCTACCTCCACATCTGGTTCTTGAAAGTTCATCCCTTCCCTTGTTTAGGCTCAAAGAAGTTGGGTTGATAAAAGGCTGATGTAATGTTACATTTTGTGTGCTGGAGGCCAGCCCTTTGAAGTGTAAGTGGATTAGGGAACAGCTCCACCTCCAGTCATCCTTTCAGGATGGCCCATCGTAGCAGGATGGCACATCCTGCCCACACCTAGTCCCATGTGTGTCACTCTGTGGGAGGAATTCACAAACCCCAAAACAGAGTCTCTCAAAGTCATGTAACCCAGGGCACTGACAGAAGGCATACATGGTTAGTACAAGAAAATGTCTGCTTTCTAAAAATGGCATTTTCATAGTTGTTACTTAAAATTCTACTTTACCTTTAAATATGATTCTAAATTACAATTTATTTGAGTGTAAACAGCATATGTATATATGCTGCAAATCCAGTTATCACTTATTAAATGTAATAAGGTAACCCAGTGTTAGTCAACGGGACATATAGGTCTTACAACAATGAAAAATGACTTTAAGAGTTTTTCACTGCCAGGACATGTAACACATATATGCACATGTGCCTTCTCTTTAAATGCAATGCACCCTGTCCTATGAGTTTTTAGGGTCAACATTAGGGATGACGTCTATGCATTAAAAAGGAAGGCTTGGCAAAAGGTTCATTTCACAAGGTCGAAATGGCAGTTTAAAACTGCACTAAAAGCTGAAGTTGCAAGCCTGACACGTTTTAAAAGGCTACCTTATCAGGTGGCACAATGAAAGCTGCAGGCCCACTAGTAGCTTTTACCTTACAGGCCCTGGGCACCGTTGTACCTTTACTAGGGACTGGCAGGAAAAGTAAATATGGCAGTCATGTGTAAGCCAATTTTACTATGTGTGAAGGAGAGAGTGTTAGTGCTTGAACAGTGGTGAGCAGTGGTAAAGTGAACAGAGTCCTAATGCCAACAAAAATGAAATTCAGAAAACAGGGGAGGTGGAGGCAAAATGTTTGTGGTTGACTGCAGAGAGGGTCAAGTCCAAAAATTAATCTGTTGTATTATCTCTGGACTCTTGTTTACAAATGGGTTCCGCACAGAAGGAAAAAAATGGGGGGAACCCTGCAAAAAGGGGCAAGTCCAACAGGGAGAAACTGGTCAGAGGGGCCCTATGCATAAACATGTTTTACAGTGAGCAGGATGGTTTCAGTTTTTAACTATGGTTCAGATGCATCATCTATTGAAAAGTTATTATTTGATTTGTCTATAACTTTTTACCATGTTGGCGGATTTGCATCAAATTTGAAAATCGCTTAGCATTGTCACATAAGGCCTGTTATGCCAATTTTCAAACATTTCCATGCAGGGAAAAAGTTAAGCAAGGTAGGAGGTTTGAAATCAGATGTCTTCCAATTTTAGCTTCCCAAAACAAGTTCTCTTTCATCCAGAGCCCAAACCGCTAAATGGATATGAATCAGACTTGGCATGTAAAACTGTACTCAGAAACTGTATTGTTTTATTTGGTTTAGGTTGAATCCATTTATCAATTTGTGAGATATAAGCATTTTAGAAATGTTGGTGAGTGTGATATAAATGGTTAACCGTCGCAGAACATTTGCAGATCTGATATGCAGTCCTGTGCCCTAAAAACACTGAAAAGAATATAGGCAGCAAGCATAATGTGAAGTGGAGAGGACCTCCTGAGAAAGACTGAGCGCAGGGCCTTGCCATTGGCCAGAACCTTCTGCTTTCTTGACCACCTTCAGTGGGTTGGGTGATAGTCCTAGCTGCAGACCAGACCCTTTGGCTATCCCCAGCTAAGTATGGCTATGTGCAGAAGGAGATGACTAATGGAGGTGGGTTGGGCACACACCTGTCTTGGATGGCTGAAGATGGTGAATTGAGTGCAGGGCCTGGGCAAAGGCTGTGCACCGCGGGGTTGAAAGCTAATTATATCATCAAAAGACACAAGGATATTTACTGAAAATTCATGACCTGCTGTACCTTGCAGCCAGCCTACCATCCCTATCAATGCAGCCAATCTCAGAGAGTCATAAATCGTGACCTGCCTTATGATTATTGATTAGGCAGGTAGTTTTGTGACCCCTTACAAGTCAGTATTTTGTGAACCAACCTATTAATACATAGGTCAATTCACAAAACACTATTTGATTCCCAAAAATTGTGATCATTTTTTGCAACTGGAATAATAGAACATCAGGTTCTAGGTAATATACATGTTACCACATTACCATTTAAGCATACTGTGAAAACAGCAATACTCTCATGCTGTACTAAGTCTCAAGAACACACCAAATAGTCAACAAGAAGCCAGTGTCATGTAGTTCCTACAAATCTATATAGGATCTGTGTGTCCAGACTGATTCCAGACACCCTGAAGGATATGTTAGTCTGTAGACCAGCTAGCTCACAGTGCCACTATTAGCCCCCACAACCTTACCAAGGAGCGAATAGTTCCTGGCAACTATCGAACATGACAGACCTGACCACTCAGGGATCGGGGAAACAGAACAGTGCCTTTCGCTCAGTTACTCATGCTCACTTATTCTCAGAGAAATATACAGAATAAACGATGGGGACATATTCAATAAGCATTTATTGAACCAGCATCATTCTAGTATAACATACATGTGCTGCAACAACCATTAGACAGATACAGATGTATATGGTTATTAGCACCAATAGAGTAAATAGAAGGTAGAATTCTACCATAGTGTTAAAATAATGACTATATGCAGGCATATAGATACATGACAATAAGAATGCGTACTCCTCCGATGCAACCATAACTAGATGTACCTAAGGGGTCGATTCCGATGTCGGCCGGAAGCGCACCTAACAGTATTCGTCCGGAAAAAATACGAGCCGAACGCGTGTTTTCCGACCGACCCGAACACTCTACCGAACGAACAAGTACGATGCGTATAACAGCCCAGATTCCGACCGAGCCGTACTTACCCATTCCAGCTCCTGTTCCCCGCCCGAGCCGGATCCGTAAACGCCGAATCGACTCGCACGGAACCAAATACACAGCACCTTCCGGCCGGACTAGTACGATGCGTCTTCCGTACGCGCCGAACTCGTCGCTACGTCCGGCACGTTTGAGCATCCGGGAGAGCTGCACATAAGCTCCGATTCGCGCCACAAGACGATCCACGGCGACGAGACGAACAAGCCAGCGATGAGTACGAGTCGAAGACACGAGAAACCCGAACGAGACGAACCAACCATGAATCCCATCGCGCAGGTTCTACCAATACTCTACATCTATTACCGGGACCGGTACGGACGCGTACGGCGCAGACGGTAAGTCAAACACCCCCAACACAAACAAACGACACATACCCGAAATATGTCACACACACATAGGGATGCACAAATGACGTACACAAGCAACAGCAGAACCATAGGGGTGGGATGGCCAACACCAATGCCATACACACCCATAGGGGGATGGATGCCTACCACCAACACCACCCTACAACTACCCCTACTCATGGGTGGCTAGATGCCTGCCACCACCACCCCCCCCACTCATGGGGGGCTGGATGCCTAACACTACTACCATCCCCACTCATGGGGGCTGGATGCCTACCACTACTACCATCCCCACTCATGGGAGGCTGGATGCCTACCACTACTACCATCCCCACTCATGGGGGGCTGGATGCCTACCACTAACACCACCCCCACTCATGGGTGGCTAGATGCCTGCCACCACTACCATCCCCACTCATGGGGGGCTGGATGCCTACCACTACTGCCATCCACACTCATGGGGGGCTGGATGCCTACCACTACTGCCATCCACACCCATAGGGGGCTGCATGGCTACCACTACTACCATCCCCACTCATGGGGGGCTGGATGCCTACCACTACTACCATCCCCAATCATGGGGGGCTGGATGCCTGTCACTACTGCCATCCCCACTCATGGGGGGCTGGATGCCTACCACTACTACCATCCCCACTCATGGGGGGCTGGATGCCTACCACTAACACCACCCCCACTCATGGGGGGCTGGATGCCTGTCACTACTGCCATCCCTACTCATGGGGGGCTGGATGCCTACCACTACTACCATCCCCACTCATGGGGGGCTGGATGCCTGCCACTACTGCCATCCCCACTCATGGGGGGCTGGATGCCTACCACTAACACCACCCCCACTCATGGGGGGCTGGATGCCTACCACTACTACCATCCCCACTCATGGGGGGCTGGATGCCTGCCACTACTGCCATCCCCACCCATAGGGGGATGGATGCCTACCACTACTGCCATCCCCACCCATAGGGGGATGGATGCCTACCACCAACACCACCCTACAACTACCCCTACTCATGGGTGGCTAGATGCCTGCCACCACCACCAACCCCACTCATGGGGGGCTGGATGGCTGCCACTACTGCCATCCCCACTCATGGGGGGCTGGATGCCTGTCACTACTGCCATCCCCACTCATGGGGGGCTGGATGCCTACCACTACTGCCATCCCCACTCATGGGGGGCTGGATGCCTACCACTACTGCCATCCCCACCCATAGGGGGCTGGATGCCTACCACTACTACCATCCCCACTCATGGTGGGCTGGATGCCTACCACTACTACCATCCCCACTCATGGGGGGCTGGATGCCTGTCACTACTGCCATCCCCACTCATGGTGGGCTGGATGCCTACCACTACTACCATCCCCACTCATGGGGGGCTGGATGCCTACCACTAACACCACCCCCACTCATGGGGGGCTGGATGCCTGCCACTACTGCCATCCCCACTCATGGGGGGCTGGATGCCTACCACTAACACCACCCCCACTCATGGGGGGCTGGATGCCTACCACTACTACCATCCCCACTCATGGGGGGCTGGATGCCTGCCACTACTGCCATCCCCACCCATAGGGGGATGGATGCCTACCACTAAAACCACCCCCACTCATGGGGGGCTGGATGGCTGCCACTACTACCATCCCCACTCATGGGGGGCTGGATGCCTGCCACTACTGCCATCCCCACCCATAGGGGGATGGATGCCTACCACTAACACCATTCCCACTCATGGGGGGCAGATGCCTGTCACTACAACCACCCCTACTCATAGGACGGGTAATGCATGACACAACTAGCATACTCCCACATAAGGACTGTCTGCACATTACATCCCACCCCCAACATCATGACAAGCGTGTGTGGTCTGTGTCAAATGCATACAACACTGAACATGACATTGAACATACAATGTGACCCCCTAACACATGTGTCACACATAATTGTGTGTGTGGCCTACACAATGCAAGCAGACCATGACCACTGTGGCAATGGGGCCCTAAGCCCCATCACCACAGTGCCCAAAAGGTAAGTGTGTGCTCCATAGCTGAAGCACATTTTGAACAGTGTGGAAATGGGGCCCTAAGCCCCATCACCACAGTGCCCAAAAGGTAAGTGTGTGCACCATAGCTGAAGCACATTTTGAACAGTGTGGCAATGGGCCCTAAGCCCCATCACCACAGTGCCCAAAAGGTAAGTGTGTGCACCATAGCTGAAGCACATTTTGAACAGTGTGGCAATGGGGCCCTAAGCCCCATCACCACAGTGCCCAAAAGGTAAGTGTGTGCACCATAGCTGAAGCACATTTTGAACAGTGTGGCAATGGGGCCCTAAGCCCCATCACCACAGTGCCCAAAAGGTAAGTGTAGTCCTGGTAAAAGCTGCTAAAACAAAAATGCAGGGATAATTCCTGGCCACACAACACCAAACACTACAGTGGCATTGTAGTGCTTGTGTCCCATAGCAACATAGATTGGGTGAGGCAAGCAGTGCAGTGCCAATGACACATCGTTCTAGCCATGTGCACACAAACATCAGCCATGGGGGCCCACATTGTCTACATTCACAAATAACACAATGACAGAAGTGAGCATCATAATGCAGACCCACATATCTGCACCAATGGACATACAAATGTAGATATCCTGTGGAGACTGTAGATGTCATGTGAACAAATACCATACCATGGCAGCAATGGGACATACTAACCATGATCAATGTGCTGACTGATGACCTAGCAGTCCCAGGGCCAGCAGGGGAAAGCCAACAAACAACATACAGCCAATGGCAAACTAAAGATATGCCAATGCAGTGGTGCAAATGCACAAACACAAACAGGCAGACTCACACTGCATATCATACACAACAGGTGAGGGGGTTGTGTGCCAGTGTCCCCAGGCAAACACACAACACATGAGGAGGCCAGATTCACTAATACACAGATGTCAACACAGTCACATACAAAACTAACTCAGGGATTGGATTCCCCTATGTGGGCAAACAGGCATTGTGAGATGAGAGGGAGCCCAAATTACACATGTCACACAAGCTTGTAGGAACAGCAACAAACACAGCAAGAGACAGAACCACCACAGCGCTCCCCCCAGGGACCCCACATTGTGGTGACACTAGCCTGCATGACAATCACACTGTGATGGCAAAGGTAGATGTCATCCACACTGTGAACCTCAGCCATGTGTCCTGAGCAACAAACTACCATCACACCTATACAAGCACAAAGCACTCAGCATGGCCTGCCAGCCAAGGACAATATGGAGGTAGTGCCCCAGCCGTGCAACAACTCACATTTGCACACACTCAACGCCACACACCTTGAATTCCACCAATGTGCAGCAGTGAAGCTCACATGGACTGCTGACATTGCACATGCACCCATGAAAATCCCAGGGGTGGTGGGGGAAATAAGGTGCAGAAACCCATCACACATGGCCAGTCAACAAGACTTGTGAATGTCTGACACACTGCACAGTATGCCGTACATGGGCATGACGTGAAATCCACCCCAAACAATGGGATCCTGGCCATAGTCACACACCAATGAAGAAGCCAAGCTGACCCACAAAGGACACACATAGACAACTTCCAACATTGCAGCTCTGACCCTGAGGAGTGGCAGCAGTCACACACACAACGTGTCACAATCACTGAAAGCATACACAAACAGAAAATCACATTACTCGTGTAACCAACAAGTGCCAAGAGGAATCTTGATTGTGTCCTATCTGCGTTTGGCCACATCCCCAGCTCTGACAACAAAGACAACTAGGGATGACAACCTCATTAACATTAGTTTGCCATGCACCCACATCCCGGAGAAACCAGGTCCAAGATGCTGGATGAACACAGAACAACTCAGCAAGCATCACAAACAGTAACATCCGTAGGGACACAGCCTGTGTAGGAAAAGGAGAAGGGTACACGCACAGACATGCCTACACAACACACAACACGGGCACAGCCTATATCACGGAATCACGCACTGCCATGAGGGCACTCCACTCCTGTGGAAAGTCAGCTGTGCCAAACCTTGTCTGTGCACGACTCAAACATGTCAGCAGAACACTCGGGCAGTGAGTCAACAACTACAACACACTGAAGGCTCTGCTCATATCAGCCTGGGCACGGGAGTGTCACGTCAGTCATCTGCATACACCCAAGACACGTGTCAAGCAACTTGCACTGTGTACACAGATGAGTCCTCCAAATTTGATGTGCTAAACTGCATGTCCATTGGAGACGGGCACACAGTCAGGGTACTAGGAACATTGGACAGTGGTAAGCCCACCAGATGTGCATCATTGTAGGACAAAGATGGTAATCTACAAAAGCTAAACGTACATCCCTGTGTCAAATGCTGAACATTACACCCTCAGACTGCAGCAAAGGATGCTATAGATCAAGACTAGATTAGGACACATATCCCATGGACCACATGGAGCCCATCACAGCAAAACTTCATTTACCTGATCTGAACACTATTACAACAGCAAATGCATGATTCTACACATCTACATCATGGACCTCCAAAGATTAACCACAAGTAAACAAAAAGAGGCTTTATTCAGCAAGTGTGCAACTCAAATCAAAAGTCCAAAATAAACTAAGGCCAATGGCCAGTCCAAATATACAGTCCCAACAGGGTGATGTGTGACAACTTGTCAACAATTGCGTGCCTGCACAGGTACGGACAGGGGACATCCCCTTGGAGGGGCATACGAGGGGCAGGCCAGGCACCGCAGGGACAGGATCAGGGGATGCCAGAAGGAGGCAGTGAAGGGGAGGTGGGTGCAGGAGTGTCACCGGCAACTGCAGTGGAGGTGTCTGACTCAGGGGGGCTGGCACCACCGCAGGGCTCAAGTCTGATGGTGTTGGTGCTGCAACCACTGCAGTGGGCTGGTCAGATGGAGTGGACTGGGTCCCCAATGCAGTGCCCGAGTCAGACGGGGTTGTTGTGGACTCCACCGCAGTGCATGACTCCAAGGTAGTGGAAGGGGGGCATAAGAGCTGGGCAGGACAGAGGGGGGGACACGGTCTCCACACCAGTGGCACAAACAGGCAGAGCGTCTGGTTTGGGGGTGGAAGAGCAAGTGGCAGGGGGAGGGCCTAAGCAGTCTGGGGATGCGGTATCGGTGTGTGGGGGAACCTGGGGCAGGGTGTGGCGGTGGAACCTGTGGAGTGGTGGCCTGGGGGATGGAGGTGAGAGACTGGGTGGTTGACTTGCAGGGCGGTGGCGGGGTCTTGCTCTTCCGGTACCGGGGGGACTTGCGGGTGGGGGGCTCACTCTGCCTGTGCCTGGGGGAGGGTGTCCGGGGGCGAGGGGCACTCCCCTCTGTGTGGGTGGACTTCCTCTTCCCCGGTATGCTGGATCAGCAGGATTGGAGGGAAGAGGCCGAGGTCACACAGGAAGATCTGCTGTGTAGGTGTGGTAGCAGGTGAGGCAAGGGAAGGGGTCTTGGAGGGAGAGGATTTGGAGGACTGCGGAGTTAATGTGGATGCCTGTGTGTGTGTGTGTTCCCCGTCCCCTGTGTCTGTGGTATCAGTCCCCTGAGGATGCTTGTGTGCACGTCTTGCCTTTCTCTTGGGTGTGTCTGTGCTGCTCGTGTCTGTGTGTTTGGGTGACTGTGCAGGTGTGCATGTGCTTTGGACAGGTAGGGGGCAGGAAGTGTGGATGGGGCAGAGGTGGGAGGGGTGAGGGACTGTTGGAGGAGGGACACTGCTGCCGTCAGGGAGGAGTCCATGGACTTATTGCTCCTCTGTAGGGCAGACATACCCGTCAAGATGCCCTCCATGAACGACACCAGCTGTGTCAACAGAGTGGTGTGTGCATGGAGGACACTCAGCATTGCTGTCTGCCCTACATGGAGCTGCCAAAGGAGGTACACAGACTCCTCACTCAGGGCAGCAGGGGACACAGGGGCAGGGGCTGCGGTGCCTGGCACGAAGGAGACACTCTCCCGAGTACGGGAGCCTCCACGGACCTCAGGAATGGGAGCCAATGGGAGGGCGGTGGTGGTGGTGGTGGTGGCGGGGCCAGACAGCCTAGCTGGCCTTTGGTGGCTGCTGACACCCGCCTCCACAA
The DNA here is from genome assembly GCA_963921515.1 of Calotriton arnoldi. Taxonomy (NCBI): domain Eukaryota; kingdom Metazoa; phylum Chordata; class Amphibia; order Caudata; family Salamandridae; genus Calotriton; species Calotriton arnoldi. Next base: position 1,030,238 of record CAWUFW010002583.1, read on the forward strand.
GGGAGTCATCCTCCAAGCTGCTGTGGTCCTCAGCTGAGGTGGATGGTGCTGAGGACTCCTCGGTGTGGCTCCCCTCACCCTCCGTGCCACTGGGTCCCTCTGACCACTCCTCCGATGCTGACCCAGTCTGACTCCGCTGCTCCTCCTGGTCCGTGGAGCTGTCCCCTCCTGTGGCCGTGGATGTATCTGCAAACAATTAGGGAAACAGACAAACATCAGTCACCTGCACTGACCGCACACACCACAGTAAGTACAGCACATTACAGAGCAAGCCCTGGCATCCTTAGTTGAACATTGCCTAAAGTCCTCACACAGATTCGGGGAAGCCAATTGTCAGTCTGATGGTCAACCATGGGACTCACACCCCTCCTGCCCTTGCACCCATCTGTCTGGTGCCTGTCTGATAGTAAGACCCCAGTGTGGACACATGCACCACCTACACAGTTGTTGGACATTGCAGGGAACACGGTGAAGTATGTGAACATGCACACATCACATCTCTTGCCACTGAGTCAGTGCAGGGGTACGGATTAAGGGATGGCCAGAGTCTAAATAGAAATGCATGTGATGCATACCAGCACCAGACACCATGATGCACCCATGTCCGGATAGTCAATGCCACAATGGGGTGCATGTTGCACATGTCACTCCCCTGCAGGATCAGTCTCAGGAAGTTTAATGCCATGACACAGGAATGCGTGCAAAGTCATACATTACTGTCTCAAGTCACATGGCCATGGCAGCCAGCCAACAACAGTCTGCACTGTGTCACAATCCGAGGGCATGGGGAATGCAAGGTATGTGACTGACAAGTGCACATGTCCATCCCCCAAATACCACATCATCTGTACTACTATTTGTCCACGTCATACCAACTGGACATATGGGGGACATGAAACACAACTCTCTGAACATGAGCACCTCACAGTGTGCTGTGAATGACAATACAGCTGCCTGAAAGTCACAGTCGCAAACACCTGTGTGCACAGTCAAGTGATCAGACACCTATAAGTCACAGAAGTATCGTCTATCATGGTCACATCTCAGATGGCATGCTGAGCCCTAACCGATAAACATACCAGTAGTCCTGACAACGAAGACACAGCACAATGAGACAGAGGCAGACACCTGAGGGTACATTACACTGATCACAACATGCCAGATGATACACGGGAGTGGGAGTACAGAGTGCATTGCATGACCTGGAGTAGGCATTACTATCCAGCTCCACCTGTAAGAGGGATGAGTCCTGGACAGTAGGCAGGTGGCTAAGCATGTGTGACACACTGGATACACATACTCCTGAGGCCCAAACATTGTTCCCACCAGCAGCATGGGTGTGTGCCAAATTCCCCAGGGACATGTGAGTCAGAGCAGCAAGCGGACCACATATCAAAGTTACACCCAGATTACATGTCAGAACATAGGCATTGTGTAAGCAATTTACCCACCCATGAATCGCACAACATAGTCACGGGAACAAATGCTGTCCCCCACCTTGAGCAAAGCTAAATGCAATGACACAGTCCCCAAATGACACAATCTCCTGACTATAAGGGCCACACATATGCGTATCAGAGGAGAAGTGGGCATGTCACAAATGAGGGACATGGGTCCTGGACCACATGACTGATGTACTGTGGAAGTTTAACCAGGCCAGAGGAGGGCACATAGCATGTCAGACAAAGTGCACAGTGCAGTCATGGACTCACCCCCTCCTTGCTGCTGTCTGTCCTTCAGCTGCCCATCCAGGTCAGGGAAGACCACCGCCAGGATCCGGAGCATGTGGGGGTCAGGGTCCAGTGTCCGCCCCTCCTGCGAGGAGGCGACAGCTTCAGCTGGACACTTGCGATCCTCCGGGTCCAGCCACGAAGGTCCTGCCACCTCTTCTGGCAGTTGCGGATCCTGCGCCTGTAGACCCCCACGGATCTTACTTTCCGGGCGATGGTCAGCCATATTTCCTGCTTCTGGTGGGCATCAACCTGTGAGGATGACAAAGTGAAAAGGCCATTACTACACATGCAACATATACGTGCATCACACAGTTGGATATACATGTCTCAATCACAGGGGCATATGATGTACACAGGCAGTGCAACAATGGCTATGAACAGTTTGCCAGCAGTCACTACATGGTATCATTGCATGGGAAGTAAACCTAGTTGGAATGCACTGTTACTGCACTGTACCAGTTCAGTGCATGTAACTACACACTTTGGGGTGTGACAACTACTCAGTGGGCATGCTAGCCAGTGGTGTGCACACTGAAAGTCCTGCTAGTCAGACAACATGCACAATTAGTGAGGCAGTGGACAGCACACTCACCTGCTCCCCTGGTTTCCCATACAGCTTGCTGTACTGTGGAAGGAGGCTGTCCAGCAGGGCCTGGTTCTCCTCAAGGCTGAAGGCTGGGGCTCTCTCCACAGTACGTGCCATTGCAGGAGCCAGAAGATGCATAAACAGCAGCAGTGTTGGTGGCAGATGTCGTCCTGGAGCATGTAGTGCAGACAAGTGAGCTCTCAGGGGAACAGCCAGCATTATATGTGTGCTGCAGAGGCAGATACTGTCCCATGTGTCCAAAGTGATAGGTCCAAGTCATTTGCATCTTCTGAATCTGACCAATCCATGGAATAGCAGCACTAATACACGCCCACAGCATCCTTCAAATCTTCAACTTCATGACACCGATGATTTTGCAACATTGTTGTGGCTGGCCAACTGAATTCACTGCATCAGACTTGTTGGAGCTTCTAAAACGCGTCCGTTGCCATGCCAGGCCCCAGCCAATGTGTGCACACCGATCGGTCCATTGCTGTACAACGCGTACCCGGGATACAACGCGTACCCGCTCACATACAATGCAATGGGCCGGCCGGGCACACCGATCGGTCCATTGCTGTACAACGCGTACCCGGGATACAATGCGTACCCACTCACATACAATGCAATGGGCCGGCCACGCACACTGATCGGTCCATTGCTGTACAACGCGTACCCGGGATACAACGCGTACCCGCTCACATACAATGCAATGGGCCGGCTGGGCACACCGATCGGTCCATTGCTCTACAACGCGTACCCGCTCACATACAATGCAATGGGCCGGCCGGGCACACCGATCGGTCAATTGCTCTACAACGCGTACCCGCTCACATACAATGCAATGGGCCGGCCGGGCACACCGATCGGTCAATTGCTCTACAACGCGTACCCGCTCACATACAATGCAATGGGCCGGCCGGGCACACCAATCGGTCCATTGCTCTACAACACGTACCCGCTCACATACAATGCAATGGGCCGGCCGGGCACACCGATCGGTCCATTGCTCTACAATGCGTACCCGCTCACATACAATGCAATAGGCCGGTCGGGCACACCGATCGGTCCATTGCTGTACAACGCGTACCCGGGAAACAACGCGTACCCGCTCACATACAATGCAATGGGCCAGCCGGGCACACCGATCGGTCCATTGCTCTACAACGCGTACCCGCTCACATACAATGCAATGGGACGGCCGGGCACATCGATCGGTCCATTGCTCTACAACGCGTACCTGCTCACATACAATGCAATGGGCCGGCCGGGCACACCGATCGGGCCATTGCTGTACAACGCGTACCTGGGATACAACGCGTACCCGCTCACATACAATGCAATGGGCCGGCCGGGCACACCGATCGGCCCATTGCTCTACAACGCGTCCCTGGACAGGTCACACGCATATGTCACCATGCTGGTCACTGGTGAACCTATGCCAGCCACATTTACTTTCCAGGGACTCAGGGGCACACCTACAACACCACACCAAGTCCACACTGTATCTAAGGCATGTGTGGCAGCATAACCTTATCTGTGTATGGGGGTGAACATGTGGTTTTTGGGGTGGCACTTGGGGGCAGACACACCCAGGGTGTGCACGTGTTCATGGGGACAGGGTCCTTTGTGTGTTGTGCACCTGACCACTGTGGTGTGCAACTTTTCATTTCTGAGCATGTGTCATGGTCACATTTCCAGGTTGTGTATGTGTATGACATGTCACATACCCCCAGGCTCACATGTGGGAAGGCATGTACATCACAGGGTGGCCCATTCCAACAATAGTGATGTCCCACCACAGTCTGTGTGCATGTTGTGTATCACATGTCTCTGACTCCATGTGCACAATGGGAGACAGTCTCCACATCCACGTGGTTTGTGCATGAACTTTGATGTTGTGTGTGTGTGTGTCACAGACGTCCATGTCTGTCCTGCAGAGGCTACAGGGGCCACTACCTGTGGGTGTCTTGTTTGTTTTTCTGACGTGTACATGATACGCCATGTCATGCCAGTGTCCATGTGGCAAGACAGGGTCCCTGGGAATCTACCTGTCAATGAGCTGTGATGCCTGTGGAGCATCTGTCCAGACATGTCACTGTGGTATGTGTGTGGAACGTGAGAGCAGTAAATGGGTACTGTGATACAGCCTAATGGTTTCCCATAGCACACCCTGGAACCTGTTGTCAACACTTGTTGAACAGAGATGTTAGATGATGTCCATGTAGGTGCCATATATGTCCAAACGGAACGACACACACATCAAGTACTTGTGTTTGTTAATGATGTATCATGTGAAATTGAGTATGGTGAACGGCACATAGGTGGGATGACTGACAATCTTGCTTTCTTCACCTATGCACTGCAGGGCTCCTGCTGCCCATCGACCATTCCCAGAACTGGCAACGATGGTGGAACGTGACAGCATCCGACGGTACCGCTTCACCAGGCAGCTGATTAAGGATTTGGCAGTGCAGTTGGACCCACATTTGCAGCCTGGCCGGCCGTATCCTACAGCGCTGACCCCCAAGGTGAAGGTGATGGCAGCCCTACACTTCTTTGCCACCGGTACCTTTCAACACACTGTGGCAACTACTGGTGGGATGTCACAGACTATGTTCAGCCGTGTGCTACGCGATGTATTGGGGGCAATGTTGAGATACCTGAACCAGTACATCTGTTTCCCAACACGTCAACGACTCACTGACGTCAAGAGTGACTTCTATGCCCTGGGGAGGATGCCACATGTAATTGGCTCCATTGATGGGACACATGTGGCTTTGATACCACCACAGGCACATGAGCAGGCATACCGGAACCGTAAACATTACCATTCGATCAATGCTCTGGTGGTATGTCTTGCAGATATGACCATCACACATGTGTGTGCCCGTTTCCCCGGTTCAGCACACGATGCCTACGTGATGAGGAGCAGTCGCATCCCGAGGATGATGTCACAGATGCCGAACCAGCGTGCCTGGCTTGTTGGTGTGTACTGACTTTGTACCATTGTGTGTGTTCTGCTATGTTGTTTTCCGCACACATTTTCAAATCGGCTAATGTGCAATTGTCTGTCTGTAGGTGACTCGGGATACCCCAACATGCCGTGGTTGCTGACACCCCTCAGGAACCCTGTGACACCAGCCCAGATGCGCTACAATGAGGCACATGGTCGGACGAGGAGGGTGATCGAGCGGACCTTTGGTCTCCTGAAGAGCCGCTTCCGCTGCCTGGACAAGACAGGAGGGGCCCTCCCATATGCCCCAGCAAAGGTGTGCAAGATTGTCATCATCTGCTGCATGCTACACAACCTGGCAGTGCGGAAGGAGTTGCCTCTCATCCTGGATGACGATGACCGACGTCCCCCACCTGTGGAAGATCCTGGCCTGGGTCACGATGCCAGTGAAGATGATGATGATGATGATGGTGATGTCCGCACACAGCTCATCACCAACTTCTTCAGCTGAATGTGAGTCTCCAGAGGGTTGTAATGTCAATGATTTGAGTTTGCATGATATGTGTGTGTGGTGCTCTGGTGCTGTTTGAGTGTGGCCATGTGCTACTTGACTGGATGCGTGCAGGGGTGTGTCCTTGCAGGTGGTCTGTACTGCCCAACAGTGTTGACATGCTAACTTGGTTTTGTGTAGTTATCTTGTGACATGTATTAGACATGAGTATTGCCATTCTGTGCTGTTCTTCAGTGTTTTTGACTGTGTGTCATGTCTGTCCTTCACAGGGTGCTGCCGGAGTTGTCTGATCAACTTGGATCCCCCGAATCCATGATTCAACTTCCAAGGTGGAAGCAGTCGTTTCCCTACAGGTGATGTGCCACACACCCCTGGACTTTCTATCTTCTGCACTTTTTGACTTTGTGGCCACAGCCAGGTTGGATTAGCTTGCATTTGTAGTGGAAACAACATGTTGCAAATGTGTAATAAACCTGTGCTTCACTTTGGGATGTGCGTTGTCTGTAGTCACACATCTGACTGACATTTGCTTACTGCACCTGTAGTCTAGTTGACAGTGACTGTGAATAGGTGGCGTGTCTGTGCATTCCACTGTATTTCGTAGCAACATCAGTATAGGTGATGAGTCTGATGGCCCTGGTGTGTATGTGTTGTGTGGCCCTAGTGGTGTGTCTCCCTCATCTGTGTCACGTTGCCATGACTGACATGACAGTGTTGGACGTGCTGTAGCAGTTAGCATGCACAGTGTCATTTAGCAGATCACCATCTACATGACAAAAACCACGTTGGAATCACAACAGAGGCAGATATGGTGTATTGGTGAGTTTATTTACATACAGGTGTGAGGATGGTGCACAGGATGGTGGGTGCTGCACATAGAAATTGGAATCCAAAGTTCCCATGTGAATTGGAAGTCTTGGTAGCTGAAATGTCCAGAGTAAAGTCCACAGTCATCTGATACATTTGGTCAACTAGAGCTCCCCATGTCATGTGGGAGAGTTGGGTTGGCTTCGACAGGGCGTGCAGTTTGCACACAGAGGAAAAGTTCCAGAACAGGTGTTGGCTTCCTGGGGGATGTAGATGGCCATCGGCCTCTCAGTTTGGCCTCCTTGGACGGCCCCTCTTCTTGGGGGGGGACCCTCAGGTGCAGGCTGCGGCGGTGCAGGGGACTCTCTGCCAGAGTCCTCCTCCATCCCTGTGGCATTTGCAGTTGTTTCAGCAGCAGATGTTGTGGGCACACAGGGAGGTGAAGCCATGTTGGTGCTGATCTGGCGGAGGCATGTCAGTATGTCCCTATGCACCGCTGTCAGTTGTTCCAATGTGTCCCACTTGGACTCCATGCCAGACATGTGTGTCTCGACACGTGACATGTGTGTCTCGACACGGGACATGTGGGAGTACAAGCGGGCATGATGGGCAGCCTGCTGCTGTTGTATGTCCTTGAGGATCCCCACTACCTGGCTGACCTCTCCGGTGCTAGTCTGGTACGCATCCGCGATACGTGCCAGTTGTGGGTCATCATGCAGTCCAGACCCCTCTGCAAGGAGTGACCTATGTCTACCACCCCTCCCACCACCCCTGGCGACACGTGCAGGACCTGCAGTGGCATGCACAGGTGACCGTGGGCCCACTTGGGTGTTGTTCCTGGGCTCGTTGTCACCAGCTCCAGTTTGGGCCTGGGTCCCTGCGCTGTTGTCATCTGTGGTCCTTGGTGTGTCCGTGTTGGCAGGGGTGGCCTGTGTGTTGGCAGTTGTTGGAGGGGTGGGTGCAGGGGGTGCAGATGTTGGTCCTGCTGGTGCTGCATGATGACTCGCACCGGAGGGTCCAGCTTGTTCTTCGCCATCCGAGGAGTGCAGAGGCTGATCCACACCAGTGAATTCAGTGTTCCCCGGAGCCTGGGACAGGGACTCCTCCTGGTCTGCTGCTGTGTCCCCATCATCACCTGTTTTGGGGAGAGACACAGATTGTATGTTATGTTTCTACTGGCATCAATTGTTCAAACACCTGACAGTTGTGACTGTACCTCTGGATGTGGGCCAGGACATTGCATTCTCCTAAATTGTGACAGTCAGAGATGATATTGGTGTAGCACATTGTCCTGCCAACCTGTGGCATGTCAATGTGAATGTTGAGGTGTGTGCATGACCAGCATTGGTGGTATTTGGTTGCCATCCAGGCCTCCTTCTCCCCCAGCCCAGTTATCCCACCATGAAGCGTGCTTCCATTGCAGGGAGTGCAAGTTGTCTTTCAGGATGTCAGTCAGTGGTGTCCTGCTGTTGGTTGTTGCACAGTTCCCAGCAGGGCCTTGTGCTCCCCCAGCAGTACCCAGTGTCAGCCATCTTGTGAGTCCTTTTCCACTCCCTGTGATGTGAGCATGGTTCAGGGTGGTGTTGATGGGCCATTTGTGAGGGTGACCAATATCTGTGCCTACAACTCCCATCATGCTATTGACTCCACCCCCCTTCCCAGCATGCCCATCCTTCCTTCCTTATGACTCTGCTTCCCTGTGGGGTGGGTGCCTGTGCTGACAGGATGGCTGGGAGTGTTGTCCTGGCAGTTGTTTGGCTACAAGTCCCAAGAGTGTACCTGTGCTTCACACAGCATAACCCAGTGTGGTTGTTCTTTGTGGGATATTTAATTGGAGTGTGAGGCATTGCATTCTCCCAGGTGGGTTATGTGGATTTTGTGTTGAGGGGGGTGTGAGGGGAGGTGCTTGTAACTATGGTCAGTGCTGTGAGTCCTCCTTCCCACCCAGCCAGATATCCCACCATGGAACGTGCTTCCATTGCAGGGGGTGCAAGTTGTCTTTCAGGATGTCAGTCAGTGGTGTCCTGCTGTTGGTTGTTGCACAGTTCCCAGCAGGGCCTTGTGCTCCCCCCAGCAGTACCCAGTGTCAGCCATCTTGTCAGTTGTTTTCCACTCCCTGTGATGTGAGCATGGTTCAGAGTGGTGTTGATGGGCCAATTGTGGGTGTGACCAATATCTGTGCCTACAACTCCCATCCTGTTATTGCCTCCACCCCCCTTCCCAGCATGCCCATCCTTCCTTCCTTTTGAGTGGACTTCAGTGTGTGTGAGTGTGACAGCAATGGCAAGATGGCTGACAGTGTGGTCCTGTTGTTTGTTGGTGCCCAGTTCCCAGCAGGGCCTTGTGCTCCCCACAGCTGTGGCCAGTGTCAGACATCTTTGAAGTGGCTTTTGACTCCCTGTGAGGTGTGCATGCTTCAGTGCTAACTTGCTGGGCCATGTGGGTGTGAGATGTTGATCTGTGACTACCACTCCCATCATGCTATTGCCTCCACCCCCTTCCCAGCATGCCCATCCTTCCTTCCTTTTGAGTGGACTTCAGTGTGTGTGAGTGTGACAGCAATGGCAAGATGGCTGACAGTGTGGTCCTGTTGTTTGTTGGTGCCCAGTTCCCAGCAGGGCCTTGTGCTCCCCACAGCTGTGGCCAGTGTCAGACATCTTTGAAGTGGCTTTTGACTCCCTGTGAGGTGTGCATGCTTCAGTGCTAACTTGCTGGGCCATGTGGGTGTGAGATGTTGATCTGTGACTACCACTACCATCATGCTATTGCCTCCACCCCCCTTCCCAGCATGCCCATCCTTCCTTCCTTTTGAGTGGACTTCAGTGTTTGTGAGTGTGACAGCAATGGCAAGATGGCTGACAGTGTGGTCCTGTTGTTTGTTGGTGCCCAGTTCCCAGCAGGGCCTTGTGCTCCCCACAGCAGTGCCCAGTGTCAGCCATCTTGTGAGTCCTTTTCCACTCCCTGTAATGTGAGCATGGTTCAGGGTGGTGTTGATGGGCCATTTGTGAGGGTGACCAATATCTGTGCCTACAACTCCCATCATGCTATTGCCTCCACCCCCCTTCCCAGCATGCCCATCCTTCCTTCCTTATGACTCTGCTTCCCTGTGGGGTGGGGTGCCTGTGCTGACAGGATGGATGGGAGTGTTGTCCTGGCAGTTGTTTGGCTACAAGTCCCAAGAGTGTCCCTGTGCTTCACACAGCATAACCCAGGGTGGTGGTTCTTTGTGGGATCTTCAGTTAGGATGTGAGGCATTGCATTCTCCCAGGTGGGTTATGTGGAGTTAGTGTTGAGGGGGTGTGAGGGGAGGTGCTTGTAACTATGGTCAGTGCTGTGAGTCCTCCTTCCCACCCAGCCAGATATCCCACCATGGAACGTGCTTCCATTGCAGGGAGTGCAAGTTGTCTTTCAGGATGTCAGTCAGTGGTGTCCTGCTGTTGGTTGTTGCACAGTTCCCAGCAGGTCCTTGTGCTCCCCCAGCAGTAGCCAGTGTCAGCCATCTTGTCAGTTGTTTTCCACTCCCTGTGATGTGAGCATGGTTCAGAGTGGTGTTGATGGGCCAATTGTGGGTGTGACCAATATCTGTGACTACCACTCCCATCATGCTATTGGCTACACTGACTTGACCAGCATACACAGAATTCCTTCCTTTCAGTGAGCTTCCCTGTGAGGTGGTGTTCTAGTGGTGGGTAAATATCTGGGAGTGTTTGTTGGTTCTATTTGTGCCACTGCCTTGCTGTATTTGTTGTTAGGTTTGTAGATGTCATGACACAGTTACATATCACTATGAGATGGCAGGTATTGTGTTTGTCTGATTAGCATTCACATCTTGGGATGAATATCTTTTGGTTGCTGTGTATTTGCTAAGTGTGCATGGTTTGCCTATCCCCTTAACTGTGATGTGTGTGTGTTGTCACACCATATTGTGTATATTAGTTGTGTACTCACCAGGCTCTGGGATGTCTGTTAGTCCGTATACGCTCACTGGTGGTAGGATGGCCCGCACCTTCTCCTCCCAGGGCCTGAGGTATACTGGTTTTGCAGGAGGGCCATTACCGGTGTGCTGGCTGAGGAGGTAGTCCTTTTTGAGTAGGTCCCTGACCCTCCTGCGCACATCATACCACCTGTTCTGGATGCCTTCCTTTGTGCGCAAACATGGTGATTGTGCATTCACCCTGTCGCCAATCCTCGCCCACATCTTGGTTTTCTGCGACATGGGGGTCTGTTGTACCAATGTACCAAACAACTGTGGCTCTACCCTCAGGATCTCGTCTACCAGGACTTCCAATTCACAATCTAGGAACTTATGGTTCTTCTTTGGGGGCATGGTGATGGGTGGTGGTGGTGATTGATGTGTGTGTGTGTGCAAGTGGGGGTGTGTGAGTGTAGGTTTAGCTGGGTGTGTGTGAGGGTGCTATTTGTAGGTGTGGTAATGGTGTGTGGCTTGTGTGATGTATGAGCTGTGAGTGTGTCTGTGGTTGCTGTGTGATGGTGTTCTGTCTGGCAGGTCAGTGGAATTTGCAAGGATCATGGTAGGGATTTGTGGCCTTTATGTAGGTGGAGTTGGAGGTGTGTCCTTGTTCCATTTTCTTTTCCTCCCTGTATTTATTGGCTTAGTGGTTGCTTGTTTGACCCTTTTTTTTCTAATTTTTCCTTGGTGTTTTTGGTGCATGTAGGAGTCGTTCTTGTGTCCGAGTAGGACGCTGCAGTTGTCTGGTGCGATCTTGTCCGACTCGTTCCCGCTGTGTGTCAGCTGGGTTTCATATGCGGCGTACGAGTCGGTCGCGTAGTATTGGGTTGCTTCGGCTGGGTTTTGTATGCGTGTCGGTCGTACGGCTTGTGCTCCGGGCGAGTCGGTCGTGTTTTGCACGCACAGCATCGTACTACGCGGATCGGAGTTCGCGGGTACGTTTCGTTCGGGTTCAATCCGAGTGCGTGTCGGTCGGTTTGTTTCGCGTGCTTTCCCGGCCGGATGGCTTGTTTCCGTCCGGCTCAGTCGGTCGTTTTGTATTCCGTCCGAGTCGGTCGGATTTCACATGCATTTCATCATACTACCCGGGTCGTACGGCGCCGGTCCGAGTCGGTCTGACTAAATTCCCGTAACGAGTCGGTCGGTATTTTTTCCGGCCCGAATCGGAATCGGCCCCTTAGTGTACCTAGCATGTATGTAGGTGTATAGCCAAGAATCCCCCTAGTATAGAGCCAACCCCATTACCTGATGTGAGAGAATGAAGGACCCCATCTTGTTCTCGTGTTGGGAACCCTGTGAGGGATGTTAGACCAATGCATGCTGGACTGTCTGCTTGCGGGGACCACAGCGTATCGTGTCAGCGTGTCAGCATGGAAGTCTTTCTCCTCTAGTTTGCCCAGCGAAGATGTGGTGCTATATACCCGACAAGCACCCTCAGGGGTTCTACCTAGATGTGTACAATGGACATGGTGGCCAAGGATGACGATAGAGGTGACCCTTTTACAGAGTTATTATACTGAAGATGGTAATCCTGCTGTGATACTGAGAATCCTCATGCATAATAAATGAAGCTGGTTTTTGGGGAAAACAACACAACATTTATGCAGCACCTAACTAGGTAAATGTCAGCACCAGACCTGTTATGTAGAACAATGGTAGGACAAATGTAGGTAAAAGGTCGTGCAACTACCTAGGTCTATATTGGGGTACATTGGGGTTCATAACACCATATACAGTTTACATGCACACTGAGTGCCAGATTTAACATTTGATGCAACACAGGTTAGTACGCACAGGTGCGTGATTTACAATCTCTCATCGAATGGATCTTTTTCAGTTGACTGAGAGGGCAAGGAGTTAAGAATAATAAAACAATTCAATCATCTTGAAGCCCATTTGGCCACACAATAAGGACCAGGAATTGGTGATTGAAGTTAAGGAATTTTATTTCCAATTAATATTCAGTCCAATAAATATGCATGCAAGGAGAATATTAAAAAGATTAGAACTGGCAAGCTGAAATATCACAATCGGTTCAGTCTCAGTAGGATAAGATACAAATTAATCCCAGCCACAGCATTACACAAATTAAGAATTAGAAATAGGTGTTCCTTAAAGAAACTTCTATTCTCTCTCCCAAACATGAATGAGTTCTAAAATCATCTAATCAACATTCTAAGTTTAGAATATGGATGCTTTATAGTGTGGAGTCTCAAGGAAATTCGGAAATGCAAGGGTTCAGTATAGTGGAGACTCCAGTAGGTCTTCCTGAATTGGAATAAGTGTTTAGCATGAAGCTTCACACTTGCAAGAATAAAGACAACAGAGAGTTCTGTACCGCTCAATTCTAAGGAGATCTGCTCTGACTCCTAAAAGTGTGAACATTAATTAAAACAAACAGAAACTTTAACAACATTTGTATCTCTTCCCACCCTGCCAGGCACCAATCATTTCACTTCGTGTGGTGTACATTTGCAATATCCTTTGAGTTTCCCATCCCACAGAACTTGGAAAGTTACTGCAACCTTGAACATCCTCCCTTCCTGAAACACGATGAATAGGAGGCTTCATCTCCACATTAGGTCTTAACAATTCTTGCCAAGATTTCTCTTCTCAGATCTTACTATCAATAGACTAATACATACAATACTCCTTTCTCCAGCTAATCAAACCTTGAGAGCACACCTGCAAAGGAAAGGACAAGCTTGCCAATCAAAGTACATCTCAAAATTAAGCTCTTTACTCTGGCTAACTTTAACTAAACATTTAATGTGCATCTCAAATACAGGATTATAAATGCACACATGCAACTTTCAGAATAAATGTAAACGTGAAATAAAGAATGCTGGATCTGCGGGCAGTGGGACCGCTGCCTTTATACCCCCTTAGTTGAGTGGTGATTATTGACTGCGGGGGCCGACCCGAGAGTGGGCGGACCTCATGGGCTCACTGCAGCATCCAGTGCCTGCCCCGATCCCTCTGTCAACTGGTGTGGAAAGTGCCCTCGCATTCATGGGGGCCCTTGATGCTGCCACATTGCTCCTACTGACCTGTGGCTACTTGCTGATCCTCCACTGGAGCCTTGGTATTTGGGCCCCCAGTATTCTCCTCCCTCAGCACTAGTGGCAATGGCCCACCATCTACCTTGACTGCATCCCCTGCACTCTACCTGCTTTCTGGGACACTGTGCAGCTATTTCCAACCAATACTACTCTGGCCCTGATACAGATAGTCAGTAGACATGGTGATATTTGTGCATCTCTTGGCACCCTGCGCAGGCTGATGGGATTTCCCTCCACGTAGTTCAGTGGGGCACCCCCCATGAGATTGGTTCACAAGGGCTCTTGACACTCCTGGTCCAACCCCTCCTGCTACATGTGGCGCTCCTCCTGTAATGTTTGCCCTGCTTGGAGACTGACTGTGCATACAACCCAGTGCTGTTCCTTACGTTGTGGTGCAGCGCCGTTTCCCTCAGCCGTTGAGGCTCACCATCCTGCATCAATGGGTCGCACCGATCCCAAATAAAATAGGCTAACTTTCGACCAGACAAAGCCTGCTATGGGCACTGGATATCGCTCTGACAGAGATGAAACTGTAGACCACGAACCAGATAATGTCGTTACTAATGACATGACTGCCATTATGTCAGAACTCAAGGTGGGTTTCCGAGCCATGGATGCAATTTTCAACACACTTGCTGGTTGTATAGACAAATATCACAAATAGTGGGATACCCAATAGACCCTTGATGGCTTGGGCGGTTCAATATGAGCAGGTAAGTGTGACTACAAGGGATTTATTCAAGTGTTTATAGTAATAATAAATTGAGGTAAGTTCTATATAAGTAACTTACAATTAACTTATTCAGAAAGCAATTTAAATCAAAATATCAATGAATAAATCATCAAATAAGAAAGAGAAAAGTTAATAAAAAAGAAGAAAACATTACATAGAACACAGGTGTATATATTCAAAAATTTATTTTATATTAACTCAAATTTTGTTCAATTTTGTAGGGTACATATAAAGCAAACAATACAATGTAGCCGGAAGTCAGGGTTTACATATGATCAAATATTCTTCTCAGTTACAATTGTGGACACCTTTTCAAATGATGTTTTTAAGGCAATATGAAGATTTTATATAAAGCAAACATTGCCTGTAATACACTTAACCGAGGAATAGGTGTAAAAGTCGACGTTTCGGTCTAATTATGTCACTGTCCGTTAGACCATCTTCAGGACGTTGTAAATATTGATAACAAAGACCCTTATTTCGTGATGGGTAATGATTTTATATGATGTTTATAGGAGCTGTTTATTAGACAACATCAATTTTTAGTTGCAGTATGGAATAATAGTTATGAATGAACTACAGAACCGTGTTATTTGAAGGCTCCTGGGGATGATGTAAAAAGAACAAATATGGTCGTAAATGGACCAAGGCACCGTGTTATTTAAAGGCTCCTGGCAGTGAGGCAAACAGAAAAAATCTTCGTTGCAGTATTCCAAAGTTGAAAGGATTTGCGCTACTCGCTGACTGCAACGGTAGCGCGAATCCTTTCAACTTTGGAATACTGCAACGAATATTTTTACACCTATTCCTCGGTTAAGTGTATTACAGGCAATGTTTGCTTTATGTAAAATCTTATTGCCTTAAAAACATCATTTGAAAAGGTGTCCACAGTTGTAACTGAGAAGAATATTTGATCATATGTAAACCCTGACTTCCGGCTACATTGTGTTGTTTGCTTTATATGTACCCTACAAAATTGAACAAAATTTGAGTTAATATAAAATCAACTTTTGAATATATACACCCGTGTTCTATGTAAGGTTGTATAGACAGGCTGGTGAGCACCTGGACCACCAGGGAACGGGGCTAAACAATGCTGAGGAACGGATATCAGGACTGGAGGACAGTAGTACTATGGCGCAGAAGTGTTTGGATAAGATGGAATGCATCCTGAAGTGAGTAGCACTCAAGAATGAGGACCTGGAGGCTAGGTCCTGGAGAAACAACACACGAATATCCGGCATTGCACCGACCTCCAACATAGGGAGGTCAGACATGTTTGTGGAGCAGGTCCTCACTGATTTCTTCGATCGCTCCAACTTCTCTCATAACTTCGCCTTGTAACGTGCACATCGGGCCCTTTGCCCTTATCCCCCTGAGGGCACTTCACCCCGCTACATCTTTGCATGTCTCCTCAATTACAAGGACAGGAATACTGCCCTTCATCTGGCCCGGAAGAAGAGCACACTACAGTATCAGGGTGCCAGAATCTCACTCTATCCCAACTTCACTCCTATGGTATAGGAGGCACATTGTAAGTTTAGCGATGTCTAAAACACTCTTCTAAAGCAGGGCCTCCTTTATGCAATGCACAATCTAGCTCACTTATGAGTAGAACACAATGGGAAATCTTTCGTCTTTGACACCCCAACAGACATTTCTACCTTCTGCAAATCATAGCGGTCTAAGACCCCTTCTCCCGACGGTCTGCACTGGAGCTGTCCACCTCCCCCAACCCTACACAATTGTCCTCACTGGATCATCCTGGTCTGAAATGACTGCTCTTGTCTGTTTATTTTCCTGCCTTGACCTCTCCACCATGTCCTCAGCATTATCATCACCTGTGCATATATTAAATTTTCTATGCTTACTGTGCTTGTTTAACTGCGGTTGATTGCTTCTACTGCTGCATGATAATGTTTCATACTGGGCCAGCGCCTGACTTGTTGTTCTCAAACTCTCATGGTGAACTTCACACTCTTGTTATTGGGATTGATTTGCTTTTTGGTGCGCACTTTTGGGATTCGCTGGATGCCTTCTGATCTGGTGTGGGTGGGGGCTGTGGTTCTATGGTTTGATTTATGTTTAGTATAACTGTTAAATTATGTTTCTCTGCTGTGACACACTCCAACACACTCACACTTTTATTCCCCATGTGTCCTCTTCCATTTGCCCCGCACTACTGGTAGGTTACCCACTCATGCAAATAGGACACTTGTCACCTGGATCATTTGTGAAATCAACAATCCTTTAAAGGGTAAACAGGTACTGTCATTTCTAAACAGACATGGTGAAGATCACCTTCTTGCAAGAGACTCATTTGCCTCCCGCTACTGATTTCTCATATGCTAAACCTTGGGGAACACCTGAACTCCTGTTACAGTTCGTATTCCTGGGGCACTTGCTTTCTCATACACAAAAGCTCTCCAATCTTGTTATTTTGACTCAAACAGCTGATATTTACTCTGGCAGGGCATCCTAGCAGACAAACAGATATTATTGTTGGACATTTATGCTCCCAACGTGCATGGCCCACGATCTCTTGGCACACACGGGATGTTTGGATGTAGACTATTTGCTATTGGGTGGGGATCTCAATATGCCGCTGAGCTCCCACACTAACTACACACCCCAGTGGTAAGCTGAGAGCTTGGGATGTGTTTCGACACATCACGGACACCTGTATGCTCCGCGACACCTGGTGCACCCGTTATCTTTCCACCCCCGGATTTACGTTTTATTCAGCCCCCCATTCTGTCTCGAGTATGCTGGACTACTGTTTTTTCAGCTAATGCATGCTCCTTGATGACAGAGATCACAGTATTGTCATGTTTGACCATGGCCCAGTCCTTCTCCAAATACATGTCCCACATGGTTTTGGCTTGGAATGCATCTGGAGACTCCACAGTGAGATCCTCTGTGATCCGGTGTTCCATGGTGAAGTTCTTGCTGACATAATTGAACACTTTGAGCTGAATATGGGGTCAGTTGTGACACAGGCCAACCTCTGGGAGGCCTTCAAGGCCTTCATCTGCAGAGAATGTATCTCCAAACATATTGGAATCCTATGTGACATACGTACTCAATTGCACCATATCGAGACTGACCTACGGGACATGGATGAAGACACCGACACTGGTGGAGACCCTCACTGATAGGGAGGTCATATACATGAGGAAGCATGCCAAGGTCGGTTGATATGGGGAGGGGGACAACCAGGCAGCCCTCTTGCCCGACTCTTGCACCTAACCACCTGCACAAGTGTATTGCGGAGCTGCGCTGGGACTCCGGACAGCATATAATCTTTGGAGAGGGAGTTGCATCTGAACTCCAACATTATTATAAGTGTCTTAATGCTTTTCACATACCTGATCTCCCCTTGAAGATGTAGTGATGGTTTGGTTTACGGGTGGCCAACGCCAGTTCCTTGCCGAGCTCATCACCATTGAGGAAATTGCACAAGCTATTGATGCTCTAGATGACTCTAAGGCACCTGGATCAGATAGCCTAACTGGAGCTTTCTATAAGACCTTTAAGCCATTATTGACTCCCCACCTTCTGGCAATATACAAGTCCTTGGTCACCGGTGCCTTGCCCTCATCACTACACGAGGCCATCATTGTTCTCTACCTCCCTGGGGCCGGCCCATGCAAATTGAAAGGAGTGAGGCAAAATGGCCCACTTCCTTGAGCAATATATGGCTGTGGGGACAGCCATCCCCCAGGCCCAGCTCCTGCTATGTCCCGGGGTGCCCACCCACGGGACATAGCTGTTTTCTCTAACTTGGCAGGAGCAAACCCAAACTCCACTCCCAGCGGGAGCTGTGAAAGTACTTCCGCTTGCTGGAAGCATAGTTTTCATCTCCTTTCCTGTCCTCAGACATGCGGGATGAGAAAGAGATTAAACCATTGCTCCTGCATGCAGAGAGCTGCATTTCTAGCAGCTCCCTCCGTGCAGCAGCAATGCTGGCTCCCATAGGAGAGGGGGAACCAGCTGGGATCGCAAGGGCCCCCAGCAGTCGCATAGCACACTGGGTACCCTGGCTGGGACTAGGGCCCCAGGGACACATGGCCAGGCCCAAAGGGATGGGCTCCCTGAGGCCAAAATTGGCCTGAGGAGGGGTTTGTGTGCCCCCCATTAAAATTTGGCTGGACCCTTGAGGATGGGCTCCCCAGGGCTGAAATCAGTCCCACTTCCCCATTTGAATGCGGCTGAGCCCCAGGTGATGGGCTGAAATTGGCCCGGGGAGGGGGGCCATGTGAACCCCCTCCCAGTACTTAATTTGTTCTTGTGGTTGTCGATTGGCACCACTAGCCCTTATATTTACTCTTGCGGGCATCCCATAGGCAGCGGTCCTGGTGAAGAAAGTCCAAAGTCTTGTCCATAGCAATGCTTAATTTGACTCCGAGTGCTGAGGCTCACCCACATATATACATTTTTGTTTGTTTTTGTCTGGGTTACGCAGGGGGAACCATAAAGAACACATAGCTGCTAATATATGTAAGGCACCGTGGTGGCACTAGCAGTGTTAGTCACATGCATGACATGCACCTGTAACCCGTGAAATTGAGAAACACTTTCTAGTGCCCTTACCTGCTGGGCCTGACCTCAGCATGCAGGATAGAGATGCTGTAAAAGGTGCCAGCCTGATTTGTGCCTGCCCTTCTCAGATTTAAGCCAGGGATGGATGAATCAACCTGAAAACAAGCTGGTGGGCCTTGTCTCATATGCTGACCGCAGCCCAGCTAGAGTGAAAATGTGTCCTTGCCAGTGTGAACTGCTCCCAAATGGTTAGTGAGGAATGGTATCCTTGAAGAGGGGCTCTGGGAGTACACATTATACACCTTGACTCACTTAGTGAATTAAAAGTGGTATCTTCACCCATAGTGATAGAGGCTGTGGGATCCAGCTCTGCACAAATGTGAAACGGTACTTGCTACACATTCCGGAATTATGTGTTTTGCAGCTAACATTCTATCCCTGCAATTTTCCTGGGGTAAATTCTTCCACGTCAAACCTGACACTCACACACCCACTCAGACACTCACATAGGCAATCACAGACCCACTCACAGACCTACACAGGCACTCACACACCCACTCACAGACCCATACAGGCACTCACACACCCATTCACACAGCCACATAGGCACACAGACAACTACACAGACAACTACTCAGACACTCACTCAGGCATTAACACACCCACTCATAGACCAAAACAGGCACTCACAGACCCACTTACAGAGCCACACAGGAAATCACGCACCCACTCAGACACTCACACAGGCACTCACAAACACACATGAGCACTCATACATCCACTCACACACTGACGCAGGTACTCACACACCCACTCATAGATACTCATATACCCATTCACACACACATAGTCACGTGGTTGTCTCAGTGACTATTTAAGTGACTGAGTACATTTGTTAGTATATGTATGAGTAAGTGAGTGGTGTGAGAGTATCTGTATGGGCGAATGAGAGGTTGTGTGAGTGCCTTAATGAGTGAGTAAGTGAGTGTGTGAGTGGCTCTATGCATGAGTGAGTGGGTGTGTGAGTACTTGTATGGGTCTATGAATGGGATATGTGAGTAGTTGGATGGGGATGTGGATGGGTATATGAGAGGTTGTATGGGGTGTTAGAGGTTCTGTGGGTAATGTTATCAGTGATGTCATCAGTGACGTGACTGGCAATGTCATGAGTGATGTAAAATTTGAGGTCATAAGCAGTGCATTGAGGGGGCATACGTTATTGTTAGCTGAGGTAGCTATAACTTCTGAATTTCTACAGTTTTGTATATGTAAAATGTGAGCCTAACTATAATGTCCCTGTAACCATTGTTTTTTAAGTGAATTTTTCAAGTGTTTTTAATTCTATTTCCTAACTATAATGTCCCTGTAACCTTTGTTTTTTTCAGTGAATATACATATAGGTAACTATAACTCACGCCCCTGACATGCACAGTTTTCTCATCAATAATTTCACTGCAAATGTTGCAGTGCTCAATGATGTCATAGAAGATTTTGTTAGTGATGTAATATGTGGGGTATTTAGCAGTGCATTTGGAGGGCACCAGTTATAGTTACCTTAAGGGATGAGCTATACTTACTTTTATAGCTTTGGTTTGGTAAAATACCTTCCAAGCCAACCTGGAATAAATAAAAGCAAACCCTGACACATGTTTCATTATCATGAGAGCTCTTCAGAGAGGTTTAACTTTGTCCACACACAAGGGAACACCCACTATAAGACAAAACAATACCCTTTTAGGCCAAGAATGTCTCATAAATTATGCAAAAAGGAAGCTGAGAACTCTGGGTAGTTCCCATGTTTAGGTGGTGGGCAGCTCCTGTAAAGAGCATCCTCCAATACCAGCAAATCTGCTCACCCCAAACATCCGTTTTTATAGCAATTTTTTTAATTATAGGATTAGCACAGTGCCATCCACACCAAGCTAGAAAGAGACACACTATTTTGCCATTCCTACAGCAAACTCCTTAAGGATAGGTTCAGCACATGGTATGTGAGTGGGTGTGTGAGTGGCTGTGTGGGTCTGTGACTGGGTGTGTGAGTGGTATTGTTGGTCTGTGACTGGGTGGCTATATGGGTGTGTGAGTGGGTGTGGGAGGGGTTGTGTGAGTGTGTAAGTGGTTGTTGGGTGTATGAGAGGGTGTGTGAATGGCTGTGTGATTGTATGAGTGGTTTTGTGGGTGTGTGAGTGGTGCTATTGGTGTGTGAGTGGGTGTGTGAGTATGTGAGTGAGTGTATGAGTAGGTGTAAAGCTCTTAGAGTAGGTGTATGTGTTTTTTCAATTGGGTTCTGGACAGCCGCGGCCACTGCAGGTAAGAGTGGTGGGGCGGTGGGGCCGGCTGGGTGGGTTTTCAAGAGACGACCATGAGGGAAAATTAATGATTTATTTAATTTTCCCTTGTGGTCGTCTCTCGAAATACCCCCCAGCCGGCCCCACCACCCCACCGCTCTTACCTGCAGCGGCTGGTTCTGGATCCCCAGATCAGCCGTGGAGGACACAGGAGGTTGCACTGAGTGCCATGCTGGATCCGCAGATCCTCGGGCACACCAGAAAAAATTGTGGGACATTTTCTTTCCCATGAGGGTCCCTCAGAGACCCCCCCATCAGTCCCATGGAGTCAGGGTACCTCTACCCTGATCCCTTCTTTCACTTTTATATTTTATTCCTCCCTCAGGACCAAGTCCCAATGCAAAAAACAGAGGATGAAACTTCCCTCTCATGGTATTGCTGTTGGCACGTGGATCCACGGATCTACCATGGGGGTCCTCATCTCTAGCTATACATAAATCTTTTTATTTAATAAGTCCAAAACAACTGTACCAAATTACACCAAATTATGAAAAGCACTCTTTCTGGATCAACATCTAGCTTTCTGCCAAATTTGGGGTAATTCCGCTCAGCGGTTCGGGCTGTAAGCGTGTCTGAAATCCTATCTGGAAATTGCATAGGGAAAATGTGTTTTGGGACCCCTCCCCCTTTTTCTTAGCCCCTGCTTGATGGATCACAAACTTTTCAAACAGCAACTGAGGTGACTAGCAAACTAATTTTGAACATTTCATGAAGATTCTTCAAATGGCGCCAAAGTTATTAGCAACAAAATAATGCTCTTCCTATGGAAACTAGGTCCTAACTATGACTACCTACTGGCGACCGCCAGTAGGCAATATATTCAATCCACAATGGGGTACGCCAGCTTGCACCAGAATGCTGTTGGTGCTCGTTGCTGGCATGTCCGCCTACATGCATACAGAAGAAACAACACTCTCGGAGTGGTTACAAAGAAGCACACTTTATTAGTGTAAAATGTAGAGGAAACATCAATGTGTTTCAGCCACTCAACGGCCTTGTTCACAATTCCGGGTGCCATATTTACTAGCTACTTATATTATCTCCTTCACAAAGTAAGGACAATCAACAAAGGACTATAAAATTTAGTTATAGGGATATCTCAATTGAAAGTGGTGGCCATCTTGAAGAGGATAAAGAATCATTAATCATAATTACACAATATTGTCGACTCAAAACTATTCCAAAATGATCTCACAAATAATACACAGAAACTCGAAAAATAATATATCATGTATAATATTCTATTAAATGAGTTAATAGTGGATATGCAAGGTCATATAAGTAATTTTGAACATGATATATTATTTTTCTGGTTTCCGTATATTATTTGTGAGATCATTTCGGATCGAGAATGAGATTGGTGTGCTAATTAGTTGCATGCAAAATGTGTAATTGTAGAGGGTCGCAGTATTTCTTGCCTCATGCATGAATAAAGGAGCAGGTTTCATTATGAGACCCTCCGGGAATGGCTGCAAACAAAGGGATGGAGATCTGCGAGGGACAAAAGCTGCTTTTATCTAACAAATATTTTCATGCTGGAAAGACATCAGAAGCGCATTGAGTGGTCTCCTGGACAGTGGTCTGTTGCCCCTTATGCCAACCAACACGATTCCCAAAGGGAAATCTGTCCTCTTTATGAATCAGTTACCACCGAAATTTGGGTTCTTAACTGATCAATTGTTTGCAACCAAAATTGTGGTCACAAACCATTGATACCTTCTATATCAATCAATCAATCATGTCACTTATAAAGCGCACTACATACCCGCGAGGGTCTCAAGGCGCTGGGGGAAGAGGGGGGTGGTGCTGCTACTGATCGAAGAGCCAGGTCTTGAGGAGTCTTCTGAAGGCCAGTAGGTCTTGGGTCTGTCGGAGGTTGGTGGGGAGGGTGTTCCAGGTCTTGGCGGCGAGGTGGGAGAAGGATCTGCCGCCGGCGGTCGTTTTCCGGATGCGGGGGACTGTTGCGAGGGCGAGGCTGGTCGAGCGGAGCTGGCGGGTGGGGGTGTAGAAGCTGAGTCGTCTGTTGAGGTAGGCTGGTCCGGAGTTGTGGAGTGCTTTGTGTGCGTGGGTGAGGAGCTTGAAGGTTATCCTCTTGTTGACAGGGAGCCAGTGCAGGTCTCTCAGGTGGGGTGTGATGTGGCTGCATCGGGGATGTCGAGGATAAGACGTGCAGAGGCGTTCTGGATGCGTTGCAGCCGTCTCAGGAGCTTAGCCGTCGTTCCTGCGTAGAGGGCGTTTCCGTAGTCCAGCCTGCTGGTGACGAGGAGCCTGGGTGACTGGTTTTCTTGTTTCGGTGGGGATCCACTTGAAGATCCTGCGGAGCATTCGGAGGATGTTGAAGCAGGATGAGGAAACGGCATTGACCTGCTTAGTCATGGAGAGGGTGGGGTCGAGGATGACCCCTAGGTTGCGTACGTGGTCGGTGGGTGGCGGGGCTGTTCCCAGTGATGTTGGCCACCAGGAGTCGTCCCAGGCTCAAGGGTTGGAACCAAGGATGAGGACCTCCGTCTTGTCCGAGTTCAGCTTCAGGCGGCTGGTCCTCATCCATTCGGCGACGGCCTTCATTCCTTCGTGGAGGTGGGCTTTGGCGGTGTGAGGGTCTTTGGTGAGGGAGAGGATCAGCTGGGTGTCGTCGGCGTAGGAGATGATGTTGAGGTTGTGCTGTCGGGCGACGTGGGCGAGGGTGCCATGTAGATGTTGAACAGCGTTGGGCTGAGGGAGGAGCCTTGGGGTACACCGCAGATGATCTTGGTGGCCTTGGATCGGAAGGGGGCAAGGCGGACGCTTTGTGTTCTGCCGGAAAGGAAGGATGTGGTCCAGTCCAGGGCCTTCTCTGGATCCCGGCGTCGTGAAGGCGTGTTCGTAGTGTGTGGTGGCAGACCGTGTCGAAGGCGGCTGATAGGTCCAGGAGGATGAGGGCTGCTGTTTCTCCGTTGTCTAGCAGGGTCCTGATGTCATCGGTGGCGGCGATGAGGGCGCTTTCGGTGCTGTGGTTGCTGCGGAAGCCGGACTGGGAAGGGTCCAGGATGTTGTTCTCCTCGAGGTAGCGGGTCAGTTGTTTGTTGACGATTTTCTCGGTGACCTTCGCGGGGAGCAGGAGCAGAGAGATGGGTCGGAAGTTCTTGAGGTCCTTGGGGTCTGCCTTGGGTTTCTTGAGTAAGGCGGTGATCTTGGCGTGCTTCCAGCTTTCCGGGAAGGTTGCTGTCTCGAAGGAGATGTTGATTATTTTCCGGAGATGGGGCGCGATGGCTGTACTGGCTTTGTTGAAGATGTGGTGAAGGCACGGGTCTAGCGGTGAACCGGAGTGGATGGTGTTCATGATCTCGCTGGTGTCCTTGTCGTTGATGTTGGTCCAGGAGAGCAGGCGGTTGGTGGTTGTGGGGGCAGTGGTCTCGGTGGTTGCCGGGATGGTCGTGGTGTTGAAGCTGTCGTGGATGTCGGCGATTTTGCGGTGGAAGAAGGTGGCCAGTGAGTCGCACAGGTCTCGCGACGGCTGGATGTTGTTGGTGTTGGAGCTGGGGTTGGAGAGTTCCTTCACGATGTTGAAGAGCTCTTTGCTGTTGTGTGCGTTGTTGTCTAGGCGGTCTTTGAGTGAGGCCCTTTTGGCGGATCTGATGAGGTGATGGTGACTGCGGGTGGCGCTCTTGTGGGCGGCGTAGCTGTCCGCTGTCCGTTCGTGGAGCCAGATCTTCTCCAGTTTTCGGCATGTTCGTTTGGAGGCCTGGAGGTCTTCGGTGAACCAGGTGGCTTTCTTGCTGGTGTGGCTGTTGGGCGTATTCTTGAGCGGGGCGAGGGTGTTGGCGCAGTCGTCGATCCACTGTCTGAGGTTGCGGGTGGCGGTGTCGGGGTAGGAGGGTTCGGCGGGTGGGCTCAGGGCGAGGGTTGTGGTTAGCTGGTCTTCCGTGACTCTGCTCCAGCAGCGGCGAGGCATTTGTTCGGTGCGGTGGTGCGTGGTGGGCTTCCTGTAGGTGAAGTGGATGCAGTGGTGGTCAGTCCAGTGAGGTTCGGAGGTGTGGTTGAAGGAGACGTGTGGGCTTGCGGAAAAGATGGAGTCTAGCGTGTGGCCGGCGGCGTGGGTGGGTGTAGTCACGAGCTGTCTGAGTCCGAGGGTGGCGAGGTTGTCGATCAGGGTGGTGGAGTTGGTGTCCTTGTTGTTCTCGAGGTGGAAGTTCAGGTCCCCGAGGAGGATGTAGTCCGTGGAGGCGATGGCGTGTGTGCTGACGAAGTCAGCGATGGAATCGCTGAACTGTGGTCGGGGTCCGGGGGGTCTGTAGATGAGGGTTCCTCTGAGGGTGGTGTTGGGATCGGTGTGGATCTGGAAGTGCATGTGTTCGGCGGTGCTGAGGGTGTCATCGGTGTTGGTTGAGACTCTGAGGGTGTTCCTGTGGACGATGGCGATGCCTCCTCCGACTCCGTTGGTGCGGTCCCTGCGGGTGATCTTGTATCCGTCCGGGATGGCAATGGCGATGTCGGGGGCTGAAGCGGGATTCAGCCAGGTCTCCGTCAGGAATGCGACGTCTGGGGAGGTTGAGTCGAGAAGGTCCCAGAGTTCGATGGCGTGTTTGCGGGTGGAGCGGGTGTTGAGGAGGATGCATCTGAGGTAGTTGGGTTCTTTCCTGGGCGGTGGTTTGGAGGGGCGGGTGCTGGCGAAGCTGCAGTTCCGGCAGATGAAGGGCCCTTGGGTGCGCTTCGGGGTGGCCTGGTAGCAGGCGTGATCTTTTCCGGGGTTCAGTGCGTGGAGGGTGCTGGCGTCGTATCGGCGTCTGTTGATGTGGCGGGCGCGGGGGATGCCCGGACCAGGGGGTCTGGCGCTGGGCGCGGTTACGGCGCGGACGGGCGCAGACGGGCTTGCCTTAGGCAGGCCTTCGGCGCGCCAGCGGCGCGCCAGCGGCGCGGCCGCGCAGCGGCCGCCATAAATGGGGAGGTGAGAGGGAGGAGCAGGGAATGGGGCAGCGAATGGGCAGTGAGGGGGCGGGGCCACAGGGGCGCAGCGGCGGGAAACAGGCACAGAAGGGAATACGAGCACAATCAGGGCATCAAGGGGGCACAGAAAGGAGAAAAAAACGAGCACAATCAGGGGCAGCAAGGGGGCACAGAAAGGAAAAACGAGCACAATCAGGGGCAGCAAGGGGGCACAGAAAGGAAAACGAGCACAATCAGGGGCAGCAAGGGGGGCACAGAAAGGAAAAACGAGCACAATCAGGGGCAGCAAGGGGGGCACAGAAAGGAAAAACGAGCACAATCAGGGGCTGCAAGGGGGCACAGAAAGGAGAAAAAAGCGAGCACAATCAGGGGCAGCAAGGGGGCACAGAAAGGAAAAACGAGCACAATCAGGGGCAGCAAGGGGGGCACAGAAAGGAAAAGCGAGCACAATCAGGGGCAGCAAGGGGGCACAGAAAGGAAAAACGAGCACAATCAGGGGCAGCAAGGGGGGGCACAGAAAGGAAAAACGAGCACAATCAGGGGCAGCAGCAGGGCACACAGACGGAGCTGTGTGGTGGGGGAGCGACCTACCAGTCGGACACCCTTTTCACTTCCTCTTATATTTCAGATGTGTAATGAGTTGCTTATCTCCGTTTGCAACTTGAAAATAGTTTCGGACTGAAAGAAACAGTTTTATACATGGAAAACACTTTTTTCAGTGACAAATACTGTGTTCTTGCAATTCACAGACTTTGCAACCACAAAGTATTTTGTAAACGATTCTTTCTCAATATGAAAACTCCAATAAGGATTGTTTATTGAGTGATAGTAGGCAACGAAAGGATGCATTCCCTAAAGCTGTAGAGATTTGCTTAGGGAGTCAGATTTTCCCACGATTGATGCTATGTTTGGCAGCAAGTTATACTAAGTTTGTAGCAATTTCCATTTGTGGTAGCACACACCAAGTCAGGGTAAAATTTGACCTGTTTTCACCACCAGGCATGTCTGATGAGACACAACAAGGCTGAAACTAGTTTTGTGTTGGTTAGGCTATTATTTTGATGGGACATCACCTGGCTGTTTTGACAGGCCACTTCCCATTGAAGCAGGGGCAAAACATGTAGGAGGATATTCACAAGAACGTGTGCTAAATATCACCAAAAAATGTTAACGCAACTTTACACATCGCAGTCCATTGCGGGAAAATAACCCCTTGTTAACGTGGTTATTCACAACACAGCGGTACCATGCGATAGTCTCCTGAAACCGCGGACAATGTCCGCGATACAACCACCTCGACGCGATAAAAACACAGACCCCAACACCAAAAAACGTGCGATGAGCCCATTCGCGATGAGGAAATCAGCGATAAGCAGCGCCAGGCCTGCCATACACACCCGGGAGGCGGGAAAATCACTACAAAAGGAGAAAAAACACACAAACACAAAATGACCAACACCCAAGCACCATGGAGGCAGCCGGAGCGGGCGCAGAGGACGAGCGCAACCCCACAAGTACCCCAGACGACCAGCCCGGGAACACAGTGACAGGGAAGGGCAAGGACAAGAAGAAGAGGAAGACAAAGTTCAGTCCGCAGGAGAATAGGATCCTGGTCACGGAGGTGATAGAACACCATCAACAACTGTTCGTCGTCTCCAATGTGTCATTGGGCACCAGAAATGGATTATGGCGGGCCCTCGTGGATAAGGTGAATGCCGTCGGAGAGTACAGGAGGTCAATGGACGAGGTCAAGAGGCGATGGAATGACATCAAGTGCAGGACCAAGGAGAAACTCGCGGCCAACCAGAAGGCAGCAATGCAGACTGGAGGTGGGAGGCCTGCGCCACAGCAGGAGCTGGATGACATGGAGGAGCTGGTGTCGACAGTCATCAGTGTGGAGACCGTGGCAGGAGTCGGGGGACTGGACACTGCTCGACAGGACATAACACAACGGCAACAGGGTGAGTGACCATGTGGTACTGGGGGGACAGGGGAGATGGCCACAATGGCACACATGCACAATCAAGCAGGGCACAGGGCACAGTGCACACCCACAATGATTCTGGATCATGGCCCTGAGCCACAGACTGTCACAATGTACAATGCCATGCTGTCTGAATGTGAACCTGTACCATGCGGCTACATACATGCGGACACATTGTAATACACCATCTCCCCTTCACATTGCAGGGGCACTGTCAACACCTCGGCAAAGCAGTCCCAGCCACTCTTCACTGATGACGAAGAGGACACCACCAGCATCGACACCCAAGCCCTCCAAGACATTATTGAGCTCATCCGCCAAGCACCTCCAGGACCAGGGCAGCCCAGCTGCTTTGAGGAGACCCCACCCACTCCAAAAACCACCCAGCAGGAGGCACCCACAACCCCGGCTGTCTCCCAAGACCCCCAGGAACAACACATGGCCTTCCAACGCCATGTGCTGCAGGGCCAGAGGGAGACGGCTGAGCAGGTGTGGGTGGGGTTCGACCTCATGGCTACCAAACTGGACGCCATCCATGGGTGTCTAGGTCCCATCAGGGACCATCTCCAGTCCCTAACGGACACCCACGGCCCGCTCCATGTTCTCCAATGAGCCATGACTGACATCGCTGGAGTCCTGATTCAGAGACAAGAACACCTGTCCGCTCAGAGTGGCTCCAGCGATTCCAGCCGTGAGCTGACACACATGCGGAGGCTCATGGAGGACATGGTGTGGATGGAGGCGGAAAGGATGGCAGCCACCGCTGCACATCAGCGAAATGCAGCTGCCATCTACCAGGCCCTGCATGTCCTCATCATGGCATTGCTGCCACAAGGCATGGCGATGATGAATGCTGCTGACCCCTCACCATCCACAACTCCGCCCCCTGGTGTGTCAGTGCCTCACAGTGCGGCATGCGTATCCACTCCGGCACCTGATGTGTCACTGCCACACAGTGCGGCCGACAATCCTCATCCGGCCCCTGATGTGTCAGTGGCACACAGTGCCGCAGCCGGTACTGCAACACCCACAGGTGGGGCAGAGCACACATCTGAGGACGAGGAGGTGGATGGGATTGAGTTCAGTAGGAGGCACTAGCATTCATGTCCGCCACCTTGCATGTTTCTGCTTGGTGCCGCACATGGCCCCAGGACCTGCCACTGACCCCTGATACACTCTGCTGCACTCACCTTGGCCCACGACATGGACTGCCATATCCTGTTCGATGACCAATGACACGGCGACCAGACTGCGGACTGTACCCTTCCTCTTCCGCAGTACTTGTCATCCCCGGATGGACTCAGGCTGGCCCTCCACGGGCCCATATAGTGTAGTGCAGTGGTTCCCAAACTTTTGACTCCTGAGGACCCCCAGTGAGTCACCACTAGAAGCCGGGGACCCCCGAGCAATTTGTATGATTTAAATTTCAAGCATTAAAACAGTAATTTGAAAAAAAGAAACACATGTGTGCACACAAAACAAATACTCGAATTACTAAGGATTTTAGGGGCATATTTACAAGCCCCTATCGCCATGGGAATGTCACTTTTGCGACGTTCCCGTGGCGATAGAGGCTCGCCTATTACAAGGCAGCGTTAAGCCACTTAACATGGCTTAACGCTGCCTTGTAAATAAGGCCCCTTTCACGCAAGGCTTAGCGTGAAAGGGGTGGGCAGTGGGTGTTGCGGTGGGGGTTCCACCGTTACACCCATTGATTTTGACGCTGGCCCCTATTTACAAGGGCAGCGTAAATAGGAGAGGCAGCGCCAAAATTAAGACCAGGGAAAACCTGGTATTAACTTGGCAAAATTAGGAGAAATGCTATATTTCTCCTCGTTTTTGCTTTTTCCATGTGTGCTGCCTTGTGCAGCACACATGGAAAAAGCAAAATGCTTTGGATTGTTTATGTTCAGGAAGGTGACCTTCCTGCACATAAACAATATTTTTAAAAATTACATTTTGTAACTTCCATGTGTGCAGTGACAAAACGACATTTCAAGATTGTTTATGTGCAGGATGGGGGACCTTCCTGTACATAAACAATCTTCTCCTGCACGCAGACACCCTTGCACCATAGTGCAAGGGTGCCTGCATTGGCGCTACACTGCTAAGTGTAGCACAGGGGGAAATGCAGGGCTGCACCAAATTCTTGTAAATATGGTGCAGCCCTGCGTTTCTGAAGTGACGGAGCGTGTCGTTAAGCCAAGGAGGCTAACGACGCGCTCCGCCACTTCTGTTTTAAATATCCCCCTTAGTATTTTAAATTGAAAGAATTTGCAAAAACCAAACATTTTAATGGGAAGGTTGGTGCTGCATCTCCGTGACTAACTTTTAAATGGTTGGTTTTACTTTGCAGTACGAGGCTCCTGCCAGGGCCAGCCTGGAAAACCAAAGCAGCCCTGGCAAATGTTTTCAGACCAGTCCCCATACGGTGCACACCAAATCTAAATCTAAATCCGTATTTGTAAAGCGCGAACTACTCACCCTTACGGGTCTCAAGGCGCTGGGGGCCGTCGTGGAAATTAAGTGAGCTATTGCCCAGAGTCACAAGGTGCTGAGCTGAGCTGCCGCCGGAGCCGGGGATCGAACCGTGAGCCCTGTGCTCCGAAGTCAGCTGCCCTGGCCGCTGCACCACACCTCTCCACTAAGTGCAAGTGCAGTGAGTGAGCCTGACTACTACAAAGGGGGCTTTGCGAGGCTCTCCACTCCAAAAATTTAGGAAACAATGATGCATTCTACAACACATTTATCATTATATATTGAATTGTATTAGCTTTTAAAGAATAGTAAATGATGACCTTACTATGTACCAGGATAGGACAAACTTTGTTGGGGTTCTTCAATGATTCCCTTATTATCACCCTCCAACAGTGCCTCTCATCTCTCCATAGCCCCTCTGTCACATGTATTTCATTTGTTTTTATAGCATCTCTCATACCAGGATGTCAGAGCACTTTACATCACACACATATAGAGAAACTGAATCATTCGTGTAAATCAGTGTATAGAAAATGTTACATAAGGCAAAGGGGACTACAAGGTGTAGGATTCACGTCATTCATACTGGTAGGCATTTTTAAAGAGTGCTTGGTCTGGAGAAGCACAAACTCAGGGTTCAGAACATAACACAGTGGCTAGCATTGACTTTAACAATAAAAATGTATTTCCACCCAAATAAACCTTTTAGCAGCATCAAGATAATGAAAGACTGGGAAAAAACATGTTACTAACTTGTACCATGCAGTTTGCAAGCAGCTCTTTGATGACAGTTTATAGGTCACTGTGCTAGATTACGATTGTCACTTATAAACTGCACAGTAACAAAAGAATCTCTGTTACAAAAGCAGTAACCCACTGACCTATGCACATAAAATAGTTTTTTTTTAAATGCATGGTAAATGTTCTTTGCAGTAGGCATATTAACCTTCTGTGCTACATTAGATAAGTCAAAGCTGCCCCTGGACAAACCTCTCATCTCTCTCTAGCAGGTACATTAATCACTGGCGTTATCTTGACACTTTTATTGTTGCTCGAAAACTGCTAATTATACAAGGAACTTTGCAGTGCTTTTAAAACTGCTGGCTGCGGACCCCCTGGAAATGTGTCACGGACCCCTGGGGGTCCGCGGACCACAGTTTGGGAAACACTGGTGTAGTGTGCTTGGCATGGACCTGTACTGCTCCAGCTGCAATACTCCACCGGATGTGCAATAAACATCCATAAATGCTCTGCTGTGTCATGTCCTTCATTATTCATGTATGAATGTGTGTATGAATGTAGGGACAGTGATTTCCCTCACGTCAATGATGCTCATCTAGTGGGATGCCAGTCACAGTGTGCCACATTTCCTATTGTGTTCCGCTTGCCGTGGACACTACAACAGGGACACACGCATTTGTCACTTCCTTGTCCGGACATGAACTGAACCACACCCTGAGCCCCCGAGTCATTGTTGCAAGCCATGCGCTGGTCCGGCGTACGCCAGGCCAGACCACTCCACTTACGCTCCGAGGGAGGGCCCACATAGCTACATGTCGCAGGCGTACACGCTGGTGGTATGCAG
Source organism: Calotriton arnoldi (assembly GCA_963921515.1). Lineage (NCBI taxonomy): Eukaryota > Metazoa > Chordata > Amphibia > Caudata > Salamandridae > Calotriton > Calotriton arnoldi. The sequence goes on from CAWUFW010002583.1 coordinate 1,062,456, forward strand.
GTCACTGGTCTAGTTGTCAGCATGCCACGGCCACTCCCTGAGGGCAGGTTTTCACACACACCACACCCATTCGGCACAGGCGTCACAGGCCATGTGACCCCGCCAATATAAGGGGCCGGCAACGTCACATTCCCCACTGCCGGTGGTGACTGGATGACGGATGCTCCACGTTCTCAATCATAAAGGGCCCATGAGTTGTGGTGCACAGGGTTGGTCGCACCCGAAGCCTTGCGGCCGTCACGGGCCTACCACCACGTGGCGCTGACTGGGGTTGCACAGGGTTAGTGGCACCCGAAGCCTTGCGGCCGTCACAGGCCTACCACCACGTGGCGCTGACTGGGTTTGCACAGGGTTAGTGGCACCCGATGCCTTGCAGCCATCACGGGCCTACCACCACGTGGCGCTGACTGGGGTTGCACAGGGTTAGTGACACCAAAATAGCTGAGCGGGTGTGCAGCCTGCGATGATGACGTGTGCACTGATGTGGTCTCTGCCATTGATGCTGCAGGACTCAGTGTCATATGTGGGACCTGCTGTGCCGCGGGGCGACTCCGCATGATGTGGACCATGCCATGGTGGCGGGACCGGGGCCTGGAGCTTGCACGGGCACGTGGTGTGCCCACTGGTGGACACACCGTTGGCAGCAGGTGAGCAGTGGGCCCGGGGTGCGCAAGTGCGGACAGCCAGCGCTGGCTGGCGGGAGGGGGTGGGGTGCGGCTGCATGCGTGCGCACGGACGGACAGGCGTTGTTGCTGTGTGCTGTGTGATGGACTCTGCCATTATTGACTCTGGCCTCGATTGCAGGTTGCAGACCTGGTGGCTTGCAGTGTATCCTGGCACGTGGTTGGAGACACACCGGTGGCAGCAGGTGAACAGTGGGGCCTGGGTGCCCAGGGGCGGCGGTGTCTCTCTCTCTCTCCCTTCCTTCCCTCTATCACTCTCTCTCTCCTCCCTTCCTTTCCTTCTCTCTCTTTCTTGCTCTCTCTCTCCCTCTCTCTCCCTCTCTCTCCCTCTCTATCCCTTCCTTTCCTTCCCTCTCTCCCTCTCTCTCCCTTCCTTCCCTCTCTCCCTCTCTTTCTCTCTCCCTTCCTTTCCTTCCCTCTCTCTCTCTCTCCCTTCCTTTCCTTTCCTTCTCTCTCTCTCACTCTCTCTCTCACTTCCTTTCCTTTCCTTCTCTCTCTTTCTCTCTCTGCCTTTCTTTCATTCTCTGTTTCTCTGTGTCTCGCTCCTTTGATGTGCGCATGACACACGTTCTGATTTTGTGCTTTATTTTCCAGGCTGTGACATCGAGATTGTCCCGGACGGACCCGACAGGAGTCTTCCGCACTGGTGTTTTGTGTTGTATTTCAATAAAGGTTTTGGTTGTTACTTCAGTGCTGTGTGACTGTTTCTCATTCTTCTGGCCACACATGTGTGTTATTTTTTATCAATGTGCGTCATCTGGCGCTTTTTGTGGCTCTTGTGTCGTGCACGGTATGTGTATGTCGGGGGGGTGGGAGGGGTGTTGTGGCCCTCATGGGTATCGGACCTGCATGATCATTGTCTCCATGGCATCTGTGGGTCTTCAGATGTGGCTCTTGGCTGGGCTCCCTTTCATGCTGCAGGTAGTCGTCCTGCTTTACACCAGCAAAAGGCAGGTGTTAATTCCCTGGTGCTACCGCGGCTTATCGCCTGTTTTTGGTCCGCATCGCAGATCTGGCAGTTCGTTGTGAAAGTGGTGTTGTGGGTTTTTCGTGTGTTTTTGCACGGGAACGCCTACTCTGCATCTCATTAGGGTTAGTTGGTGGTGTCCACCGTGGTGTTAAGTTTTGAGGCAGTTATCGCGGGAATACTGGCGATGTCGGCAGTTTGCACCCGCTTGTGAATGGGGTGTTAAATCTATCTCCACTTTTGATGAGTTAAGGTGGAGATAAATCGGAGATAAGTCCTTGTGAATATCCCCCGTAGTTTCTTTCCATCTAGAGTGACACAATCAGACTAAAAACGGAGGAATAGAATGCAGCAACAAAGCAATTCCTAGTGGCTAAGTTTTTAAAGCATTCATTTGCTATTTATGGTGATGGCCAAAGTGCTTAAAGTATGCCCAGATGTGGGTCCTCTGTTCACTGTGCCATATGGTCCAGTCTGCTCCTCACTGATGAGGTTAGTTGTTAGAGTTGTGAAACCACTCTGAGGTTGCTTTATTTCCTGATCAGAGGAGACATGCTATGGCAGTTGGACAAGACTGGTCATATTTGTGCAGTGTAAAAATAATTTTCATATTGCTCCTCATATGCAATGTAGAAAAATATTATACTTGAATGAGGACAAAGCAATTGTCTGTGGCTGAGACTTTTCAAGCATTCCACCCATAACTTTTCATTGTTTCATTGTTTTAATTATATACAACCTTTACTTCTCAGTTACAACCAAGACATATACTAGACCTCCAGCACCACACCCAGAGCGAACCGCACCTCAAGGAGCTCAACTGGCCCCCCATTCACAAACACAGCCAATTCAAACTCCTCAGCTTAACAGCCTCATACACTTCCAACAGTCATCTACGCCTCAGCTCACTCTCGCTCTCACACACACCCTGCATTCACAAAAACAGAACAGGTGTTTGTTCGTTCTCCTACATCATAATTAAAACATGGAACAACCTCCCACTGCACTTCAGGACTTCCTTCTCACTTCTTGAGTTATGCAAGTAGCTGAAGAACTGGCTCCTCAAATAACTCTGCAAGTACAATCTGCCCACTCCCCCGCTCAAGCACCTGGATACCCTCACGGGTGATTAGTGCACTCTACAAATAAGCATATTTTTATTACAATGGTCTATAAGATGCTACGTGGGACAAGATGACTGCGATGCAACCATTCTCTATGACATAAGTTTTTTAAGGTTGAGGCCTACTTCACTGATCCTCTTGCCTATGTCTTATTGCTTATAAGAGAAAGACAAGCAAACCTGGATTAGGGTGAGAAGAAACACACGTGTGATGAGAACAGACGTTGCAAACGAAGAAGTTTTTCTTTTGTGAACTTTCTGTAAATTTTGTCAACGTTTGTGCCCATTTAAATTGTTTTTAACAGTTTTCAAAGTCAACTCATGAGAAAATGGCATTTTCATTTTCAGCAAACAACTAGCACTTATACCAAAAAATGTATAGTGTGTATGAAAAAAAGTACATAAGTTGCAGACAATGGAAAATTGGGAAACTCCATGAAATACTGGTAGGACAATAGCTTTCCAAGTCTTTCTTGCCTGTTAAAAACTTCAACCAACCTTAACCACGCTCCCCCCTCCCCCCACCAGACTTCCAGGAAGTAAAAACATTGTATAAAATTCAGCATAACAGCAGTATCACCTCTTATGAAGATAGGTCCTTGTCTGAGGTTTTTGAATGACCATCCTCATGAAGTGGAGCATAGACAATTATATTCTCTGCATGTCCACTTCTCTGAGCTGGACACAAGATCTTGAAAAATGTTACTTTCAACTTAGGTTCTTTATAATGTGCACAGTTCTACAGAACCTAAAACCAGCCAAAGGACAGATCTAGCACAGGGTCCTTTTAAACTATATGCAATTCGACAAAAATCGACGTATAGACAGGCAGCTGGTAAGAAGCTGAAAAATGTTCAACATGTATTTCAAGCATGCCAGTTCGCCAGATTAAGATTTGAATGTTTTGTTCACGAAGAACTGTTATCAGAGCTCCCATTTCTTTCATTTCTATTAATACGGGGTGTAAATATTCTAATCAGGTACAACTTTTCTAGCTCGCTGCAAGACGAATCTTAAGACCCGTCTCTTTGATCTGCTGGGTAGGTAATGCAGAGGTTGGCTGTAGTTATCGCTTTCTCAAGCAGCTGGACGCCACTGCGCTTTAGGCTCTGTATAAACATTGTAGATTATGAAATATGGAAAATGCGTGTACCAGTTATGTTAATCCTTCCCAGATGGAAGATGCATTGATATTTAAACATAATATCCAAATGCACAATGCTAGCGTTTCCTTGGGCAAAATCATAACTCTAGCATTAACAGCTTCGTCTCAAATGCTCTAATGTGAATTTTAATGACAGTTAATGCTGGCGAGAAAAACATGTTGCTGAAAATGAATCATTCCATTTCCAGCATCCGAAAAGGAGCAGCAATCTTTCATGTCTGGTTATGTGTTCAGGCTGCTATGTGCCGCCAACACATCTCCAGTGTTTTGGATGTCACGATTATAATGCAGTAGAAATAAAGAGCTGTCAAAGTGTGCAGCAACATTTGGGAAATAAGAGTACAACATTTGATACTTGCATAAATCTCTTTCCTTAACATGATATGTGTATGTACTCTGCTGCAGGTTTAAAGTAACTGGGAATATAGTGGCGTTTTTAGACTATTCGGATAAAGGTGCGCTCCAGAAAACAGGGAATGTGCGGAATCAAGGATCTGGAAAATGTTTATACTGTACAGAATGGAGTATTTTATCTCGTATATCAATAAACATGAAGATGACGTCGTGCAGTTTCTTCACGATGACCCGAGGCTCACTCGGTATTTTGAAATATTCAACATAATAAAGAGGATCCCGATGAAGTTCCTGCGACCACGAAATGCATGATTAATGGATATATATTGAACATAATTTAAAAAAATTGAAATTTAACGACTAAATAAATATATGAAATATGCTATTAAGTGAATAGTCCCCTTATTTCAAACTTGTAACAGACCATAGTATTTTAAGTTGTTCATCACGGACAACACAGACAGAAAGAGTCGATTGCAGCACACGAAGGGGTGTGTTTAAGGTTTGGAGACGATGGACATCCACTGTACAGCAGCGGTTGTCCTGTGTGTCATATTTAGACGGTGTGCATGCCTCTACACTGTCCATAGGGCGGATGAAACATATGCAGCTTTTTAGCAGATGCCTCACATCCACAAAACTCTAAGTCATACCAAAGTTTGCTTTGGACTATCATGTCAACTATTAACCCTAGGAAAATCTGTATTTGGGCTGGTAATACGATGACCATATTTGAGAAATCCACACAGTGTCATTTCGGGAAAGATGCTCGAATGTAAGCATGCTTCTAGGAGGTTCTGTGCAGATTGATATTGGGGATGTTACATTGGGGGACCAAAAATTTGCATTTACTTTAGAAGTGAACAATGAATTGTTGCTCTTTGTTTAAGCAAACACAGCTCCGTAGATCTAAACCACATTTTGCACGTGGATAGCTCTTAGTGGGGCGTGGAGGTTAAGAAACTATGGGGCATATTATCAAGAACGGCGTTAAAATTATCGCCCCTTTAGCGGCAGGAAACTGCCGCTAAAGCGGCGATAATGGGCTTGATAATATGGCCTTGTGAATTCCAATAGAAGCCCATGTTCTGGTGTGAACCTGGGCTTCTATTGGAATCACAAGGCCATATTATCAAGCCCATTATCGCCGCTTTAGCGGCAGTTTCCTGCCGCTAAAGCGGCGATAATGTTAACGCCGTTCTTGATAATATGCCCCTTAGTGCAAAGCATGAGTTTTGTGCAGTCCCTTTTCTGTCAGCTAGTGTGCAGTGTGCAGGGTGCAGCCAAAGAGCAGGACCACTCTCAGGCCCAGCTGCATCCAGTCAATCTCATTCGCAAAAGGCCAAGGGGACAGGGTTCTAGGTGCAGCATGTAGCCAAAGGGTAACAACTGTACCCAATTTGCATGCCCTTTAGCAATGTATATTGGGAACTTAAGGCAAGGAAGCTGGAACAGAGTTTGTCGAAAGGCCATAACGTATTCCGTCGATTGTGCAAATAGATTTAGGGGGATATTCATGAGGACTTATCTCCAAGTTATCGCCACCTTAACGCAACAAAAGTGGAGATGGATTTAACGCCCCATTCACAAGCGGTTGCAAACTGCAGACAACGCAAGTATTCCCGTGATAACTGCCTCAAAATTTACCTCCACGGGTGACACCACCAACTAACCCTAATGAGATGCAGAGTAGGCGTTCCCGTGCAAAAACACACGAAAACACCACTACACCACTTTCACAACGAACTGCCAGATCTGCGATGCGAACCAAAAACAGGCGATAAGCTGTGGTAGCAGCAGGGAATTAACACCTGCCTTTTGCTGGTGTTAAGCAGGACGACTACCCGCAGTATGAAAGGGAGCCCAGCCCAGAGCCACATCTGAAGACCGACAGATGCCATGGAGACAATGATCATGCAGCTCGAAGACCCATGAGGGCCACAACACCCACACCCAGCCCCCCCCCCCCGGATCCTCCCCCCGGGACAAACACATAACTTGCATAACACAAGAGCCACAAAAAGCGCATGATGTTGCACAATGACAAAAAGAAACACATGTGTGGGCAGAAGAACGAGAAACAGTCACTCATCATTGAAGTAACAACCAAAAACTTTATTTAATACAACACAAAACACCAATGTGGAAGACTCTTGTCGGGTCCGTCCGGGACAATCCTGATGTCACAGCCTGGAAAATAAAGCCCAAAATCAGAACGTGTGTCATGCGCACATCAAAGGAGCGAGACACAGAGAAACAGAGAAGGAAAGAAAGGCAGAGAGACAAGGAGAGAGAAGGAAAGGAAGGGAGAGAGAGAGAGAGGGACAAGGAGGGACACTGCCGCCCCACGCACCCAGGCACCACTGCTCACCTGCTGCCACCCGTGTGTCTCCAACCACGTGCCGGTATACACTGCAAGCCACCAGGTCTGCAATCTGTAATTGAGGCCAGAGTCAATCATGGCAGGGTCCATCACACTGCACACGGCAATAACGCCTGCCCGTCCTGCGCACAAATGCAGCCGCACCCTACCCCCTCCCGCCAGCCAGCGCTGGCTGTCCCCACTTGCGCACCCAGGCCACACTGCTCACCTGCCGTCAACGGTGTGTCCACCAGTGGGCACACCACGTGCCCGTGCAAGCTCCAGGCCCAGGTCCCGCCACCATGGCATGCTCCACATCATGCAGAACCGCGCCGTGGCCCAGCAGGTCCCACACATGACGCTGAGTCCTGAGGCATCAATGGCAGAGACCACATCAGTGCACACGTCATCATCGCAGGCTTCACACCCGCTCAGCAATTTCGGTGCCACGAACCCTGTGCAACCCCAGTCAGCGCCACATGGTGGTAGGCCCGTGAGGCTGCATGGCTCCGGGTGGCACTAACCCTGTGCGCAACAACTCATGGGCCCTTTATGATTGAGTATCGTGGAACGTCCGTCATCCAGTCACCACTGGCAGTGGGGAATGTGACGTTGTCGGCCCCTTATATTGGCGGGGACACATGGCCTGTGACGCCTGTGCCAGATGGGTGTGGTGTGCGTGCAAACCTGCCCTCAGGGAGTGGCCGTGACATGCTTACAACTAGACCAGCGACCTGCAGACCACTAGCGTGTAAACCTGCGACTTGTAGCTATGTGGCCCCCCTCGGAGCGTAAGCGGAGTGGTCTGGCCTGGCGTACGCCGGACCAGCGCAGGGCTTGCAACAATGACTCGGGGGCTCTGGGCGTGGTTCAGTCCATGTCCGGACAAGGAAGTGACTAATGCGTGTGTCCCTGTTGTGGTGTCTGCGGCACCCGGAACGCAATCGGCAATGTAGCACACTGTGACTGGAATCCCACTAGATGAGCATCATTGACGTTGGGGGGAATCACTGAGCCTACATTCATCCACACATCCATACATGAATGATGAAAGACATGACACAGCAGTGCTTTTCTGAATGTTTAATGCACATCCAGTGGAGTTTTGCAGCTGGAGCAGTACAGGGCCAAGCCAACCCCACTACACAATATGGGCCTGTGGAGGGCCAGCCAGAGTCCATCGGGGAATGACAAGTACAGCGGAAGAGGAAGGGTACAGTCCGCAGTCTGGTCGCCATGTCATTGGTCACCAAACAGGATATGGCAGCCCATGTCGCGGTACAAGGTAAGTGCAGCAGAGTGTATCGGGGGTCAGTGGAAGGTCATGGGGCGATGTGCGGCACCAAGCAGCAACAGGCCAGGTGGCGGACATGAATGCTAGTGCCTCCTTCTGAACTCAAGCCCATCCACGTCCTCGTCCTCGGATGTGTGCTCTGCCCCACCTGTGGGTGGTGCAGTTCTGGCTGCGGCACTGTGTGGCAGTGACACATCAGGGGCCGGAGGTGGATTGTCGGCCGCACTGTGTGGCAGTAACACATCAGGTGCCGGAGTGGAAATGCCTGCCACAATGTGAGGCACTGACACACCAGGGGGTGGAGATGTGGATAGTGTAGGGGCAGCAGCATTCATATGCGCCACGCCTTGTGGCAGCAATGCCATGATGAGGACATGCAGGGCATGGTAGATCCCAGCTACATTTCGCTGATGTGCAGCGGTGGCTGCCATCCTTTCCGCCTCCAACCGCACCATGTCCTCCATGAGCCTCCGCATGTGTGCCATCTCACGAGTGAGATCGCTGGAGCCACTCTGAGCGGACAGGTGTTCTTGTCTCCGAGTCATGACTCCAGCGATGTCAGCCAGGGCTCGTTGGAGACCATGGAGCGGCATGTAGGTGTCCGTTAGGGACTGGAGGTGGTCCCTGATGGGACTCAGACACCCATGGATGGCGTCAAGTTTGGTAGCCATGAGGTCGACCCCCACCCGCACCTGCTCAGCCATCTCCCTCTGGACCTCATTGGAAGGCCATGTGTTGTTCGGGGGGTCTTGGGAGACAGCCGGGGTTGTGGGTGTCTCCTGATGGGTGGTTTGTGGAGTAGGTGGGGTCTCCTTGATGCAGCTGGGCTGCCCTGGTCCTTAAGTTGATTGGCGGATGAGTTCAATGATGTCTTGGAGGGCTTGGGTGTCGATGCTGGTGGTGTCCTCCTCGTCATCAGTGAAAAGTGGCTGGGACTGCTCTGCTGGTGGCGTTGACGGTGCCCCTGCAATTTGAAGGGGAGATGCTGTGTTACAATGTGTCCACATGTATGTAGCCGCATGGTACATGTTCACATTCAGACAGCATGGCAATGTACATTGTGACAGGCTGTTGATCAGGGCCATGATCCAGAGTCATTGTGGGTGTGCACTGTGCTCTGCTTGATTGTGCATGTGTGCCATTGTGGCCATCTCCCCCCGTCCCCCCAGTACCTGGTGGTTACTCACCCTGTTGCCGTTGTGTTGTGTCATGTCGACTCCTGCCACGGTCTCCACACTGATGACTGTCGACACCAGCTCCTCCATGTCATCCAGCTCCAGCTGTGGTGCTGGGCTCCCACCTCCAGTCTGCATTGCTGCTTTCTGGTTGCCTGCAAGTTTCTCCTTGGTCTTGCGCTTGATGTCAATCCATCGCCTCTTGACCTCATCCATTGACCTCTTGTGCACTCCGACGGCATTCACCTTGTCCACGATGGACCGCCATAATCTATTTTTGGTGCCCAATGACACAATGGATACGACGAACAGTTGTTGATGGTGTTCTATCACCTCCGTGACCAGGATCCTATTCTCCTACGGACTGAACTTCGTCTTCCTCTTCTTCTTTTCCTTGCCCTTCCCTGTCACCGAGGTCCCAGGCTGGTCGTCCGGGGTGCTTGTGGGGTTCCGCTCGTCCTCTGCGCCTGCTCTGGCTGCCGCCATGGTCCTTCGGGGTTGGTCATTTTGTGTGTGTGTTTTTTCTACTTTTGGAGTGATTTTCCCACCTGCCGTGTGTGTATGGCAGGCCTGGTGCTACTTATCGCTGATTTCCTCATCGCGAATGGGCTCATCGCACGTTTTTTGGTGTTGGGGTTTATGTTTTTGACTCCGTCGCGATGGTTGTATTGCGGACATTGGCCGCGTTTTCGGAGGACTATCGCATGGTACCTCAGTGTTGTGAATTCCAGGTTAACACGGGGCTATTTTCCCGCGATAGACTGCGATGTGTAAAGTTGCGTTAACATTTTCTGGAGATGTTTAGCGCACGTTCTTGTGAATATCCCCCATTGGGTGGCCTTTAGCTATTTGTAGCAGGTTCTGTTGGTGGGAGTGTTGGAAGTCTTGACTTCAGGGCATTGACAAAGGCTTTTTTCATAAGGGACCTAGGTATATAGCACAGAAATAAAAAAATAAATAAAAATAAAACACTGGAAATTAAAGCTGTTTCTTTACACAAAAGACAAAATAATATGTGTTATAAAAATATATGCATTCGCTTAAATATCTTCAATACAGTTCATGTTATGATGAGGATTGAAACTTTAACTATAAACCTGTAACTCATCAGTTATGGTTACATATAAACATTTACCCTCTCAATGCACTTATAATTGGCTCATGCGTGACACCACAAATGATGTTATAAATTACATCAACGATGACAGGCCAATCTTATAACATGTCTGTGAGAAAATGAATTAAATTTTAGGGAGGGGGTGGCCGCAAAAAATCTAAGAAGCCTCTATTTTCCAGGTTACAACAAAGTCCACTAACAAAAGAAAAAACGGTGCTTAACACCTAGTAGCTTTGGCAAACGAGGAATTTCTCATTCCTGTGGAAATGCATGAAAAGAATCATGAAACATTTTAAGAAAAACAAAGAAAATGTATTAATCCAAATGACACGAAAATGATAAAAAGTAGAATAAGGGTATCATACATTCGAATTCTCATATTTTTATGTTTACAAATGTTCCATAGAAACAATATGTTGTAAAAGCTAATATACTTATATGTGCATGACCAACATTAATCACTGGAGCTACTGTTGATCAAAAGGCAGACAATTTTGCCTCAAAGAGGCCAGCAGCAAAGAAGCTGGGCCACTTTCATTTCAGGATGGTATACGCAAATGCTTCCAGTCTTCCTGGTTCTTTTCTGAGGGGGCTCCAGCGACAGATCTAATGGGGGGTGTGGACCTGGCATCATTGGTGTGGTTTTCCCCAACATTTTGCCCTCAATCCTCCTGTTTTGTTGACCTCAGGACTCTGCACAATTTACCACTGCTCACCAGCGCTAAATTGCTTGTGTTCTCTCCCTATAACATGGTAACATTGGCTTCCAATGCGCATAATTAAGTTACTTGTAAGTCCCTAGGAAAGTGTACTACATGTCCCCAGGGCCTGTAGATTAGATGTTACTAGTGGGCATGTGGCACTGATTGTGCCACCCACTTAGGTAGCCATGTAAACATGTTTCAGACCTGCCATCGCAGCCCTTGTGTGTAATTTTGAAGTGCCATTTCATTCTGGCAAAATAAACCTTTTAAATACATATAAGGCACCCTTATAGTAGGCTTTAAATAGCCCATAGGGCAGGGTGAAGTGTTTTAAAATGTTGGACATGTACTTTTAACTTTTACTTTTACTGCAAGGCCTACCTCTCCCACAGGATAACATTGGGTTACCTTATTACATTTAATAAAATATAATTTGCAATTGGGAACAGGTAGGAAAGTTGATTTTGGTCTTTAAAGGATTGCAATGTCAAACCCTTGTTAGTGGTAAAGTTGGATTTTAAGTCACAATTCTGAAAATTCCACTTTTAGAAAGTGAACCTTTTCTTGACTGAGTCACATGACTGGTTATAGCTGGCAGTTGATCTTTGTGTATTGCTCTCAGACAGTGATATCAAGAGGAAATAGGTGTTGGCAAGAGGGTTATCTCTGTTAGGATAAGGGGGAGGGGCTGTCACCTACCACACTTGCACATCACAAAGACTCCTCCTCAGCACACTCACAAAGGGTTTCACATTAGTTTTGTTTGTCCTTAGACAAGCTGGGGTCACAGTAGGGAGGAAGGAATTAGAGACACCTCTGTAGGGGTAGGACTCTAGAAGCTTCTCCCACTTTAACGTGGGCACCAGAGATAAAAATTGGACCCTTAGACCAAACTCTTCAGATCACTTCTGGGCTTCTGAACTCTGCCAGAAAGAAGGACTGCCCAGCTGTGAAGTCTGCCCTGCTGACATGCATACTGATCAAGGAATCCTCTGCTGCTCAAGGCCTACTGTTCCTGCACCAGGACTCTTCTGATGCTGCTGTGCGTTGCCCAGCTGAATGCAGCCTGCTTGTGTGGACCTACAACTCCAAGAAAATTCCAAGAGTCATTTGGCTGGTCCGCTGCTCAAAGCTACAGGGACATAACAAGCTTCTTCGACATCAATGGAACTCCTTGCATTTTGACTCAGCCAGTGCATCCTGCCATTGACTCCAACCCAGCATGATGCAGCTTGTCCTTTACACCAACACATCTCATTGCAAGATCTTGCAAGCCCCAGTGCCTTTTCCGACACTGAAGCAGCCCAATGCCAACACCGGCACAAAGCAACACACCTCGTCCCCTGTGCTGATGCATCACAGCACAAGTCTCTGCAGGTCCATCAGCTTCCTCAACAATGATGCAGTACTTATCATCACAGCTCCTCATCATCGGTCCATCAACACTAGCCTGCCCAGCTTGGCGCATATACTCATCATCTTGACGCTCAGGCTACAAGGCCCTTTCGGCGGACTGAAGTCATCCTGTATCCAGCCCGTACTCCATTGCGTTCAGTCTGAACTTGTGACTTGGAAATAGTCTCCCACAACCAGATAAGCGCGGTTGGCACTTTTTGTTTCCTTGTGCTTGATTTCTACAAAACCTTTAAAATTGCATATCCCCAGGTTTATTAGTTGGATGTTTGTCATTTGGTATCAAATAATGTATTAAAATGTACTCCATTATTATATAAATTGTTTGAGTTTTTCTGGTGTTGTCTTTTCACTTTGTTACTGGTTGAAGTGCTGCATAGCAAGCCACCAAGCTACCTGAGGGTTAAGAGCAGGTTAATTTAGGGCTTGCTTATGTTTCACTCTGACAAGGATCATGGTTACTGCTTGAGTAGGGTTTCCCTCCCGCAACCAGTAACCCAATTTCTTACAGGAGTTGTGTAGGAAACCAGGTTATTGGTTGAGTAAGTTCGAAGCCCCACTCTGGCAACAACCACAAATCCTGTTAGGGTGAACCACAAAAGTCACTGAATTAACCTGTCTTTATCCCCTGGTAGCTTGACAAAAAGCAGTCAGGCTTAACTTAGAGGCAATGTGTAAAGTATTTATGCAGCTCACAAACAGTAATAAAGTGAAAACACAACACAAGAAAAATCGCAAACCAATTTAGAAAAATAGAGTTAATTTTATTAAATAAAATGATACTACAATGACAAAAATGTAATCGGAAGAATCAGAGATATGCAATTTCAAAGTTTAAGGTAGAAATAGCACCTAAAAGCACAAAGCACCACTCGCGATCATCTGGTTGTGCTTGACCAAGGAAAGTAATAAGTTCAGGCCAACTAAGATGAAGCTCAGATTTGCTACAGGGACCAGGTTAGTCCTCCTGAAAAAGTTACCTTCTCAAAGTCTGGCGTAAAGTGTCTAATTTGCGCAGGAGGACGATGCAAGGAGCAGGAAGAGCTTTGCAGATGGTCGTCACTTCGACATCAATGGAACTCCTTGCATTTTGACTCAGCCAGTGCATCCTGCCATTGACTCCAACCCAGCATGATGCAGCTTGTCCTTTACACCAACACATCTCATTGCAAGATCTTGCAAGCCCCAGTGCCTTTTCCGACACTGAAGCAGCCCAATGCCAACACCGGCACAAAGCAACACACCTCGTCCCCTGTGCTGATGCATCACAGCACAAGTCTCTGCAGGTCCATCAGCTTCCTCAACAATGATGCAGTACTTATCATCACAGCTCCTCATCATCGGTCCATCAACACTGGCCTGCCCAGCTTGGCGCATATACTCATCATCTTGACGCTCAGGCTACAAGGCCCTTTCGGCGGACTGAAGTCATCCTGTATCCAGCCCGTACTCCATTGCGTTCAGTCTGAACTTGTGACTTGGAAATAGTCTCCCACAACCAGATAAGCGCGGTTGGCACTTTTTGTTTCCTTGTGCTTGATTTCTACAAAACCTTTAAAATTGCATATCCCCAGGTTTATTAGTTGGATGTTTGTCATTTGGTATCAAATAATGTATTAAAATGTACTCTATTATTATATAAATTGTTTGAGTTTTTCTGGTGTTGTCTTTTCACTTTGTTACTGGTTGAAGTGCTGCATAGCAAGCCACCAAGCTACCTGAGGGTTAAGAGCAGGTTAATTTAGGGCTTGCTTATGTTTCACTCTGACAAGGATCATGGTTACTGCTTGAGTAGGGTTTCCCTCCCGCAACCAGTAACCCAATTTCTTACAGGAGTTGTGTAGGAAACCAGGTTATTGGTTGAGTAAGTTCGAAGCCCCACTCTGGCAACAACCACAAATCCTGTTAGGGTGAACCACAAAAGTCACTGAATTAACCTGTCTTTATCCCCTGGTAGCTTGACAAAAAGCAGTCAGGCTTAACTTAGAGGCAATGTGTAAAGTATTTATGCAGCTCACAAACAGTAATAAAGTGAAAACACAACACAAGAAAAATCGCAAACCAATTTAGAAAAATAGAGTTAATTTTATTAAATAAAATGATACTACAATGACAAAAATGTAATCGGAAGAATCAGAGATATGCAATTTCAAAGTTTAAGGTAGAAATAGCACCTAAAAGCACAAAGCACCACTCGCGATCATCTGGTTGTGCTTGACCAAGGGAAAGTAATAAGTTCAGGCCAACTAAGATGAAGCTCAGATTTGCTACAGGGACCAGGTTAGTCCTCCTGAAAAAGTTACCTTCTCAAAGTCTGGCGTAAAGTGTCTAATTTGCGCAGGAGGACGATGCAAGGAGCAGGAAGAGCTTTGCAGATGGTCGTCACTTCGACATCAATGGAACTCCTTGCATTTTGACTCAGCCAGTGCATCCTGCCATTGACTCCAACCCAGCATGATGCAGCTTGTCCTTTACACCAACACATCTCATTGCAAGATCTTGCAAGCCCCAGTGCCTTTTCCGACACTGAAGCAGCCCAATGCCAACACCGGCACACAGCAACACACCTCGTCCCCTGTGCTGATGCATCACAGCACAAGTCTCTGCAGGTCCATCAGCTTCCTCAACAATGATGCAGTACTTATCATCACAGCTCCTCATCATCGGTCCATCAACACTGGCCTGCCCAGCTTGGCGCATATACTCATCATCTTGACGCTCAGGCTACAAGGCCCTTTCGGCGGACTGAAGTCATCCTGTATCCAGCCCGTACTCCATTGCGTTCAGTCTGAACTTGTGACTTGGAAATAGTCTCCCACAACCAGATAAGCGCGGTTGGCACTTTTTGTTTCCTTGTGCTTGATTTCTACAAAACCTTTAAAATTGCATATCCCCAGGTTTATTAGTTGGATGTTTGTCATTTGGTATCAAATAATGTATTAAAATGTACTCTATTATTATATAAATTGTTTGAGTTTTTCTGGTGTTGTCTTTTCACTTTGTTACTGGTTGAAGTGCTGCATAGCAAGCCACCAAGCTACCTGAGGGTTAAGAGCAGGTTAATTTAGGGCTTGCTTATGTTTCACTCTGACAAGGATCATGGTTACTGCTTGAGTAGGGTTTCCCTCCCGCAACCAGTAACCCAATTTCTTACAGGAGTTGTGTAGGAAACCAGGTTATTGGTTGAGTAAGTTCGAAGCCCCACTCTGGCAACAACCACAAATCCTGTTAGGGTGAACCACAAAAGTCACTGAATTAACCTGTCTTTATCCCCTGGTAGCTTGACAAAAAGCAGTCAGGCTTAACTTAGAGGCAATGTGTAAAGTATTTATGCAGCTCACAAACAGTAATAAAGTGAAAACACAACACAAGAAAAATCGCAAACCAATTTATAAAAATAGAGTTAATTTTATTAAATAAAATGATACTACAATGACAAAAATGTAATCGGAAGAATCAGAGATATGCAATTTCAAAGTTTAAGGTAGAAATAGCACCTAAAAGCACAAAGCACCACTCGCGATCATCTGGTTGTGCTTGACCAAGGGAAAGTAATAAGTTCAGGCCAACTAAGATGAAGCTCAGATTTGCTACAGGGACCAGGTTAGTCCTCCTGAAAAAGTTACCTTCTCAAAGTCTGGCGTGAAGTGTCTAATTTGCGCAGGAGGACGATGCAAGGAGCAGGAAGAGCTTTGCAGATGGTCGTCACTTCGACATCAATGGAACTCCTTGCATTTTGACTCAGCCAGTGCATCCTGCCATTGACTCCAACCCAGCATGATGCAGCTTGTCCTTTACACCAACACATCTCATTGCAAGATCTTGCAAGCCCCAGTGCCTTTTCCGACACTGAAGCAGCCCAATGCCAACACCGGCACAAAGCAACACACCTCGTCCCCTGTGCTGATGCATCACAGCACAAGTCTCTGCAGGTCCATCAGCTTCCTCAACAATGATGCAGTACTTATCATCACAGCTCCTCATCATCGGTCCATCAACACTGGCCTGCCCAGCTTGGCGCATATACTCATCATCTTGACGCTCAGGCTACAAGTCCCTTTCGGCGGACTGAAGTCATCCTGTATCCAGCCCGTACTCCATTGCGTTCAGTCTGAACTTGTGACTTGGAAATAGTCTCCCACAACCAGATAAGCGCGGTTGGCACTTTTTGTTTCCTTGTGCTTGATTTCTACAAAACCTTTAAAATTGCATATCCCCAGGTTTATTAGTTGGATGTTTGTCATTTGGTATCAAATAATGTATTAAAATGTACTCTATTATTATATAAATTGTTTGAGTTTTTCTGGTGTTGTCTTTTCACTTTGTTACTGGTTGAAGTGCTGCATAGCAAGCCACCAAGCTACCTGAGGGTTAAGAGCAGGTTAATTTAGGGCTTGCTTATGTTTCACTCTGACAAGGATCATGGTTACTGCTTGAGTAGGGTTTCCTCCCGCAACCAGTAACCCAATTTCTTACAGGAGTTGTGTAGGAAACCAGGTTATTGGTTGAGTAAGTTCGAAGCCCCACTCTGGCAACAACCACAAATCCTGTTAGGGCGAACCACAAAAGTCACTGAATTAACCTGTCTTTATCCCCTGGTAGCTTGACAAAAAGCAGTCAGGCTTAACTTAGAGGCAATGTGTAAAGTATTTATGCAGCTCACAAACAGTAATAAAGTGAAAACACAACACAAGAAAAATCGCAAACGAATTTAGAAAAATAGAGTTACTTTTATTAAATAAAATGATACTACAATGACAAAAATGTAATCGGAAGAATCAGAGATATGCAATTTCAAAGTTTAAGGTAGAAATAGCACCTAAAAGCACAAAGCACCACTCGCGATCATCTGGTTGTGCTTGACCAAGGGAAAGTAATAAGTTCAGGCCAACTAAGATGAAGCTCAGATTTGCTACAGGGACCAGGTTAGTCCTCCTGAAAAAGTTACCTTCTCAAAGTCTGGCGTGAAGTGTCTAATTTGCGCAGGAGGACGATGCAAGGAGCAGGAAGAGCTTTGCAGATGGTCGTCACTGTAGCATGAAGAGTAGACCTGGCGTCGCAGATGGTCATCGCTGTAGTGCGCTGATTTGGTTGGGTATCACAGAAGGTTGATGCTGAAGCTTTGTGTTTGCAATCACTGTGGGCTGTCATTGCTGTAGCGTGAAGTGTAGAGCTTGTGGTGCCAGTTGTCACTGTCAGTCACTGTAACACAGTCACATTGGTGGTCGTTGAGGGCGTCAGAGTCTCAGCATGAACCGGCCCATTCATGATCATGAAGAGCCCAAAACTTAAAGATTTCTTCTTTCTTCACAGAAGAAGCTCAACCAATATCAGCCATGCATCCAGGACCAGTGGAAGTTCCTTTTGGGGGATCAGGCACTCATTCCAATAGTTGCAGGTCAAGGCATGTCCAGTAAAGCAGGTCAGATGGGCAGTTGCAGGAAGGCCTCTGGAGCATGTTATGTCCTTGTTGCTCAAACAGGAGGCCAACCAACTGACACTTAGAGTCACGCAGCCTAGCCTAGGATAAAGGGAGCAGGTCCAGTCTTCCTTCTCAGGGAGAAAGGTTGTCCTCAATCAGTAGGGCAGTCCTCTGGTAGCAGCAGGGCAATCCTCAAACAGCATGGCAATCCATCTTCTGTAATGGCCACAGGTCCAGAAGCTTACTGAAGAATACCTGGTGCCAGCCTTTGTGTGTAGGGGAACACTCTGTTCTAACCCCACATATGTTTCTGGAAAGTTAATCCCTTGCACTGTCAAGGCTCCAAGGAGTCTGGAGTGACAATAGGCTGGTGTCAGAGTCCTTTGTGTGTGCTGAAGACAAGCACTTTGAAGCCCTTTGAAGTGTAAGTAGGGCAAGGCACAGGTCCGCCCCTAGTCATCCTGGCGGGATGGTCAATCCTGTCCTCACCTACCTAGTCACTTTGTGTCACTGTGTAGAAGGAATACACAAATCCCAACAGCAGAGCCATGCACAGTCATGTGGCACAGGATACTGGCAAAATGCACAAATGACTAGAAAAAGAAAATGTCAACTTTCTACTGAAATTTTGATTGACACAAATATTAGCTACCAGTTGGAGCTTAATAACAAAGTAATTGATCTGAATAATTGAAATATTTACACTGAACAAAATCCCTTGTAGGCGCAGTTACCTCTTATCAACTTTCTAGAAGTGGCATTTTCCAAATTGTGGGTAAAAATCTGACTGTAACATTAAAGGCAATTCTAAATTAGAATTCATTTGAGTCCAGACTGCATATTTTTATCTGCTCCCTATGTTAGCCAATGGGAGAGATAGGCCTTATTGTAGTGAAAAAATAATTTAGGAGTTTTTACTATTAGGACATGTAAAACATAAACTTACATGCCCTTTTTGGTTTTAAATACCATGCACCCTTCCCTAGGGGCTTTCAGGGCCTACCTTATGGGTTGCCATATAACTATGAAAAAGGAGTGGCAAGTGGTTATTTTTGCAAGTCTAAATTGCAGCTTAAACCTGCACTAAGGCTACAGTGGCATGCCTGAGGCATGTTTTTAAGGCTACTTTAATGGGTGACACAAGAAGTGCTGCAGGTCCACTTGTATCATTTGCTTACAGGACTTGGGTGCATGTAGTATGTGCCAATTAGGGACAAGCCATGTTTTAGGAAGAGAGCTCAAAAGGTTTGGGGGAATACCATGACTAAGTAATATTAAGTTGTTCACAAAATACTGAATCAAAGTGGGTCGTAACTCAGTAAATCAATCTTCCTCATGAATATTAATGAAGTAGGTCTCAAATTGTGACCCAATTTGATACACATCCATCACAGGCATGGTGGACTGCTGTCTGTGATTGTTATTAAATATTTTTTTTTAATTCAGCACATTTTCATTAAAAAAGTATAGGGTGCATAAAAATATCCCAGAAAAACGTTAGTAATATTTTTTTCACAGTAGGCAGTAGTCCTTAGGACCTTGCCTACTCATGAAAAATATTTTTGTCAACATTGACAAAGGGGAAGGGATTCCTAGGGAGGCCCCTTCCCGTTTGCAAATGGGTTTCCACTACATTTGTGTAGTCAGTAAAATAGTACATTTTTATGCCTGGATTTCGGTTGTAATACATTAATACATCCGACTCCAAATCGGTATGTGAAAGGGACTCCCTAAACACTCGGTTTGCAAATACTGATTCAGTATTCTTTGTCATAAGCCTAAATGACAATTTGGTAGCATGTTACTGAATCACAATTTGGGTTTGTTACATACAAAAGGTCTTTTGCAGTCACAAACAGCCCGATTTTGCGAATTGGACACTTTTGTGAATGCAAAATGCCTTTGTACGTCTGGTCCATGGTCTCTTATTGGCATAATCATGCCAAACGATGTTCCTGTCCACTGCTAAATTACCCATGTCAAGGTAAGTTGCCATTATTCATCAATCATAGGACCCCTTCCAGCAGAAATCACTCTTTTGTTCTCTATCAGTAAGATATTTTCATGCCTCAAGAGATTGTTTATGACTGCCCCTGGATTGAAGGGAAACCAGAGCTACAATTTAAGTGGAGCATGTCAGGCTTGCAGCCTGCTCAAAGTATGATTTTTAAAAGTTTATATATAGTTATCAGATTTCTACATTCATCTTTGGCATAGATTTTTTTAAATCAAATCAAGTTTTTGCATTTTTCCAGCCAGAATTGTACATTGCTTATCATTGCAAATAGGCCCCTCCATAGAAAAACGCAACTTTTCCTTTCCAATAAAGACATCATTTTATTGCTGTTCATGTTCATTATTTCAACACACATTTCCATAATATTTACCATATTTCTCCATTGTACATGAAGTACCAAGCACGGGGGCTGCAAGGCACTTTTAACTATGGCTTATCTAATGTATGAATGATGCTTTTTCTTTATGGTAGAACACTTTTCTCTTACATGTCTTACTGCAGTGTTTCTCACTGCCCCAAGCAGGCCACAATAGATAACCTGGTGTAGCGTACTTCCAGTCATGCATGTAGTTTATGTAAATGTGCACTGCAACCTGCATATGATGTTTAACTTCCACAGCACTTGTGCGCTTATGGTGCCAATTTACAGTGGGCGTACTGAAAATTAGAACAAACCATTAAACTCTGGCAAATTGTATGTCATGTGTTAGGGACAGAGCACATGTGCAGTTAGCCTTTAGTAGTAGTGTGGCAGCTGTGGTTGGTTTTATCTCCATTTTTGGCAAAGAGGTCATAGTTTGGTCAATATATATGCATTGCAGAATTCAGAAAGTGATGTTCAGTGCAATAGTTAAATACGCAAAAAGTTGATGGGAGGAAACTTGAAATCTGTCTAACTACTGGCAATGGATTAGTGTAGCACTCCAACCATTGTTCTTTTGCCCACCATCTCACCTCAGATTAGGCCCAAACTGAGGTGGCATGGTGGACGGAAACAATGGATTGGAATGCGGTCGGAGCAATTGATAGTTGCTGAGATTAATTCAAGCATTCCATCCTTCACTTTTTTTTAAGCCCTCAGTGCAATGGTGACAGTTTTTCATCTTCCAGATGCTAACAAGGGCAACATCTTCTTATGCAAATTAAAGTGTTAAAACATAATAAGGACAGGGCACAGTCTGTGGCCCCTTGTAAAGCATGCGAATGAACTTAAAACTCAAGTTCTCTACAAACATTTCAGCTGGGAACATAGTCTTAGTTTATAGGGTCACAAGGAATTGGACCACACATTCTGATCGCTTATCTGGCGGGGGGGAGGTGGGTGCTAATCCTGCACATAGTTTCCTGGTGGGACTACCTGTCCCAGAAATCCTCAGGGCTGAGAGGTGCCCTGCATCACCCACCTCATTTGCGATGAGCGCTCTTAAGCGCATTTGGTGTCCTGCAGTGGGGGTGGGGGGCTTATCCTGCACATCGTTTCCTGGTGGGACTACCTGTCTCAGGAATCCTCAGGGCTGGGAAGTGCCCTGCATCACCTGCCTCATTTGCAGTGAGCACTCTTAAGTGCGTTTGGTGTCACTATGCCAGGGCAGAGCCTGGCCCAAGGGCAGGCCCGTCCTGCACCCATTAGTGCCAGGAGGAGCAGGGGAGGGACCGCTCCCTTAGATCTCCGTGGCCGGCAGGATTTAACTCCCCGTAAGTGCTTTCTAATTACTGAAAATCAACATCTCATCTGGTCCCCTGGTACATTATTTTGAACATTTTGGTTTGAATAGCTCGGGGGCCCTTACCTTTATTACCAGTTTGGCAATAGATAATCAAGTTCACCCTGAAGAGCCTTGGTCTCTGGTTTTGGAGTCACCTAGAATCCTGCCTACCCATGTATTTTGGGAAGGACTAGGCACAGAATGCCCTGAGACCTGCTGAGTGACCTGGAAAGAAAGATAAATTAAAAATTGTAAAGCGGAAGTTGGATGGCTACATAGAAAAGGTGATGGTGTCTCTGGACAG
Source organism: Calotriton arnoldi (assembly GCA_963921515.1). Taxonomy (NCBI): domain Eukaryota; kingdom Metazoa; phylum Chordata; class Amphibia; order Caudata; family Salamandridae; genus Calotriton; species Calotriton arnoldi. The sequence goes on from CAWUFW010002583.1 coordinate 1,084,262, forward strand.
GGAAATAACCACTGTGAAAAAACATCTGTTGCACGCCGTCCAATCTGAGTCAGTTGCATCAGGAAAATTCTTTGGGAGTGGCTTGTGAAGGCGGGGATCCCCACTCTAACTCTATCTCCCCACCCCAGTCAATGATGTTGATTCTCTACTACCCCCTATTGAGAAGAGAAAAAAATGTTGTGTGCTGAAAAAGAACGTAAAGACAGTCAGAAACTCAAAAATCTCCACATACACGGCTCTGGACCAATTACATCCTAACTCCCACGCCTGTAAAGAGGCCATGGAGATACTACTTATACAAATGGGTAAAGAAATTGTGGAAGCGATTGAATCCAAAATGTCTGGGGCGCTAGAGCATTTGGAACGAATTGAGGCTAAACTATCAGGCCTGGAGAGAGGTCTGAATGGCATCCCATCCTGAAAAGGATATCAAGAATTCTGGGCCTCCACCTACTAGTCTCATTGCTATATTTTTTTATGGCCCTCTATTGAGGTAATTAAAAAGGGGTGTGAGGGTGATATGCCAAGTAACGAATGCTCCCTAAAGAACCCTAAAGCCATGAAGAAAAGTGTGAGTGTTGTTTTCTGGAATATAGTGGGCCTAGCAATTAAAATTGTCTGTGAAGGCTGGGAGCGCTATAAAAGGGGGTATGATATTGTCTTTTTTCAGGAGACCCAGGAAACTAAAGAAATCAGACTGGATGGATATCAGTCGTATTCAGTCCCTGCAGTGCAGTCAGTTGCGGGTCAGGCCAAAGCTGGGCAAATAGAATGGTTTAAAGTCATGTTAAATTGCACTTTATCTGTGATTCCTGTTGATGATGTGCTAATCCAAGCATTTGTAACTAAGTGGCCTAATTGCATGTGTATTGTTTTAATTAACTTTTATAATGTTTAATTTTATGGAGATCGCATTTCTAATTTGAAAGAGTTGAGGGGCATTAAACTAGGTCTGGAGGAGGTTTTGGCCCCCTTACAAGAAAGTCCTCCTAGGCAAGATAGGTTTCATTTATCTTCCCCTGGAACTCGCATCTCTTGACATTACAGAACGCCCCCCTGCTGTGTCTTCTAATTTTGAAGACTTGTGTCTGGTGACAAGAGGCATGCTAATGAAATCTAGTAGACTGAGGCCAGATGATTGCAGAAGGTGTGTCATTGTCGGGAGGTTTACAGTGATGTGCAAAGAGCTAGGTGTAAGCAACTATAAGAGGAATCCTGGGGGAGTTGGAGGAGGCATGTAGGATGAAAGATTCTAGAACTTTCTGGGCTGTAGTAAGGAATATTATGACAAGGGGGTCCATTTGAATACTCTTTTCACCACTATTAGTGTGCAGGCATGGGTAGATCATTTTAAATTAGTTTATGGCCCCTCAAGGGTCCAGGGGGTGTGTGAGGAGGGGGTAGAGCTCCCTCTGCTAGTGGATTTTACCGTTGAAGAAGTCAGGGAGGCTATTGAAAAAAAACATGTATGAAGGTATCAGGTCCTGATGGGGTGCCAATGGGATTATATAAATACAATCTTGACCTTTGGGCCCCTCTGCTATGTAACTTTTTAAGGTTGTTGTAAGACTTGTACAACAGCTGTTGTTGTCGCTGTTTTAAAAAGACAGCCCTCAATCACCCGAATGCTATCGTCCAATTTCACTCATGGAGTTGGCAGTTAAGAGAGTGAGTAGGGTGGTTCTGGGCTGACTTCTGGACTGGGTGGGGGAAACTGGCATTCTGTCAGAGGTGCAGTACGGATTCCTGGAAGGGCTGGGCACAATGGAGCAATGTTTAAACCTGCACTTGATGAAAAGCCAGTATACAATTGCTAAGCAGGGCTCCAAGTGCCGATCTTTCATGAATCTGTCCTGCACCTTCAATAGTGTGGTAAGATCAAGGCTCTAGGAGATTCTGATAGTTCTAGGGTTTGATAGTGACCGAGGTTTGTTTTTGAGATCTCTTGGCATTGGTTTGATATGGCCCGATAGGAGAAAGAACACAGGGATTTAAAATTGGACATGGGGTGCGCCAGGGATGGGTTTTGGCCCCCATGACATTTCTTCTATATATTAATAATCTGGGGTTTGTTTTGTGTGCTAGGGATGCAGATGCCCCAGTGGTGGCTGGGAAGAAGGTCTCTGTATTATTATAAGGGGACAACATGGTTCTGTTGGCCAGAACACCAATGGTCTAAAGATAGTACTGGATGAATCTGCTTTTTTATGGGCTCCTTTGGTCTGTCAACAAACTGCTCTAAAACGTTTATGATGATGTGCAGTCCAGGACAAACAAAGATGAGGGGCATTAGGATACAAGGACACTCTGTGGCCTTACCCCTGAATTCTCTTATTTGGTAGTGTTTTCTGATTCAAAGGGGACCTTGTGACCTTGTATCTCCGCTGTAAGGATTCATGTGCTCTGCTGAGTTTGTTTTTAATCTAGCTCATCACATTGGGGAAAAACCTGTGGTCCCGCTTTTGGAAATTTATAAGAGAAAATGTCTTCTCATCTTAATATATGATGCGATTCTGTGGGGCTATATAAACCCCAAGCCCCTGCAAAGAGTACAAAAAAATGTGTTAAGGAGACTTTTTGGGGTTCCTTTGACCTGCTCCATATTCTCACCAGGAACTGGGGATGGAATACATCAGGACACCTAGAACTTAGCCCCTCTGTTTTTGTGGTGTTCCATTTGAACAAACCTATATTCCAGTTTCAACAGAGAAATTGTGCAGGATTGTTTAGGGTATGATAGAGCCACAGCCATTCCTTGGATACATTATGTGAGGTCTGGGTTGAATGACCTGAGAGATTCGCAACTTTTCTCTCAACCTGAAAGGTCGCTGAAGCAGGACATGGCCCTGTGTCTGTTTAAGTGAGTCTTCTAAAAAAAACATGCTGCCCTATATGTGACCCCGGAATGGCATCATATTTAGGTTGGTTCATCTCCTCATGGGAGAGAATGCTACTCACACGATTCTGCTTAGGTTTTGTGAGATGGCTTCTGAGTTTCCCTTTGGGCACTTTTGAGGGGGGTAGTATTGTAATATGTCCTTGTGATGAGACCTCACCTCAAAGCTCGTTGCACTTTGTATTCTTTTGTAAATATTATCAGTCATAAAGCAGGATATACCTGCTACCCATTGTTAGGAGGCGAGGCATTTGGACAACTCTGGCTGAGCTGGAATACCTGCAAAGACCGGACTGCCCCCCGAATTGTGTTAAGATTTCTTCGTTTTTAAAATGTGCAATCAAAAGGAGGAACTCAATGTTGTTTTAGCTGGTTTTTAGCTTGATTATCTTTTACATTGTTTATGGTTATTTTATGGTATTGGTTGTTAACGTATTTTTTTTAAATTCATGGCAGGAATCAGGAACTTGGATACTGGATACTGGGTACAGTAATTGCCATGTAACATACCCTTTAATGCCTAGATGGTTATTCCTCGCTTGATGATGACATTTGTGCCTATTGTGTGAACCTTTTTATTATATCTTGTACGTTTATGGTCACATTGTGGACAAGATAAAGATTCTTACATTAAATAAATGATCTTCACAGCATTACCTTTGACTTTTCAGAATTAAGGGGCACATGTATCAAAACTGGAAATTGCGATTACCTAATTGCGATTTTCTGAGAATCGGAATTAGGTAATCGCAAATTCGCAATGTCCAATGTATGAAACTCCATGAGTTTCATATACCGATTCATAGTGAGTCACAAACCGACCCACCTCGTTAATATTAATGAGGTAGATTGCAATTTGCGACCCCCTAGGAATCACAAAAATCACAGGGATGGTGGCCTGCTGTAGTCAGAAGACCACAATGTCTGTGATTGCTTTTAAATAAAGCAATTTTGTTTTGTGAAGCAGCCCCTCTTCCTTAAAGTTCCTAAGTTTCCTAAGTTCCTAAAAGTTTTCCTTTTTTTTTTAATAGCAGGAAGTGGTCCATGGGACCACTGTCTGCTCTTAAAAAAGTGCTTTTACAAACATTCACAAGGGTAAGGGGTCCCTTGGGGACCCCTTCCCATTTGCGAATGGGTTACCACCAACTTGAAGTAGGTGATAAATGCGAATGTTTTGTGACCACATTTTGGTCACAAAACATTCATACATACCAATGAGATTCGGTATTAGGAAGGGACGCCCTTAACACGCCCCTTCCTAATACCTAATAGCAAAACCCAATTTGCGATTCAGTAACAGGTTACCGAATCGCAATTTGGGTTTGATGCATGTGAAAAGCCTTTTTTGCGTTAACATACAGGCCGATTCGCGAACTCAAAAAGGCTTCATACATGTGGCCCTAAATCTTTAATGAGGATGTGCTCATCCAGATACGGATCTGCTGCACACAGTTGCAGAATTTGTTAGCAATCTCTCCTTGGCCATCTTTCAATCATATCACCAACTCGGTTTTGTCAACAAACAAATAGAATTACAATTCACTGGACTGAATTACTCTTAACAACCCCTATACTATTCACTTCAATATGAATATATGTTCAAAACACATTTTCCTATAGAGCAAGAATCCGAAATTGCTTATATTTCTAAATCCACCAAAAGGAATACTCATTAAATTGCATATTGCATCTATAAGTCCTTATTACAAATTGCCCGATGCAGATTCCTAAAGGGTGAGATCACTTTTTTCCATTCTGAGTAGCCCAGAATTTCCACACCTGGATTTTCCTGGATCCAAAAATACTGGATCTGGATATCCCAGACCCCAAAACAGCAGACTATACCTGTAAATGGAGCCCTGGGGGCAGTAGGTAGCTCTTCATCTACCTTCCTTACCCCTGTCCTGAAACATGGGCCAAAAAAAAACCTTCACATCTATTTACCACTTGCTCCAACCAGTTGACAAATGAATGCAGATGTGGAAAAAGCACAAAGATGTGACCCATATGTGTGTTTTCCCCATTCCTTGGCTTCAGAAGAAGATCCCTAAGCCTTCATTGGAGACAGTGCACCAGCATCTTCGCTACAGACTCAGTGAAATGCCAAAGAGGTGCCTTGGTTTTTTTGTCCCGCTCCCACAGTGGGAATTTGTGTAAAACAAACAGTCAATGGCCCTGACACAGGGAGATTTCTCCCAGCATTTGGAGCTATTGATTTTTCTTGCCTGTGATCACTGTGCCTCACATGACAGTTCTGGGCGGGATTCTAATGATGGTCATCTTTCCCATAATCGAGTGAGGTGATCATGATCACGACCTATAGACCAGGTGGCCAGATCAGTGATTTCCACCACAGGAGCCAGATGATCCTTTGCCAGAAAAAAACCCTATGTTTCATCAACCTCTAAAGAAGGTTGTCAAACCACTGGATTTCTGGGAGTGAGAGTCGCACTGATTTACAGGAGGCCTCCCATACCCCCAAAATGTAAATTACCCAAAACAGAATGCCATTTGAACTACAAAAGGTCAGGAGGACTTATAGCACTGATGCAAGGTGTCTCTCAGAAAGCACCAAACACATAGGATGTAATCCAAAATTCCTGAATATATCATTGAAACGGCTGGGCAATTTAGCTGAAATTCTCTTTATTTTAAAATAAAACTCATACAGAAAACCTCTGTCTGCATGAAACTAAGAGTCCTAGAGAGATCTTGAGAGTTTACTCTCAATCAAATCTTCAAAAATACTGGAATTTCTGGGCTAATGATGAAAACAATCTTTAAAAATGCGGGTACATCTAAGCAGATCTGGAACCTTTTTTACTTTGTTGGTTCATGAAGATGCTAATTTCCTCAAACCTTAGATCAGCTTTTCCAGACCAAGAAGTTCAAAGCAAGGCAGAACACATCTTTCCTTAGTCCTTCAACCTACAGCTAAGAACACTTACAATAGGTAGATATCTGTCTTCTTCTATTCTAGTCAGTTTTCTTCCTTGAGAGTAATTGTAGAAGTATTTAACAGGTGAACTCAGCTGCAATTGATGAATCTCGCAGACTAAATCCAGCTAAAATTCCATAATAATTTCATTTAACTGTTTATAGCATTTCATCTCGTTCCTGTTTGCTAAAAACGCTTTACAGCACAATCAAGCTCACAATGTTTTGTTCTCTGTATTTGAAAAATAGCAAGTCTAAGCTTTGCCTAGATTCCCCTCTATCTCCCTCTTGACTCTTCCCAAAACAAATCCACCCTGGTCAGCACTAGACCAGAGAATAAACCTGCCCACTCTGGTCACATCTGCTCTTGCCTGCTATGGCTATTGGTTCCACTAGTTCTGTTACGGCCTTTCTCCTCTAAAGACAGAGGGGCTCATTACGATGTTGGCCGGAAAGTTTCCACCCAAAACCAACTCTGAATCAGGACCGATCGACTCGCGGTCGGCGGTTCTGCCTGCTGCATTACGAAGCGAACGAACACTGTTCGGTTGGATTCCCACTGTTTCTTATGGGAGCTTGTGTTCCACCCGACAACCGGCCATAGAACAGATTCCTATGGGGAAATAGGGTGTGTGTGTAAAACCCTGCACCGTGTTGCGAGCACCCCATGGTGCCTGCCATACAGTGAAGGGTTTTACAGGGGGTACCTTAGGTACCGCCTCGCCCCCAACTGGAGTGCGCAGGATGAACAGGGCCCTGCTAGGGGCCCCAAAAGTCACTTTTGACAGCCTTTTCGTGTCAGACAGGCCGAGGCGGGAAGGCTGTTGGAAATCGGCATCATAATCCCGAGGACAGAAACGCTGTCCATAGGGGTGTACGAGGCGGTTCAAACTGACACAAATACTCTGAGAGCCGGTCGGAACAGATTCGGAATGACAGAGCGGTTTGCCTTCCATCCACGAACATCATAATCGGGCGGGTGGATTGTAAACCGACCGAGTCTGTCAGAAGGGCTCCGACATGGTGGAGGAGATGCTGACTGTTGGGAGGAGGCTTTCCGCCCTACATTGTAATCGGCCCCAGAGCGTCACTGAATATTTTGGCAGGCAGATGACTTCTAGGGGTTAGGGGGCTCCAAGCCTTACTCCACAGAAATCTTTGATCTATCATTGTGGTTATTTTTCCCTTTAAGAGATAGTGTGTGGTTACCTGTGAGCCACATGGTTGTGTTACAGGAAAGCAATTAAGAGCACAGCCGTAGACTGGTTAATGTTTGGTAGAAAGTTGTACAACTTATTCAAAATAATGATAGCACCATAACAAAATATAAACCTTATGTGCTAATTGTTTTTATTTTTCGTAGCAAATTAAAGCAGTAAGAATGATTTTGCTAGGCTTTTGCTTCCCACATGTAATGAAAACATATTTTTACAGAAGCAAATTTCTTGAACAGATGATGCTTTTGCACAGCATAGCTGTAGGATAATGTTATCCTTTTGGCTTCAAGCAGAGCTGTAATTTTAATGTTCTTGCTTTTACACTGATCAGCTTTTAAGAACCTTTAATTTATCCTTAGCTGACTTTCTATGAAGTTAAATCTGGCTCTTAAATGGCAGAATCAACTTTCTTTCCTACTTTAAACATCCAGTCCGAGCCTGAACTGACATCTGAGTGTTTTCAGCTCATGTTGCTGGTTTTGCTCAAGTGTGAGTGGATAAAGGTTTTTTTTCTGAGGTTCACATTTGAAATTTGGCTTTCATGTAGTATATGTCAATTGTGTTCACATTACAGCTGAATGAAAGTTGTAAGTGGATTTGATTTGAAAATGTCAAAAGCATGATCGAGCACTCAAATAGTAAGAAGAAAATCAATGTTCATCCAACAGTAAATGAATGAAGTCCACTTTAATCCATGTTTGGTCCAAAGGAGGTGTAATCCAATAGTCGTCAAATCGGAAAAACGATGACTTTCACATAGCCAATGAAAATTCCAAACATTAATGGAACTGTACATCCACCAAAGAAGAATTAAGCCAACACGTGTTTCGTCAACAGATGAGTAATACCTTGACTTCCTCAGGGCTGAAAAATAAGTAGCAGTTCGATCAAAAGAAAGAATACATTTCAGGATGACCGGCTCAGTAGTGCCGTAATTATACACCATCTGGTAAGTACATTGCTGTACAGCAGAAAAGTGCCTCATACGAAGAGTACTCCCGACTCTGCATTTGTGTTATGGTGTGGACCTCATTCTGTTGACGTAGTTTGACTCTCTTTCTCCTTCTGAGGGGTACATTATTTTTATTTTATTTTATTTTATTTAATGCGATTTTATATAGCGCGAACATTACCCGAAGGTGTCAGAGCGCTTTACAAAAGAACCAGTTGTGTTACATAAGGGCTTTGGATTACATGAGTTACATAAGAGATACAAACAGAAAAAAAATTGCAAATGTACAAGGTGCAAAGTCACTCAAGGAAGAGAAATAAACAGGAAAAATTGCACATGTACAAGTTGTAAAGTCACTCAAGGAAGAGATACAAACAGATAAACTCTAAAATCACAAGGAATGGTAGTAAGTACAAAGGTCTACTACATATACTAGTGGTTAGAGTTCTATATATACAAATACTAAATTCACACAGGATTACATTTTAACAGCGATTAGGCTTGGACAATTATATAATACATATATATATATTTAGGGCAGTCCAGCAAAAAGAGAAAAACGATCAAGGGTCATCAGAAGGAGTGGGGAGGGAAGAAGGAACGGAACAAAGGTCAAACAAAATGGGGGGTCCGGGTCGTGGGTAAAGACGGAGACCATCTCCAAAAATGGCGGGATGCACAAAGGTCACCAAAGTCAAGAATCCAGAAGAGGAACCCAGAGAGCAGGATTCCATTGAGTAGAGTCAGAGGGGGACGCAGCCACAAAACCAAAGGCGAACGGAAGGCTGTAAGATGCGTGCACAGTCTCTGGACCATGGGGGCATCGGTGTCGACGATCCGCAAGAAGAAGGTCCGGGAAGTCAGCATGGGAGTTAGGGAGTAGTCTTGGCGAAAAGGGAGGCAGTAGCGAGGTCCGGAGGGAGGAGGGGGGGTGCGTCCCCCAGGCTCATAATGGTACGGAAAAGCCCGGGAGCGTCGCACCGCAGCGCCGAGTAGATTCACCACCACTGCACCCCCATACCTGGAGAGGACTCACGGGTCCCAGATGTCCGATCGAGGTTGCTCAATTACATTAGGGTTGCTTGGTAACCAACCGTTTTCCTTTGAGCACCATTCAAGACACTTGGGATCTATTACTTTCCCCGCACTCATTGCAGAGCACCTATTGTTGTTTTGACCTGGTTACCAGATTGTTATAGTGATAGGAAAATGGCTTACGTGTTTGAGGGTAGAGCTTATGCACTTTTGGTCTATTGAGAAGGTTCAAACTTCTCAGAGATCAAATCAAAATAACAGCTGCCCACAGTCAAAAGAAAGAAAAAACTCAGAGACGACCCTCCAAAAAGACAGATTTCCTGAACTGCAGCTAAAACTGTCAAACATTTTGTTCGCTACTGCAAATGTTTTAAAATGGAAGTGATGACAATTTTACACCCAGTTGCTTTATTGAAAGGACATGTCGTTTTAAAGGTGCTGTTTGTTCAAGCACTATTTGATGTTGAGTTGTGTACTGCAACATGATTTCATAACATAGCACTAGCACATACAGCTACTAATCCTGCTTGTAAATGCCACCAATGTATATATTAAAGAGGTTTATCACTGTAGCAACTGTCTTCCTTAAAATTTCAAGAAAGGAATGAGTAGAGACCACGAATCAAAGAAGGACTAGCATTAAAGAAGTGATGATAGTTAAATGTTCATCACAAATAGGCAGTTGTACATTTATTAACCGAAGCCTAACTATAAAAATGTAGTAAGCATGGAAAGGAAACAAAAAATGAAGTTTTATTATTAGACTGCTACTATAATATTGTGTGGCTGAAAGGTGGCAATATATGTTAAAGACGATTTGAATGCCATTTATATATGTCTCCATCTGAGAGGCACAGAAACAAAGCATGTATTATTTGAGACATGGGCTGGGTAGGATTGGCTATTGATGATTTAAATGTTAAGCAAATATAGATTAATTCTTTGTAGTCTAGCCTATAGCTTCAGTAGTGTCAGCAGAGGATTTTATCAGCATCATTCGGAGCGAATACTAATGCATTATCCTCACATCCAGAATTACTTATACAAGGGGTGTGGGTCATTTTGGGTTGCAGGAATACCTGAGTATTCCATATTGCACGAAAGGTACCTTCAAGGATAGGGAATGACAGACACAAACTGAATTACATCACCTAATTCTTGATTTTCTTTGCCATTTCCCACACAGAGAATTCAGTGGCTTTTTGCAGGATTAATGTCCAAGGAAGTAAGGCAGAGGAGGAGGACAGCGTCTCCTGTAATTCCTAATTCACCTTGGCCAAATTAAGTATTACATTATAACTGGCCTAAATAAAAAGGTCTAAGAATTAATGGATGCACTGTGTCCACAAAATGCTTTTTCTATTGGTCCTGTCCCCCATTTCATTGTGCTGAGACCAGTATTACAGCATTTGTCAAGGAAAAGTGGATACATATCACGGATGATTACTACTATATCAATTTTACAATCACGGATTTTAATTTTGTTTACTATTCTTCAACTTTTTTCTCAGCCACTGTGAAATGTAAGCACATTATATAAAAGGTGCCTGGGTAGAGAATATGAAAAAGACACACAATTGATGGACGGAATGCAGAACAAATCAAAACATTCACCCCCAGTCAAGAGATCTGGGTTAAATCCATCATTCTTTTGCTCACCATGCCACCCCAGTTTAGACCTGGCCATATGCAAATCAGTCTTGACCCTGTGCCTCATGGGAACAGTCCAGCACGAACTGCCAAGCCAGGTCCTCCCTGGACCGGAAACAAGCATCCTAGGACCGGTTTCAGGGTTTCACCCCTCTTCAGCCAGGATAGCTTGATTCCAGTGGCACAGTGAGCCCAGGACCCACGCCTGGGCATACCTGGCGCACTTAGGGCGAGAAAGCAAAAGACACACAATTGATGGACGGAATGCAGAACAAATCAAAACATTCACCCCCAGTCAAGAGATCTGGGTTAAATCCATCATTCTTTTGCTCACCATGCCACCCCAGTTTAGACCTGGCCATATGCAAATCAGTCTTGACCCTGTGCCTCATGGGAACAGTCCAGCCCGAACTGCCAAGCCAGGTCCTCCCTGGACCGGAAACAAGCATCCTAGGACCGGTTTCGGGGTTTCACCCTCTTCAGCCAGGATAGCTTGATTCCAGTGGCACAGTGAGCCCAGGACCCACGTCTGGGCATACCTGGCGCACTTAGGGCGAGAAAGCAAAAGACACACAATTGATGGACGGAATGCAGAACAAATCAAAACATTCACCCCCAGTCAAGAGATCTGGGTTAAATCCATCATTCTTTTGCTCACCATGCCACCCCAGTTTAGACCTGGCCATATGCAAATCAGTCTTGACCCTGTGCCTCATGGGAACAGTCCAGCCCGAACTGCCAAGCCAGGTCCTCCCTGGACCGGAAACAAGCATCCTAGGACCGGTTTCAGGGTTTCACCCCTCTTCAGCCAGGATAGCTTGATTCCAGTGGCACAGTGAGCCCAGGACCCACGTCTGGGCATACCTGGCGCACTTAGGCGAGAAAGCAAAAGACACACAATTGATGGACGGAATGCAGAACAAATCAAAACATTCACCCCCAGTCAAGAGATCTGGGTTAAATCCATCATTCTTTTGCTCACCATGCCACCCCAGTTTAGACCTGGCCATATGCAAATCAGTCTTGACCCTGTGCCTCATGGGAACAGTCCAGCCCGAACTGCCAAGCCAGGTCCTCCCTGGACCGGAAACAAGCATCCTAGGACCGGTTTCGGGGTTTCACCCTCTTCAGCCAGGATAGCTTGATTCCAGTGGCACAGTGAGCCCAGGACCCACGTCTGGGCATACCTGGCGCACTTAGGGCGAGAAAGCAAAAGACACACAATTGATGGACGGAATGCAGAACAAATCAAAACATTCACCCCCAGTCAAGAGATCTGGGTTAAATCCATCATTCTTTTGCTCACCATGCCACCCCAGTTTAGACCTGGCCATATGCAAATCAGTCTTGACCCTGTGCCTCATGGGAACAGTCCAGCCCGAACTGCCAAGCCAGGTCCTCCCTGGACCGGAAACAAGCATCCTAGGACCGGTCTCAGGGTTTCACCCTCTTCAGCCAGGATAGCTTGATTCCAGTGGCACAGTGAGCCCAGGACCCACGTCTGGGCATACCTGGCGCACTTAGAGCGAGAAAGCAAAAGACACACAATTGATGGACGGAATGCAGAACAAATCAAAACATTCACCCCCAGTCAAGAGATCTGGGTTAAATCCATCATTCTTTTGCTCACCATGCCACCCCAGTTTAGACCTGGCCATATGCAAATCAGTCTTGACCCTGTGCCTCATGGGAACAGTCCAGCCCGAACTGCCAAGCCAGGTCCTCCCTGGACCGGAAACAAGCATCCTAGGACCGGTTTCAGGGTTTCACCCTCTTCAGCCAGGATAGCTTGATTCCAGTGGCACAGTGAGCCCAGGACCCACGCCTGGGCATACCTGGCGCACTTAGGGCGAGAAAGCAAAAGACACACAATTGATGGACGGAATGCAGAACAAATCAAAACATTCACCCCCAGTCAAGAGATCTGGGTTAAATCCATCATTCTTTTGCTCACCATGCCACCCCAGTTTAGACCTGGCCATATGCAAATCAGTCTTGACCCTGTGCCTCATGGGAACAGTCCAGCCCGAACTGCCAAGCCAGGTCCTCCCTGGACCGGAAACAAGCATCCTAGGACCGGTTTCAGGGTTTCACCCTCTTCAGCCAGGATAGCTTGATTCCAGTGGCACAGTGAGCCCAGGACCCACGCCTGGGCATACCTGGCGCACTTAGGGCGAGAAAGCAAAAGACACACAATTGATGGACGGAATGCAGAACAAATCAAAACATTCACCCCCAGTCAAGAGATCTGGGTTAAATCCATCATTCTTTTGCTCACCATGCCACCCCAGTTTAGACCTGGCCATATGCAAATCAGTCTTGACCCTGTGCCTCATGGGAACAGTCCAGCCCGAACTGCCAAGCCAGGTCCTCCCTGGACCGGAAACAAGCATCCTAGGACCGGTTTCGGGGTTTCACCCCTCTTCAGCCAGGATAGCTTGATTCCAGTGGCACAGTGAGCCCAGGACCCACGTCTGGGCATACCTGGCGCACTTAGGGCGAGAAAGCAAAAGACACACAATTGATGGACGGAATGCAGAACAAATCAAAACATTCACCCCCAGTCAAGAGATCTGGGTTAAATCCATCATTCTTTTGCTCACCATGCCACCCCAGTTTAGACCTGGCCATATGCAAATCAGTCTTGACCCTGTGCCTCATGGGAACAGTCCAGCCCGAACTGCCAAGCCAGGTCCTCCCTGGACCGGAAACAAGCATCCTAGGACCGGTTTCGGGTTTCACCCTCTTCAGCCAGGATAGCTTGATTCCAGTGGCACAGTGAGCCCAGGACCCACGCCTGGGCATACCTGGCGCACTTAGGGCGAGAAAGCAAAAGACACACAATTGATGGACGGAATGCAGAACAAATCAAAACATTCACCCCCAGTCAAGAGATCTGGGTTAAATCCATCATTCTTTTGCTCACCATGCCACCCCAGTTTAGACCTGGCCATATGCAAATCAGTCTTGACCCTGTGCCTCATGGGAACAGTCCAGCCCGAACTGCCAAGCCAGGTCCTCCCTGGACCGGAAACAAGCATCCTAGGACCGGCTTCGGGGTTTCACCCTCTTCAGCCAGGATAGCTTGATTCCAGTGGCACAGTGAGCCCAGGACCCACGTCTGGGCATACCTGGCGCACTTAGGGCGAGAAAGCAAAAGACACACAATTGATGGACGGAATGCAGAACAAATCAAAACATTCACCCCCAGTCAAGAGATCTGGGTTAAATCCATCATTCTTTTGCTCACCATGCCACCCCAGTTTAGACCTGGCCATATGCAAATCAGTCTTGACCCTGTGCCTCATGGGAACAGTCCAGCCCGAACTGCCAAGCCAGGTCCTCCCTGGACCGGAAACAAGCATCCTAGGACCGGCTTCGGGGTTTCACCCTCTTCAGCCAGGATAGCTTGATTCCAGTGGCACAGTGAGCCCAGGACCCACGTCTGGGCATACCTGGCGCACTTAGGGCGAGAAAGCAAAAGACACACAATTGATGGACGGAATGCAGAACAAATCAAAACATTCACCCCCAGTCAAGAGATCTGGGTTAAATCCATCATTCTTTTGCTCACCATGCCACCCCAGTTTAGACCTGGCCATATGCAAATCAGTCTTGACCCTGTGCCTCATGGGAACAGTCCAGCCCGAACTGCCAAGCCAGGTCCTCCCTGACCGGAAACAAGCATCCTAGGACCGGCTTCGGGGTTTCACCCTCTTCAGCCAGGATAGCTTGATTCCAGTGGCACAGTGAGCCCAGGACCCACGCCTGGGCATACCTGGCGCACTTAGGGCGAGAAAGCAAAGACACACAATTGATGGACGGAATGCAGAACAAATCAAAACATTCACCCCCAGTCAAGAGATCTGGGTTAAATCCATCATTCTTTTGCTCACCATGCCACCCCAGTTTAGACCTGGCCATATGCAAATCAGTCTTGACCCTGTGCCTCATGGGAACAGTCCAGCCCGAACTGCCAAGCCAGGTCCTCCCTGGACCGGAAACAAGCATCCTAGGACCGGTCTCGGGTTTCACCCTCTTCAGCCAGGATAGCTTGATTCCAGTGGCACAGTGAGCCCAGGACCCACGTCTGGGCATACCTGGCGCACTTAGGGCGAGAAAGCAAAAGACACACAATTGATGGACGGAATGCAGAACAAATCAAAACATTCACCCCCAGTCAAGAGATCTGGGTTAAATCCATCATTCTTTTGCTCACCATGCCACCCCAGTTTAGACCTGGCCATATGCAAATCAGTCTTGACCCTGTGCCTCATGGGAACAGTCCAGCCCGAACTGCCAAGCCAGGTCCTCCCTGGACCGGAAACAAGCATCCTAGGACCGGTTTCAGGGTTTCACCCCTCTTCAGCCAGGATAGCTTGATTCCAGTGGCACAGTGAGCCCAGGACCCACGTCTGGGCATACCTGGCGCACTTCTGTCCATCAACTGTTGTTTTTGCATTTGTCACCCCGAGTGGGACGGGTATGCCCAGACGTGGGTGCCGTGCTCTCCATGCCACTGGAATCAACCTATCCTGGCTGAAGAGGGGTGAAACCCCGAAACTGGTCCTAGGATGCTTGTTTCCAGTCCAGGGAGGACCTGGCTTGGCAGTTCGGGCTGGACTGTTCCCATGAGGCACAGGGTCAAGACTGATTTGCATATGGCTGGGTTCAAACTGGAATGGCATGGTGAGCAAAAAACGATGGATTTAGGCCCAGATCTCTGTACTGGGGTGAATGTATGACATTGTTCTGCATTCTGTCCATCAACTGTTGTTTTTGCATTTGTCACCCCGAGTGGGACGGGTATGCCCAGACGTGGGTCTCGTGCTTTCCATGCCACTGGAATCAACCTATCCTGGCTGAAGAGGGGTGAAACCCCGAAACCGGTCCTAGGATGCTTGTTTCCAGTCCAGGGAGGACCTGGCTTGGCAGTTCGGGCTGGACTGTTCCCATGAGGCACAGGGTCAAGACTGATTTGCATATGGCTGGGTTCAAACAGGAATGGCATGGTGAGCAAAAAACGATGGATTTAGGCCCAGATCTCTGTACTGGGGTGAATGTATGACATTGTTCTGCATTCTGTCCATCAACTGTTGTTTTTGCATTTGTCACCCCGAGTGGGACGGGTATGCCCAGACGTGGGTCCCGTGCTCTCCATGCCACTGGAATCAACCTATCCTGGCTGAAGAGGGGTGAAACCCCGAAACCGGTCCTAGGATGCTTATTTCCAGTCCAGGGAGGACCTGGCTTGGCAGTTCGGGCTGGACTGTTCCCATGAGGCACAGGGTCAAGACTGATTTGCATATGGCTGGGTTCAAACTGGAATGGCATGGTGAGCAAAAAAAGATGGATTTAGGCCCAGATCTCTGTACTGGGGTGAATGTATGACATTGTTCTGCATTCTGTCCATCAACTGTTGTTTTTGCATTTGTCACCCCGAGTGGGACGGGTATGCCCAGACGTGGGTCCCGTGCTCTCATGCCACTGGAATCAAGCTATCCTGGCTGAAGAGGGGTGAAACCCCGAAACCGGTCCTAGGATGCTTGTTTCCAGTCCAGGGAGGACCTGGCTTGGCAGTTCGGGCTGGACTGTTCCCATGAGGCACAGGGTCAAGACTGATTTGCATATGGCTGGGTTCAAACTGGAATGGCATGGTGAGCAAAAACGATGGATTTAGGCCCAGATCTCTGTACTGGGGTGAATGTATGACATTGTTCTGAATTCTGTCCATAAACTGTTGTTTTTGCATTTGTCACCCCGAGTGGGACGGGTATGCCCAGACGTGGGTCCCGTGCTCTCCATGCCACTGGAATCAACCTATCCTGGCTGAAGAGGGGTGAAACCCCTAAACCGGTCCTAGGATGCTTGTTTCCAGTCCAGGGAGGACCTGGCTTGGCAGTTCGGGCTGGACAGTTCCCATGAGGCACAGGGTCAAGACTGATTTGCATATGGCTGGGTTCAAACTGGAATGGCATGGTGAGCAAAAAACGATGGATTTAGGCCCTGATCTCTGTACTGGGGTGAATGTATGACATTGTTCTGCATTCTGTCCATCAACTGTTGTTTTTGCATTTGTCACCCCGAGTGGGACGGGTATGCCCAGACGTGGGTCCCGTGCTCTCCATGCCACTGGAATCAACCTATCCTGGCTGAAGAGGGGTGAAACCCCGAAACCGGTCCTAGGATGCTTGTTTCCAGTCCAGGGAGGACCTGGCTTGGCAGTTCGGGCTGGACTGTTCCCATGAGACACAGGGTCAAGACTGATTTGCATATGGCTGGGTTCAAACTGGAATGGCATGGTGAGCAAAAAACGATGGATTTAGGCCCAGATCTCTGTACTGGGGTGAATGTATGACATTGTTCTGCATTCTGTCCATCAACTGTTGTTTTTGCATTTGTCACCCCGAGTGGGACGGGTATGCCCAGACGTGGTGCCGTGCTCTCCATGCCACTGGAATCAACCTATCCTGGCTGAAGAGGGGTGAAACCCCGAAACTGGTCCTAGGATGCTTGTTTCCAGTCCAGGGAGGACCTGGCTTGGCAGTTCGGGCTGGACTGTTCCCATGAGGCACAGGGTCAAGACTGATTTGCATATGGCTGGGTTCAAACTGGAATGGCATGGTGAGCAAAAAACGATGGATTTAGGCCCAGATCTCTGTACTGGGGTGAATGTATGACATTGTTCTGCATTCTGTCCATCAACTGTTGTTTTTGCATTTGTCACCCCGAGTGGGACGGGTATGCCCAGACGTGGGTCTCGTGCTCTCCATGCCACTGGAATCAACCTATCCTGGCTGAAGAGGGGTAAAACCCCGAAACCGGTCCTAGGATGCTTGTTTCCAGTCCAGGGAGGACCTGGCTTGGCAGTTCGGGCTGGACTGTTCCCATGAGGCACAGGGTCAAGACTGATTTGCATATGGCTGGGTTCAAACAGGAATGGCATGGTGAGCAAAAACGATGGATTTAGGCCCAGATCTCTGTACTGGGGTGAATGTATGACATTGTTCTGCATTCTGTCCATCAACTGTTGTTTTTGCATTTGTCACCCCGAGTGGGACGGGTATGCCCAGACGTGGGTCCCGTGCTCTCCATGCCACTGGAATCAACCTATCCTGGCTGAAGAGGGGTGAAACCTCGAAACCGGTCCTAGGATGCTTATTTCCAGTCCAGGGAGGACCTGGCTTGGCAGTTCGGGCTGGACTGTTCCCATGAGGCACAGGGTCAAGACTGATTTGCATATGGCTGGGTTCAAACTGGAATGGCATGGTGAGCAAAAAAATGATGGATTTAGGCCCAGATCTCTGTACTGGGGTGAATGTATGACATTGTTCTGCATTCTGTCCATCAACTGTTGTTTTTGCATTTGTCACCCCGAGTGGGACGGGTATGCCCAGACGTGGGTCCCGTGCTCTCCATGCCACTGGAATCAACCTATCCTGGCTGAAGAGGGTGAAACCCCGAAACCGGTCCTAGGATGCTTGTTTCCAGTCCAGGGAGGACCTGGCTTGGCAGTTCGGGCTGGACTGTTCCCATGAGGCACAGGGTCAAGACTGATTTGCATATGGCTGGGTTCAAACTGGAATGGCATGGTGAGCAAAAAACGATGGATTTAGGCCCAGATCTCTGTACTGGGGTGAATGTATGACATTGTTCTGAATTCTGTCCATAAACTGTTGTTTTTGCATTTGTCACCCCGAGTGGGACGGGTATGCCCAGACGTGGGTCCCGTGCTCTCCATGCCACTGGAATCAACCTATCCTGGCTGAAGAGGGTGAAACCCCTAAACCGGTCCTAGGATGCTTGTTTCCAGTCCAGGGAGGACCTGGCTTGGCAGTTCGGGCTGGACAGTTCCCATGAGGCACAGGGTCAAGACTGATTTGCATATGGCTGGGTTCAAACTGGAATGGCATGGTGAGCAAAAAAGATGGATTTAGGCCCTGATCTCTGTACTGGGGTGAATGTATGACATTGTTCTGCATTCTGTCCATCAACTGTTGTTTTTGCATTTGTCACCCCGAGTGGGACGGGTATGCCCAGACGTGGGTCCCGTGCTCTCCATGCCACTGGAATCAACCTATCCTGGCTGAAGAGGGTGAAACCCCGAAACCGGTCCTAGGATGCTTGTTTCCAGTCCAGGGAGGACCTGGCTTGGCAGTTCGGGCTGGACTGTTCCCATGAGACACAGGGTCAAGACTGATTTGCATATGGCTGGGTTCAAACTGGAATGGCATGGTGAGCAAAAAACGATGGATTTAGGCCCAGATCTCTGTACTGGGGTGAATGTATGACATTGTTCTGCATTCTGTCCATCAACTGTTGTTTTTGCATTTGTCACCCCGAGTGGGACGGGTATGCCCAGACGTGGGTCCCGTGCTCTCCATGCCACTGGAATCAACCTATCCTGGCTGAAGAGGGGTGAAACCCCGAAACCGGTCCTAGGATGCTTGTTTCCAGTCCAGGGAGGACCTGGCTTGGCAGTTCGGGCTGGACTGTTCCCATGAGGCACAGGGTCAAGACTGATTTGCATATGGCTGGGTTCAAACTGGAATGGCATGGTGAGCAAAAAACGATGGATTTAGGGCCAGATCTCTGTACTGGGGTGAATGTATGACATTGTTCTGCATTCTGTCCATCAACTGTTGTTTTTGCATTTGGGTAGAGAATATGCGCAGACATCACTCAGTGAGTCAACATTCGCCTCATCTGTTGTGATCTGCAGGCCAAAAGTTTAAATCATGGCAGAGCAAACTCAGCCTTGCAGCCTTTTGATATTAGTAAATTGGATAATAGTAACACCGGTTATTTATATTATAGCAACGCTGGTTATTTATAATTCTTGGAAATGGTGGAAGAGTTTTATCAAGCGCTTTTATAATAGAAAACTAATTATTCTTATGTATTCACAAATTAATTGACATTGCGTACTTGAACAAGTGCTTTTAATTGAGGTTCTGTTAAAGGGAGTTCAGGTATTACCCTTTTCCATTGTATTTTCTCCTCCGAAGGCAGTGCTTTTGGTGGCAAGCATGTGCGACTGCTGTACTTTGCTGCTTAATTCTGTGTACTACCATTGTCAAGACACACTAATCGTTTCCGGCATAAATCAGTATGAAACAGTGTTCAATGATAACCGCGCTTGGAGGACTGTGGCCTCTCAGTCTGTGCTGGATTATTAAGGTGTAGTCATTTTTGACTACACTTTCATTTGCTGAATAGCTGGACGCAATATGTGATTATTAAAAGTTTACATGGGCATTATTAAATAGTCCTAACTCTCCAATTTATGATAGAATGTTTTACCTAGTCAGTCACAAGCACAAGACCCTTCTTTAGCATCTTCCAAGTGAATCATCAGTTTTGTCAGTTTCTTAAATAAGAATTTTCAACCAAGAACCTCGTGCGTCCTGTCTTCATGTTTATTGCCTCCAGACAATGCATAGCTGGAATGCTATCACCATGCCATTTCGGGACTCCCCTAATTCTTTTCTTGCAAGAATAAAACGAGAGCCTTTGAAAATTGACCAGAAGTTTACCAGAGCGTCTGCAGCTATAGCAGAAGTTTCAGGGAAATACAGTGGTTTGGGTGGAGACAGAAAGTGGGATTGGAATGTGGAATGTGACGTGTGTGTAATATGTTTAGGATGTGGTGGGTGCCATTTGCTTTGTTCTTCTGAAAGAAGGCGTTCTCCTATCTGAAGGTAATTGTTAATATTTTTTCTGCTGGATTAAGAAAAGCTATCTTGACATATGGTGGCAGGCCTGGAATTATTATATTGACGTCCCCTGCTGCTGCACTGAGAGCAGTAGCGAAGTACTGTCATAAGGTAATTAGGAGCGGAAACGCTACATGAGCCATGCAATTTAATGTGTTTACAAATAAGCGAATGACCCATAGTCGAGTCGCAGTACTCCCCCGTGAGAAAGACTTCCTTGCCGTCCCGAAGGCATTTATACATGAAAGGCAAGGACCAGAGTTCATGCAGGAAAGCACTGCCCAAGGGCCGGTAACGGCCCACAGTATAATGTTTCATGCACGAGTCAAATTCAAACAAGGAAAAAGGTAAAGCGATAACCCCATGAACTAGCCACACAGCAGAATCGAGTTCTGCAACAGAGAACGGCAAAGGATCCATCTTTTCGATATGTAATAGAGTGTAAGTTGCATCTTTCATGGACATAAATTGCTGTTTGTCAGTTAAGTTAAAAGGTAGAAACAAGGCAGAGGTGTTCAAAAATGCCAAGGAACTTTACCTAACTTGAGCGTTTGCAAATTCCATGCAAACTGCATAACTGAACGCAATTGATTCTGACCATGATATAACACAGAAACATCATCTTGTACAATATCAACAACAGAGGACACAATATTCTCTAAAGTATAAATGCGAGAAGACAGGGTATTAATACTATTGTCAACAACAGCAAGCACCTTTTCCAAATTTGCTTGATCTATTTCCCGAAGACGGGAAGCAGCTTCCATTTGTGATAGCTTCCAGAGTTCATTATATGTCTCATAAATGAATCTTTAGGTCGGGGACCACGAGGTCCCAAAACAAAGTCGGACAGATCAATATTGCCTGAAAGGAGGGACAAATGTTGTTTAACAGAATCAAGGGACGAATGTTGCAGCCATTGTTTGCATAATTTACCTACAGAATATGTAGTGACAGTACGAGAAGCAGTAAATCTCGGATCAGGCCTATCCTGTGTGTATCTAGTACCTGAGTCGTGAAAACGCATTTGACATGCATTAGATGATATAGGCCATACCAACCAGGGTGACAGATCCAGTTCAGAAACATTAAATGAATTATTCTGTAATAGAGCCTGTAGGGTCGTCAGGGACAGGTTAAAACGTGAGCTATCATTGGGAAAACTCGACAGGGATGGAATTGAGGGCGAGTTCAATTGTTTAGTGGTAGCTAAGCCCCAACACGTAGTTTGATAGATGGAAGCATTTAGGAACATAATTTGGGTAGGGATGAGGCAAGCACGATGCAACGCCTCGGTTCCCTGTACCTGCCATGGTTTGGAGCCCCAAATAGATTTCAAATCTATTGTATCCTCCCAGTACTCATAACCACCCACAGCTAGGGCACTTAAAAAGGAACCCGAATAAAGCAATTTGGTGTGTGTCAACATAATTTTCTGAGTTGATGTGGTATTAAGTCTAAAATAATAGGATGCAGGGTTCGACCGATTAAAATCAGTAAAATAGGTAAACTTATTTCGAAGAGTTTGTGAGCTACCTGGCAAGGGGTTTGGACAATGTTCCCATTGGGTGTAGTTAACAGAACTACGCAGGGCACTTGGCTTATGGAGAAAATGATTACCCCAATGTTGGTAACAATACAAATCGGCATAATTCGCAGAATTCATATATAAATCTTCAGCATTAAAAGATGCATAATATTTTAAATCGGCAAACAATGCTTCAACGGCATGCACATCCCAATCATCAGAATGAATATTATTTTGTACTACATCACCCATTGAAACACGAAGGACATTAGGTACATTAATAATTTCCGTCGGACCATGGATTTGATAATTCACTGCATCCCATACGATGCCATCAGCAACTGGAAAAGCTGAAATGTTCACAAATGTATGGTCACGCTTCATGATGTGAGACGAGGAATGAGGAGCCAAAGTTCCAGAAACATAGTCTACAGCAGAGCGTTCAGGTAAATAGTGACCATTGATTAGTAGAAAAACACTGTGACAAAGCCAATGGACATGAACAAAAACATCAAGAAAAGTACCAACCAGATGTATGTCCAGGGTGGAATCAAAAAATTGTCTCTAAACCAGGATACAAAAATACTGAACTTGGATGGGACTTTTGAAGAGGTGGAATCCGAATCAAAGGAATAACGAGTCGGGCCAAGTGGCGTTATTTGTTGATGTGCCACCGATTCAGATGCAGGATAAGTATACTCGCCCTCGTCGATATTGGTGGAGAGTTGGGGATCAATTGTAGTTTCAGGCAAGTCAACCATCTCAATTACAGTATCAGCGACCGTTCGTGTAGATGGGCCACGAACATATGTCCGATAAATGGCAGGACAAGAGACCGCTGGTGTGACACTATTCAGGATCGGCCAGGCGCTGTAGCTTGACATTTTCCACTGAGATGTATCTGTTCTCCTTGCGACCAGGAAGCGGTGGTAAAATGACTGTACGTGTTCCCTTCAAGCCCAGAACTGGAACCGGTGCACGAAAAGAGGGGCCGAATTCTTTTTTGTTTTCAACCTTCTCTCGAACCAGTTCTCCAACCTTTGGAAGCCAGCCGGCTACCGGAATCTGCAACGCAGGATCTGTGGCTGAAGGCAAATGTGTAGTTGCAAGTTTGTCTCGGGCTTCTTGTAAGTCCTGTAACATAGCAGAATGATTATCTACATCAAACTTGGCGGATTGCGCCGCGATGTCTGGACCCTCAAGGTCAGGCACAAACATTCTTATGCCAAAGAGCATTTCGTATGGGGTCCGCCCACCCAGAGGTCTTCTAGGGAGATTATTAAGTGCACGTTGAACGGTATACAAGTGGGCCAGCCAGTTCCTGCCAGTACCTATAACTCTAGCTGTTAAGGATTGCTTTAAGTCACGGTTCATTCGTTCAACGATAGAGTTGCCCTCAGGCCTATACGGAGACGAAAATTTCACCCGCACCCCAAGCGAAGCCATTGCATCCTTGTAAGCCCTAGAGGCAAACGCTGGACCTTGGTCCGAATGGAAGGTGCCGCATGCGAAAATTCCCACAAAGACACGCAAATCCCTGATTACATTTCGAGCGTCAG
The DNA here is from genome assembly GCA_963921515.1 of Calotriton arnoldi. Taxonomy (NCBI): domain Eukaryota; kingdom Metazoa; phylum Chordata; class Amphibia; order Caudata; family Salamandridae; genus Calotriton; species Calotriton arnoldi. Next base: position 1,107,752 of record CAWUFW010002583.1, read on the forward strand.
CACTACGTTGTGGCCAGACCCAGAGGAACCGTAGTGCACGAGTCCACTGCTACTAAGATGTATTTATAGGCAGTGTCTGATGAGAATGGACCGCAGTGATCCAAGTAAACACACCCAAAGGGTCTGTTAGCAATGCAGAGCGGGGTCTGTGGAGGGCGTGTTACAGTGGAAGGCTTAATCTGTTGACAAACGTCGCAGGAAAGCACAAAAGCACGGGTGTCTTTATACAATCCACGCCACCAATAACTCTGCTGCAAGATGGAAACTGTAGCTGACACACCTGCATGAGCAGAAGCCATGCCTTCGTGTGCAGCTGATATCAAGGCACTCCTGCGGTCCGCGTTGGGGATCAGCCGATCTCCAACGTCAGGTATTGTTACATAAGGAACCTGATCGGGACTTAATTTGTAAGAATACTTGGAAGGGAACCCTGTAGGATAATTATCACCTTCCTTGGTTGCAGCAATAGCTGCTAGAATAACAGAGTAAATTTTAGACATGGACCTGGTAACCGCTGCTACTGAACACGTGACTACTGCTGAACGGGCAGCCTCATCTGCCAGATCGTTACCAATAGCGTGTGCGCCCACCCGCTGATGGCCTAAGGTGTGAACCACCTGTGTGAGGGGCAGACGTTGTTGCAATTCTGCCACTCGAACCCAAAGCATTTTATGCTTAATTGTGCTCCCTTTGCGTCCTTGTAGTCATTTTTCGACCAGAAAAACAGATTGTCATTGTAAGATTGTACACAGTAGAAGGAATCACATACAATAAGAGTGGTCTCATCCTGAGAAGCGAACTCAAGCGCAAGTAGCAATGCATGCAGCTCGGCCAATTGTGCGGTACTATCTCCAAGTGTGCGAGTGTGCACTACAGAGGATTTGAACGTTCCATTTACAAAGGAACCCGCAACAATAGCACATGCAGCTGAATAAGCGTGCTTGGACCCAGTGGCCGGTTGCGCCGAACCATCGGTGTAGATCACACATTTGTAATCCTCAAGCGGCAGTAAAAACAAAGGAGGAGGATGAACGAATTCATACTGCAAGAACTCCTGAGTCTGGAGAGAAGAATCGAAAATAAAAATGACGTCCGAAGACGTCAAGGATGTAGCCCATTGTATCCAACGGGGATGCATTGCTTTTGAGTTCGGTACACTTGCCTTTGTTACTGCCTCTAGGGCAGGACAGGGTGTTACCACCAGAATTCGCTTTCCTGTGCCAGTGCGCGTTCTTTTAGAATCGCCATTTGCACTGCAGTTAGAACTTTTTCAACAGATGTAAAGCGCAATTCAGCGGAAGTGTACAGATGCGACTTGTATGCGATGGGTACTGTATCACCTTCATTAAAGGTTAAGTACGTAAATCCCACCGCCCGGAATTATTCTAATCACCAGGTTTGTGTGGTTATCACGAGTCAAAAGATATTTAGACTCCAATAGGTCTGTCTGCAAAGACTGCAGAATCAAGGTATGCTCAGGCAGCCAGCAAGACCTTGAATAAGTAGGTTGTATCAAAGCATACAAAGGCTTGATACGCTGGGCATATTCGGGAATGTAAGTACGCCCGAAATTCAGGAAACCCAGCAAAGACTGAAGTTTCTTCAGAGTATTTGGGGGGCACAAATGTGCACATTTTTCCAAGAAATGAGGGGCTAAGCCCTTACCTTCGTTGTTGAGCTCATAGCCCAAGAACAGAACGGTAAATTCAGCAATGTGTGACTTAGCAAAGTTAAATTTGTAACCCTGCTCCGCAAATTCAAGAATAATGCGGTCCACACGGGACAGATGCTGATATAACTCGTCGTCTGTCAGATAGATGTCATCTACGTACGAACATGCGTCTTGATCAATGTCATTTAACAAAGAAATAACACGGGCGGCGAATATACCCGGACTATTTTTGTAGCCCATGGGTAAACGCCGGAACTGGAATAATTTACCACCGGATGTGAATGCGGTCCATTGACCACTCTCCGGGGCTAGGTTGTGCGTGTAGAAACCGTTTGAAAGGTCAAGTGTCGTTTTATATTTTTTACGAACAAGACTGTCTACAAGCGCAGAACTATGTGTATTCTGTACCGCAAAGTTCCGACAATGGGAATTTAAATGCCGGTAATCCAAAACTAAGCGGTACGATCCATCGGGTTTAGAAACCACGAAAAGGGGATTGTTCATAGGTGATACGCATGGTCTCGATTACTCCCTGATATTCCAACTGTGTCAGAATTCTCGGAGACGGGGCCTTTGCCTGCCGTTTGATGGGATATTGGGGTTGTGGCTGCGGTAGTGACCGCAAAGGTATTGCATGAGGAGGTGATTCTTCATCCCATCCCACATGGTTGCGGTATAACGCTGGTGCCTGGTACACAGCCCACTCAGCTGCAAGTGCTTCAGCTTTGTCTTTTGGGACATGCCTTGAAAAGCTTGGAAGGATTACCTCCTCTCCTTTATGTGCAGCCAAAACGAATGGGGGTGGCCAATCCACCTCTGCTAACAAAATGTCATATGAAGAGGTTAGATTTTCCCAAAAATCCCTTTTATTTCACGCGGTATGTCACCTTCAATTTGGATGACTATGTTGTAAAGTCTGTCAGGGGTGCCACTCTCGTGTCAGCTGTCTCTACAGTAACGAATGTTTCAGTTGCTGTCGCCTCCATATGAGGACGTAGCGCCTCCCGCACTATGGTAACTTCCGTGGCGCTGTCTAGGAGGGTCACTGCCCACGTCCAATTCTGGAGTCTCGTTCTCACGGTCTGTGGCATATTTCGCTGTTACAGCGGCAACTTTTTCTTCTGAAATTGCGGTCGAGAAAGGTGAAAGTCTTCTGCTTTCCCTCTGACTTGTTGTCGAGGTTGGTCTCGCTCCTGGGGAGCCTCTCGGCCCCTTCCTCTATCTTGCCGTCCTCCTCCACCAGCCTGTGACGACGTCTGGGCCTGTGAAGAACGAGGAGAACGCGTATCAGAGCTCTGAAACCTTTCTGGTGATTTAATTCTCGACCTATCACGTAAATCATAAGTACGTTCAGAAGAAACCGAAACAGGGAAGCGCCTCTCGACCCCGGCTTCTTTTGTTGCTTACCCTGTTTTTTCTGTCTCCAACTCTTTTAGTGAAGACTGGTCTATCATCTTTCTCAGATGTACTTTTTGTTTGTGTAATTTGTGGTTGCGATTGAGTTTGCATTTTTACAAAAGGCTTGTTGCCTAGGCTATTTCTTCCAATTGTTTTATAAGCCCGGGCTATAATTTTCGGTAATTCGCGAGGCCTGTCCAACTCTGGGACCAAAGCCAAAGCATTCGCTACTTGAAAGTTCATTGCATCGCCCTTGACATTTCCAAGGATCAGTTCAGCTACTACATCAAACACTCCCACTAGTCTCATCCCTAATTCCACAGCCGCTTCAGGGCCATGTTCGTCTTGTACTTTTTAATTACAGAGGGTAGAACCGTCATGGAAGGAGTACCAAAACATTTTGAATAAACTGCTGCGAATACCTTACCCCAGTTTTCACATGATGTCAAATCGGGATTAAGTCTTTTGGCAAACTTATCGTAAGGATGCGGTGTTTATCCACCGGGGATGTATGTGGAAACACTGCTTCTATCTGATCGAACTTTTCTGCAAGCCAGTAAGGATAATCGTCCTTATTTTGTGGACGTTTGCCCATCACAGAATTTACCATGACAGGACTTATGGTCACTCCAGCTGCAACAGCTGGTTGGCCAGCGACTACAGGAGCAGCTCCATGGAGACTACCTGTAACGTATGTCACTAAGGCTCTATGCACTCGCACCAGTTCGGTATGCATAGCGCGCAGATCCGCAATCGGTAATGCCAGATAATTTGGATGCGGGGTATACCCGGCCAATACAGGCCAAGTGGCCCCTCAATGGATAAGGGGCCTAAACGAACTGCGGTATTTGGTTGTGGGAGGGCGCCATTAAACCAAACACGGTGCTGCCAAGCCGTGAGAGGCACTTCAAGATTAGTATAGGGTCGATAGGCAGCAGGAATAGCGGTGAGTTTATATTCATGAAACAGATTATCACCTGCATCCACCGCCTCAAAAGTGATCCAAGTGTAAAACACTTCAAAGTGATAAGCCGGATCGGCTTGAACCACAAAGACCAACTCGACCCCAGCATCGGGCACTCCGTATACACCTAGGTGTTCTCGGAGTGGTCCTCGGCTATGTGCAGCTATCGCCACACCAGCCATAACTAAACAACTGTATTCGACAACCTAACAGGGAGCACAAAACGGGTTTTTTATGTAACCTTTTTAATAACTTCAAGCTTGAAAGAACCTATAAAACGTTCAATATAGGAGGTATCACCGTCACTTACGCCTCCGGAAGCGTACGTGAGGGTTTTGTGGACAAGCACAAGTACTACTCAAGCATCTCGCAGATAAGCTGCCCCACGGTGGTCGCGCCATGTCTTAAGGTTTCTGCACATACACAGAGCTATGCACAGGATAATGGGACCCCGGAATACAGTGGTTTGCCTACTATATACCGTAGCACCCAAAAACCCCAACCCAACTAGCTTAGCATCCCATTAGCACCCAAGTACCAATGATTGGACAACCCAGAACACGGTATCTTTATCTCAGGACTCGCAGAAGCAAGAACACTCTTTCGTCACTCACTCGTACTTGTCCACAAGGTGCGTAGGAAGAGACACTGGATAGGTTAAAATGTTTATTCCAACTTACGTGCTCTAAGGTACAGTACACGTGTCAGTACAAATAGCATAATGCATATGAATAATATAAGCAACATGGTTACAATTCCATAGAATACAAACGGGGAAAGCATTTCATAACTCAGTGGATAAATGTCTAAATAACATTACCACCCTCCCCGTGCAGTAAGATAGTTTATTATAGAAATAGAAGACCTCTGGGCTTTGACTAGCGAACCCCCATACCTCAGTCTCTAGATGCAGAATTACATCAGCAGGACATCATAGCTCTTCTCACTGAAAAGGATTTCTCCAAGTGTGTCCAGCGCCAGTAAAAACCCCAGTATTAAAGGCACACAAAGTTTCATGTCATTTGCGCCTAATGTTATGTCTGGGTGCGCGAGACTGGCCATATCAGGAAGAACCGAAATACATTGTTATGCGACCTTGTACATGTTGTGCAGTCTGAGCCCAAATCGAACAAGAGAAAAGGTGAAAGACAGAAAGTGCAGACAGCGCAAAAGAACTTGGCAAGAGCAAAGGGCGAGGGAGGGAGCCCTGGCTCAGTGTAACGTGCGCAAAGAAAAGCAGCATGGCAGCTAGTCCTAGGCCAACATAACAAGGCAGGCAACAAACCACAAGACAGTACCAGTTCTTTTACTGTCTGATTGAAGGTACATACCTGGTGCAGAGAGTTTTTTTCTTACCTGAACTTGCAGGACTTTTTCAATGCCTTGACTTAAGGGTATTGCTTTAATGGTATTTTGAGGCCTTGTACTTGATAGTGCAGCCTGGGCCCTAAATTAGTAAACTAATTTATAGTAATATCACAAATCAACCGTCACCTGCAAGGTAAAGCCCCGTTTTCCACGCTAAATCAGTGTTCATTCTCATGATGGATCTTGAAATGTTGTATTAGGAGTCTGGGAGCAAATCAGACATCTCAAACTTAAATAGAATCAACAATTTTGAAGTTCAGTCAATGATGAGCGTTGGGATAATTTTCTAAAAGCTTTATTCTCATTAAGGGCCAGATGTACGACCCTAAATTGCATGCGCAAACGGGTTAACGACCCGTTTGAGCATGCAAAAATGAATAGGGCCATGTACAATTCCTATTTAGCTAGTCGCAATTTTTTTGCGACTCGCTAAATAGGAATTGCGACTCGCTATTAGGAAGGGGCGTTTCAAGGGTGTTCCTTCCTAATAGCGACTCTCTACCCCATGTATGAATGTTTTGAGACTGCAATTGCGGTCGCAAAACACTCGCAATTTACCGCCCTCTTCAAGAGGGTGGTAATGCACTCGCAAATGGGAAGGGGTCCCAAGGGGACCCCTTCCCCTTTGCAAATGCAGGGGGAAATATTTTTTAGGGGTAGGCAGTGGTCCCAGGGACCACTACCTGCCCTTAAAAAATTTAACAAAAACGTTTCATTTTTTTTTTAATGCAGCCCTTTAAGGAAAACGGGCTGCATTTTTTTTAAAAAAACTGCTTTATTTAAAAGCAGTCCCAGACATGGAGGTATGCTGAGCCCAGCAGGCCACCATCCCTGGGAGGGCCAGCCATTCCCAATGGGGTCGCAAATTGCAAGTGCCTCATGAATATTGATGAGGCATGCAATTTGCGACCCCATTGGGAATCGCAAACAGTGTCTCAGACACTGTTGTGCATGGCATTTTACGACTCGCAAATTGCGACTCGCAATCGAGCGCAATTTGCGAGTCGCAAATTGTCATGGTCGTACATCTGGCCCTAAGAGATAATAAAGTTCTTTTCTTTATTTTGTCTTTATTTCAGTTAGTCCAAAATCAAATAATTTTTACAGACATCTTATCAAAAGAATGATTAGAGCAAAGCATCAAATATATATAGTGGGTTTAGTGCGTTCCAAAAAGGAATAAATTCCCTATTCTAAGGATCAGGGTCAGAGTTTTAGATTTCAAGAACCCATAAAGAATTCGATTAGAAGAAAAGAGTGAGTTCAGAGGAGCATAAAGCTTCAAAGCCTAATTAATGCAACTGAACTTCTCATACGGAGTAGTTCATAGACCTCAGTCGAGTCTCAATAAATCCAAGTAAATCAGCATACAGTTGCAGTAGCAATCTGTCAAAATTCAAATAGCAAAGTGAGGCAAACGGGAAAACAGTCGCAGCAGTAGCCACAACCATCAGGAGTACGCCAAGGGGAAAGGGTGAAGCTTAAAAGTGTAACCCCTAGGAGCACGCACTAATATAAAAGTCAGGAAAACATGTTAAAACATTGTATCAGGCTTGTTCTTCCATGGACCAATAGGATGGTAACATTCTTCGGTAAGCAGGTTCAGCTCCTTCGTTCCCACAATAATGCATGCAGCTTGTACACTTTATCACAAGGTTAGCTACAGGCAGTCTTACGTAGTTATATTATGGAACATTAGACTTGGTCTCCAAAAGCCTTAAAACATAGATCGACCTTCTACATCTCAATTTGTTTTACTGCGAGAACAATGAACTACTAACTAAAAGGGAAAATCACTGTAAGGTAATGCATTCCTTTTATTGCAAATCAAGCATCCTTGTTTAAATGCACAAGCTAATTCTATTCACATGTTATATGAAACATATGAAAAAAGGGAGTTCATGAATAGAATGTTGCTTATAACTAATATATATATAAGTTTATTCAATCAATAACATGATCATTTACATCAGCAAATATCACAACCAATATAAAAATTCATTACATCATAAAAATCAGATTTAAAATATAACAGATTATGGCATCCCTCCAACAGTTTAAAAAATGTATAAAAGTTTAAAATTTCATATGCATTTAAAAGAGGAGAATTTCACATTTACATCAAGTCTAGGTTATAAAAGTTCAAAAGTTCTAAACCCCAATAATCCACTGGTGACCCTAGGACCAAGTTACTTACATGGACATTTATCTTTTTCAGAGTAATTATTTATCATTTTTAATCTCGTCCACCAGGCATAGAGCAGGTCTCGAGATTGTGAATACGAGCCACCCTGTGGTGTCGGACCTAAAAATACGTAGGGAATTGGAAGAACGTGAGAAAGAGAGCAAACGACAGGCAGGAATTACCCAGGTTTTCCTGAGATTAGCATAGGAGGAACAGAAAAAAACAAAGTGTTCTAGAGTCTCAGGAGAAGAGTGGCAGGTCGGGCACAGAGATGTTACAGAGGCGTTGGCCCAGGTACTTTTCCTGGCATTTAGAGGGAGAACCCCGTACCTAAATTGGATATAAAGTGCTTGTGCCTGCGGAGGTTCAATATCATCCATGAACATTTCAAAATCAAACCAACCCTTAACATTCATAAAACTGGAAGTTAAAGTGCCATGTGCATTAACATCAGTGCATAGTAAATCAACATACTCCCAGTACCTTTTTTTGAGCAGGGGAACCATGTTTTTCGAGATGGACCCAGGGTCCTCCCACATGAACCCCAGCCCCAATTTTGTGAACCAATCCTTGACCTTATTAAACCAGGCAAGACGTCCTGATCGTTTTTGTAAAATTAATAGCTCTTCCAAAGCCTCCTTTACCGGGACCTGTGTACTACTGGTCCATAATCTTACCCAGAACAAGAGTGCCTTGAGGATAGCGAAGTAATTAATGGGTTTAAGACCAAGGTCAAGTCTTAACGGCATAAGGGGGGTGTTCACTGGTAGATTTAGAACCCCCCTTAGGAATTTGTTCTTAGCAAGTTCTAAGTGCTTTTGGCTCTCCAACCCACATAGCTAGGCCCCATATAGGGCCGCTCCTAGCACTTTTGCCCTATGTAATTCCAGAATAGGAGAAGAGGGTCGAAAAGCAGAACCCCTGACCCTCCCAGCTATTGTGCAGTCGACATGTTGAAGGGTCAAAACGCTCTTTTCTATTTGGGGTGTCCAAGCCAAACTGTCGCTGATTCGGACTCCCAAGTAGTCAAATACCTTGACCTGATCTAAGACTTGGGTGCCCAACCTCAGTTTACCCTTGGTGAATTTATAAGGGTTAAACGCCATGTATTTAGTTTTGGAGCAATTAATTTCTAAGCCCCTGTCCTTACATGCTTTTGCAAATTTGTTAAGGACGTTCTGGATCCCCATTGGCGTTTTTGATATCAGCAGCGTATCGTCTGCGAATAGCAGGGAGGGCACAGGGCTACCTGCTAATTTCGGGGGGTCACCTCCACAATCGTACAACTCTCCTATAAGGCCGTTTATGTACAGGGTAAATAGGGTTGGGGCTAGAACACAGCCCTGTCGTACTCCCTTACAAACCAAAATGTCATTGGATAAACTACCATCTAGGTTCCACCTAACTTTGGCATAATTATCTTGGTGCAGGCGAATCAAAATTTTGAGTAAGTAAGTAGGGAGTCCTAAGTCTTGAAGGGCAGTCCAGAGGTGGGTACGGTCTATGGAATCAAAAGCCGTTTTGAGATCAACGAACACAACATACAAGTGACCCCTCCCAATAGTCACTTCTTTCCATATAAGCAGGAGGAATCTAAATACCTGGTCTAGAGTGCTCGTAAAAGCCCTGAATCCTGCCTGCAAGTTAGATCATATATTATTCTCCTTGATCCAATCTTGGATCCGAGTTAAAATGATCTTGCTAAAAACTTTTTGTGAGACATCTATAAGGCTGATTGGCCTATAATTCGCAGGTGACCCCTTATCTCCCTTTTTGAATATCGGGATTATTTCCGCACCTCTCCAGGTCGCGGGAATGTCTCCACCTAGCAGGATGGCATTAAAAACAGTTTGTAGCAGGGGTCCCCATATAGTAGGCTCCGCTTTAAACAAATCTCCCGGTAGCTTGTCCAAACCGGGGGCATTCCCATTCTGCAAAGAACTAATAGCTTTAACGGTTTCCTCTATTGTGAAACTAATTTCATCAGCTTGTACTAGATCTGTACTACTCATCTGTGGATCTAGATAAAAGTCATCCAATTTGCCTGTTTAGAGATTCGTGAAATACTCCTCCCAAACATGGGGCTGTATGTAGAAGTCAGTTTCAGTTTTCTGCTTCGGTGTCCCTTTTGACAGGAGGTGCCAGAATAATTGGCAGTCCTTCAACCTTGACGCTTCTACAAGTGTGCGCCAATTCTCTGACTCCCAATCCCTTTTTACCTCAGCCTGTGCCTTTTTGTACAGTTACCTTCTGTTTTTAATGTCTATCCGCATTTCTTTCTTAACCCCCTCAATTAATTCATCTCTAGCTTTCCTGCAAGCCTCATTATACCACGGGGCAGTGCTCCATTGGATTAAGTTGAGATTGCACTGTTTATTAAAAAGGGGTCTTAGGGTAGAAGTTAATTGCTGGAAGGAAGCCATAATGACCTAATCTCTGACATCAGAATTGCTCACGACAGGAAGGATCTGTGCTACCTCGGCATACATTTTTGGGAGGAGATTGCCATCGGCCAATACCTGTGGCCATTTTACTCTTTTGTTGTTATTGGTGGTAACAACAGGGACCACCATCTGCCGATGTCGTCCATACAGGATTGCTAAACCAGACACCGTCAATGCAAAAGCGTTATGATCGCTATCCTCCCAATTTAATACGATCATGTCATTGACATTTGGCCATAGATCAAGGTCAACCAAAATGTAATCGATCCTGCTCTTGGCTTTCCCCCTCTTAAACGTGTAACATGCTTCCAAGTCTGACCGTGTCCGACCATTACAAGCTCGTACTCCATAGGCAAGGGTAAAAGATAATACCTGTTGCCCCACCTTGGTACATTTTTTAATCGCTGGGGTCTGGAGCTTGTTGACCCCTCTAGCTTGATCTTCATCAACTGGCTCGAATGTTATATTAAAATCACCAGCGACTATGAGATGGTACTTTTCCCTAGATGTATTGAGGAAGTTAGTTAGTGATGTTATGGTGTATGAGGGCTTATGGGGGCTACTAAAGTGATTATATAAATTAAACAACCTGAGATGGATATTTTCTTTCAGTGATATCCGTTCTAAACCAAGTATCTCCTCTGATCCCAATTTCAGTAGCTTGATTTTACAAGCCAGGGTGTTCTTAACCCAGATCAATAAACCACCAGCTGGGTGACCAGCTGGAGAGTGCCTGGCCTCAATACTAAAAGTAGTGAGCCCCATTCAATGTACCTGCTCTAATGCCCATGTTTCTTGGAACAGACATAGATGGAATCCATCCACTAAGTTACACCATTCTGGGTCGTTTAACTTTGACCTTATTCCCTCAATGTTCCAAGATAAGATTTTCACATTCTGAACATTTTTTACACACTCCTGGGATTGACATCTTGATGTTGAATTTACTCTCTCTACATCTGAGTATTGTGGCTGATGACATAACTTAGTGACTGGGCCACAAAATACAGTTTCACTAGAGTTATTAATGTTAGTAGCACCTTCTAACTGAATAGCGGGAATTGCCTCATGTGTCATTAACGATTCAGTGATTTCGGGGATTAGTCAATCAGGATAGTCCAGATCAGTAAGGGCTTGGTATCTGATCTAGTTTCCAGATGAAAAAGCTCCTGTCTCATCTTTGGTTTCTCTGCATTAAACATATTGGGTGGGACGTTTGGGCCTATGCATTTGAGGTGCGTATAAAAAAACCCAAGTGGCACAATGTCAATCCCTTGTCTAGGACCCTGGTTTGATGAAATCTTTCCCCTTCTAAGCAACTGTCCTGCAAGCATTGGTGTCCTGCAGTTTTTAACTACGCAGTCTCCAGTAGAAGTCTTGCGTAGTGGGCCAACCCAGCTTACACGCCTTACAAACAGGATGTCATGGTAGTTATTATTTGAAAAATTTGTGTTATGGGATAGCCAGTGGCAAACTTTATTTTTCAGCTGGTTGAGTGTTTCTTTATAGTTATCCTGGACTGGGGGACACTAGTTAGAATTGCCACATATGGGCAGCACTCTGGGGGAAGGTGTAATGTCACCTCATTGGTCTGGTTGTTCCTATCATTATAGTCATTCATTTCAGGGAAAGTCTGTTTACTGTATTCAGTTATGTTCCCGTGAGAGTAGTACTGCGTGCAGTGGGCCCGATGTTACTAGGGGGCAGCCTTTCCCTCCCCAAGTGACTAACACGCATGGGTTTCGTTGGTTTCTGTGATACTGCCCTCGGGTCACTCCTATTTTGTTTCAGCGGTGGGGATGCAGGGTGGTAATTCTGCGTTCCTACTATGATTTCCCTCACCTGTATGTGATCCCCCATAGAAAAATGCCCCCCCCTTCTTGATTTATCATTTTTGCCCCTTCCCCAGTCATTAAATTAGTAAGAGATTTTTGGATTTATCCCACACTTGTCTCCAATTTATCGAGCCTGTCCAAAATGGGCAGGACATTTTTAGATAATATTTTTTCCAAGCGTGTCATTAGAGTTTCAATAATTTGCGGGGATAGGCCTATAGGATTAGGGGATGGCAAGTCTAAGTCTGTCACAGATTGTGCTGCTTGCATTGTGCCAGTAAACACTTCCGGTACTGATTCCTGGGTCTTTTTCCTGGATCTAGTCCTTACGACCGGTGGAGGCTCCGATTGTTTCGCCTTCTTTTTCATTTTAACTGGAGGATTACATAGCGGAGTGACCATTGATTGCGGGGGGTAACGCTTGGCGGGAGATAAGACTGGTAGGCTTTTATCTTGTTCGTGAGTACCCTGATCAGTGTCACTTGGCAGTCCACTATGAGCTTGGTCCTTGTTGGAAGTGGGGGTCCTTATCCCTCACCGCCGTCACCAAATGCTGGAGGCGGGAGTCCCTGTCCCACACCGCTGTTGCCGGGTGCGAAATCCGGACCCCTCGTTTCAACGTTAGGCTAAGTACGGACACCGTCTGAGATAGCCCTGCTGACCCCCTTAGTAGTTTGGCACGAGCAGCCAGGCTTATCTCCAAGGCACGAGGGTACAGTATATGCAACCACACTCACAGCAACCCAATGATGTCACCACAAATAGACTCCACACAAGTTTTTATAAAACGAGTATAATCTTTATACAAGAAGATATACGATATGACCACACGTTTCAGAACCAACATATAATAATGGGTAGTATTCCTCGCGGTGGATTGGTAGGTTCTAATCCCAACCACAGCTTCTAACCAACCGTTAAGCTGATTTCTAGCCGTTTCCAAAAGGTTAGGTAGGTCGTATTGCTAGAATCACACATGTTGCAAAAGAAACGAAATACTGCAATGCGTAAAGATATACTCCTGAACTGTGCAATAGAGAAACAATGCCTTACGTAGCGCCACAGTCATGTACTTTGCAATAGAAGGAATAATGCAATGAGTATCACCACAAGCATGTCCTGTGCAAGGAAGAAACAAAGCAATGAGTCAGGCTACAATCATGTACTGTGCACTGAAGAAATAATGCAATGCGCCATGTTATAATCAGGTACTGTGCGATGAAGAAATAATGCAATGCACCACGCTTACAATCATGTACTCTGCAAGGGAAAATAACGCAGTGCGTAGCGCACCCAGCATGTAGTTCGTCAGGCACAAATAGAGTCAGGCGTCATACGACAGTTCGATAGTTCATTAGCAGCAATAAAGCAAAGTGTAATATGACAGTCTAGGTGCTCCGTTAACAGTTGCCCCCGACATGGATCAATGATGACACAAAAGTACCGCTTCTCACTCCGGCCCCAGTACTGCCCCTCCTTGGGCCAGCACGGGCCTCGATCCGAGCCGAAGCAACAGGCTCACGCAGCTGCCAGGAGCGAGAGGCCGAGAGAGTGTCCCTCCGAGCCCGCACCCCACCCCAGGTGGTGATCCACGTTACCTAGGGGGGCGCGACCCCACTCTCCTCCCCTCCTTCAGCGACTTGGGCCTTGATCCAGAACTCCATCAATGGGCACGGCGAGCTCGGGCCGGCGACTCCGCTCCTCTGGGACTGCGGGTCCGGGCCGCTACTGTTGCACTCCGAGGGCCCAATGACCTGGCCCTCTTTCCGGCGGTCTTAGTGGACACCGAGTCCCACCCTCAGCACTTGTGGAGACTTACTTCGAGTTCGGTGCACATGCTACCCAGGCACTCCTCACCAGCGCCTCTGTTTGCACCGCGACACGCACTCTGCGCGTCCGAGACTCGCCTCTTCTCTGGTGCACATGATGACCAGGCGATCGTCACCACGACTCGGCTTGCACCTCGACACGCACCCTGCGCGTCTGAGTCTCACCTTTTCTCCCGGTGCACACAACGACCAGGCACTCTTCACCAACGCCTCGGCTTGCACCATGACACGCACCCTGTGCGTCCGAGACTCACTTATTTTCCCGGTGCACACCATGACCAGGCACTCTTCACCAACGCCTCGGCTTGCACCATGACACGCACCCTGCGCGTCCAAGTCTCACTTCTTCTCTCGGTGCACACAACGACCAGGCGCTCTTCACTAACGCCTTGGCTTGCACCACGACATGCACCCTGCACGTCCGAGTCTCACCTCGTCTCCCGGTGCACACAACGACCAGGCGCTCCTCACCAACGCCTCGGCTTGCACCACGACACGCACCCTGCGCGTCCGAGACTCAGTTTACTCCTGCATGCTCATGATCACAAGGCACAACTTCTGAGGGTCTCAAGCTGCAAAAGCACGCGCACACTGCGTTGCTTGGGACTTCTTCGGAAACTTTTATGTTCCTGTGTTTCCAAACAGGGAGCCAGCTCACCTCGGGCCCTTGGGGTTCAGGACACAGCACAAAGCAAAGTCCTGTTCAAGAAGGGGGGACACCACCCACTGCAATGTCCCTTCAGTCTCTTCCTTAGTAAAAGCTACAAACTGCAGGCCAGCCCCAGATCACGAAGCAAGGGTCAGTCCTATCCAGCAGTCTCTTCAGCAACTTCTTCTTTGGCAGAGGTTCTTCTTGACCACGAAAGAGGTCAAAGCCTTTGCAGACTCGACCTGTCCATTTCGCCATTCAAAATCACACCAAATTCTAGGGGTTTCAGTTCTCTTAGTTATACCCCTTCATGTCTTTGAAGTTCGTTGTGCTCAGGGGTCCCTGACCCCTGCCTAAATCAGTTCTGGGTGTCTCCCTCCCAGTGTCACCTTTCTCCCTTTGATACTGGGGGTCTGGACCCTTAATCACTCAGCAGGAGATGGGTCAATTGTTTTATAGCTGCAACCCAGGCCTCTTCACCTCCCGGGGTTTCTCCTTGCAAACTCTCCAGATGCAGGTCATCCAGGTGCCATCTCACCCCCTCCCATCTCAAATCCAGACAGTCAATCCACATTCAGAAGAGACACACAGAAATGCTTAAAGCACAAAACTCAGCCACTTTCTAAAAGAGTGGTTTCTGAACCCACAGTGACAAAACCACTTTCATAGAAAGATGTGTTATGACACTGAGAGTTCATACATACTAAACTTCACCTCTCCATTATAAACTTATAGGAAACTAGGCTAACAAAACACCATACCCAGCCTCCCCCATTCTGTCCTATGGGCAAAATGGCCTTTCACCAGTGAAAACGAAATGGAGTGTTTTTTCACTGTCAGGACATAGCACACAACTCAGTATATGTCCTGCCTTTTACCTACACTGCACCCTGCCCAGGGGTTACCCGGGACCTACCACAGGGGTGCCCACAGTGTACGCAAAAGGGTAAGTAAGGTCTGACAAGTGGTTGCACTTGTCAGGACAACATGCTAACTTAGCAAACTGCGCGCAGGCCCTACACTGAAGGCCTGAGTTCCCTTCTCTGCGCGCCTTTGTATTACTAGCCCTTGCACACACAGTGCACATCACTAGGGACTTTTACTTGTAAGGCAAACATACCAATCATGGCCAACCAATTACCATTGTACTTTACATAGGGAACCCGCGTACTTTGACACTGATCAGCAGCGGCAAAGTACCCAAAGCATCTAAATTGGCAACTCTATGTCAGGAAAACGGTCTAGGGGGAAAGCAAAAAGTTTAGGGAACTTTAGCCAAAAAGGCCAAGTCCTACAGTCCTCATTTAAAGCTACAGCCAGACCCCCTTCTACAGACAGCCGTCGCTCTGCCACCAGAATTTCCTTATCAATGGCCTTGGCACCCCGTAAGAGGAAGTAATCGAGTGTAGAGTTCTGCAGAGGCTTTGGAGTGTTCACCCTTTCCCCTGTTTGCGTCAATTTAGCCATCATAAAAAGATAAAAGGAAGAATGACGGGGGAGCAGCACTAATTAAGGAGAGAGTTAATTAATTTGGAGCAGTCAGACTTACTTGTACAGGTGACCAATGTTCAAGTTGCTCCTTGGGATGCTTAGCGCAACTTTTGTAGTAGTAGGTGCAGGGAAGTAATCAAAGCCTACAACCAAGAGAGCAGGCCCAGCCCAGCCTCCTCCGGGCTGTGACGGGCACAGACAGGCCCGACCTTGGCCCAGGCTTTACCCGGGCGCGGCCCGGGCACACCCGCGTGCGGCCCGCGCTGCGGGAAGCCTGTGATGAATTTATGCACCTCCAGGCGCTCTCGGTGCTGGTAGCGCCTCCCAGGTGCAAAGGCTCTTGGGCACTGTGGTCCCCGGGAGCTAGCAGGCAGAAAAATCAGGGGTGTGGGCTCCCGCACTGAGGGAAGCCCGTGATGAATGTATGCGCCTCCGGGCGCTCTCGGTGCTGGTAGCGCCTCCCAGGCACAAAGGCTCTTGGGCACTGTGGTCCCCGGGTGCTGGCAGGCAGAAAAGC
This sequence comes from Calotriton arnoldi, assembly GCA_963921515.1. Classification (NCBI taxonomy): domain Eukaryota; kingdom Metazoa; phylum Chordata; class Amphibia; order Caudata; family Salamandridae; genus Calotriton; species Calotriton arnoldi. Next base: position 1,124,104 of record CAWUFW010002583.1, read on the forward strand.
TCAGCGGCGTGGGCTCCCATGCTGCGGGAGGCCCGTGATGAATTTATGCGCCTCCGGGCGGTCTCAGTGCTGGTAGCGCCTCCCAGGCACAAAGGCTCTTGGGCGCTGTGGTCCCCGGGTGCTGGCAGGCAGAAAAACTCAGCACCGTGGGCTCCCCTAATACATTTGTCAAACCGGAATATTCTTCCATTATGGCAAACATTTCTAAGCATGCCACTTTAAGGTCAAGCTTCTAATTCATGTTGTGCACATTTCAGCAACACTGTTTTTGCTTCTTATCAATGGAAATTGCTTCATAGCTTTTCTATGGCCTACACAGGTAACTATGACAACCTATTGTAAATCAGCACATTTCAAATGTGTGTCTTTTCTGCATGACATTTTACATTTATCCTCACACATTTAACTACTAGGATAATTGATTTTCATGTTACTTCATTTTCTTTCTCAATTGCCCCATCTGATGGGTAACTTAACCATCACATTATCATCATTTCACATGTGAATTCTGTTCAAAAGGCACTCTCATCATCTGTTGAATCCCATCTCTTTCTCTTTAAACTTTCAATCAATCAATGAATCATGGAATTGTAAGCGCACTACTCACCTGTTAAGGTCTCAAGGCACTGGGGGGTGGGGAGACAGCTGTTCCAATCAGTCGAAGAGCCAGGTCTTGAGCGCCTTCCTGAAGGTGTTCAGGGAGTGGGCCCGTCTGATGTCGATGGGGAGCTCATTCCAGGTCTTGGCCGTGATGTAGGAGAAGGCTCTTCCCCCTGTTCTGGCTCTGTGGATGCACAAGGTTTCCACAAGGGCGAGGTTGGCGGAGCGGAGGTTACGTTTGGGTGCATGGAAGGCGATTCTCTCGTTGAGGTATTGAGGTCCTGTGTTGTGGAGGCATTTGTAGGCGTGCGTGAGTATCTTGAATGTGACTCTCTTCTCGACGGGGAGCCAGTGGAGGTTTCGAAGGTGTTGGCTGATGTGCTCATGTCGGGGGATGCCAAGGACGAGTCTGGCTGCTGTGTTCAGTATCGTCTGGAGCTTGTGGAGTAGAGACTTGTTGTTGCCGGCGTAGAGGGTGTTTCCGTAGACCAATCTGCTGGTTATGAGTGCGTGGGTGACGGTCTTTCTTGACTTGGGGGGGGATCCATTTGAAGGTCTTTCTGAGGATGCGGAGTGTGTTGAAACAGCTGAACACGACGGAGTTGTCCTGCTTGTTCATGGAGAGGGAGGTGTCGAGTACTATGCCGAGGTTTCTGGTGTGGTCAGTGGGGGTCGGCGGGCTGCCGAGTGCAGTGGGCCACCAGGTGTTGTTCCATGCTGATGGGGTGGTTCCGAGTACGAGGACTTCTGTCTTCTCCGAGTTGAGCTTCAATGAAATTTCAAGGACTTTCTATAGTCATCATTCATAATGTGATTTAATGTTAAGTCTTTTTCAAATCTCTCAGTAAATTCTTTTTCCTTTTTCTTGTGTAAGTAATATCTACGGCCCTTGAAAATAGTTAAGCAGTCATATTAAATAAAGCCCTTTTGTTAGTACTGGTATAAGTGTAGTTTTCAAAATACCTCCTCCTGCTGTTTCAATCCAGTTCCTTCTGTGTGTATTCCTTTCCTGAAACTTTCTAGAATTAGGTGTTTCCAAATCTTCCAATTCAGGTTTTAAGTCTGAAATGTTCTTTGAAAAATCCTCTATTTTCTTACTCCATCCAGTATGTGTGACCAACAATGGGTTAATTTAAGCATCTTGCAGACGCGCCTTTTTCTGCAGAAAAAATGACTAATGCTATTTGATCCTGCAAAACCATTGAATGCATGGCAATCAGCTCAGTGTTTACTACTAGCCAAGCTCCAGAGGTCCTAGTTGCCAGTTTCCAGGCAACAGTTGACAGTTGACAGTTTTCTAATCTTTTCATCATTTAATATGACTCTTACAGGTGGAATAATTGCTTTAAATATGTCTCGCACTAATTAAGCTCCATTCGCTCCACTACGGGTGTGTCTGTGTGCTGGTGTTATGGTTAGTGCGACTGTACTATTCACATGGTACATTTCTAAGAAATAGCACACCTAAATAACAGATTCACTTCCACTCAGCAGGTAAGAGAAAATAAGCATTCTGCCCACAAACAAAATAAACTCCTGGAATTGCCATGACCCTCCCATTAATTCAAATGAGTGTTCACAACTACTATTTCCCACGTCTGGTTTGTTTGGGTGTACTTCTTCTGTAAATGCAAACTTTCACTTTGTGGTGACTGTCTGATCTTAATTTCGGATATACCATTTTCTTCCTAAATTCACACTCCTCCTCCTCCTTCTTCCAAACATTTTTCAGGACATCATTATGTTTGTCTTTACTACGTACCATGTTAGTGTTCCTCTCTCCTAAGGACAGAATAAAAATTTTCTCTCATGGTCGCATCAAACAGGTTAAATTAATCCGATAAGCCTTAACACCATCTTTAGGTCTATGTGGCATAAAACAATACCAGGCTGTGTCCATTTCTTTTCTTTGTATGTGGAAATTAGTGATTTCTGTCAAAGGCAGTCTAGAAAGCATTAAGTCATAGTTAGATTAGAAATATTCAAAGAATTCTCATCTATATACAAGTGTAAACAATATACTACATGAGATTCATTAAGACAGCGACATGTGGTAATAGATGACTTCTTCTGATGCTGATGACGGTAAATGAGCACAGACATAACAGTCCTTAACTCCCATGGCATGTGTGTATTCCTGCACTAATCTAGAGTAAATGTTTTGTTGTAATCAGCAGATAGTGGAGTATGTAGAATGTGGGAGGCTGATGATGTCAGAGAGAATGTAGATGTAGCTTGGAGGCGTAGAAACTGATGGCTGATGGGAGCCCTGCTGGAGATGTTTTATAAACTCAATAAATGTTGAAGAGGATGAAGAAAGAGTGAGTTGTGATCTTTACACTGGTAGCGATGAGAACGTCTGTGCAGGGGACAGAAACCTGACATCTCCTTCCCTGGAAGACCACTGATTGATTGATGTGGAACGAAAACAATTGTGAAAATTGGTTCATGGAATATCAAAACCCTAAGTGTCATAGAAAAAATATTGGGGCTCATTAAGATGGCAGTCAATCGCTGCAGACAGGTGACTATCTAACAATGAGTTGGCGGTCCCGCAGCCCTATTACGGTACGACTGCTGTGCAGGTGGTTGTAAAATGCCGTTTTCAACTGCAGCTTCTGCTGCAGCCTGGAAAAGGGCCACAGCACAAGCCGTTGTAGAAAAAGGCACTTTTCAAACATCCATGCACTATGTGACAGGCACCATGTGGTGCCTGGCACAATCTGCATGGTTGTTTGGGGGGACACCACATGTGCCCCCCTGGCCACTTAGCCGTGACCCACAGGGGAAGGGGCCCTGCTTGGGGTCCCCAAAGTCCGCTTCCATTTGCCTTCTCATGGCAGTGGGACTGCCATGAAAAAGCAGTCAGAAAGGCACATACTAATTCCTATGGCAGTGCCTGCACAGGCACCACCTCCATTGTAGGAATTAGAGTCTGACCACTGCCCCTGCGGGCTCCTTGATCCTGTCGGAGGTTTCGGTCTTATCCCCGGCATAATTGCTCCAACCACAGGTATTGTAATCCGGCGATCGGTCCGATGGCGTTTTGTGGTAAGTGGAGAATGTAGAATGTGGGAGGCTGATTATGTCAAAGAGACAGAATGTAGAGGGAGCTGGGAGGCAGAGAAGCTGGTGGGCGAAGGGAGCCCTCCTGTAGATAAAAGTTGAAGAGGACAAAGAAAAAGCGAGTTGTGATCTTTACACATTTATTGAGTCATCCTACCTGTTGTGATCCACAAATGAAGCTTTCAATTGTTCTTTATCATTCAGATATATTTGTTTTTTTGTTGTGTTTGTGTTTCTAAAATCTTTCTCAGGTATTAAATACAATTCTACTAGGTCTATAGTAATCACAATTACTCTTTTTACAAAGATTGTACCCACAATATATTTACATCTATTTCTAAAGCAACACATTTTTTCTCTGGAAGCAGATTAAATGTAGTTAAGTTAAAGTTCAGTATGCAGACTTTGCAAATAGCTTCTTTTCAATTATTAGTTTCAACAAAGCAATTTTAGACAATGCTTAACCCTACTCTGTGTTCTATTAATGTTATCTCTACTCTCCTACTACAGACTTGGGCCTAGATTGATATTCTGTAAAATAAAAAATGGAATCAATCAGTGTCAGTCTCTTGTCATCTTTCTTTTCAAACTTTTCCAAAATCTGTAAATGAACAGTTTGGTCTTTTTTTTCAAATATTCTTTATTGAGCAAGATTTATTGTGATGGTGCCATGGAGGTTCGAACAGTTCAGATATCACACAGATCATCAATTGTGACATGCTGTACTCTGTCCAGATAGTAAGACCACTCAGGTGCTGAATAACTTCGACAAGGTTCTTTTACTCTTTTTGATCTCAGTTTTTGTTGATTTTCTTCTGTATCACTTTCATCACTTGTCTCGCTTTCTTTTGGTATTGTCGATGAAATTCCATCAATTGACAAGCTTTGTTTCAGTCTTCCTTGATTGCAAGTCTGAGGCCATTCACCTTCATGGGGTGCTCTTCTCAGTTTAGTGCTTGCTCCTTCACCCAAATCTCCTTGCTGTACTGATGCTGTTTCAGGCTAGTTTCCAAATTGAGGTTCAGTTTCTGCTTGTACTTCGTTAGAGACTTCAATGCCTCTCCGTGCAATGATAGGTACATGAATTGGTGCTATTGTTTGCACTTCTTCACCCCTTTCTTCTTGCTGCTGGAGTGATCCCAATACCACTGCTCCACTCAGTCTCACAGCTTGTGGTAGTGCAGTCACCAATACTCTTGGTTCAGGATGAAAGAGCACAATTTCTTCTTCAGGATTCCTCTCCTTCTTGGTGAGCGATGCATGCACCCAATTTGGAACTCCGTCAAACTTCACAGCAGTATTGGTCAATAGAATGACTTTGTAGAGGCCTTTCCAACTTGGCTCCAAATAATTCTTCCGATTGTTCATCTTGATCACAACCCAATCACCAGGATTGAGGTTGTGGCACTGTTCTTGGTGTGAATCTTTAGTGGAAGCTGCAACCTGGTAAGAAACAGAACACACCACATCAGCCAGTCCTTTGCAGTAGTCGAGTATGATATCATCTGTGATGTTCAATAATGCATTTGCAGGTACAGCAGGCAACCTCATTGCCCATCCCATCAGTATTTCATGGGGTGAAAGACGAATCCTTCAATCATGGATACTCCGAATACTCATCAACGCCAATGAAAAAGAGTATGGCCATTTCAGTGATGTGAAAGCACAAACATTTCCTAAACCAGCCTTGATAGTCTCATTCATCTGCTCAACTATGCTAGAAGCCTCAGGTTGGTAGCTGCAATGTAGTCTTTGTTCAATTTGTAATGCTGTGCAAATTATCTTCCGGACCAACAAATCTTTCATCTGCACCCTGTTTCTAATTGGTGTTCCTGAGGATGTCATGAAGCCTTTTTGTGACCATAATTGCCACAAATCATGGGCAACGCCCAAGCCATACTGACTATTCATGAATATAGTCACTCTCATTTTAAACTGCATGCTCTTGTAAGGGCAATCAATTCTGCAATTTGTGCTGAGGTAACCCCTTGAAGCCATGAAGCTTCAACATCGTGTATAGTACATACAGCATAATCTGCTCTCAGGTTACCTTTGTTGTTACTCAAACATGAGCCATCTACAAAAATGACATGATCAGGCTCAATCACGGGTTCATCTTTGATATAGGGTTTAGACTTAATGCATAAATCCATCACATCTAGGCAATCGTGTTCAATTTCATCAGAAAAATCATCATTTACAGGTAGCAATGCAGCAGGATTTAAAATCATATTTTATTTGCAACATTTTCTGAAGATAAAATTCTCTGCTCATATTTTGTCAAATGATTATGGGTCATGTGCTGTGTTTTTATTCTTATCAATAGAAGCTCTGTAGAGTGAAGGAGTATTGCAGTTACTGGATATCCCATCACTATGCTCTCAATCTTTTCCAGAATAGTGCTCACTGCCGCAATGGCTTTAAGACAGCCAGGTATACTTGTGGCGACAGAGTCAAGGGTAGTTGAAAAATAAACCACAGGTTTCCATGCATCACCATGCATCTGTGTTAGCACTTAGAGAGCACAGCCCTCCCTCTCACTGCAAAATAGATACAAATATTTAATGTAATCTGGCTTTCCTAGTGCTGGCACACAACAAAGATTTTCTATCAGCACTAGGAAGGCTTTCAAACATTTGTTGTACTAAGGAAGTGGATCGGACACATCCTTGTGTGTCAACCTCCATAAAGGTTTAGCCACTAGGGAAAAGTTTGGTATCCACTGCCTACAGTAGCCAACCATTCCCAGAAACATTCTAACTTCCTTCTGAGTTTGAGGTGATTTATCTTAAGAATTGCTTCCACTCTCTCTGGTGACACCTTTCTAGCTCCCTTTTTAATTATATATCCCAAATATTGAACTTTTTTCTGACAGTACTGCAGTTTAACTGGAGACACTTTATATCAGTTCTCAGTCAGGTGATTTAACAAAGCAGTGGTATCTTGTTTACAAGCTTCTTTTGTCTCTGATGCCACACGAAAATCATCAATATACTGAACAAAAACTGATCTGTAATGACTCCAGATTATTTTTCAAGATCGGGTTAGAAATGTATGGAGTCTCTGTATACCCTTGTGGAACTAGGCACCATGCCAAAACCTTCTGCTGAAACATGAATGAAAAGAGGAACTGGTTATCTTCATGCAATGGTACTAAGAGGAAAGCCTGGCAGAGATCAATGATTGTAAACCATTTTGCAGTACAATGGATTTGAAATAATATTGGGGCTGGATTCTGTACCACGGTACAACATGGGACAACATGGGACAACATGGGACAATTATGTCATTCATTTTCCTCAGGTCCTGCAAAATCTGATATTTCCCATTGTGGTTCTGCAAACCCATGTTCGGAGAGTTACATGGACTCCTAATTTTCTCCCTCAAAATTCCGTTGTGTATCATGTCTTCTATCACAGTCATAATTCCTGCAATTGTTTCTGGGGACAGATGATATGGTGGTGTTCTTGGAAACACAGCATTTGACTTTACAGTAATCTGGATTAGTGATACTCCTTTAATCAACCCAATGTCTTTTCCTGTGAAATCCCACACTTCTGGGCTCACAGTTTCTCTCAAGTCAGCAGGTATTTCTTCAATTGTCATTAATGGGAACAAACCTACAGCTGTCTTATGTCGAATCATTTTGAATCCCACGTCTTCATCATGTTTCTGTAATTCCACACCATCCAGAGTGCAGTAAATTGAACAATTTAATTTTCACAATAAATCTCTCCCTAACAATTTTATGGGACTTGTGTCACAAACGACAAATTGATGATTTTCCTTACAGGAGCCTATTTTTACATGTACCTTCTCAGAAATTGGATTGGTTATCTGTTTATTTGAAACTCCTGCAACTTGGAACTTCTTTCCCGAGAGTGGTAGGTCTGGGACTTACACAGTTTTAACAGTGGATCTGGAAGCACAAGTAGCTATCAGAAATAATACGGGGTGGCCATTTACCTCACTGTTTACAAATATACCACTCTGGTCTACCTCTAAGACTAAACCAAGCATGCAATCTTCCTCCCCTTTCAGACACCATCATTGAGAGGTGTCTGAGCCTGAATCATCACTCTCGAACACCGGAAATTTCTGAAAAACTTTCTGACCTGTGTTAGGGAACTGTTGGAAGATATTTTGGTTTATATTCTGGAAGGACTTTGGGGCATATCTACAAGGGCAGGCGATACAATTATCGCCGCTTTAGCGTCCGTTTTCGGACGAAAAGCGGCGATAATTTTAACGCCTTATTAGCAAGGACACGCTAACGCGTGAATCCATGCTTTTCGCCCTTTCTCTTATCGCCCAGCTTTGCATCTCTAATGAGATGCAAAGTGGGCGTTACTGGGCGTACCCCAGATGGGCTACATTGTAAATATCGCCGATGTGCACATCGCGATATTTACAAGGCAGCCCACAGGATGATAGCAGACGTTAGATTTTGGCGAAAACGGCCGTTTTCGCCAAATTCTAACGTCTGCTATTATCCCGACTTAGCCATCCCTAACATAGGGGGTGGATTGTGCTGATATGACCACAGGGTCGTATCAGCAAGGTTATCGCCGTTTTGCAGGGAACATCGCTGGAAAACCAGCGATGTTCCCTGCAAAACGGCGATAACCTCGCTATCTCTGGAATTTTTATCGCCCTGGAGAAGCGTGTTGTTAATAACGCGCTACCAGGGCGATAATTTCCGGAGATAGCCAGCGATAAGTAATCTATCGCTAAGCACGGCCAGCGATAATTATCGCTGGCCGTTGATAATATGCCCCTTTGTGTTTGCTTTTGGTATCTAGTTCACAATGAATTTCGGGAATCCCATATTTTGTGGGATCATTTTAGCGTGTGGAACCTGTATCATCAGGACTAGTTTTTGCATTGGCACGTGCATCTGCTGTACTGGCATATTTTGCGTCTTAACTCCCCTCTGCATAGGCGCATTTTTGTTTGCATTATCAGAATTAAATCTACACTCTCTTTCCAATGCCCGACCTTGTGACAGATGTGAGAAGGAGTCTTGTCTTTAATGCTGAAACCTCCATTCCTGAGCCTGGATAAATAGGTACACCTCTACCCTGTGAAATACAAAAACCTCTGGAATTTCCCTGGAAACCAGTCTCCGGAACAACAACACCTTACATACATCCTTGATTTCCTCCAAAAGAAGAATTCTGGAAACCTTTTGCAGCCAACTTAGTTTGAGCCAACTTGAATTTCTCTTTAATCTTTTTCTGATTCATTTCTAATTTGTTACTGCAATACTTTGCATATCACAGGATCTCATCAAGTGACCTATTCTGCCAAAAAATTACACTTTGTGTTATGTGGGAACTAATCTCTGTTCTGAATCCCAAAACGAACTGGAATACACAAATCCCCATGTCCTTTTCTTCAGGTTATTCTCATCCACTGTGCTGTTTAAACACATGCAACACACGCTCATCATACTCATGAACTGATTCTTTTGCTTCTTGGGTGGTTCGATTAATTTTCAACCAATCTAAATCCTTTGGAGGCACTCTGCCTTTCAGAAAGGTAATCACTGCTTCATATTTCTCCATAACTACAGGAGATGATGCATTCGTACGTGCATCTCTTGGTTGCTCATCATGTGGCCAGTGTACAGTGGTCTTACACTCAGTCCACAATACCTTTAAAATTGTCACAAATTGATCATCTTGTATGTACCACTGCACAGGTTGGTCTCTTAATTTTGAGAAATTGTTTGTAAAAGCTGCAAGATCACCTCTGCTACAAGGCACATGAACATACACTCCTACCGCTATTTTCCTAAGCGGATAAGCCGAAGCTCCTTATTTTCCTTTCCTATTTCTGCCTGTTTCTTTTTCCTTTCATGTTTCTTTGCCCATATGTTCTCTAATTTTTCAAAATCACTCTATTTATTAAAACATTTTATTAATTCTCTAATGTGTAACCTCATTCCTGCAGGATGTATGTTTTCAATTGCTACATCATTTAATTGTACACTATAACTCTTCTAGCAAGGAGAGCTTTTTGGAATATAAACATCATATTTCTGGGCCACTTCAGCCAATTTTTCATATGCAATTGCTGCTCATCCTGCAATTTCTTTACATAGGTAGATCATTTCTTTTTCTTGATATGTAATCAAAAGTCCTAAATCTAAGTGTCCCCTAATAATTTCTTGTAATTAAATTTTTCATTTTGGGAAATGTAATGCCCTCTCTTTCTGAGGTTCCAGGCTAAGCACTTGCACTGTGCTCTCTGTATTTTTAATATCTACAGCTTCCTCAAACCATGGGGGAAAAAGTCTCCACACAACAATCTGAATTTTGAGAAGTCGGGACAAACCCTGTAGTAGGTAAACCTCCTAAATATTCTTGTGTCTCTGGAGTCAGATTAATATTTAGTGAGGCATTTGTAGCTACTTTAGGCACTTTCTGGACAGTTGCTGCTTGAGGTGCTTGCACGGTACATGCATAACAGGTGGATTTATCACAGGTGGAGGAACAATCTGTCTCTGAGCAACTTGTGGTGGGGCAATCTGCAGTATTTGAAGTGGTCTCTCAACTTGTACCACTCTAGTTTCCATAGGAGCAGCTTCTATTGAACTGCTTGCTGTGGCACTACTTCAGGGCTATCAACTGTAGTTGTGTAAGGCGGAAGTCATGCAGCAAACATCTCTTCTAATATATCATCTCCTGAATCACTATGTGTCTCATTTTCATCTTCTTTTCCCTACTTGTCTTTTTCTTAGTATTTTTCTTTTTTCCATTTTCCGCAATTTCGGTAGAAATTGCTAGATATAAGTTAGAGCCTTTGATTATGCCTTTCCTCCATCTACGCTGTTCCTTAGCCCATCGAGCATCTGCATAATTACGCGTTGCTCTCCTTGTCCATTTCTGGTATTTTACCCTCTCTTTGTCTCTTGCAGCCTTTTCCTACATGCTTAAAGCTTCAAATTGTGTGGGTCTAGTTGTTGGCTTAATTTCACAATATTTTGACCTTAATTTGTCAATAATAAATATTATTTGAAAACTCCCATATTTTGCAAACCTCAATGGACCCTCTTTCTCAGTAATCTTGTACTATTGATGAAGCCATAAACACATATCTAATCTGACTTCAGTTAACATAAAATGTGCAGTCGTACCCTCAGGAGGTGCCTCTTCACCTTTCCACATTGGAACTGTAACATCCCCTCCCACAAAACTCTTAAGTTCTTTTTAAAATGTCATGTTTTCACAAGACTTGTAAAGTAAATTCACAGTCCAATGTTATGATTCTGTCCCATAAAAACCACATTTTCTCTTCTAATATAGTGTCAGGTGTTATTTATCAGAATCCTGTTAATAAATCCCTATGCAACATTCATAAAGTCACTGACCTATCACTGCGCGGCACCTTGATGTCACCAAACAATCCCAGCAGAAAAGCACACGTACTGACCTATCTCAGCATGAAACACTGACGTATGATCTCGCTCCTTGCAGCAGTTCACCCTCCTTTACAATTTCTCTCTTACTTACACAAATGAAACAAAAAAACTTTTAACAAAACAAAACATATATCAGTTCTTGTTTGCTTTTTCTAAAGGAGAACAATAGCAATTTAACAACTGGAATATTAGATTTTACACCTTCCGAATTCAGTCATACACACAGAAATTCCATTTGCAAGTGAATTCTCAACAAGTGTGAAATCACCCTAATCAATGCAGCTTCCCCTGTTTGCGCCATTTGGTTCTTCTGACATCAATCAATATTAGACAACCATAACAGATCATTGGTATTTCTATCTCAACTGTGCAGGTGATTGTACCTCACATTCTACACCACAAATCTCTGCAAACAAGGAATACTGTCCTCTACACTTGTCTCAATATCTGTTATTATCCTAGGATCTTAGACTACACCGAGTCGGAACTCATTAATCTCTTCACATAGAATCAATAAACATCTTTATTCATCAGGCCATTCACCCTCTACTCACTAATACAAATACAACAGTAAACATAATTACCATAGACGTTGCATCACCCTATTAAGACTCACACCTCCAAATAGCAACTGTCTTCGAAAATCACACCTTGTCAGCTCCTTAAACTCCTGGCATTGGATTCCAGTATTCGGGTATTTCATTCTAACTTGGGTAATTATTTGTAGCTCCTTGCTTCAAACATTAAACCATTAACCTGCTACCAGAAAACTGTATACTCATTTAAAGATCTATCACAAATCTATCATCACCTGTAGGGTTAAGTCCCTAAATTGTATGTTGTGTTATGTTACTTGTATTTGTTAAGTGCACTAATCACCCCCAAAGGAGTCTCACGGTGCTCAAGCACCTCACTGGTCAGGTCTAAAAGAATAAGAGTTTTTCTAAATAACACAAATTTCAGACAGGAGCGTAAATGCAAAGGTAACTGATTCCATTATTTGGGGGGGGCCTGAAAAGTAAAAAAGCGGCCTCCATATCTGGCCAAATGGAGGTGCCTAGGGCATAAAAGATGTTGCTCCCTGGATCTGAGGTGGCGGCTCGGTATATATGGTAGCAATTTAATTTGCAAATATCCTGGGCCACCACCAGATACAGATTTGTAGACCGGGTATAGGAGCTTCTCCGTAGGAAGCCAGTGTAAGGCTCTGAGTGTGGATTCAGAAGGAGAACGGGGTGGGAGGTTGCACACCAAATGGGCTGCCGTATTTTGTACAACTTGGGGTTGGCATAAAGGCCTTCATTCATTTCAACCATAAAAATGTTTCCATAGTCTGGATGGCTAACAATAAGGGGTCGATTCCAATCTCGGCCGGAAGCGCACCTAACAGTATTCGTCCGGAAAAAAAACCAGCCGAATGCGTGTTTCCCGACCGATTCGAACACTCGTCCAAACGAACAAGTACGATGCGCATAACAGCCCAGATTCCGAGCGAGCCGTACTCACCCATTTCAGCTCAATTTTATTCAAGACAGAGCACAGCACAATAGATTAAATTCCTGACATCCGTCAGGAAAAGTTTTTTAATGCAAAACAATATAGTCAAATATCACACACAATGTACAATCAATTCTGAATCGTGATAGCGTTGACACGTAGATGTAGTAAGCAGAAAACAGCCGACACGTGTTTCGTCGCTATGCGACTTCCTCAAGGCCAAATCTCGTATAAGTAGGAAAATGCAGTCAAAAAGCGTCTTTCGTCTTATAAGTATCAAGAACAAGTACGCAGTATCCACGAATCTTGTAATTCAAAGTTTAATCTATTGTGCTGTGCTCTGTCTTGAATAAAATGACTTTTGTACATGGAGAACTTTCTCTCCATGCACTTACATAATGCTGTGGGTGGCACGGTATTGATATTGAGCACGCCGGAGGACTATTTGCCCGATACAATTATAAACTGGGTCAGAGGTGCTGGCTGCGTTGTTTAATCACTGCCATCAGCCTGTTTTGTTTAGCCCATTTCAGCTCAAGTTCCCCGCCCGAGCCGGATCCGTAAACGCCGATTCGAGTCGCACAGAAGCTAATACACAGCACCTTCCGGCCGGACGAGTACGATGCGCCTTCCGTACGCGCCGAACCCGTCACTACGTCCAGCACGTTTGAGCATCCGGGAGAGCCGTACATAAGCTCCGATTCGCGCCACAAGAAGATCCACGGCTACGAGACGAACAAGCCAGTGATGAGTACGAGTCGAAGACACGCGAAACCCGAGCGAGACGACCCAAGCATGAATCCAATCACGCAGGTCCTACCTATACTCTACATCTATTACCGGGACCGGCACGGACACGTACGGTGCAGACGGTAAGTCAAACACCAACAACACAAACAAACAACACGTACCCGAAATATGTCACACACACATAGGGATGCACAAATGACGTACACTAGCTACAGCAGAACCATAGGGGCGGGATGGCTATCACCAATGCCATACACACCCATAGGGGGATGGATGCCTACCACTACCACCACCCCTACTCAGGGGGGCCTGGATGCCTGTCACTACTACCCTTCCCACCCATAGGGGGATGGATGCCTACCACTAACACCACCCTACCACCACCCCTACTCATGGGGGGCTAGATGCCTGCCACTACCACCACCCCAACTCATGGGGGCCTGGATGCCTGTCACTACTACCATCCCCACCCTTAGGGGGATGGATGCCTGCCACTAACACCACCCCTACTCAGGGGGGCCTGGATGCCTGTCACTACTACCATCCCCACTCATGGGGGGATGGATGCCTACCACTAACACCATCCTACCACCACCCCTACTCAGGGGGGCTGGATGCCTGCCACTACCACCACCCCTACTCATGGGGGCCTGGATGGCTGTCACTACTACCATCCCCACCCTTAGGGGGATGGATGCCTGCCACTACCACCACCCCTACTCATGGGGGCCTGGATGCCTATCACTACTACCATCCCCACTCAGGGGGGGCTGGATGCCTGTCACTACTACCATCCCCACTCATAGGGGGATGGATGCCTACCACTACTACCATCCCCACTCATAGGGGGATGGATGCCTACCACTACCACCACCCCAACTCATGGGGGCCTGGATGCCTGTCACTACTACCATCCCCACCCTTAGGGGGATGGATGCCTGCCACTACCACCACCCCTACTCAGGGGGCCTGGATGCCTGTCACTACTACCATCCCCACTCATGGGGGATGGATGCCTACCACTAACACCACCCTACCACCACCCCTACTCAGGGGGGGCTGGATGCCTACCACTAACACCACCCTACCACCACCCCTACTCATAGGAGGCTGGATGCCTGCCACTACCACCACCCCTACTCAAGGGGGCCTGGACGCCTGTCACTACTAACATCCCCACCCTTAGGGGGATGGATGCCTGCCACTACCACCACCCCTATTCAGTGGGTCCTGGATGCCTGTCACTACTACCATCCCCACTCATGGGGGGATGGATGCCTACCACTAACACCACCCTACCACCACCCCTACTCAGGGGGGGCTGGATGCCTACCACTAACACCACCCTACCACCACCCCTACTCATAGGAGGCTGGATGCCTGCCACTACCACCACCCCTACTCAGGAGGGCCTGGATGCCTGTCACTACTACCATCCCCACTCATAGGGGGATGGATGCCTACCACTACCACCACCCCTACTCAGGGGGGCCTGGATGCCTGTCACTACTACCATCCCCACTCATAGGGGGATGGATGCCTACCACTACTACCATCCCCACTCATAGGGGATGGATGCCTACCACTTCCACCACCCCTACTCAGGGGGGGCTGGATGCCTGCCACTACCACCACCCCTACTCAGGGGGGCCTGGATGCCTGTCACCACTACCATCCCCACCCTTAGGGGGATGGATGCCTGCCACTACCACCACCCCTACTCATGGGTGGCTAGATGCCTGCCACTACCACTACCCCTATTCATAGGAGGCTGGATGCCTGCCACTACCACCACCCCTACTCAGGGGGGCCTGGATGCCTGTCACTACTACCATCCCCACTCATGGGGGATGGATGCCTACCACTAACACCACCCTACCACCACCCCTACTCAGGGGGGGCTGGATGCCTGCCACTACCACCACCCCAACTCATGGGGGCCTGGATGCCTGTCACTACTACCATCCCCTCCCTTAGGGGGATGGATGCCTGCCACTACCACCACCCCTACTCATGGGGGCCTGGATGCCTGTCACTACCACCACCCCTACTCATAGGACGGGTAATGCATGACACAACCAGCATACTCCCACATAAGGAATGTCTGAAAATTACATCCCCCCCAACACCATGACAAGCGTGTGTAGTCTGTGTCAAATGCCTACAACACTGAACATGACATTGAACATACAATGTGACCCCCTATCACATGTGTCAAATGTGTGTGGCCTCCACAATGCAAGCCGACCATGACCACTGTGGCAATGGGGTCGAACACCCCATCACCACAGTGACCAAAAGGTAAGTGTGGGGCCATAGCTGAAGCACATTCTGAACATTGTGGCACTGGGGCCTAAAGCCCCATCATCACAGTGACCAAAAGGTAAGTGTCGGGTCCATAGCTGAAGCACATTTTGAACAGTGTGGCAATGGTGCCTAAAGCCCCATCATCACAGTGACCAAAAGGTAAGTGTGGGGTCCATAGCTGATGCACATTTTGAACAGTGTGGCAATGGGGCCTAAAGCCCCATCACCACAGTGACAAAAAGGTAAGTGTGGGGTCCATAGCTGATGCACATTTTGAACAGTGTGGCAATGGGGCCTAAAGCCCCATCACCACAGTGACCAAAAGGTAAGTGTCGGGTCCATAGTTGATGCACATTTTGAACAGTGTGGCAATGGGGCCTAAAGCCCCATCACCACAGTGACCAAAAGGTAAGTGTGGGGTCCATAGCTGAAGCACATTTTGAACAGTGTGGCAATGGGGCCTAAAGCCCCATCACCACAGTGACCAAAAGGTAAGTGTGGGGTCCATAGCTGATGCACATTTTGAACAGTGTGGCAATGGGGCCTAAAGCCCCATCACCACAGTGACCAAAAGGTAAGTGTCGGGTCCATAGCTGAAGCACATTTTGAACAGTGTGGCAATGGGGCCTAAAGCCCCATCACCACAGTGACCAAAAAGTAAGTGTCGGGTCCATAGCTGAAGCACATTTTGAACAGTGTGGCAATGGGGCCTAAAGCCCCATCATCACAGTGACCAAAAGGTAAGTGTGGGGTCCATAGCTGATGCACATTTTGAACAGTGTGGCAATGGGGCCTAAAGCCCCATCATCACAGTGACCAAAAGGTAAGTGTGGGGTCCATAGCTGATGCACATTTTGAACAGTGTGGCAATGGGGCCCAAAGCCCCATCACCACAGTGACCAAAAGGTAAGTGAAGTCATGGTAAAAGCTGCCAAAGCCAAACTGCATGGATGATTCCTGGTCACACAACAACAAACACATCAGTGGCATAGTAGCGCTTGTGTCCCATAGCAACATAGATTGGGTGAGGCAAACAGTGCAGTGGCAATGAAACATCGTTTTGGCCATGTGCATACAAACATCACCCATGGGGGCTCACATTGTCAACATTCACAAATAACACAATGACAGAAGTGACCATCATAATGCAGACCCACATATCTGCACCAATGGACACACAAATGTATATATCCTGTGGAGACTGTAGATGTGAGGTGAACAAATACCATACCATGGCAGCAATGGGACATACAAACCATGATTATTGTGCTGACTGATGACCTAGGAGTCCCAGGGACAGCAGGGGAAAGCCACCAAACAACATACAGCCAGTGGCACACTCAAGATATGCCAATGCAGTGGTGCAAATGCACAAACACAAACAGGCAGACTCACACTGCATATCAAACACAACAGGTGATGGGGGGGTGTGCCAGTGTCCCCAGGCAACCACACAACACATGAGGAGGCCTGAATTCCAATTACACAGATGTGTATACAGTGCCATACAAAAGTAACTCATGGATCGGATTCCCCTATGTGGGAAAACAGGCATTGTTAGATGAGAGGGAGCCCAAATTACACATGTCACACTAGCTTGTAGGAACAGCAACTAACACAGCAAGAGACAGACCCACCCCAGCACTACCCCCAGGAACCCCACATTGTGGTGACACTAGCCTGCATGATAATCCCACTGTGATGACAAAGGTAGATGTCATTCACACTGTGAACCACAGCCATGTGTCCTGAGCAACAAACTACCATCACACCTACACAAGCACAAATCAATCAGCACGGCTTGCCAGCCAAGGCCAATATGGAGGTAGGGGTCTTGCCGTGCAACAACTCACATTTGCACACACTCAACACCACACACCTTGATCTCCACCAATGTGCAGCAGTGAAGCTCACATGGACTGGTGACATTGCACATGCACCCATGACAATCCCAGGGGTGGTGGGGGGAACTAAGGTGCAGAAACCCATCACACATGGCCAGTCAACAAGACTCGTGAATGTCTGACACACTGCACAGTACGCAGTACATGGGCATGACGTGAAATCCACCCCAATCAATGGGATCCCGGCCATAGTCACACACCAATGAAGAAGCCAAGGTGACCCACAAAGAACACACGTAGACAACTTCCAACATTGCAGCTCTGACCCTGAGGAGTGGCAGCAGTCACACACACAACGTGTCACAATCACTGAAAGCTACCACAAACTGTAAATTACATGACTTGTGTAACCAACAAGTGCCAAGGGGAATCCTGACTGTCTCCCATCTGTGTATGCCCACATACCCAGCCCTGACAACAAAGACAACTAGGGATGACAACCTGATGAACATTAGTTTGCCATGCACCCACATCCTGGAGAAACCAGGTCCAAGATGCTGGATGAACACAGAACAACTCAGCAAGCATCACAAACGGGGACATCCGTAGGGACACAGCCTGTGCAGGAAAAGGGAAGGGAACACGCACAGACATGCTTACACAACACACAACACGGGCCCAGGCAATGTCACGGGATTACACACTTCCATGAGGGCACTCCACTCCTGTGGAAGGTCCGCTGTGCCAAACCTTGTCTGTGCACGACTCAAACATGTCAGCAGAACACTCGGTCAGTGAGTCAACAACTACAACACACTGAAGGCTCTGCTCACATCAGCCTGGGTACGGGAGTGTCACGTCAGTCATCTGCATACACCCAAAACACGTGTCAAGCAAGTTGCACTGTATACACAGATGAGTCCTTCAACATTGATGTGCTAAACTGCATGTCCAGTGGAGATGGGCACACAGTCAGGGAAATAGAAACATTGAACAGTGGTAAGCCCACCAGATGTGCATCAGTGTAAGACAAAGATGTTAATTTACAAATGCAAAACGTACATCCCTGTGTCAAATGCTGAACATTACACCCTCAGACTGCTTCAAAGGATGCTATAGATCCAGACTACATCAGGACACATATCCCATGGACCACATGGAGTCCATCACAGCAACACTTCATTTTCCTGATCTGAACACTATTACAACTGCAAATGCATGATGATACTCATCTACATCATGTACATCAAAAGAAAAACCACAAGTAAACAAAAAGAGGCTTTATTCAGCAAATGTCAAACTAAAATTGTGAGAAGTTGGCCTGGCATATGCTGTCCACTAATTATAGTGGGAACCTTGCACCAGTCCTAACAACCCCTTATTGGAGATAGGTTAAAGACAACCTTATTGAAAGCTATCCTAGTGGTAGCTATGGAGAGCAGCCTTCAGGCTAAGTCTTGAAGGAATGTAAAGCAGCTTGTTTTACCAGTCTATAATCTCTTGAGTGATCAAATGAAAGAGCACCACACCAGGTATATATTCAAAATATATGTATTTATTACTAAACACACCCCTCTAGTCTCTTTATGAGGCTAGAGTTCGAAGTACATAAGTTACAAGTTATTTAAACACAGTAATAGCACAAATACACATTTGGGCCCTAGGGGCGTACCAAACCATATACCAATAAAGTGGTATAAGAACCACGACTGAGCTAGACACTAGGCCTAGAGCCTCTAGAAGTGCTTGGACCACAAGGAACCACCCAAGGTAGTGACACAGGGGATGCACGGGAGACGCGTGCAGTGTATTAACACAGCCGCGAATCGCCGTTGACTTCTATGGAGAAAGTCGCGGTTTGGAAATTAAAGAAAAGGGACACTTAAAGAAGGACTTGGAGCAAACCCTTTGAGAACTAGGTCGTTCTAGAGTCTCTACCCACGGGAGCACCGGAGTACTCTTGTTACCTCACCCAGGGAAGCCGGGTGCATAGGTGCCTTTCGGGGTCGGGTTTCGTCGTCGATTTGAATGGCGATCTGCTGCAAAGTGCTGCTGGCGACCAAGTGAAAAGTGTCCGGGTGGATCCAAAGGTGGATCGGAGATCTGAAGAACCTGAAAGCAGAGGGGACAGAGTCTGGGTCACTAGCCAGTGACCAGGAAGGCGATGAGCAGATGCCCACCGATGTCGAGTGCTTCAGGTAGGTTGATGGTCGACTTGACTCTTCAGCCACAAGGTCCAGGAGGCGTTGTCGGTGACCAGGAGAAGGATTCGGGCTGGTAGATGATGTCTGTCGAGTGCTAAGGTGTCGGCGACCGGATTGGACCCAACAAGCCTTGGCAACGGCAAGTCACGATGAAGATGAAGATTGACGATGATGCAGACCAGCAAGGTCTGAGGAACTCACCCAGCGAGGGTAAGTGAGGGCAAGCCTAGGGCAACCAGAGAGCCCAAGAAGAAAAAGATTGGCCTTCGTGAAGGGCTACTAGCCAACGGGCTAGCGACCATGAAGGAGCCTCAAGACGGTGCACGTGGAGCTGGCTCACAGGACACTCGTTGAGTGGTGGCCAGTGATCTTCAGTGCAATTTCTGCTGGAGGCTAGGGCTACTCGGAGCCCAAAGCACGACTTCGTGGAAGACCCAGAAGAGGATGCACTTGCAAATGCGTGCGGGGTCCAGGGGTCATGGTTCCACGTTACCCACGACAGCTACGGGCCTCAGCTTTGCTGGGGACTCAGGGCAGCCTCGGGGAAGTCTGGAAATCCACCTCAGGTGATGCAAAGACTTCGGCGTCCGATGGGAGCTTAGGCGATGCAGACCGGACAATTGCTTCTTTGGTGCCTGCCAAGCAGGGGAGTCACTCCTTGACCCCAAGGGAGATTCTTCTGTCCTCTAATCTTGTAGTAGAGCGTCGAAGGTCCAGGATTCAGTATCAGAGTTTCGTCCAGGGATAATCTAAAGTCCTAAGGACTGGGTTCCTATACTTATACTAAGTTTAGGGGTTGGACTTACTCTGTGGCCCCACCTATGGGTGGGTCAGGGCAGAGGGGTGGCTACGCCCCTTTCCCTTTGTCCAGTTCGCGCCAAAGCAGGGGCTGCAAGCCCCTGATCCGGTTTGAACTGGGGTATGCACAGGGACAGCAAGTGTGCCCCCAGTGCAGGACTTCAAAGCACCCGAGAGTGCTCCCGCCCAGCCCCAATACACACTATCCTGTCTGGGGAGGTGGTCACACCTCCCTGGGACAGGAAACCTATTGTCCAGGCCTCCCCTGCCGGAGTTTCGGTCAGCAGCAGGAGGCCAGACTTGTGTCTGTGGCAGCAGCATCCATTTTATGATGCCAGGGCTTTAGAAAGAAATTACCGGCCAAGCCAGGGTTAACATGTCTCTCACTCTAGAAGGGTGGAATGCTACCCCCGCCGCCAGAATTGGCGGGGGGTAGTATTCCAAGATGTTTGACACCAAACACGACATGTTTCGATGCAGCCATTCCAAAGTTAGCATTTAACGCGAGGTTATAATGCGCTTAAGAGTATATGGTCAGGCTGGACTACAAACAGCATCAGAGAAGGGTCTCCGAACGCTGCAGAGGGGCCCTGCTCATGCAGGGGCACCCTCTCACATAGGAACCACGTACTCTGCCTTCAGGATTGATAAGGCCTGCCATAGGAGTGACTTATAGGTTTATATGTGTGTATGTATATAGTGATATAGGTAGCCTATATCACAGTAAGGGGTGCATGCACCACCTTACCCAGGCTGCAGTAGCAGACCTGTGGTGTCAGTTTGGATGGCCTTCCAGGGGTGGCACAATACATGCTGCAGCCCCTGGTAGGCCTCTGAGGTACCTATGCCCTGGGTACATAGTATACCATTTACTAGGGACTTATAAGGGCACTCCAGATTCCAATCAGAGATGTGCCTAGGGCACATGGAAACCATTTTAGAGAGGAAACAGCTAGGCTGGGGTTCTGATTAGCAGGGCCCCAGCCAGACTAAGGTCGAAAAACAGTGAAGCATCAGCAAAAAGTGGGGGTACCCATGTGAAGCAGATCCTACTCTCCTACACAACCCCCCCCCAAACGTAGGGACATTAAACTAACCTTGCCCAGTTAAGTCTTCATGTTCTAAGTGGAAGTACCTAGAGAGTCCATCTGCATTGGCATGGTTTACTCCCAGGTCTATGTTCCACTGTGAAGTCCATCCCCTGTAGGGAAATGGACCACCTAAGCAGTTTGGGGTTTTCACCCTTCATTTGTTTTAGCCATAAGAGGGGCTTATGGTCTGTTTGAACAAGGAAGTGAGTACCAAACAAGTATGGCCTCAACTTCTTCAGAGCCCAGACCACAGCAAAGGCCTCCCTCTCAATGGCTGACCAACGTTTCTCTCTAGGGGTCAGCCTTCTGCTAATGAAAGCTACTGGCTGATCCTGACCTTCTTCATTCAATTGTGACAGTACAGCCCCTACCCCCAATTCAGATGCATCCGTTTGAACAATGAACTTCTTGGAGTAATCAGGACTCTGTAGAATGGGAGCAGTGCACATGGCCTGCTTCAGGTCATCAAATGCCTTTTGACAGCTAACTGTCCACTGAACCTTTTTGGGCATTTTCTTGGAAGTTAAGTCATTTAGGGGTGTCACTATTGATCCATACCCCTTGACAAATCTCCTATAGTACCCAGTCAGGCCTAAGAAGGCTCTCACCTGAGTCTGGGTAGTTGGAGCAGTCCAGTCCATGATGGTCTGGATCTTGCTCTGCAAGGGTTGAACCTGGCCTCCACCCACAAGGTGGCCCAGGTACACAACCTGACTCTGCCCTATCTGGCACTTGGTGGCCTTGATAGTCAGGCCTGCCTTTTTCAGGGCCTGTAAAACATTTCTGAGGTGGACCAGGTGATCCTCCCAGGTGGAGCTAAAGACAGCAATATCATCAAGATATGCTGCACTATAGGCCTCCAGACCTGTAAGGACTGTATTCACCAACCTCTGAAAAGTGGCAGGTGCATTCTTCAGACCAAAGGGCATCACCACAAATTGATAATGCCCACTAGGGGTTGAGAATGCTGTTTTTGGCTTTGCATCATCAGCTAGTCTGATCTGCCAGTAGCCAGCTGTCAAGTCAAATGTGCTTAGATACTTGGCTGAGGCCAAAGTGTCTATTAGCTCATCTGCCCTTGGTATTGGATGGGCATCAGTCCTAGTGACTGCATTGAGACCCCTGTAGTCCACACAAAACCTCATCTCTCTTTTTCCACCACTGGTGTGAGGTTTTGGCACAAGGACCACTGGACTAGCCCAAGGGCTTTCTGAGGGTTCAATAACTCCCAAATCCAACATTTTCTGGACTTCTGTCCTGATACAGTCCCTGACATGGTCAGGTTGCCTATAAATCTTATTTTTAATAGGCAGACTGTCCCCAGTGTCCACTTCATGAGTGCACCAGGTGGTCTGACTGGGTGTCAGTGAAAACATGTGTCTAAACTGATTGAGCACCTGTCTACAATCAGTTTGCTGCTGGGTAGTGAGGCTGCCTGCCAAGGCTACACCATCTACTGACCCATCGTCAGGGTTCTGTGAGAGCAGGTCAGGGAGTGGGTCACTCTCTTCCTCCTGCCCTTCATCAGTAGCCATGAGCAAGCCCATGTCTGCCCTGTCCACATATGGTTTTAACCTGTTGACATGGAGAACCCTGTGGGGACTCCTGGGTGTTCCTAGGTCTACTAAGTAGGTAACCTCACCCTTCTGCTCAACAATAGTGTGGATTCCACTCCATTTGTCTTGGAGAGCTGCTGGGGCCACTGGCTCCAACACCCACACCTTCTGTCCTGGCTGGTAAACAGTCAGTACAGCCTTTTGGTCATGCCAGGCCTTTTGAAGTTCCTGGCTAGCCTCAAGGTTTTTAGTTGCCTTTTTCATATACTCAGCCATCCGGGAGCGGAGACCAAGTACATAGTCCACTATGTCCTGCTTTGGGGGCTTGAGAGGTAACTCCCATCCTTCCTTCACCAAGCACAGTGGACCCCTGACAGGGTGGCCAAACAAAAGTTCAAAAGGGCTGTAGCCAACCCCCTTTGAGGCACCTCCCTATATGCAAATAAAAGGCAGGGCAAGAGTATGTCCCATCTTCGCCTAAGCTTTTCTGGGAGCCCTTTAATCATGCCCTTCAAGGTTTTGTTGAATCTCTCAACTAAACCATTGCATTGTGGGTGATAGCGTGTGGTGAACTTGTAAGTCACTCCACACTCCTTCCACATTGCTTTTAAGTATCCAGACATAAAGTTAGCACCCCTGTCTGATACAACCTCCTTAGGAAAGCCCACTCTTGAGAAAATTCCCAGGAGGGCCCTTGCCACCACAGGTGCTGTAGTGGTCCTAAGGGGAATAGCCTCTGGGTATCTGGTGGCATGATCCACTACCACCAGGATAAACCTGTGCCCAGATGCTGTTTGGGGATCCATGGGACCAACAATGTCAATCCCCACCCTTTCAAAGGGAACCCCCACCACAGGTAGTGGTATCAGGGGGCCTTTGTAGTGCCACCTGCCTTGGCACTGGCCTGGCAGGTTACACAGGAGCGACAAAACTCCTTGGTGTCTTCAGACATGTGGGGCCAGTGAAAGTGAGGGACAATTTTGTCCCAAGTCTTGTTCTGGCCCAGGTGACCTGCTAAGGGAATATCATGGGCTAGGGTCAATAGGAAGCCCCTGAACTTCAGAGGTATAACCAACCTCCTGGTAGCACCAGGCTTGGGGTCTCTACACTCTGAGTACAAGAGTCCATCATCCCAATACACAGTATGGGGACCACTAGCTTTCCCAGCAGCCTCAGCAGCAGCTTGCTGTCTGAGGGGTTCAAGAGAGGGGCAGTTCTGCTGCTCCTGGCTCAGATCTGCCCTGGAAGGTCCCCCTGTCCCCAAGAACTCAACCTGGTCAGGTTCAAGCTCCTCTGGGACAGTTCCTTCCTCAGGACTGAGATCATCCCCCTCAAGGGACTGATCTTCCTTCTGAGCCAAGGGGAAGGCACTGCCTTTACCCTACTACTCCTCCTCTTGGAAGGCACTTGGTCCATTATTCCAGAATCCAAGGCCTGTTCAGTGCTAGACATTTTGGCTTGTGACCTGGTCACAGCAAACACATCTGCAGGGATCCCCAGCATTTCTGCATGGGTCCTGAGCTCCACTTCTGCCCAAGCTGAAGTTTCTAAGTCATTGCCAAGCAAGCATTCAACTGGTAGGTCTGCACTTACCACAACCTTCTTAAGGCCAGTTACCCCTCCCCAGGAGAAGTTAACAACTGCCAGAGTATGGTCTGTTCTGACATTGCTAGCATTGGTAACTTGGTACATCTCACCAAGTATAACTTGCCCAGGATTCACAAGGTCTTGTGTCACCATGGTGACACTTGCCCCTGTGTCCCTAAATGCCAAAGCCTCTCGTCCATTGATTAAAGGCTGTTGTCTGTACTTGCCCAGATTACTGGGACTCACAGAGGAGGTCACATCCATGCCTCCATCACAGACTAACACAGCCTGAGTGAGTTCTCTGACTAGGTCAGAGCCCATCTCAGTACCCAGGGTCAACCCTACTAAACCCTTGGCTGTAGTACTCCCACCACCAACTGTAACTGTACTAGGGGGAACAGGTGCCTTAGGGGCATTGATGGGGGCTGGACTTGAGTCTTTGGACTTGGTGCAATCACTGGTCCAGTGGGTCTTTTGCTTACAGACCTTGCACCATGGTTTTCTTTGGCCTTTCCCTTTGGTAGACTGTGAATCCCCACCTGAAGAAGATTTTTGGGGGCCTTGTGAAGACTTTTGATCTTTACCCTTCTCCCCACCCTTATCAGAGTTCTTAGAATCTTGCTTCTTAGGGTCACCACCTTGGTTCTGTACCTTCTGCCTCACCCTGGTTCTGACCCATTTGTCTGCCTTCTTTCCCAATTCTTGGGGAGAGGTCAGATCAGAGTCCACCAGGTACTGATGCAACAGCTGATTTTGACAGTTATTAAGAATCTGCTCCCTCATTATCAGATTGTACAATCCTGTGAAGTCACACACCTTACTGCCCATCAACCAGTCTTCCAGAGCCTTAGCAGAACAATCCATATAGTCTACCCAGTCTTGAGTCTGTGCTTTTTGGGCATCTCTGAACTTCAACCTGTATTGTTCAGTTGTTAGGCCAAACCCATCAATAAGAGCACTCTTCAAGACCTTGTAATTATCAGCATCCTCTTCTCTTACAGTGAGGAGCTTGTCTCTACCTTTGTCTGCAAAGGAGAGCCACAAGATTGCTGCCCACTGCTCCTGAGGGACCTTCTGTACTTTACAGGCCCTCTCTAGAGCAGTTATCCATTTGTGGATGTCATCCCCACTCTGGTAGGGAGGGACAATATTGCTCAGGTTTCTATGGTCATAAGACCTTTCCCTATCTTTAGGGATATTGCCGCCACCATGGTACTCTAGTCCCAACTTTCTTCTCTCTCTGTAGAGATCTAGGGACTCCCTGTCTATAGCCAATTGCTGTTTTCTGAGTTCAAGCTGAGCTTCCTCATACTGAATCAGCCTCTTTCTCCTCTCATGAGAGGATTCCCTCCTATGAGAGGAGACAGAGTTCCCTATTGAGGTGCCAGAGTGGTTAGACTCCTGAGAAGGAGATCTAGACCTTCTAGGCACACTCACAATCCTTCCTGGGGGACAAAGTGGAGGTCATCCTGAGCCTCCTCCTCATCCACAGGAGGAATTGGGTTTTCCAGGTCAGGGTCATTGTCACCCTCCTGGTCAGTTCCAGAGGGGGGCTGGGGGTGTTGCTACCCCTGGCCCCATCCTCATCTTCTGCCCCACCCTCTGCACCTACCCCTTCAGTCCCTAAGGGCCTGTTGAGATCATCAGCCATTAACATCTCTCTCAGATGTTGGGTGGTGGGACTTTGGCCTGTCTTCAGTTTCCTCACATTGCATATTGCTCTCAATTCCAAGAATGGGAGTGTATCATACTTGGAGGGAAGAAGCCCAGGGGCTTCTGGCAAGGACTCACTGGGTCCTGGCTTTGAAGACATCACTAGTGAGGTGTGGTGTATGCACTACCTACTCTAGTGTGGACTACTAAACTCTCTTGAGTTGTAGAAAGGGTGTGCTATCCCTTAACACACAACTCTAAGTTCAGTAGAACTTACTGTATACTAAGCTTAATTTATATGTACCTTAGGTACCTTTAGTGGTTTTCAGTTGATCAATTCAATTGAGATTATCTGGTAAAACAATAGCAAGCTGGAATCCCACACGCTGCACACCAATGTGAGAAGTTGGCCTGGCATATGCTGTCCACTAATTATAGTGGGCACCTTGCACCAGTCCAAACAACCCCTAATTGGAGATAGGTTAAAGACAACCTTATTGAAAGCTATCCTAGTGGTAGCTATGGAGAGCAGCCTTCAGGCTAAGTCTTGAAGGAATGTAAAGCAGCTTGTTTTACCAGTCTATAATCTCTTGAGTGATCAAATGAAAGAGCACCACACCAGGTATATATTCAAAATATATGTATTTATTACTAAACACACCCCTCTAGTCTCTTTATGAGGCTAGAGTTCGAAGTACATAAGTTATTTAAACACAGTAATAGCACAAATACACGTTTGGGCCCTAGGGGCGTACCAAACGATATACCAATAAAGTGGTATAAGAACCACGACTGAGCTAGACACTAGGCCTAGAGCCTCTAGAAGTGCTTGGACCACAAGGAACCACCCAAGGTAGTGACACAGGGGACCCACGGGAGACGCGTGCAGTGTATTAACAGAGCTGCGAATCGCCGTTGACTTCTATGGAGAAAGTCGCGGTTTGGAAATTAAAGAAAAGGGACACTTAAAGAAGGACTTGGAGCAAACCCTTTGAGAACTAGGTCGTTCTAGAGTCTCTACCCACGGGAGCACCGGAGTACTCTTGTTACCTCACCCAGGGAAGCCGGGTGCATGGGTGCCTTTCGGGGTCGGGTTTCGTCGTCGATTTGAATGGCGATCTGCTGCAAAGTGCTGCTGGCGACCAAGTGAAAAGTGTCCGGGTGGATCCAAAGGTGGATCGGAGATCTGAAGAACCTGAAAGCAGAGGGGACAGAGTCTGGGTCACTAGCCAGTGACCAGGAAGGCGATGAGCAGATGCCCACCGATGTCGAGTGCTTCAGGTAGGTTGATGGTCGTCTTGACTCTTCAGCCACGAGGTCCAGGAGGCGTTGTCGGCGACCAGGAGCAGGATTCAGGCTGGTACACGATGTCTGTCGAGTGCTGAGGTGTCGGCGACCGGATTGGACCCAACAAGCCTTGGCAACAGCAAGTCAAGATGAAGATTGACGATGATGCAGACCAGCAAGGTCTGAGGAACTCACCCAGCGAGGGTAAGTGAGGGCAAGCCTGGAGCAACCAGGGAGCCCAAGAAGAAAAAGATTGGCCTTCGTGAAGGGCTACTAGCCAACGGGCTAGCGACCGCGAAGGAGCCTCAAGACGGTGCACGTGGAGCTGGCTCACAGGACACTCGTGGAGTGGAGGCCAGTGTTCTTCGGTGCAGTCGGTGCTGGAGGCTAGGGCTACTCGGAGCCCAAAGCACGACTTCATGGGAGACCCAGAAGAGGATGCACTTGCAAATGCGTGTGGTGTCCAGGGGTCACGGTTCCACGTTACCCACGACAGCTACGGGCCTCAGCTTTGCTGGGGACTCAGGGCAGCCTCGGGGAAGTCTGGAAATCTACCTCTGGTGATGCAAAGACTTCGGCGTCCGACGGGAGCTTAGGCGATGCAGACCGGACAATTGCTTCTTTGGTGCCTGCCAAGCAGGGGAGTCACTCCTTGACCCCAAGGGAGATTCTTCTGTCCTCTAATCTTGTAGTAGAGCGTCGAAGGTCCAGGATTCTGTGTCAGAGTTTCGTCCAGGGATAATCTAAAGTCCTAAGGACTGGGTTCCTATACTTATACTAAGTTTAGGGGTTGGACTTACTCTGTGGCCCCACCTATGGGGGCAGAGGGGTGGCTACGCCCCTTTCCCTTTGTCCAGTTCGCGCCAAAGCAGGGACTGCAAGCCCCTGATCCGGTTTGAACTGGGGTATGCACAGGGACACCAAGTGTGCCCCCAGTGCAGGACTTCAAAGCACCCGAAAGTGCTCCCGCCCAGCCCCAATACACACTATCCTGTCTGGGGAGGTGGTCACACCTCCCTGGGACAGGAAACCTATTGTCCAGGCCTCCCCTGCCGGAGTTTCGGTCAGCAGCAGGAGGCCAGACTTGTGTCTGTGGCAGCAGCATCCATTTTGTGATGCCAGGGCTTTAGAAAGAAGTTACCGGCCAAGCCAGGGTTAACATGTCTCTCCCTCTAGAAGGGTGGAATGCTACCCCCGCCGCCAGAATTGGCGGGGGGTAGTATTCCAAGATGTTTGACACCAAACACGACATGTTTCGGTGCAGCCATTCCAAAGTTAGCATTTAACGCGAGGTTATAATGCGCTTAAGAGTATATGGTCAGGCTGCACTACAAACAGCATCAGAGAAGGGTCTCCGAACGCTGCAGAGGGGCCCTGCTCATGCAGGGGCACCCTCTCACATAGGAACCACGCACTCTGCCTTCAGGATTGATAAGGCCTGCCATAGGAGTGACTTATAGGTTTATATGTGTGTATGTATATAGTGATATAGGTAGCCTATATCACAGTAAGGGGTGCATGCACCACCTTACCCAGGCTGCAGTAGCAGACCTGTGGTGTCAGTTTGGATGGCCTTCCAGGGGTGGCACAATACATGCTGCAGCCCCTGGTAGGCCTCTGAGGTACCTATGCCCTGGGTACATAGTATACCATATACTAGGGACTTATAAGGGCACTCCAGATTCCAATCAGAGATGTGCCTAGGGCACATGGAAACCATTTTAGAGAGGAAGCAGCTAGGCTGGGGTTCTGATTAGCAGGGCCCCAGCCAGACTAAGGTCGAAAAACTGTGAAGCATCAGCAAAAAGTGGGGGTACCCATGTGAAGCAGATCCTACTCTCCTACAAAAATTTTAAGTCCAAAAGAAACTAAGGCCAATGGCCAGTCCAAATACACAGTCCCAACAGGGTGATATGTGACAACTTGTCATCCGTTGCTTGCCTACACTGGTACGGACAGGGACATCCCCCTTGGAGGGGCATACAAGGGGCAGGCCAGGCACCGCAGGGACAGGATCAGCGGATGCCAGAAGGAGGCAGTGAAGGGGTGGTGGGTGCAGGAGTGTCACCGGCAACTGCAGTGGAGGTGTCTGACTCAGGGGGGGCCGGCACCACTGTAGGGCACAAGTCAGATGGTGTGGGTGCTGCAACCACTGCAGTGGGCCGGTCAGATGGAGTGGACTGGGTCCCCACTGCAGTGCCTGAGTCAGACGGGGTGGTTGTGGACTCCACTGCAGTGCATGACTCCAAGGGAGTGGAAGGGGGGGCAGATGAGGTGGGCAGGACAGAGGGGGGGGACCCGGTCTCCACACCAGTGGCACAAACAGGCAGAGTGTCTGGTTTGGGGATGGAAGAGCAAGTGGCAGGGGGGGAGGGCCTAAGCAGTTTGGGGATGCGGTATCGGTGTGTGGGGGAACCTGGGGCAGGGTGTGGCAGTGGAACCTGTGGAGTGGTGGCCTGGGGGATGGAGGAGAGAGACTGTGTGGTGGAGCTGCGTGGTGGTGGTGGTGGGGTCTTGCCCTTCCTGGTCCGGGGGGACTTTCGAATGGGATCCTCAGTCTGCCTGCACCTGGGGGAGGGTGTCCGGGGGCGAGGGGCACTCCCCTCTGTGTGGGTGGACTTCCTCTTCCCCCGGTATGCTGGATCAGCGGGATCGGAGGGGAAGAGGCCGAGGTCACAGAGGAAGAGCTGCTGTGTAGGTGGGGTTGCAGGTGAGGCAAGGGAAGGGGTCTTGGAGGGAGAGGATTTGGAGGACTGCGGAGTGACTGTGGATGCCTGTGTGTGTGTCTGTTCCCCATCCCCTGTGTGTGTGGTATCAGTCCCCTGAGGATGCTTGTGTGCACGTCTTGCCTTTCTTTTGGGTGTGTCTGTGCTGCTCGTGTCTGTGTGTTTGGGTGATTGTGCAGGTGTGCATGTGCTTTGGACTGGTAGGGTGCCAGGAAGTGTGGATGGGGCAGAGGTAGGAGGGGTGAGGGACTGTTGGAGGAGGGACACTGCTGCCGTCAGGGAGGAGTCCATGGACTTATTGCTCCTCTGTAGGGCAGACATACCCGTCGAGATGCCCTCCATGAACGACACCAGCTGTGTCAACAGAGTGGTGTGTGCATGGAGGACACTCAGCATTGCTGTCTGCCCTACATGGAGCTGCTGAAGTAGGTACACAGACTCCTCACTCAGAGCAGCAGGGGACACAGGGGCAGGGGTGCGGTGCCTGGCACGAAGGAGACACGCTCCCGAACACGGGAGCCTCCACGGACCTCTGGAATCGGAGCCAATGGGAGGGCGGTGGTGGTGGTGGTGGTGGTGGTGGTGGCGGGGCCAGACAGACTAGCTGGGGTGTGGTGGCTGCTGACACCCGCCTCCACAAGGGAGTCATCCTCTGAGCTGCTGTGGTCATCAGCTGAGGTGGATGGTGCTGAGGACTCCTCGGTGTGGCTCCCCTCGCCCTCCGTTCCACTGGGTCCCTCCGACCACTCGTCGGCTGCTGACCCAGTCTGGCTCTGCAGCTCCTCCTGGTCCGTGGAGCTGTCCCCTCCTGTGGCCGTGGATGTATCTGCAAACAATTAGGGAAACAGACAAACATCAGTCACCTGCACTGACCGCACACACCACAGTAAGTACAGCACATTATAGAGCAAGCCCTGGCATCCTTAGTTGAACATTGCCAAAAGTCCTCACACAGATTCGGAGAAGCCAATTGTCAGTCTGATGGTCAACCATGGAACTCACACCCCTCCTGCCCTTGCACCCATCTGTCTGGTGCCTGTCTGATGGTAATACCCCAGTGTGGACACATGCACCACCTACACAGTTGTTGGACATTGCAGAGAATACGGTGAAGTATGTGAACATGCACACATCACATCTCTTGCCACTGAGTCAGTGCAGGCGTCCGGATAAAGGGATGGCCAGAGTCTAAATAGAATTGCATGTGATGCATACCAGCACCAGACACCATGATGCACCCATGTCCGGATAGTCAATGCCACAATGGGGTGCATGTTGCACATGTCACTCCCCTGCAGGATCACTCTTAGGAAGTTTAATGCCATGACACAGGCATGCGTGCAAAGTCATACATCACTGTCTCCAGTCACATGGCCATGGCAGCCAGCGAACAACAGTCTGCACTGTGTCACAATCCTAGGACATGGGGAATGCAAGTTATGTAACTGACAAGTGCACATGTCCATCCCCCACAAACCACATCATCTGAACTCCTCTTTGTCCACGTCATACCAAATGGACATATGGGAGACATGAAACTAACCCTGGGCGTAGTTCGCGAAGTAGCGCTACGCGAAGCTACGCAAAGTGCAGTTCGCACTACGCGAGCTAGGCATAGCACTACGCGAACTGCGTAGTGCGCTGTTCGCGATGAT
The DNA here is from genome assembly GCA_963921515.1 of Calotriton arnoldi. Lineage (NCBI taxonomy): Eukaryota > Metazoa > Chordata > Amphibia > Caudata > Salamandridae > Calotriton > Calotriton arnoldi. Next base: position 1,156,151 of record CAWUFW010002583.1, read on the forward strand.
TGCACAGTGCCGGATGCTTGTCCGCACTGTGCAATCATTGAAAACGGCATCTTGCACAGTGCGAGCTGTCTTTTACTGCCGCTCGAGTAGATTTTTACTCGAGCGGCAGCTTTCTCAACGCGGACTGGTAGTTTCTCATCGCAAGCGGTCGCGAGCATACGCGACCACTCGCAATGAGAAACCTGACCTCCCCGCGTTGAGAATCTCGCCGGGAGGTTTATTTTCCACGCTCGCGATCGGCAACTTGATGTTGCTGATCGCGAACGAGGAAAAAGTTTCGCCGGGATGTCATTTTGCTTGCTCGCGGTCGCCAACTTGACGTTGAGGACCGCGTGCAAGCAAAAAATGACCGCTGCACTACGCTACGCGTGTTTGCACTGTGCTACGTGCAATTCGCGTTGTGCGAAGTAGCGCAAACTTCGCAAACTACGCGAGCGTAGCGTAGTGCTTTGCCCAGGGTTACATGAAACACAACTCTCAGAACCTGAGCACCTCACAGTGTGCTGTGAATGAAAAACAGCTGCCTGAAAGTCACAGTCGCATACACCTGTGTGCACAGTCAAGTGATCAAACACCTATAAGTCACAGAAGTATCGTCTCTCATGGTCACATCTCAGATGGCATGCTGAGCCCTAACCGATAAACATACCAGTAGTCCTGACAACGAAGCCACAGCACAATGACACAGAGGCAGACACCTGAGGGAACATTTCACTGATCACAACATGTCAGCTGATAAACGGGAGTGGGAGTACAGAGTGTATTGTATGCCCTGGAGTAGGCATGACTGTCCAGCTCCACCTGTGAGAGGGATGATCCCTGGACAGTAGGCAGGTGGCTAAGCATGTGTGACACACTTGACATACATACTCCTGAGGCCCAAACATTGTTCCCACCCGCAGCATGGGGGTGTGCCAAATACCCCAGGGACATGTGGTGATTCAGATCAGCAAGTGGACCACATATCAAAGTTACACCCAGATTACATTTCACGACTTAGGCATTGTGTGAGCAATCGACCCACCCATGAAGCCCACCACAAAGTCACGGGAACAAAAGCTGTCCTCCACCTTGAGCAAAGCAAAATGCAAGGACCATGTACCCAAGTGACACAATTTCCTGACCGTAAGGACCACACCTGCGTATCAGATGAGGAGTGGGCATGTCACAATTGAGGGACATGGGTCCTGGACCACAATACTGATGTACTGTGGAAGTTTAACCAGGCCAGAGGAGGGCACATAGCATGTCAGACAGAGTTCACAGTGCAGTCATGGACTCACCCCCTCCTTGCTGCTGTCTGTCCTTCAGCTGCCCATCCAGGTCAGGGAAGACCACCACCAGGATCCGGAGCATGTGGGGGGTCAGGGTCCGGTGTCCGCCCCTCCTGCGAGGAGGCGACAGCTTCAGCTGGACCCTTGCGATCCTCCGGGTCCAGCCACGAAGGTCCTGCCACCTCTTCTGGCAGTTGCGGATCCGGCGCTTGTAGACCCCCACGGATCTTATTGCCCGGGCGATGGTCAGCCAGATTTCCTGCTTCTGGTGGGCATCAACCTGTGAGGATGACAAAGTGAAAAGGCCATTACTACACATGCAACATATCCGTGCATCACACAGTCGGATATACATGTCTCAATCACAGGGGCATATGATGTACACAGGCAGTGCAACAATGGCTATGAACAGTTTGCCAGCAGTTACTACATGGTATCATTGCATGGGAAGTAAACCTTGTTGGAATGCAGTGTTACTGCACTGTACCTGTTCAGTGCATGTGACTACACACTTTGGGGGGTGAGAACTACTCAGTGAGCATGCTAGCCAGTGGTGTGCACCCTGGAAGTCTTGCTCGTCAGACAACATGCACAATTAGTAAGGCAGTGGACAGCACACTCACCTGCTCCCCTGGTGTCCCATACAGCTTGCTGTACTGTGGAAGGAGGTTGTCCAGCAGGGCCTGGTTCTCCTCAAGGCTGAAGGCTGGGGCTCTCTCCACAGTACGTGCCATTGCAGTAGCCAAAGGATGCAGAGACAGCAGCAGTGTTGGTGGCAGATGTCGTCCTGGAGCATGTAGTGCAGGCAAGTGAGCTCTCAGGGGAACAGCCAGCATTATATGTGTGCTGCAGAGGCAGATACTGTCCCATGTGTCCAAAGTGATAGGTCCAAGTCGTTTGCATCTTCTGAATCTGACCAATCCATGGAATAGCAGCACTAATACACGCCCACAGCATCCTTCAAAACTTCAACTTCATGACACCCATGAATTTGCAACATTGTTGTGGCTGGCCAACTGAATTCACTGCATCAGACTCGTTGAAGCTTCGAAAACGCGTCCGTTGCCATGCCAGGCCCTAGCCAATGCGTGCGCACGTTCGGTCCATTGCTGTACAACGTGTATTCCGGGATACAACGCGTACCCGCTCACAACAGATGCAATGGGCCGTGCAGGCACACCGCTCGGTCCATTGCTGTACAACGTGTATTCCGGGATACAACGCGTACCCGCTCACAACAGATGCAATGGGCCGTGCGGGCACACCGATCGGTCCATTGCTGTACAACGCGTACCCGCTCACAACAGATGCAATGGGCCGTGCGGGCACACCGCTCGGTCCATTGCTGTACAACGCGTACACGCTCACAACAGATGCTAAGGGCCATGCGGGCACACCGCTCGGTCCATTGCTGTACAACGCGCACCCACTCACAACAGATGCAATGGGCCTTGCGGGCACACCGATCGGTCCATTGCTGTACAATGCGTATTCCGGGATTCAACGCGTACCCGCTCACAACAGATGCAATGGGCCGTGCGGGCACACCGATCAGTCCATTGCTGTACAACGCGTATTCCGGGATACGACGAGTACCCGCTCACAACAGATGCAATGGGCCGTGCGGGCACACCGATCGGTCCATTGCTGTACAACGCGTACCCGCTCACAACAGATGCAATGGGCCGTGCGGGCACACCGCTCGGTCCATTGCTGTACAACGCGTACCCGCTCACAACAGATGCAATGGGCCGTGCGGGCACACCGATCGGTCCATTGCTGTACAACACGTATTCCGGGATACAACGCGTACCCGCTCACAACAGATGCAATGGGCCGTGCGGGCACACCGATCGGTCCATTGCTGTACAACGCGTATTCCGGGATACAACGCGTACCCGCTCACAACAGATGCAATGGGCCGTGCGGGCACACCGATCGGTCCATTGCTGTACAACACGTATTCCGGGATACAACGCGTACCCGCTCACAACAGATGCAATGGGCCGTGCGGGCACACCGATCGGTCCATTACTGTACAACGCGTCCCTGTACAGGTCACATGCATATGTCATCATGCATGTCACTGGTGAACGTATGCCAGCCACATATACTTTCCAGGGACTCAGGGGCACACCTACAACACCACACCCAGTCCACACTGTATCTAAGGCATGTAAGGCTGCATTGCCTTTTCTGTGTATGGGGGTAAACATGTGGTTTTTGGGGTGGCACTGGGGGGCAGCCACACCCAGGCTGTGCACGTGTTCATGGGGACAGGATCCTTTGTGTGTTGTGCACCTGACCACTGTGATGTGGAACTGTTCATTTTGGAGCATGTGGCATGGTCACATTTCCAGGTTGTGTATGTGTATGACATGTCACATACCCCCAGGCTCACATGTGGGAAGGCATGTACGTCACAGGGTGACCCATTGCCACAATAGTGATGGCCCTCCACAGTCTGTGTGCATGTTGTGTTTCCGATGTCTCTGACTCCATGTGCACAATGGGAGACAGTCTCCATATCCACGTTGCTTGTGCATGGACTTTGATGTTGTGTGTGTGTGTCACAGACGTCCATGTCTGTCCTGCAGAGGCAACAGGGGCCACTACCTGTGGGAGTCATGTTTGTTTTTCTGACGGGTACATGATACGCCATGTCATGCCAGTGTCCATGTGGCAAGACATGGTCCCTGGGAATCTACCTGTCAATGAGCTGTGATGCCTGTGGCGCATCTGTCCAGACATGTCACTGTGGTGTGTGTGTGGAACGTGACAGCAGTAAATGGGTACTGTGACACAGCCTAATGGTTTCCCATAGCACACCCTGGAACCTGTTGTCAACACATGTTGAACTGAGATGTTAGATGATGTCCATGTAGGTGCCATATATGTCCAAACAGAACGGCACACACATCAAGTACTTGTGTCTCGTAATGATGTATCATGTGAAATTGAGTATGGTGAATGGCACATATGTGGGGTGACTGACAATCTTTCTTTCTTCAACAATGCACTGCAGGGCTCCAGCTGTCCATAGACCATTCCCTGACGTGGCAACGATGGTGGAACGTGACAGCATCCGACGGTACCGCTTCACCAGGCAGCTGATTGAGGATTTGGCAGTGCGCTTGGCCCCACATTTGCAACCTGGCCGGCCGTACCCTACAGCGCTGACCCCCAAGGTGAAGGTGATGGCAGCCCTACACTTCTTTGCCACCGGTACCTTTCAACACACTGTGGCGACTGCTGGTGGGATGTCACAGACTATGTTCAGCTGTGTGCTACGCAATGTTTTGGAGGCAATGTTGAGATGCCTGAACCAGTACATCTATTTCCCAACACGTCAACAACTCACTGACGTCAAGAGTGACTTCTATGCCCTGGGGAGGATGCCACATGTCATTGGCTCCATTGATGGGACACATGTGGCTTTGGTACCACCACAAGCACATGAGCAGGCATACCGGAACCGTAAACATTACCATTCGATCAATGCTCTGGTGGTATGTCTTGCAGATATGACCATCACACATGTGTGTGCCCGTTTCCCCGGTTCTGCACACGATGCCTACGTGATGAGGAGTAGTCGCATCCCGAGGATGATGTCACAGATGCAGAACCAGCGTACCTGGCTTGTCGGTGTGTACTGACTTTGTACCAGTGTGTGTGTTGTGCTATGTTGTATTCCGCCCACTTTTCCAACTCAGCTAATGTGCAATTGTCTGTCTGTAGGTGACTCCGGATACCCCAACATGCCGTGGTTGCTGACACCCCTCAGGAACCCTGTGACACCAGCCCAGATGCGCTACATTGAGGCACATGGTCAGACCAGGAGAGTGATCGAGCGGACCTTTGGTCTCCTGAAGAACCGCTTCCGCTACCTGGACAAGACAGGAGGGGCCCTCCCATATGCCCCAGAAAAGGTGTGCAAGATTGTCATCGTCTGCTGCATGCTACACAACCTGGCAGTGCGGAAGGAGTTGCCTCTCATCCTGGATGACGATGACCAACATCCGCCACCTGTGGAGGATCCTGGCCTGGGCCACGATGCCAGTGATGATGATGATGGTGATGTCCGCACACAGCTCATCACCAACTTCTTCTGCTATCCTGTAGTTCAGGATGTGCACTGTAGAAAAACCTCTTGTATGTGGCTTAATAGATTATAATGTTGCTACATCTTTGACAGCAGTAGGGATCATGTATAGGAGCAGGGCCGGACTGGCCGTTGCGGGCACCGGGCATTTCCCAGGTGGGCCGGCAGGGAGGGGGCCGGTTTTGTGCCCCTGGGGGGCCGATTTTGTTACAGGACCGTTTTTGCAGCGTAGCTGCAATATCGCCCCGTGTAACAAAATCGACCAAAACCGGCCCTGGCAAACAGCTTGGCCGCACCCCCACCCCCACCCCCTGGGGGGTCTGCCGAGCACTTTGCCAGGGCCGGTTTTGGTTCCCAGTCCGGCCCTGTATAGGAGGCATAAGACAACAACCAGCTTGCCTCTTGGGTCTCCAATTAAATGTTCACCTGGCAGAAGGGGGAAAGAATGCAATATCCATCCAAGATCTGAATTGCACAATGTCCAATCGGGAAACCTGGTGGCACATTTTATAAACTTTAATGCAATGGAGGGCAGCAAGCAAAGATACTGTGGTGCGTTGCGTGAAAGTGAGAGAGCAGAAATACTCCATATAAATGCTTCATACCTACAAAGATATGGAGGATGTCTCAATGTGCTGGAACACTGTGTGCAGTCTAGTGCCAATGCAAGCACATTTGCACAAAGTGCAAGGGCGCCTGCATTATAGGCATGATGTTTTTGTGCAGGAAGGGACGCCTTACTGCACAAAAAAAAAAATTGAGCCATTATCCCCCTTCTACGTGTGCTGCAAATTGCAGTACATGTTGAAAGAGGAAATAACAATGAGAAATAAAGATCTTTCTCTTTGTTACACCTCCCATGGGAAGGTGAGTATTTCAACGCAATCCCAGGTTTGCAAGTGTTTGTAAATCTGTGAATGTGCCGAAATTCATGGGTGGATTCATGGGAAAGTCCACGCACAACCCATGGAAAGCCTCCCAAGTTGAAATGTAAGATAAGTCAGTGCAAGCAGCTGTCTAGTGTTACATCTTTTTACAGCCACGCATGGCCACACAAATAAGGCCTTGCCTGACTTTGTTAAATATTACTGAAGTCTTTGCATTGTCCTTGGGTCACTTTGCCTGATGACAGTGCAAATTCTTCATAATCATTGGCTCTGGTTTTAATCCCAGTTTCCAAGCCTCACCAAACAGTATGATCTTAGGCAATTACTTTACTCCACTTAGCCTCGTTTTCCATGATCACCACATTTGGGACTGCCTTAAAAAAGTTCAGGATGAACACTGTAAAACAACCTCTCTTGTGTATGGTTTAATAGACCATAATGTTGTGACAGCTATAAAAATAAAAGGATTATATTGGCAAGACAAATGACTTGTCTCTTGTCCTAGCAGAAAAAGTGTGGTTCACATTTTAATAAATGCAACTCAGAGCAGTGATAATCTAAGGTGCTAAAGTGAAACAATCCAAAGTGCATTTTTTAATATAAAAGTTAGTACCTCAGCTATGCAGAAAGTGGCAGTCACTGACGTTTGCAGAAGAGCTAGAAGTTGAAGACCTGGCTTTACAATTAACTGACCTAACATAGGCAGGGCTAGGCACACACCTTCTCAGCTTTAGAATACCCTTGCTAGTGACAGTATGCTTTACAAATAAACATAACAAGAGTGGGAGGTCCAGGCTGCACCAAGAACTCTTCCCGTGAAACACCATGGCACTGCTTTTTCAGACAGTATGTAACACAGATTGGGTTGCATAGAATTATGGGACCTGGCGGGTACCGCATCACTAGCAATGACCTATTGGTGCTAGCAAAGGGGCAAGAGATGCTTTAGTATCTGGCATATACTTTACGGTATCAAGGCCCATGGACATACACTGCCCACACCCAGTCAGTGCAAGTATGGCATGACAGCATGGGCATGGTCTGTTTCATAGTGCAGGCTGAGATTAAATGACGTCTCCTGGGAAATGTTGCATACTGAGAACCTCACCAATAGCCTGTTGTGAAGCCTCCCCCATCACCCCTTCACCTTCTTAGGCTGGTGAACATGACCTATGAAGCCAGGGTTGTTTCACAATATTTGATGTTAGATGCCTGACACCTGACCCCACAGGGGAAATATTAAAACACCAAAACAAGTTAATGGAAAAGAGAAGTATCCATTGCTTGGCATCCTTTTGTTAATCTTATGGTAGGGAGACACCAGTAAAAAAAAAATTGCACTCACCCACCTAGAATTTTAATATAGGTCTAACAGCTTAATAAAGGGAGAAAATAAATGTTGCCTTGAGTAACATTACCTGATTTAAACTAGGGAACCCAATAACTAGGAGACTCTACAATTAGTGAATAGAAGTACTCTTGAATGTATCACAGTGCAAAACATGGAACCCACTGATTAGGCATAGTACATGAGGTAGGTGAGGGTTCACTCTATATGAGTAAATGAATTTATTCTAAATCCATAAGGGGTTTAGCTATTTCTTGCAGGAGTTTTGTGCTTCCTGTATGTTTATATCTGTTTACAGAAATTATACAACAGCCCTTTAACACCTCTCACTCTTACGTGCATTAGCGAACTATGTTGTACCTATCCTGCATGTGTGAGAGAATTGTGTGATGTTGTTTCTGCTGCTGCCACCTGTCCTGAACTTATTATTTGTGTTAGGGAAGGTAGTGATGTGGCTGTCCATTTTGTACCTTTATAGTGAAACTCAGTATAAAACGTTCTATTGCACATAAAAAAAGATCCACATTACCAATGCTTGATGTGAGTAGAAAAGTTAACCATCACATATTATGTGAGCAGAGTTTACTTTTGGTTTTATGCGTGAAGCATGCATTTTTTTAAATGGAGTATGCAACTTTGTAAAATTTTAAAAGATAGCTCACAAGTGGCTCCATGTCATGTATAATGCCTACAGCCAATTTTGGCATTTTAGCCAAGAACACTTTGCATGCTGGGGTTCTGATCCCATAATGAAACTGTTGAAAGCAAAACTATAAGACCCACAATGTACCATGCTGTTGAATGAAAAAAATGATATTTCTGCCTTTGTTTCTTGTATGCATTCATAGGTTAAACAGTTCAGTGGGTGAGAGGGCAGAGATATCCTTTCAGATGCAAATAGCAGCATCTCCTGTTAATGAGATAACATTAACACTCCTTGGAAAACCAGATTGCTAAAATGATCTATTCAGCAGAACAACACCAACAAGTTAGACTGTCTACAAACACAGAAAAGAAAAAAAGAATTACCTTTTACACATCTTCTCCAGCCCATCTTTGGGGTTTTGTGTGATTTAGGTGGCTCACTCAGAACTCCACTGTGAATGTGATGCATCCTGACTCAAACCAGTACAGAACAGGCTGCAAGTGCTGCCCCGCGAGGACCACCAATGTACATAGTGATCTTACGCTGTTTTAAATTGTAACAAACATGTACCAGACATAGGTGTGGCTGCTACTTACACATAGCTGGGTAGAGGGCTCCTTGCATGCACTCTTTTTCGGGTGTGCGTATCAGAGACTGAAATATCTAGGACTGTAATGAAAGAGCAGAACAGATGAACTGTGACTGTTGAGGGCTTTGGCAAGCAATCTATAAATTTTTCAGTTCATTTAAGTGTCTGTCACCATTTGTATACTGGTGCTTCTGGTTCTGTAGAAGAAGATGTGCCTGCCAATGTTTAAAGCTCTTTAGTGAATGTTGGTGTGTCCTGCTGTAGTAAACACTTGAAGTTCATGAAGTTGTTTGCAACACATTGATAGCTTTACCTTGACTTCTATCGGTAAAAAGCATTAGACCCCGGAAAAGGTGCTAGGGCAACTTGACTGAAAAATATTTGATGGATAAAAAAATCCAAACAAGGAAATATTTGGCAATCTAACCTCTTCTCCTCTCAATGATGTAAGGGGTCTTTGGGCATGAATTGGCATGTCGGGTTTGACAGGGGGTAATTTTGATATGTGATTGCACACCACCACAGTTGGCCACAGTTGCTGCATGAGGAAGTAATCTTGGGTTTGAGATTGCACATCATCTGTGCTTTGCGTGTGTGTGTGTGTCAAGTTCTAGTCTGTTACCTTCTCAAAATCCGGCATGAAGAGTCCAGTTTGCAGTAGAGAAGGTCGCCAGGAGCAGGGAGAGCATCGTAGATGATCATCCCTGTAGTGCAAGGAGTAAACTTGGCGTCGTGGACACATTAACATTTTTGTATACAGGGTTGGGAGGTCTATAGGGCAATGTGCCAGTGGCCGACAGGCTGGTCTCACAGATTAGTGTTTGAAATGGTTTTTGTCTGTTTGTGGGCTTATTTTATAGACTGGTGGGCCTGTCTTTACTGTTGATTTCTCTGATATTACCACAAACATTGTCTGCAGAAAGCACAGATGCTTGAAATCTCCCATAACTTGTAAAACACAAAAGCAGCTTATCTTGACAATATTAAAGTCCTTTGATTTGCAAACATGGCCATATTTCTTAGCTATCTGATTCGCCAATTGGGGTCACTTTAAATTTGGTGCCTTGGCCTAATATCTCTCCTAGTCCGGCCCTGTATGTGTATGTATAAGAAAGTCTGATTTAAACATTTTAAGCAATCACGTAGACATGCAGGGTCGTATACTGCCTCAAACTCTGCTTTTCAACGAAAGATAGATGGGCAAATTAATGTGTGTGGCAAGGTGTAGTACCTGGTTTATTCCGTGCAACCGCTGCAGTGGTGGGGTATCAAATAGATCTGAGGCATGGGCCCCATTTCCCCCCTCTAGTGATGCCATTGGTTGGCCTTACTTTGTTTCATCTCCTCACCTCAGAGTGGTTATACCTGATGCCTGTTTTGTTCTTTCCAAAGGCATGGGGTTGGGGGTGGTCGATGCTCTGGCCATATTTGGCCAGAGGTTTCTGTTTGCTTCCCCTCTTTTATGCTTCCTTCCAGGGTTCTGTGGAAGACCCGGGTGCACAAAACAGAGATCATCATGGTGAGCCTGTGCTCGTCTTGCTGGCTTTGGGTGCCTCTCCTGCACGAACGCCCCACCCCCACTGTCTTGGATCCTTCCGACTATTTCCTTGCTCCTCCGGTTGCTAATAGTTAAAGATTGGTATGTGCTCAGTTCCCTCTGGAGCAGTGATACTCAAAGTACGGCCCGGGGCCGCAGGCGGCCCTCTTGACCTTTACATGCGCCCCCCCTGGTGAACAGCAGCACGAACTACTGTTTAGTTACTGAGCACTAACATTCAGAAACAAATGTTAAATGAACGGGCAAGCATTTATTAACCTGCAAAAATAGTTTGCCCATTTATTTAACATTTTTTTAGACCTCCTTTCTCAATCCCTGACCCACCCAGGCCCCCTACCGCCACCCTGCTGGCATCAGTGCGGCCCTCGGTCACACCATAGACACTACTTTGTGGCCCCTGGGCAAATCTTTGCGAGTACCCATGCTCTGGAGTCTACAGCTTGGGTGGACCGGATGGCACACACGGGGCTAAACATGAAACCTTTAAATGTAATGAACTCTTAAACAGAATAAACATATTTCGATTAAGATATAAGAATGATGCTGTCAAAAGCATAATTATAATGGAAACGCACAGTCGCAAAAAAGACAGGTTTGAAAATGAGTTTCTAAAGTTCATGTAACAGTCCTTTAAGATAAAATATATGATAACAACATTTTTTTTTTACTATTATCAGACGCCTTGTACACAGGTACTAAAGAACGTCTGGGTTTACTCTTTTGTTTCGATGGCTACCTAGCATATTATATACTGCAAACGCTAAATTGTTTCACGTCTCTATGGTAACCATTTGATCGGCAAATCATAGAATTATGAGGGCGATTCGTCAAACGTTACAGAAAAATACTGTTATTCAAAAATATCAAATTGTATATCAGGTTGTGTAACCTAAATGCATTTTTCAGCCGTTGAAATTGATACCAAAATTGTTTCCCATTGGAAATGTATATATAGCATGCGGTTATTTTAAAGAGCTGCAGTAGGTCTCATCTAGTGAGACTGAGCGCCCCACCTGAAGCGGCATGATGGATTGTTCCACAGGCACGAGACACGCCAGTTAACATGATTTATGATCAGCAAAGTATCCATTACTCAGGAGAAAGGCGATTGAGGATGAACAAATCACTTTGCTAGTCACGACTTGATTATGGAGAGCAGGCTGGCTAACATCAATAGGCGCATTTCGTAACATAGCAAGCTGCTTTTTTACAAGTAAAAGTGTGATACTACTTATAGCAAAATTGTTTTCTTGATCTCTTAGACTTATGCTGAGCTTTTCTTATTTAATCGCAGAATCAAAGCAGTTAAACGCACGTGCTGATCCTCGCGTTTGTGCAGATCAAATGTTTTAAAAAGAACAAAACGCTTTATGCAGTAGGTAGCATTCCATTTGATGGCGTCCGGCCGACCACCAAGACTACTACATTGTGGTGGGTCAATAACAAGTGTAGTGAAATATTATGTAACATCCTCAAAAATGTTGTAAATGCCGACACATTTTCATCCATCATATAGCATATCTCATAATTTATCACCTTTTCTGCATTTCAACCCTAATTGTCTCATTTTAAATTTTGTAAGATTTCTGCTAAAATGTTGACTCGCCAATGATCACTCAAATCAAATTTGGTGGAACTATCAACATTACAGAAAAAATTATCAGGGCCCCATTCACAAATATTGGTGTATGAGGAAGAGTAATTTACTCTTATAGTGTTAATGTCTTAACCATGAATTTAAGAAGTAAGCCAAGAGTACAGCAAGATTAAGTCACACTCACATCAGTTTTCATAGATTAGGTCCTTAATGTTTTATTGCACCATTTGACTGAATGTGTAAGTCCAAAATAAATCAAGAACGCAAACAACTCAAGATGCAGATTACCGCGGGTCACAAATGATGACCTGAAGTGCGCAAATGAAATTTTCTGTTATTTATTGCTTTGGAACTCATGGGGTGTCAACCATCCATACAATACCCTTTCTTATGACAGGCATGACCATAAAATACCAGATTAATTTATATGGTCAGAGATAAAACATCATGTAAAAACTAGATTACTCTATTACCTGTCCAAATGTGCAAACTTGACCCCTTCTATCGAATTAGGGCACGCCTTTTCAATAAGGCAATGGATCATTAGGTTATGTTAAAACATTTGACACAACCTAATGTTTTATCAATGCTCAGCACCATAACCCAGGGGTCCACAACCTTTTCAGTTGGAAGAACTACTTATGTTTGATGAAAACCATCTGAGCTACTAATATAATTTGTGTAGTAATAGAGACCATATCTGACAAGAATACATGAGTGGCCGCCCCAGGCGAGATTGTTAGCAAAGTGATCTTCCCAATACATCATGCGGGGTTGGCAGTAGTAATGTAAACAAGCATTTACAATGCAATAGGTCTCGCATTTACGAGAGTTTGAGCTATTGGCATTGTAAATGACAATTCCTTTTATTTATGTGTTTTTAAAACAGATAAATTAAAGGCATTGTCATTTACAATGCCAATAGCTTAAACCCTCGCAAATGAGAGACATATTGCTTTGCAAAAGCGTTTGGTGCCCGTGCTATAAAGATTTTTAAAAAGTGTTAGGAGAGAGCGTGTCCTGCCTGAAACAGCGGGCAGGAAAACGTTTTTTCAGAAAATAGAGCTCAGAGGGTGTAATTAAAGCTGTCTGGAAGACTTAGAATGAGGAATTACCAATGGGACCATATCAGATAAGTACCTTTGCTTTCTCTTCTTAACTGGAAGAATCTTTGTTATTGCCTGAATTACAAAGGCTATGCCCATGATGGACTTCGAGACTTGCGAGATCTTGCAAGAGTTCGTGTGAGGTCCCATGAGATCTCGGCATGAATGCACATTTGCTTATGGCAACTGATCGTGGGTACTAAGGCGTTGAAGGTTTAAGAGAGCAATTTATGTAGTGTCTTTAGACCCGGAAATGTTACAGAGTTAGTTGAATTTTGGAACAGAGCTGGATTCAGTGTGGTCATTTAGCTTTTCTTAGTTTAGTCTCCTTCATGAAATGAGGTGGAAAAGGTTTGATGAATTATATTTGGCTGCTTTTTGTGTCATGAGTAATCTAAATTGCATGCAGTACGGTCACTTCTCATTCCTGGATAGGTGGGGTTTGGTCCTGATGAATCTATCAGAGCTGTGAATTGAACTGCGGTGTTCCTTCAAAGTGATTGCTGCATATGATTTCTTGGTGACCTGTAGAGATTTCATGTTCTTGATCTAGCAGAGGGTTTGTTAGGTGAGTGAAAGCAAAATGGAATGTCCTCGAAGGATCTGGTTTTGGGGATCAAGTTTTGTAGAGGCTACTGCATTGCTGAGGGATTATGTGAGCTTAGGATCAAGGCCTTTGTAGTCAGTAAATAAGAAGAAAGCTGTGGATGGAATCTTGGGCGTGATTGCATATAAAGAAGAGGGTTGGGGGCATGGCCAAGATGGCGGAGAGCTAAGACGTGCTTTGCCTTCTCTCCTCCGCCCGCCGATTTCTAGCACCAGCCCTGGCTCTGAAATGCACCGAACGTGGCTGATTTGGCAGCTGCGGTATCCTGGCACAATCGGCGGCTTACCAGGTGTGACTCCAGGGGCTCCAGTGGCTGTGCTTCATGCCCCCGGACCCGAGCCGGACCCGAGCGGCAGAGAAGTAGCGTACAGGTGAAGGCAGTTTTGCTGCGGCTGCAGCCTTACGCCCCTGGCCGCGAAGTGACATCGCTCCGCCGGGGTTGCTGGCCAGACCCGAGGATCTCCCCTGCCGCTTCAGACCAGTGAGCAATGGCGGCGATCGGCGGCCGAATAATGGGCACCATTTTGTGAGTAGCGGCGGCCTTCCTGGGTGAAGCCGGAGCACACGCGTGCTTGGAGGTCGGCGGTGGGGGGGAGTGCTATCGGGAGGCATTTTGGCCTGGCGGAGTGACCCCCGGGGGTCCCACGGTGAGTCGCACCAAGCGCCTAGTCCCCGCTGCGGCTTCCCTCCCTGGAGCCTCCTCGAGGACGTCAAGGTCGTGCTGGGCCCCGCGGCAGGCCTGCTTGGAGCTCGGCCCTCTGGCGGTACACCCAGTCCAGCGCCCACCAGGAGGGACCCTGCTGGAGCTGCTTTCCTTAACATCGCTGGGCTAGCCCCCGCTGTTGGGCTTTATGGAGCAGGTAGCGGCTCGACAGTGACGGCACCACCCTGCCATCTTCGGCCATCGGGCCTATAGAGACCAGCTCTGCGTAATTGGAGGGGCCCTGCATCCGACGGCCGCGCCCCTGTGAGCACTTAGCCGGGTTCCCCCTTCGCACAATTCCGCTCTCAACGCCGGAGGAGGCTGTACATAGGGACAGGCTACTGGACTTGCTCCCCCGGCCCCCTCTGATACACGCTGCATGGTGCCCTGACGCACCTGGGCCTGGAAGGTAGGGACTCCCCGGCGCACCATTAGGGGCCCAGCAGATTGCTGGCAGACATTTTGCAGTACTACGCACTGGGAGTGGAGTAGAGCTGGTACGCACACGACTGTGCCCTGAGAATCGGAGTGGGACCACCGTATCGGATGACATTGCGCCATAGGGACTCACCGTGTAACCCAGTTGGTAGTTGCCGGTGCCGGTAACGTGGGGAGAGCTGAGCATGACTTCCACCCGGGGCAGGAAAGACAAATCAGCCACAAGAGAAAAATCGCTCAAGGATCTCTTTGCCCGGGCACAGAGTGGGGGATCAGCAGACCCCGGACGACCGGACGCGGAAGCACAGATGGACACTTCCACGGAGGCGCCGGTGACACAAGCATTTCTGGAATCCCTGTTCGCTGCCCTGCGGGATGACCTCCAGACAGTGAAATGTGACCTCACAGCGGAGATTAAAGACATATGCAAGGACGTAGACAACATAGGGGAGAGAGTGGCATCCCTGGAAGACAGAAGCGATACCCGGGACACCGAATTGGCCGCCATGCAGCAGGAGGTAATTCGAATACACAAGCAGCAGGTGGACGTTCAATCTCACTTGTAGGACCTTGAGAACCGTTCCAGCCGCCACAACATTAGAATCCGAGGAGTGAACACCAAAGAAGAAGCCGGTGATATCTTTTAAATATGTGCGTGAGCTCTTCAACCATATCCGGGCAACCCACTGGATTCTGATCTCAAGATGAACCGAGCGCATAGGGTGGGCCCACCTAGGGCGGCAGCAGCACCACCGGCAGACATCTTGGTCTGCGGCCAGGACTTCAACACCAAGGAAGAAATTCTACACAAAGCTAGATCGCTTCACCCGATCACCTTCCGCAACCAATCGCCCGTCCTCTACCAAGACCTTGCTGCTATTACACTCCAGAAACGTAAGACCTTCCGGCCCATCACGGAGGCTCTACGCCACCGCAATATCTCCTATTCCTGGGGGCACCCGTTCCGCCTCGTTTTCCGTTACAATGGCAAGTTGTACCAGCTCTGCTCTTTGTCCGAGGCAAGCAAACTGTTGGGGATCCCCATCCCGGAGGACACAGACGAGGGGGAGCGCTCGGACCATGGATCCAGCGATGGCCGTCCGAAATGGAGGCAACAGCGTCGACAACGCCGCGACCAGATCCATTGGTGGTCAAAAAGGAGCAACAAGCCGCCCTTGAGGCTTTGCCAGAAGCCCTGGCCAAGACGTTGACTATGTGACTGAGCCTGGATAACATGGTGTATCCTTCTATTGATGCTTGGAGGGTTCGGGGGGAGAGGGCTGAGGCTACTATCGGCCACATGACAACCCCATAGACTTTCTCTCTGTTCATCTTTGGATGACGGACTAATGACCGAACTCAAGACCTTTTTTGGCACTTGTTGTGCCCTGTTTTTTCTGTTCCATTTTTTGCGGGTCTTTGCTCTACTCTTTTCTTTCTTATTCTTTCCTTCTGTCCCTTTTTCCGGGGGGGCCCCGGACCATGGGGTGCTATTGCTTCTCGTTCCTGCGCTGGCATTGAGGGTCGCCCCTTACAGGCTTCTCCCGGGATTTTGCTCCCCCGATGCCCACGATTGGCGCCACACTCATCTCTAGGTACTAGATGCCACCGTCCTCAGTTAAGATTCTCACTCATAATGTGAGAGGGCTCAATAACCCCATCAAACGCAGGGCACTTCTTTCCTACCTAGAGAGTACAGGGGCGGATATTTGCCTCCTTCAAGAGACACACCTGCTCCCCAAGGACTGCCACTGGCTTAGGTCCAGTGCCTTTCCGACACAATTCTTTTCCTCTAAACCCACCAAGACCGCAGGAGTGGCTATTCTGGTCTCAAGGGCTTTCCAGGGGAAGGAGGTGCAGAGAGGGGTTGAGATTAAGGGCAGACTTCTAACTTACCAATTTACCATAGGGGGCCACGCTTTAATTGTGGGGTCTATCTATGACCCCAATGAAGGTCAGGAACGATTCTTACATGAAGCCCTCACGGATGCTACGGCAACTCAGGAACGTCACATATTGATAGGGGGGGATCTCAACTTGATGTACGACAACGACTTAAATAGATCAGCACAACACACGAGACAGGTTGGCGCCCTCTCACCTACAGGGCTCGCTAGACTGCACGACCTAGGCCTTACAGACTTATGGCGACAACACCACCCTCGATCATGAGAATTTTCATATTATTCTAACGCACACAAAACATACGCCAGACTGGACTACTTTTTAGGTTCCAAGGCTCTCCGCGACGTTACGCTCTCGGCCGACATATTGGCGGTGGCTCTGTCCTATCACGCCCCAGTGGAGGTTACACTGACTCTTCCACAAATACGGCGACCGACCAGACATTGGCACTTCCGCGACACTCTATTGCACAGACCGGACACAGTTGCCCAGATACAGCGTGCACTAGAGGACTATTTATTACACAATGACAGTCCGGACACAGCTCTTTCTACCCAATGGGAGGCCCTTAAGGCAGTGATCAGGGGAGAAGTCATCGCCATCTCTTCCGCAGACAACGCGGACCGTAAAGCGAAGAGGGAGGAGCTGACACAGAAGGTACGAGAGCCGGAGCAGATGCACCAGCGTACCGGGGCCCCCGGTGTATGGCGACAGTTAACGGCAGCTCGGGCACAGCTGGTTGCTATTGACCGTGATAAGGTGGAATACGCTGCAATGCGGCTGCAACACTCCTTTTATACTGGCGGGGATAAATGTGGGCGACTACTCACGCACAAACCCCGGGAGGCTCGACAGCGAGAGGGAGTTCAGGAGATTAGGGACCGGGCAGGAGTGGTGTATTCGGACGATGCGGCTATTGCCGAGATTTTCCGCAACTTCTATGCCCAACTTTATGACAAACAGCCTTTGGAGAGTACGGACATAGATGTGTACTTAGCCCAAGCTCGTCTTCCCACCCTGACACCAGACCAAGCAGCCCACATAGAGAGAGAGATCAGGCCGGAGGAAGTCATAGCAGCTATTGCTCATTTGAAGCTGGGCAAATCACCTGGCCCCGATGGCTACACCGCAGCTTTTTATAAGCAGTTTTGCTCAACGCTCACTCCTCTGCTCACCAGGCTCTTCAACTCCTTCGCAGCACCCGGGGCGATCCCCCCCTCCATGTTGGAAGCAGCGATAGCCGTCATCCCTAAGCCAGGGAAGGACAAGGCGGACTGTGGGTCATACCGGCCCATCTCGCTTCTGAACATTGATCTGAAGCTCTATACTGGTATACTAGCTTCCCGACTAGCCCCCTATATGCCGGGGCTTGTGGACCCCAATCAGGCTGGCTTCATTCCGCAGAGGCAGACGAGTGATAATACGAAACGTGTCACGCACCTCATAGAAAAGGCCTCCCGTATCCCTGGAGACTATATGCTCCTCACCATAGACGCGGAGAAGGCCTTTGATCGGGTCCATTGGCCCTATCTCGAGCAGGCGATGATTTCACATTGGCCTGGGGGAAAAGATGCGGACACACATTCTTAATTGCTACCGGTTCCCCACAGCCACGGTACGGATCAACGGGCACACGTCCACCCCATTCACTATCAATAGAGGTACGAGGCAGGGGTGCCCTTTGTCGCCCTTGCTTTTTGCCCTCTATATGGAACCCATGGCGCAAAGAGTCAGGGATCACCCTCAGATCACTGGCATTCGCTTCGGAGGGGACATGCACACCATTAGCCTGTATGTAGACGATGTGCTAGTCACCATAGCAAATCCTGGGAGGGCCTTGGGGACCTTTTTGGAAGAACTGGATACCTTTGTGAGCGCATCCGTGTTTAAGGTTAACCTGATGAAATCTACAGCGTTGAACCTCTCTCTGTCGCCCCAAGAGCAGGCGGCCCTACAGGCTCGACACCCCCTGCAGTGGTCTGATGATGTCGTCCCTTATTTGGGTATCCAATTGGCCCCGACCTTGCAGGCCCTGAGGACGGCTAACAACTCCCAACTCCATACACACATCCGCACCGAGCTACGGAGATGGAAACACTACCAGATCTCGTGGCTGGGGCGCATCGCAGCTATTAAAATGACAATCCTCCCCAAAATCCTGTATCTCTTTCAGACGCTTCCCTTGCCGCCCCCAATCGGTTGGCTGCATAAGGTGCAATCAGAACTCTCTCACTTTATTTGGCAAGGGCGCAAACCAAGAAAGAAATGGTTAGTTAGCTTTCTCCCACCTCACGAAGGGGGCCTTGGGATCCCGGATCTCACGCCCTATTATAACGCTGCACAGCTTCGACATCTGATCGAATGGAGCCGGGCTGAATCCGAGAAACACTGGCTCTTTCAAGATCGTGCAGTCGCGGGTACGTCTCTCATGAAGATTCCCTTTCTTCCGAAGTCTCACCGGCCCCCCAATTTATACGCCTCACAGGTGACACGCACAACTCTCACAGTCTGGGATCGGACCAACACGCGCCATGACCTAACAACCTTCCCCTCTCCACTCACATCTCTCTTTGATAATCCTGACTTTAGTCCTGGGATGGGCCTGCAGTCCTTTTGATTGTGGAGAGAAGCCGGATGCTGAGCCTTAGGCCTTTTATTTGTTAAATGTGACATTATCCCCTTCTCGCAGCTTAGGGCCGATTATGGCTTCCCAGAATCCGAACGCCTGCACTACTTGCAGGTGCGACATTGGGCTATGCATCCTGGTAATCGAACGCAGGCAACTAGGCTTCTCACTCCCTATGAACGGTGGCTCATCACACGGTCTTCGGACAAGAAGCTGATCTCAGATCTGTATAGGATGCTCCAGTCCTGATATACCCACACTTATCATGCGGGACATGCTCGCTGGGAGAGGGATCTTGGATGTAGTCTTAGCCTCAAGGAATGGGAAGGTGCATGCTACAGAGCGCGCCACACGGCAACACATGTGGGTCTTACTGAAACTCTCACCAAACTGGTCTATTATTGGTACTACACTCCAGAGAGGCTTCACCAAGCGGACACGACACAGAGCCCTGACTGTTGGAGGGGGTGTGGGAGCAGGGGCACACTGGTTCATCTTCTATGGGACTGCGAACACCTCCGGACTTACTGGACGCACATACTTGATGATGTTGACAAATACCTTGACACCGAAATCGCTAGACTTCCTGCATATGTCCTACTGGGGGTGCCCAACCCTCTTACTTACCCCTTGAAATCTAGACGAGGGAAGCAGATAGCCAAAGCACTGGGCACAGCCATCCAGAGCATATTAATCCACTGGAGAACCCCATGCATCCCTGCACACACTGGGTTGCATCAACGAATGTGGCACGTACTGGACATGGAGAAGATCTCTCTTACCCTAGCCGGGAAAGGCTCCTCTTTTAACGATCTTTGGCAGCCATTCCTCGCTCTGCTTGCACAAGAATTCCGGGAGCTGTCCTGCCCGAGATACTTACGCCTCTTACGCCTAACTGCACCAGATCCCTCCACATACGCTGGCCTAGCTTTTGGAACGACACTTCGCTTTGTGCAGCACCGCAGAGACGGAATGGACCGGGGGAGGGTGGGGGGTGGTTTTCTCTGTAACTTCTTTCCCTCTCATTTCTTCTCTCTTTTCTGGGGTGGTGGGTGGGTGGGTGGATGGTACCAGTTATTTGTTGACTTTTGTAATATCAATGCACTTATTAGTATCTATGGTGGGCTCTGTGTGGCCCGATTAATGCGAGCTTGCTTCCTGCATTGTTCAATAAAAAGAATTAAACCATAAAGAAGAGGGTTTCACAGTTTCTCATTTTAAGAATAGAAGAGGTGGTTGCTATA
Organism: Calotriton arnoldi; assembly: GCA_963921515.1. Taxonomy (NCBI): domain Eukaryota; kingdom Metazoa; phylum Chordata; class Amphibia; order Caudata; family Salamandridae; genus Calotriton; species Calotriton arnoldi. The sequence continues at coordinate 1,176,781 of CAWUFW010002583.1, forward strand.
TTTTGACCTGCTCTTTTGTGTTGTTGGTTTTTCACAGTGATTTTGTAACAAGCAGATATTGTTTTATGATGGTAGATGATAGGGGTGATAGGGACACAATAGTCTGCAAACCAGATACCTGTTGTCGATACGAAGCCAGGTGGTTTCATGTATAGCATGTAAAGTATGGGTGCAAGGATTTTAAACTGATCGTGCATTGACTAGCGCACTTTGGTGGTTCTTTCTTATTACGTGGAGCTTTGGAACCCTTTCCTGGACTTTATGATATGTTGGTTTGAATACCAGCTTGATTTGAAAGAAGGATGTAGTTTTAGGTAACACCAAAAGCAGAATGTGTTCCAATCATCCCGGGGTCTGGGCTATATGGCTTTGGAGGAGTGGGGAGAAGACCAATTAACAAGGGTGACATGTTGTTTTTTTTGGGGGCGGAGGATGTCTGTTATTTGTGAATCATGTGAAACGCCTTCTGTCACTTAAGCTATCATTGTTTCCATTTGCTCAGGAAGTAGGTCTGACAGCTGCAGTGGCGGGGGAGTATGGTAAGGTTTGGGAGGGATGGGTTATTCTTGCAGTGAGAACAGGTCATAGAGGTTCTGAGTAGTACATTCTGTGAGAAATCTGGAGTGGTGCACAGTACTGTAGGATGACCAGAGTGAGTTTTCTTTCTGCGAGGCTGGGCATTTTCCATAGGGATTTGTAGTATTCATCACTTTTCTGGCCGTTTATGCTGCAGCATCCTCCTTAAGTTTGGTTAATTTTAATTTAAGAAACTTGAGCAGTGAAGCGTCCCTGGTGATTGCAGGCTTTTAGCTGTGTGTAATGGCAGTGGGAGCCATGCTCTCTGAACGCCGCTGCCTTTGTCGGATGTGCGCAGCAGTACACAACGGCGTGAGCCGTCTGAGTGCTTTGTGAAGTGGATGGCACCTCTAAATGTTCTCAGGTGCGCTCTGTACCTATTGCTGTGCGAGGTCATCTGAGTACTGATGAATGGGCTGAGAGCGTGCTGCAGTAAACAACAACGTGAAGCCGTCAGAATGTGGCATTGAGAGTTATAACATGTTATCATTGTGAGCATCCAGGGCTAATAGGTTCAAGCATCATGTGTGGAGTGCGTAAAGTATTATACAGAAATTGTGGGAAGAGCAGCGATTTTGCTAAAGTGTGCCAAGGGTAATTCTTTCAAGGCGAAAAAGAAATAGGAGACATGTTTCACAATATACTAGAAGCTGGTATTGATCATTAATGAATGAACATCGTAGAGTAAAACTGTTGCAGAGACGAAGATAAATGAATGCAATAGAAGAGATAATGACCACGCAAAGAAAAGAAGCGCATAGAAAAATAAAAATAGAACGCTATAATACATTAGAAAAACCCCATTATGATGTTAAAGTTGGGGGTAGATATATAAAGGTTCCAGAAGAGCCAGTTAGTGTGTTTACGCTTATATCAAGAGACTGATCCATTGAGAACCGGGATGTGAACTCTTTGAGAAAGGAATCATACCTGAAACAAGGATAGTGACAGCTAGCAGCGAAACCCCAAATCCTGCTAAAAGGAACAGCCAAAATCCTTTCTTGGGGTGGCAGAAAAATAAGTTGTAGTACAATTTTGCAAATATTGCAGTAACATTGTGGAGATGGACGAAAAACAATGCTATGCATGAAGGGAATACAGAATGTAGGGAAACATTTGACATGATAAAGGATAATATTTTAAAATCTCCTACCATCGCCACCTATAAGAGCAAAAACATACATTATGACAAATGCCAATAAAGTGGGCTTAGGAGCAATGTTAACTCAGAAAGTAGATGCACAAGCTACATTTTTTAGTGTCAGTAGCTCGCCTGCATGTCCCCTGATGTCTGGCCCATGTCTCTCTTGCGTGCTCCAGAGGAAGCTGAAAGCACACATGTGCACATATTTGTTACATACTACAAGGTCAATAACAAATGGTACACACAAAGGGGCATATTTACAAGAACTTAACGCCGTCATAGAGTCAATTTTTTTACATCACTGCGTTTTTTTTATCGCCGTTTTTATAAGTTGCCGCTAACTCCAGATAGCTGCAATTTTCCAGCATAAACGGGAATTTCAAGATCGCCACTTCTGTTAGCGGGACTTAACGAAAATGAGATGCAAGGTAGGCGTTCCCGTGAAAAAACTGCTGCTAAACTCACAACACGACATTTACAAGGAAATCCCAGTACATCGATTTTAAGGCCAGAAAATAGCTGGTCTTAAAATTGGAGATCTCTCGGTGCTGGACAGCGCTGCAAGGAATATTGCTGCTCTGCCCTGTGCAAAAACGAAAGTTCATGAATGCGCTCTATCAATAAGATAGGGTGCATTCCTTTGTCCCATTCATGAAAAGTGTTGCATCACTGCAATAAAACAGCGATTGGACACTTTTCACTGCGCCCTCCTTGCAACACCATGGCTGTGTCATATTTACTCCATGTCGCAACCAATGACAGATACGTCTGGAATCCTAACCTATCTGTCAGCACTAAAGTCATGCATTGCTGCAGTTGTGTCGCAAGCATGACACAACTCCAGCAATACATAGGGCCAGCCTGCCCATGAGGCAGGCGTAAGGTTTTGACGCAGTGGCGTCCTAGAATTATCGCAGTGAAATCATTGCACCACCCCTACAAGGCTTTGTTGCGTGGGAACACTGACCCTGCATACATCATTCCTGATGCAGGTTTAGTGTGGCACAGGGCTTTACAAGGTCACGCATATGCCTAGATGTGTCACTTTGTAAATACGGCGCAACGTGGTGCAAAATTCACGCTGCAAGTACGTCAAGAAAATGACGCAGCGTTAAACTTTGGGAAGGGGCTCATGAATAAGTCCCCCTGTCTTTTTCCCCTATGTTGGCACACAATGGCTGTCTTGCGCCAATGCAGGCACCCTTGCGCCATGGTGCAAGGTTGACTGTGTCACGGAGTTGATTGATGTTGTGCAGGAAGGGACACCTACCTGCACAAAACCTATCAATACAGAGTATTTCCTTTTTCTCTGTGTGCTGCAGAATGCTGCACACATAGAAAAAGTGAAAAAACATTTATCCTCGTAGCACCTCCCAAACACCACCCTTGGGGTGGTATTAGATTCTGATGCATTCCAAAGGTTTACGGTTTCTCGTAAACCTGGGAATGCTTTAGAGTCCATTGGTTTGGCGTGGGAACGCCCACAGCGACACCCATTGAACACCCTTTTCACACTGTTTAATGTGTGACAGGGGTACATATTTACAAGTCCATGAAAAGCCACGTAAAGTGGCTTTACGTGGCTTTTTAAACATGCTGTGGCACATTGCGCAACCGGAACGTCAAACACATGACGTCACATTGTTGCAAAAGTGCCGCTAGGACCTCATAAATGTGACCCTTGAATAATAGAAGAACTCCCAAAATTCATCCTTGGCAAGGTCAACGACACCATGGACCTCCTGCCATTGCAGCTCGGAGCATCAAGGAGACCACCACCACCCCGACATCGCTCACCCTAACAACTGCTCCATTACCTTTGGGTGACAACTGGACCTGATCCCCTCTAAGTGCTGACCTCTGTACACCGAAACTTCAGCAACAGGAAGCTAGAGACCAGGAACCACAGAAAACCAGAGTCTCTCTGCAGCTGTCTGTAACCGTGGAAGAAGGAGAGACGCACAACCAGTCAACATTAAATTATGTTATCTTCTGTCTGAGGAGTCACATCCAGGGGCTGCACAGACCCTGAACCGGATGACCACGTCGCAGTGGAGCCCACGTTGCGAAGGGAGCGTTCAGGGGAAGTGTCGGGATTCTGTCTCTGAGTGCGATTGCACATCGTTGCCGCGGCATGCAGAGCCTTCTGCCTCTCTTGCATAACCTGCTGCATATCGGGGGTTGCTTGTAGTTGTGGCGGGGACGCCTGCTCCTCCTATGCCTCCCAGGATGACTGGCTCCACGAACGACAGCTTGTTGCCCAGACCCTTCACTCTCTGTCTGCAGCACCTGGTGACCAGTAGATTCCAGCCAGGTCCAGACCTGTTCAGCAGCGTCAATGATTTGCGTGTCAACATCTGAGATCATTCGGAGCCTTTACAGGTAAAGGAGGGAGTATTTTATGCCCAACTCTTGAAGGCATCGCATAACCACTAGAGACGAGCTCCTCTGCCTTTGTACCCCATGACGTAGTCAGGGAACAAAATAACTGGTGTTATCCATTTTCACCACCCCCTCTTGTGTACCTCCCTCAGGACAGCATCACAATCCCTGTAGGAGGCGGAAGAGAAAGGGTCTAGGACCTGTCCCCGGCAGCGGATGGCTCACCGGCACTCGATGGACCTGCTCCACAACAAAGAATGGGGAGAGTGCACCTGCTGGCAGTAGGTCACGCAACCATGTCTCAGTATATGCCACTGCATCAGCCCCTTCTGCTCCCTCAGGCAGACCCAACACCCTCACATTGTTACACTGGGAGTGGCCCTCCGCATCCTTCGCTGTTCTTGCCAATAACTTCACATGTGCCATTAGCTGATACACCTCCAACGCTACGCTCAGGGTACTCAGGGGTACTTTGGCCAGTTCTTGCTCAATGTCGTGCATGTTATAAGTCAGCTTGTGATGATCGGCGCGCTCCTGGATGAAGTTGACAGTGATTTTGTCTATGCGGCCCTCAAAGGAAGTTCCTGTTTGTTCAAGGGAGGTACCCACTTTGAGTAAAGAGTCTAGTTTTGAGTCCAGGCTTTCCACTGTCACCAACCCTGGCAGCCAGCGATCCCCAGCCCCTTGGTTCACCGACACAGAGGAGTGGCCAAATGTCGATGCCGCCCCGTCTGCAGGCGGGCCATCGTTGCGCCAGATGCCCAGGCACAATGTATGACATGCGGTGCAGTACAGTGTGGCTAGCCATCCACTCCCCTCCAGTCAGGTGTATACTAGCTAGGAATCTTCATTCGGGCAGCACTGATGGAAATCCCCCATACACCCAAGAGCTCACTACCATGGGGTGAGGAAAGGCAGCACCACACAGTCGCCTCCTCCCATCTAACAGTAGCAACCAGATTCCGTGTTCCCTAGTGCCCCAGTGAGTGATGGCAGATCAAGCTGCGTGCCCAAGGGCCAAGGCCTGGACAGACCCCTGTGCCCCTGGCACCTGCCGCCACCAACGGCTGTTATCAGCGACTAGAGCTAGTTAGTGGAGTCCCCCACCAGTGTTGTGCGGTGCCCTCAGTGATGTAGCTCAACCGAAGTGCAGGGATTGCTCAGGGCATGGTGTGCACCACCTACAGGCACTAGGCCCAGGCCCAACTCGACTCCCGGGCCTCCTCCACTCTGCGTCCCAACTTATCCTCACCTGGACATCAACACCGGGGCTCAATCCACTGTGCTCTCTCCGAATCTGTGACTCAGCCAGCAGGAGCCACAGCCAGGCTAGATTTCACAAGCCCGGGTACAGCAGTTGTCGCCAAGTCCACTGGGGAACCTCCTGATACAGGTGATGCAACAGGGCCCCCTTAGGCATGCAGTTGCAGCGCTCCTGCCACACAAGTTCAGTGTAACTCAGGGTCCTCACCCTCCACAGCATCCAGGCAGCACCACATCCTCCGGCCTGCGATGCATAGTGGCACGACCCAACATTGACAATCTCCTCCGTGCACCCTGGTGTAGTGGGGGCGAGTGTTATGCAATGCAGACCTCCCTACATCAGTGCGCAGGAGTGCCTCTACCAATCACAGCTCAAAGTGGCACCAGGCAGTCTTCTCACACAGGTCAGCAACGTGTCTCCATGCGACCTGCCAGACTTCGCCACCAGGTAAGGGCGATCGCTGACACCTCAATGTCTACCGCCACGGCCCACAGACTTGGGCCCGACATGGCCTGCCTACACCGCCAGGCTGCAGCGACTCCACAGCACTGCCTCCTCCCACTCCAGGTTTTAGACGCAGGCCCAGCAAGACCTCTGGGCCAGAGAGACGGTCCATGCTTCCAGGAATTGGCTGCCATAGTGTTGCAAGGATGGCGCTATGAAAAGTGCTGCATCACTGGTTTTCCTCAGCGATGCACCTCTTTTCATAAATAAAGCCCTGATTCTGCATTTCCTCTTCCCCTGGGACTCTGGCTGGTCATCTTGGCTGTTGGGTGGTTTGAAGGGTGTTGTTGACCTGTGCCTAAATTAGCCCGGGCTGCTCCATTCTTCATTCTTTTTTTCATTGGAGGTGGATTTATAGGGTATTTTTGCCTCTAGTGACTGAAAAGTGACGTTGGGCTGACTAACATGAATTTGTTTGCCCCTAATTGGCCTTTCATCAGTTTCCTCTCGCTAACGTTAAATTTTTTATCACCTTGACGCTAGTGTTAGCGGCAGTTTTCGCAGTGGCTAGCTGATACTATCACCATGTAGCCACGCATTGTAAATACGTCGCTAACAGGGCAATAGTTTTCGGCGATAGACAGCGTTAAGAAAATTGCAGATAACCAATGCAAAAACTGGTTAGAGACTATTCTTGTAAATACACCCCAAAGACTGCCAAACATAATACATTTTACAATACTAATTTCAATAAATGGTACACAATAAATGGTGCACAATAAATGGTACACAAAACCGGTGTGTGTAATTACAATTACAATCATATATCTGGCACGCTATACAAAGTAAAAGTTTTCTAAATTCAGTAATGAGGATTTATCACTATTCAGAGGAACACAGTTTTATCAACCTTAAATAACGAAAGAATGAGTTTTAAAACTAAAAGGTAAGTAGATCGCATTAGAATTGCTACTGGCACCAGTCAGTCAGATGACGCACCTGCTACTGGTAGGGCTGGTTCAGTCAAACTAGTGAAAAGTTAACAGCCCTGGGCAGTCAGTCTGAAAGTGGAAGTGAGCATCTGAAGATACTCACCTGGTGCCCCAAAATCTTGCAGGCTGTTGGTGCCGCCACTCAGTCCCATCCATGCAGCTCTGTCTTCACCTCCCTGGGTGGTGTCTGAAGCCCCTTACAGTGCTGCACTCTGCTCTCCCATGCTGCCACTTTTCCACATTCCCTTGGCTAGGTAGCGCCCTTCTCTTGCCTGGGCTGCATACTGTGTACTCAAGGTTGGCAAAGGGATTCATGCGCTTAAGATCCCTGGGGGCGCCTGGGGAGCGTGTCAGGCCCGGACTGAAGGGCCGCACACAGGGTATCTGCGGGGCATCCTTGCTAGTCTGCACATGCTGACGACACGCCGTAATTACAATTACAATCATATATCTTGCACACTATACAAAGTAAAAGTTTTCTAAACTCAGTAATGAGGATTTATCACTATTCAGAGGAACACAGTTTTACTTAGACTTGAAGGGTCTAAATGTGATTTAGGAAGAATGAGTTGCTTCTTCACAAACATCAAGGGTATTCTGTCTGTACTATTACAATGCATTATATTATGTAGTACCTTCCATCAGAATGATGGTATATTTGTCATTTTTGTGAAAAAATGCCCATCTGCAAAACTTAATGTCATGCATTATATCTGTTCCTTAAAAAATGTCAAGTCAAACAGCACATTTAAGTAAGGGCTTGATAGAAAGTTTGACAGCTAGGTTACTCGGTCACAAACGTAATAGATATCACATCCTTCTTCTTGCAAGTGTCATAGTATATAAAGCTCTTGTAATACAACACACAGGGTATCTGTCACAAATATGACAGGTAGTCACACATCTAACATACTTTTGTCCAGGACATTATAAGTTACATATCTTTTTATACTCTTGGAAATGTATCTGTGTTCTGGAACCTTCAAGTGACTATCCTATATGCCGAAGTGAAACTCAGGAACATATTTGTAATTTTTGTAATTTAGATCTTTGAAATATTGTTGACAGCAATCTTTTCCACTTGGTGTATACTCATAGTCTATGCCCAGCATTCATATTTGTACTTTTCCACTCTCACACTTGGTTTGGTGGTGGTGTATACCAATGTCTAGGTTAAATCGTAACAATAATGGCTTCATACACTGGTCCAGGACCTGCATGTCTTATACGAAATACAGCCTGAAGTACTGGGCAAGGCATAATATCTGTAGGAAATGTCCATCTTTTGTTTGGATTACCCCCAGGTTTTTGCCCTATCTGTTTTTGCTGGCTGTAGAACTTTGTGCACTTTACCCCTGCTAACCAGTATCAAAGTGCCTGTGCTCCCCATTTTAACATGGTTGAATTGTGTATTCCTAATTAGCATGTTAATTTGCCTAGAAATCCCTAGTATATGGCACAATGTGCACGCATGGCCTGGGAGTTAAATACCATTCGTGGAATACAGCATCAATAGTGTCATCCACTACAGTGGCAGTGCAAACATGATTATAGGCCTATCATTTTTGCCTGACTGGAACATGTAAAAACTGCAATTCAACCTGTCAAAGTAAATCCTTTTGACAGCTCTAAACTTTCCTTTCAAATATTAATGGGTCACCCTTAAGTAAGCCTTGTAGTCCACAAGGCAGGGTGCATAGTATTTAAAAGTAGGATATCTAGAAGTTTAATGTAATTTTGTCCTTACATTGACTAGCACAAAAATTCTATTTTCACTGTAAGAGGTCTAGCTGGCCCATAGAAAATCACTGTGAAAAATATTAAATATAATTTCTGCTATCTCAGGATAGGGGCCAGCTAGAAACTTGATTCAGCAACTCTTTTTAATATTCCTCAAAAGCACAACTTTGTGGTGAAGTTGCATGTTTTATAAATAGTGTGGAAAAGTAAGTTTTAGAAACATATCTTTTCCATGCCCGAAACTAAAGGATAATTTACACAAGTCTTCTAACTGTGATCGAGCTTATGAATGACTCTGAATTAGGTTGAAAACTGGTCTCAGAGCAAAGACCAAGGCCTGGGGGTGGGGAGGTCATTTGTTTCTTTTGATAGGATGACCATTTGGGTTCTGTCCAGGAACTTAATTTACTTTAAAGGTGCTTCGCCTGTCACATGCAGATGTCAGATGACATATGGAAGCCCCCTTCTTTTGTTTCTCTAGTCAGGCAGGCATCAATACCAGTTAGAGGGGAGCAGCCCCCAGAACTATGTTGGAGTGATTAAAGAGGAGAGACTGCTCATTACCATAGCCACACCTCTGAGTTGGTGTACATGCTCTGCACAAGGGGAGAAGGTTGTCCTCATTTTAGATTTCAGAAATGAGGGGCACCATGTGATTGTTTGAGAAACTTCTGCAAAAGTGAGGAGATTTCCCCTGGGAACTTTAAGGAGGGGCCGGAAGTCACCCCCACCAACAAGCTAGTGCCAAGCATAAATGTGGCATTCCCTGGCAGCCTACCAAGAACACTTTCTGGATGTGAGGAAGATCAGAAAAGGATTGAACCTGTCTGTGACCTGAGAGGAACCCTGAATGACTGGATCTGCTCCCTCTGGTACCCAAGACAATGAAGTGGATGCCAAGGGTGATAAAGCTGACCTTCTGTTCATGCTACAGGGACACAATGAGCTACAAGAGGCCTTTTCCTACAATTGCCCAACTGGCCAGTTCAAACTGCTCCAGCCCTGGTGCTTTCTGTTGGCCTCTGCTGGAGTGAGTTCTAACCTAAGAGTTGTTACTGCGGTCCTGGAATCCTTGGCTGTGCCTGGCTGGACTTCTCCTACCTCTTCTGAAAACCTGGGACTTAAAAAATTCTTTAAGTCCAAGAACTCTCGAGGACTGGGACAAACCTGCCATGCCTATTCACCCAAGGTGAGTTCCTGCTGAGTTGAAGATTTAGGTTCCTCCCACTTGCAGCTTCTCCGCAGCAGCAAACCTGACTCAGTAGAACCTTGCAGAGAATGTATTCTGAGCTCAGACCTAGAAATCTTGACTGGGCGAAGGAGTTAAAAGTATCCTCCCGGCAAGTGGACCTGAATGCTAAATTTGGATTTCTCTTTCTCTGAGATTTCCTCTAAAAACTAGTGGCTTCATTAGGACCACATCCAAAGACTCTCTGACCTTGTCAAGCCCTCCTCAGCTACAGCCTGCTGCCTTGTGCTGCTGAAGATTTTGGACTTCTGTTTTTGTGACTAAGGGCCATATGTATCAAGCTAAATTGCTATTGCAAACGCTGAAATTCGCAGAATTTCTGCGTTTGCGATCGCAATTTAGCAGTGTGCAATGTATCTCACAAAAACCCACTTGCAAAATAAGGAATCGCAAAATTTGCGATTCCTTATTTTGCGAATGCATTTAAGGAATCGCAAATTGCGATTCCTTAAATGCAATGTAAGAAGCACAAAAAAAGTTAGATTTGGCCTTAAGGAATCACTTATACCACCAACTTCAAGTTGGTGGTAATTTGTGATTTGTTTGAAAAATGCACTTTTTTGCATTTTTCAAAGTGTCATGTGGCGCACAAGGGCATGTATGTGTGCCACATGTGCACACATGCACATTTCAGGGGTGCAACAGGGTGTCCTTTTGACACCCTTGCACCCTTGAAATTGCATTCGCAATTTGCGAGTACAAAATGGGTACTCGCAAATTGCGAATGTCTTCCTATTCATTCCTATGGGCCTCTAGGCCCATAGGAATGAATGGGAAGGTATTCCTTAATTGGGACTTGCAATTTGCGAGTCGCAATTAAGGAATGTCAGGGAATCGCAAAATATTTGCGGATTTTTATTTACATCTCGTTTTGCGATTCTCAAATAGCGATTCTCCAAAAATCGCTATTTGAGAATCGCAAAATGATTGTTTGATACATATGGCCCTAAGTCCCAAGATAAAACCTCTGACCTAATCAAACCTGGTTTTTGTATCTGATAGTTGCTCCAGGGATTGGCTTGTTAGATTAAAAGCTGGGCAGTCACCCAGGGTTCTCTGTTGCTCACTTTTCTTTGGTAAAAAATGGTTAATCTAGAATATATATATTTTAGGAACACAAGGAAAAATAAAAATATAGTTTTGCAGAAGCTTGTGTCTAAATTATAAATTGGCAGATCATAGGGTTATCAAACATTAATCATATGGGGATGAGAGTATTAAAACAGGCTGAGAGTGTGAATTCACTCACAATCTTTTAAATAACACACAGAAAATAAATGTAAGTGCATTTCATGTATGTAATTCACCTGACTCTCTTCTAGTCCATATAGCTGGCTGTAGTTGGTCATAGCTCCCTCCACAAGGACATTTAACTCCTCAGGAGTGAGGTTGGTGGCTTTGCCACCTGCTCCTTCAGCCATGGTGCCTCCCAGGAGAGTAAAATGAGCAGCAACAGTTGAGGAGGCATGCTACTCTTGAGAGTAAGGTATGCCTTAAAAAACAACGGCCTTAAAAAGAATGCATGCCTATGTGATGGAAATTGCGTCAATGTGACAGATTCCTTCAATCATTACCCATTGATTCCTTCAATCATTACCCATTGTAACCGATGCAGGACCGTGGATACTGGAAAAGGTAGGTACAGACAGCACTTAGAAGTACATTGTCCATGACAGATAATTCAGGCATCCTCATGTTTGGTCTGCCATCATAAACCAACATTTAGGGGAGGGTATGTGGCTTCATGGCTACAGCAGTCGGCATCGAAGCTGGGGAACTGGGTTCGTGTCTCGGCAGGGACGCGCACAATCCTGTGATTCTGGGCAAATCATGCAATCTCTCCGTGCCCAACAAAAATGAATGTGTCCGTCTGTAACGCAACTGGTGCTCATTTAAAGCGCTCTGATTCCTTCGGGTCAAGTTCGCGCTATATAAAAATTCGGAGAAAAAAAAATTGTCTGCATAGGGTATGTCTAAGAATACTGTGGACCAGCAGTGCATTGTTGACCAAAGTATCTGTCTTTTATGATGCTGCTTATGTCAATAACAATTAGCACATCTGCAATACAAACAATGAATATATACCGTCCGTCATATAACCTACGTCAACATTTATGGAGTTTTCAGCAAATAATAAGAAAAATGTAAAGAAATATTTGACTATTATGAGAAAGTTAAAAAATTAGAAAAGCATTTTTTTTTTTTAAGCTATTTTGGAGTTTCAATAAAAATGACTGTGTTTCCACTACATGTTTATATATTTTTGAAAAATGTATATGCATATAGTAGAACCATAACCAGAGAAAATAACATTTCTTGATTGAAATTTAGTAAATGTTTGACAGTTTGCCTCGGTTAAAGCCCAAAAATATTTTAAAATGTCCAACAGCTGTGTGTGAACATACATCATTGACACATTGCACTCATATTTTGTAGAAATGCATTTTCACCATCTCAGGGAAAACCGAAGCCACCCAAGAAACAGTTTCCCTACCTTGAGATCTACCCACTGGGGAGTATTAACCATAGTAACATATTGGACTGTCAAGTCATTAAACTAAACTTCCCTATGAAACACGTTTTTCACATCTTGTACAGATCAAAAGATTATCAAGCCACATCCTAAGGCTGTAAAGTGACAAGCAACTAAGAATATATACATACACCTTGAAGATCTTAGTGCCCCATTTCGGCACTGTACCTGTATTGTCTTTTGTTGTGCAACAAACTTATAAACTATGACATGATAGTTTGGTACAGCCACTTGGGACAGGGGAGCCTAGTTTGTCTGCACCCTCTTTTTTACCATAACTCATCACATATTGTCACTTTATATGGATATGCAACTATTAAGGTACCTGCCACTGCCTCTGCAATAGGCCAGAGTAGTTGGCAGACCTAGCACTTTGCACAAAGGATTGCCTGTCTCCTTGGTAAGTGTCAAAAAAAATTATGTTGATGTGATATTTTGTCTGATCGTTGGCGCCTTCCAAGCATAATTTCTCTTACACTTGCTTTTGTGATTACATTTTCAGAGAACTCAGCTTACCCTACCCATACTTGGCTTTTTATTGCCACTGAGAAACACAACACCACCAGAGGAAGTCTGCTTCAGTGAGGTCCATATACAAATATGGAGTCCGGTAGAGTGGGATTTTGGGTCCTTGAATGCCTGAAGTGCCTGGACAAGGCTGGATGGGCCCTCCTCTACTCTCCTAGCGAGGTCTGTGTTGTGTTGTATGCTTTACAAAATTGGCCTGTGGATAAATATACCATTCATCCCAGAAGATGATTACTAGTGGGAACCCCAAGGGTTGTTGGTGAAATGCATCAGTAGGATGACACTGGTGAGGGCAAAGGCAATGACCACAAGCATGAAATTATTGAAAACATATTTGCCTGATGAAAGGTGAGTCAAGGAAAAGGTTATTATATTTAATTCCCTGAGGACATATCCTCTTTTAGAATGTATGCTACAAATCTACAAATTACATTTCTGGTTTTCTTTTCATTAGATTCAAAATGTTCATATTGTATTAAATATGTTTGGAATTATAATAGTATACTAATCAACTCTTGCATATATTTATGGGCATGCTATCTGAGAATTTGTCCTTAATAGCTGTTGATGTTTGATTCTCAGCAAATGGTTAAAACATATAAATACCAAATTAATGTTAGTCACAAACATACTAATATTTCTGGGGGAACATGGCGGCCGCTAGCTAGAGCGGTCGCGGGCTGCTGCTCTAACCTGGCAGAATAAGCAGAACTCACACTACCTAGATGCGATTTTGCGGCGATATCGGGGGGTATCGGGACGGCCTTTCTGTTCTGTTCCTTTTGGTGTTTTCTTCGGTTTGTCTTGCGGCAGGGCGACGGTGGCAGCTGGGAAGGAAGAAGCGCTGGTGAAGAGCCGCTGGACGGCAGCGGCAGCGCGGATTGCGCGTGGCAGGTGCACCGCGGCTAGGATTAGCTTCCGGGGCAGCAAGGGGCAAGGGGTTGATTCAACGGCGTCCCGAGTGCAAGTTTTGACAGCCCCCGGTGTCCTGGCGCAGACCCCTCCAGAAATTTGGGTAAAGGCAAAAACGGGGCATTTCAACGGGGATATTGCGAATACTGCAGAAACCGGCTGGTTTCAAAACGAGGAGGCGTCTTTGAAAACAATTGAATACTGTATATGGCCCTTGCAAATGACCCCGGTAAGGAGGAGAAGGGGGGACTGGGGGCCTAAACTAAACGTGGAGAGGGGCTTTCTGTGCGAGGAACAGCAAACCAGTGGGGTCTCTGCTGAGATATTTACGGGAGCTAACAGATTGAATAGATATACTCTTAGAAGCAGAGATATTTGGGGCAGAAGTCAGTCTCCACCCGAGGTTGCCAACAAAGAGAGTGCTTCAGTTCCAACGCAAACTAACCCTAAAAAAACTGTTAGAACTCAGCAAAAGAAAAAAACACAGACAGAGAAGACCCCCCAAACTAAAGGGAAAAAACAACTAAACCTAAACCGGTCAGTATTCGAGTTACACCGTCACGCCGCTCATACTTTAAAGTACAAGCTCAAACTTCCCGCCCTTCTCAATCCGTCCAAGCAATTCAAGCTTCCCAGGGTAAAAAGTTAAACTCTGAATTTGCACATACGGTGACTCTAAGTAAAGGTAGCTGTACTGTTCCTACACATCTGACCCCCTCCGAGACACATAAAACATTAAATATTGGGGGATTAAGAGCAGATATGGATATGGATCTGGTACTTCTCGAAAATAGATTCTCACCTTTGGCATCCTCAGTTGAGATAGAAAAAGACAATACTGAAAACATATGCCAAAACTCCAACCCGGACATTCAGGGGGGGCGGGTCAGTCAACAGAGTAATGTGCTGAGGGAAGCGATAACAGTCACTGATTCCAATCTAGAAATCCAGTCCTCTACAGAGGGTCTATTAGCTACCTTATTAGTTGAAATCAGAGAGAAATTCGCAATATCAGAAAATAATCAATCAAAAATTCAAGCAGTCTGTGAAACGCTAGAGTCCAAAATTAATGATATAACGGAGAGAGTTGGTGCCATGGAAGTAGCCTTGGAGGATCTCACGAAAAAAACTGAAAATAACTCTTCTAAAATAATGAGATTAAAAGACAGCAATAAAGAACTGCGGGACAAACTAGAAATTATGGAAAACAACGCAAGAAGGAATAATATTAGGATTTTGAATATCCCAGAATAAGTTGAAGGAACAGATATAAGGTCTTTTATTGCTAACCTTCTCAAAGAACTTCATCCGGATATTGAAAGACAAATTCTGGAGGATGATATACAAAGAGTTCATCGTGACCCATACTCCAAGAGACCAGGAAAAAAAAAACAGAGAAGGATTTTAGTTAACTTTAAAACATATCTAATAAAGGAAAAAATCCTTGCTGGGGGTTTAAAAGCAGGAGTGTACAAAAGAGGGGACTGGTCGTTCCATATCAGATCCGATATCTCCCGCGCAACACAAGATAAACAGTGGGAATTAGGGAAATCCATCCAAGATTTAAGAGGTCTGGGAGCCACAGCAAATTTACGATTCCCATCTACTTTAAGGATGATGTGGAATAATAAAATGTTTAATTTCAAAGACCCGTCTGAAGTTAATTCCCTAATTATCCAGATTAAAAGTACATCCAAATGAGAAATGTAAAACCCCTGCCTAGTTAGAGACAGAGCCCGAACACAGAGGTAGTTTAGGTATACCTCTTGTTTGGAGGGAGGGTTCCCCAGGGTGGAGGGATGGGATGCAAGGGGGATGGGTCACAAATAAGAATAGAATTCAAAATTCACGTTTTTTCACAGGGTTGTGGAGCATGTGGGAAAAAAGAAAAAAAAATTGTCCTCATTTATAAATAGCAGCCAATTACCTAAAAAATCACAGATAGATCTGGATAAGTATCTTACCTTATCAAGTATAGGTAATAAAAACGGACTTGTTTTTCTTATCCATCCACTTTTCTAATGACTGATGTAGGTAGGACAGAAGAAATAAAGAACTTGAAAATTATGTCATGGAACGTAAATGGCCTTAGAGTCCCATCCAGAAGAAAGAAAATACTAGAATACCTAAAACTATCAGATAGTGATGTGTTCTTTATTCAAGAATCCCATTTGCACAAGGAGGAATGGGAATTAATATTAAAAAAATCAAAGATGGATAGAACACTGTATTAGTATTACTCAAACGTGTACAATAAAAGGGGTTGCTCTTGTGTTCAAAACAACTGTCCAAGCTATACTAGGGATTGTCTTGTTGATCATTTAGGGAGGTGGGCAATAGCCAGAGCCAAAATTAACGGCACCTGGCTGACTTTTGTAGGATACTATGGACCAAACTTAGATGACCCGGCCCCATTATATACTTTACTTCTTTAACTAATCAACATGAATTATCCTATTATATTTGGTGGAGACTTTAATTTGGTCTTGGACTCTAGTCAGGATTCAACCTCTAGTAGAGCAGCGGCAATGACACAAAATATGAGAGCAGCCTTAAAACAATTGATGTTAGATTTGGGGCTTTTAGATATTTGGAGAGAGATGGGACTCAAGACAGGAACATCAGGGGGGGAACTTTACTTTTCATAACAAGAAGTGCGGACACCGCTCCAGGATTGATTTTTTTCTGGTTGATGCTGCTACAGGAAAAAATACCATTAAGGTTAGTCATGTTCCGGAACATTTGTCTGATCATTCGACGGTGGTACTGGAAATTGCCATTGCTAATATAAAGTCATCTCGTAGGTGGACCTTAAACCGATCATTATTGTTGGATAACACAGTCATTGAAAAACTAAAATTAGCAACAAAGGAGTTTTTAGAATTTAACCTCAATTCAGCACCACTCCACACGATATGGGATTCTTTTAAGGCCTTCTTAAGAGGTATTTTAACAACTTTTTCTATTGCTCAAACAAAGAAAATGAGGGATGAAGTTAAAAACTTAGAAGCTGAAGTACATATCCATCCAGAGGAGCTAAAAAAAACTCCTGGTAACTTGGTTATCTCGCAGAATTTAACAGCAGCGAAACATAAGCTTGCGGACTATCTAGAGGTCATAATTTTAAAAAAGTGGGAAGCTAGTAAGTTGTCACACCACGAATACGGGGAGGGGTGCGGCAAGCTCCTCGCATGGAAAATAAAAGCTGACCAGTCTAGGAATAGGATAAAGGATCTTAGATGCTCTAACACTGGGAGTATTATTTCAGAGGATTCAGAGATCGAGGACGCCTTTGTTCAATATTTTCAAAATGTATAAACAGAAGAGTTAACATTAAATAAATCTAATGTAGATGTCTATCTTTCAGACTTAGATTTACCATCCCTCCAGAGCGATGAAAAGATTTATCTAAATCGCCCCATAACTTTAGAGGAGGTTGTCCAAACTATTAGTACTCTAAAAAAGGGAAAGGCTGCTGGCCCGGACTCTATCCCAAATTAGATTTATGTCAATTTAAAAGAAGAGCTTGCCCCCTTTCTACTTCAGCTGTTTAACTCAGCTTTCATAGATGGTCAAGATCTCCCCTTGTCATGGGATGAAGCAACTATAACCATTTTACTGAAACCTACTAAGAACCCGAGATCCTGTGAATCCTACAGGCCTATCTCTCTTTTAAATAGTGACCATAAATTGTACACTCAGATAATAACTAAACACCTGGATAAGGTAATAGGACCACTTATACACACAGACCAGAAAGGTTTTATGAAAGGGAGGCAGCTCTTCGAATAAACCCACAACCTAATTGGGGCTATAGATATGGCTCAAACCTATAAAACTCCATTAGCGGTAATGACTTTTGACGCTGCAAAAGCATTTGACCGAGTCAGTTGGCTATTCTTATTTCAAATGCTTCAGCGTATTAATCTGGGGGAAACTTTTTTAACAGCAGTCAAAGCCATTTATAAAAATCCATCTGCAAAAATCCTTGTCAATGGTAATCTTACCAGGTCAATAATATCGGCAGGGGCACATATTTTTAATATTTATATCGAACCGCTTGCATGCAAATTAAGAGCTTGCAGGAACATCATCCCCTTTAGGTGTAACGGATGGGAAAAGAAAATCGGATTATATGCTGATGACCTTATGATACTAACAGGGAATTTAGAGCAATCACTGACGGAAATATGGGAACAGCTGGAGAGTTTCAGGAAGGTGTCCGGATATATGATTAATCAACAAAAGACAGAGCTGATGAAATGGAATATTCAATATGGGAGTGACCTTACAAAAAGGAAATCAGATATTTAGGTGTCCAAATAGTTCATAATATTGACAAAATAGCTCAGGTTAACTTTGATAAAGTAACAAAGACGGTAAAATTACAGTTGCAATCATGGGGTGCCCTTCCACTCTCCTTTCTGGGTAAATCCAATCTCTTAAAAATGTCAATTCTCCCTAAATTTACTTTTTTGTTTAATACAATCCCATTAGAATTCATGAATATATGGTTTAACCCCTTGACCGCGATCGGAATTCCGCTCGTGTGCTGGACATTCCGATCGCGGGTGTGGTCGTGACGAGCTCAGCTCGTCATGCGCACAGCGCTACCGCGCAGCATGACGAGCTGAGCTCGTCACGCGCATCGAAGGGGTTAAGAAGGTGCAGGGGGCCTTTTCTAGCTTCATCTGGGGAAATAAGAGCCCGAGAATATCGCTAAAGAAATTCAGAAGAAAGAAAGCTTATGGAGGTATTGCCACCCCAGATTTATATTTGAATTATTGTGCCTTCCACTTAAAGAATTTTTGACAATTATTGATGGAAAGCTCAATGTTCTCTCCACTTTTCAAGGCCTTTATGATCAGCTTTGCTCACCAGGCAGGATTTTTTCTCTTAAAGTTTGGCCACCCGAGATTCTTCAAGAAGGTGAGACTGAAGATTTTGGGGGCAGCAATTAAGCTATGGGTTCAGGTGAGAATTCTTCTAAATATCCCATATTATAGTGATGCAGCACCTATTTGGGACTCCCCGGGCACCCCGGCTTGTTTGGAGGATGCCCTTGCCATTCCACTTCGAGCATGTGGTATATGCACATGGGGACAACTGATCGTGGATTCTGAACTGATCTCATGGCATCATTTCCCCAAGATATGCGATCATTCAGTCTCGAAATTTAAGTACTTCCAATTGTCAAGCTGAGTGAAATTTTTAGGAAAAGAGCTAGAAGGGGAGGCGGACATGGTGTCAAAGATCCGTTCACGCCACACAACGCGGAAAGAAGTTGTAGAGTGCTATTGGCTGCTTGTCCAAAGTGGAGAAGTCACGAATGTCGCCTTCACAGAGATCTGGAAGAGGGACTTGCCAGATGTAGACCTCGAAAAAATAGGGCAAGTATCTATGTCTCTTTTACGGTCATGTGTGAAGTCTGCACCTTTAAAAAAGAATCATTTTTCACAGTGCATAAAGCATATTGGACACCACAGAAAATGTACAAAATGGGAAGTCGTGTGACTAAGAAATGCCCGAAATGCGGAGAAGATAGCGCCAACGAGGTCCACATGTTTTGGAGGTGTCCTTTATTACAAGCTTTCTGGCAGAAAGTGGGTAAGACCATATCAGACATTATGGGTCAGGAGATAGAGCTAACTATACCCTCTATAATCTTTGGGGTGTTACCAGAGAATTCTGTTATTCAAATTTTAACAAAAAATCATAAAGCCCTTTTTTTCACACTGATTCTTCTTGCTCGGAGGGAAATATGTATTAAATGGATCCTTCCCTGTTCCCCTACGGAAGAGGAATGGATCTATTCTATTAAAAGGGTATCCCTTCTAGATCGTTTAGGTAAACAGGCCAAGAAAACAAAATATTGGGAAATCTGGGATGATTGGGTTGAGAATTTCACCTTAAATACACACCAGTAAACACCATGTACACAAATTGCGCACTTGGTTTCTTTTTCACTCTATTTCTTCTTTTCTCTTTTTCGGTTTTTGGGCTGAAGGGTTCCCCCCTTCGTTATTCACTTTATTCTGTTTTCAGTTTTTGTCTCTATGGTCCAATGATTATCAATATGCTAAAGAGGTTGCTTTGGTGGTCGGGACACTGTTACCGAAAAAAGCACCTGTCTAAAGAGAAACTCAAGATTCAGTGACACTCCTAACCCAAGTGGCTAAATTGTCGACCCGGAGATGAACTTCATCCTTTCTCTCCCTTACGAAGTGAGTGACCGGGGACAATAAACAACACCTGCCTATTGGTTTTGGTTTATGCACTTTATCTTTAAATTTAAAGCAAAACTTGGATAAATGAGGACTTTAAAAAAAAAAACATACTAATATTTCTGCTTAGTCTTTCCTAGGTCATGTCTTTCTGTCATCTACAGTGTCACTAGCAAGTTATAGGTGGGTACTTTGGAGTGTTGCAAAGATTGCCTGATCATTGGTGGCATGTAAAAGATATTGGTAAACTTTGTCTCAGTAGTGGAGAAATACCATCATAACAGAGGACCATGTAAGGTATCTGACATGTTATGGTTGTGTCAAAGACTAGAACTCAGACTTGATAATGATATTTGTAGCATATCTGTAGAAATTTGTTGTTGTTTATGACTGTGTCTGAGCATAATATCTGTGTAAAACGCAAGGACTCCGCAAAGACTCCCATTTGTGTTGCTAACAATATGTAAAACGTTATATCTTTGCGGCAGGTGTATTCATTCTAAACAGAGCATTGTAAGTTACATTTTATTTTTCATTATGCCTGATATTACCCTTTTTATTTGATTATGTACCTCATAATGTTTTGTCTTCTCTACACGTTTTCTATGTAGACAAGTGTTTGTACACATTGTTAATGTATTCATATCCCTTGCTGAGATGTGGACTGTATAACACTTTTCTATTCCACTAAAAAATAACAAATCATTATAGATGTAATTGTACATGTTGAGATGATAATAATTAAAAATCTGTGTTATAATGAAATATGTATTATCTATACAACAATTGGTTGTCTGATATGTGCAATTTCTGAAGAAGAATGCATGTTTTCTTAACATATCAACAGAACATGTGATTAATTTTATAAGAAGGTCGTAGCACAATTTATTTGTATTATTAATATTATTATTTTTTTAGAAATGACACCAAAAACGAGGGGCGTGTCTTCAGCCCAGACAAGATGGCCGCTTAACTCAGCAGCTCCGCGCACTGAGGAGAGAACCACCAGCTAAGGACATGATAACAGAAGCCTGCCATGTGTTTCTCATTACAAACCAACAGTAGGTGGTAAAGACTAACCACAAATGCTTTTTCAGTGCTTTTGATGGCCTCCTAATAGCAAAAGCAAAAGTATGAATCACCCGACTCGGGGAAGCAAAATGGCTCCTCCCACTAAGCACTACTCCAGTTATCTCTGCAATGGTGGCATACTCACGTTAATCATAAAGAAGTTCTAGCAAAGACACAAGGAGGATCCGACTGCTATCTGGGACAATCTAGGACAACCTATGGCATTCTTGAATCTAGGACAACCTATGGCATTCTTGAATCTATGAATCCCAAACTTTGCGGTAAGCCTACACTGGCATAACCCTCTCCAAGCCTTCCACATATTGCCATGCAACACCCAATATCATCCTCACCAGTGAGCTTCACAGCTTATACAGATGTTAACGCTTATCAGGGCCCAAGTACAATCCCACAGCACTGCCGACCACCTCTGCGCTCCAGCCATCCTAGAAGACGAGTCTGCTGTCAACTCTAACGTCCATTGTCTGTTGAAACTGAGCCTGGTAAAGGGCTGATTTGGAGCCGATATCAGGCCATTCTGCCGTCCCATTTTCACAAGACTTTCCAGCCTCTACTCTGCAGATAAAATCTAGCACATACCGACATGAGAGCTTTCAACATTTACCAAATGTCACTATCATCCAGTGGCCTGGGACTTAATTACTTACACCAACCGGTAGTACTTACTCTATCTGTCAACTCCAGTAGAGCGATAAGCACTGTGATCAGTGCTTTCCTGGCTAACTCTGCTGCTAACATCTGCCAATTACATGACTCCGGACTCGCATGCTAGTTCTCACATCGACAGGCCCACACAAGGCTCAAGCTCCCAGGACCCCTAAGGCAGAAGAGCCAGCAGAACTTGACATACAACCAATGCATCACCACCAGTCATTAGTTCGATCCATTCCTCACCCTTATCAATACCTCACACTCATGTATTTGCTGACTAACAGGACCTACCTGAACCCACCTGTATTTGCCTGTATTTGTCTGTATTTACCTACAAGCCTGTTTGTTAGGTCTAGATTGGACAAACTCCATTGCAAACAACTGCTAATTTTGCTGACTTTCTGGATTGCTGATTTGACCTGAGATCCAATTATAAATTTCCATTGCCGCCACACCATTAGAATTAAAATGACTTGCCAGGGCCAACTCCACTGCTGGCAATTGCCGATCCTGCTGTCCTGGGCTCATACGCTAGTGTGTTTGCACACAAGGCTCCAAGCTCAAGTCAAACCACCTTAGAGCCTAATGAACCTCCATACATCTTAGCCACCCTCATCAAGACAGCTCCAACAACAGCAAGGAACTTTTCAACATAGTCAAGGAGTTCACCAACTCCTCGGCAATAGAAAACACCATCACATCCCCGCAAGCTCTCTGTGACACCCTCGCAGACTTTTTTCACAACAAAATCAACACCGTTTACCAAGATTTTGCACCCTAACACCCCACCGAGCACAGCATCAACTGCATCTCACCGACTGACTTACACCCACTCCAGCTCACCTCATGGATCCATCCACTCCAGAGCCACAGCAGACTCCTGCCCACACCATATTTTCAACTTCGGCAATCAACCCATCAGCAAAGAACTCACCAAGGTCCTCAACTCCTCTATCACCACTAGCCACTTCCCCCAGTAATGGAAACATGCCAATGTGAAGCCACTGCTGAAGAAGCCATCCGCAGACCCAGGGGAACCTAAGATCTACCGACCTATCTCCCTGCTCCGTTTCCCAGCCAAGGTCATCGAGAAAGCCACCAACATCCAGCTCACCAGACATCTGGAGAACCACAACCTTCTGGGCCCCTCCCAATTAGGCTTCTGATCTAACCAAAGCACACAGACAGCCCTAATCGCAGCCACGGATGACACCAGAATGTTGTTGGACCACACGGAAACAGCAGCCCTTATCCTCCTTGACCTATCAGTAGCCTTCTACACCATATCACACCACACTATGCTAAACAGACTCCACCAGATCAGAATCCGAGGAGCAGCCCTCAAGTGGATAGCATCCTACCTCACAGGAAGAATGCAGAAGTTCATCCTCCCACCCTTCTCCTCGCTCCCGAAAAACATCACCTGTGGTATACCTCAAGGCTCATCACTCAGCCCAACCCACTTCAACGTATACATGACACCTCTGAC